>BSBK01007281.1:0-697313 GCA_027943335.1 Chamaecyparis obtusa
TATATAATATATATAAATATATATGTATGTATATATATATATATATATATATATGTATATATATATGTATATATATATATATATATATATATATATATATATATATATATATATATATATATATATATATAATATATATATATATATAATATATATATATATATATATATATATATATATATATATATATATATATATAACATCACCCAACCCAAGTCAACTCCCATGTCACATCCTCACATCCCTCACTTCCCTATTCTCATGTCAACCTTAAATGCTCTTACACACCTCTTACACACTCCATCTTCCTCTTACACATTTGTCCCCTCACACATCTCCAAAAATGGTCACATTCCCCCATTCCTTCCAACATCTCCCATTGTGACACTTGTCACCAGGATATGCATTTGAGAAGCACAATCCATGTGCTCTCTCTCAAATGCATCTTGACCGTCCATTCACCTCTCCTCTTGCCTATAAATTGCGCCTTCATCTTCTCACAAAGCATCCACCTTCCATGAAAAGTTATAATGCTAGTTTGAGAGCCTAAAAACTACCAAGCTACCATTATTATGCCAAAATCCCTCCACATTTGAAGCTTGAGCACACTTTGAGCCCACATCCAATCTTTTGGAAAAAATCCAAAGATCAAGAAGGCTTCATTTGGGTGTTTTCACTCTCTTTCCCTTTGCTTTCTTTTGTCTTAACATAAGTGTTGTTTGTGATTTGTTTTGTTGAATGTTTAACTTATTTTATATTCCTAACAACTCATTTCATAGCATACATTTTGGCACACCCAGTGGGACCCACTTCTAGGGTCATTTCTCTTTTGTTTCATCATTTTCTATTGCAAAACTATCCCCAAAACTAACATTTTTTTATTTTTTGAGTGTTTTTCAAGATCTTTTGGGTGTTTTACAGGTTTGAGGGCAAAGAACAAGCACTCACGCCATCATTCCTACTCATGGATTTCATACAACAAAAACAACACAGACCCGCAGGATCACATTCCCGTGAAACACTTTCTCTTCTATCTAAAATTCTTGGTCTCGGGTCTGAAACTTCATTAGTGATTTTGTAACAGAGTTTACAAGATCATGAACCTACAACGTGGGAACATGGTTTGACCCTACGAGATCACTTTGTAAACATCTGTAAGCCATAAAGCATTTTTTAAACTGACAACAGAACTTTAAAAATTGTGCCCACGTACCTGCTAACACCTGCAAGAATGTGAGTTGACCCTATGGGATCACAACCATGGGTATCACATTAAATTCTATCTATTTTTATCACTTTTTTCACTTTTTGTTTTTTCTAACAGACCCACGAGATTGCGTGTACGGTTTGTGAGATCACTATTTTATAGTTTGTAGTATTGCAAGTAAAGCGAATGGGATTGTGAATTAATAACAAAAAAATAGAATTCACACATTTAATCTTAAAGCCTTAAAATGAACATTGTATGAACTCACAACACTTAATCTTTTCGATTTGGGCTTAAAATGAACAAATGATAAAATTGAACAAGGCAAACTTCACACTTCATTTTGGTGCTTAAAACAAACAATAATCAAATCTTGAAAGCCTAAGAGATAATAAATCAATGGAATAAAATATTTCCCTTTGGCGCTTAAAATCAATCAAACAAATCTTGAATGCTTAAAAGGAAGTAACACTTGTTATTTTTTTTAGCAAAAAATCAACTTTAATTTTAAGCATTTGCTTTCCAAAAAGAACCTTGCATGTTAAAATGGGTGTTTGAAAGTTCTAGAATTAGCAAACACTTAGTCTAAACTAGGTTCAATTTGGAATGAACACTTCTTGGTGTGTTTGAAGGAGCATTTTTCAACACTTAAGAGCTTTTAAATTTTTTGCAAACCTTGGTAGAATACGCAATGTGAAAGCAATTCACTTGTATCTATATCCTCTCCCCTCACCTTCGTGGAACATTGGTGAAGAGAAATATCAAGTCCAATTGACTTCACTTCTAGCGAGGCTTGTCTAGAGAGAAGCACTTCCTCTTTAGAGAACAACCTCAAACCAGTAATTCCCCAATCGATATATAAACAAAGTGTTGAGAAAACTCTCACCTTATCCTCTCAAGATCAGGCGAGGTGTGTTGATGGTAGCCCGAGGTAGGTGAATATCCCTATGATTTTGGCATGGTCAACTAGGATCTTAAGTGAGTCACGTGCATACAAACTAATTGGGATGACACCATAGATCTTACTAGAAGCCATTAATCAGAAACCTACCTGATCTACCCTTGAAGGCTTTCTAATATTTGTGCAAGGAGAATAGTAATCTCCCCAAGACACTCATCATATCATGCCATCCTTGAGCACTTGGAACTGGATAATACAACATCATGACTAGGGCCATTACATGCTTGGTGATGGCCATATTCTAACTAGCACTTGGATGTGTGCCTAAGTCAATGAGAAAAGGGTTTTTAGTCACACCTATTCCTTAAGGTAGAAAGTGCTTGTGTGTGTCTTCGAAGTTACAAACCCAATGAAAAAATTTGTTCAAACATACACAAATCAAATTTACAAAGTTCTTTGTCAAAGAGATCATCTACCTGTTTTCCCACAAGATTGCTTTGTCCTCTTGTGGGACTATTTATCATAACATCCCAAATCCAAACTTGTTCAAAACCAAGCCAAGGTACACTTACCGTAGTCACTTCCTAGTTTGACATTTCTAGTTTTTAGAGATTGAAGATACTTTGGAGCTATGACCGAATAAGTGAAACACAATAAGACCAAGTTACCAACACCATGTGTTTATCAAGAAAAGAAAGCTACTGAAAGGAAGCTCAAAGATCATCAACCCATCATACAATCCAAAGGGAAGATAAATACCAAGAAAAGTTAGACAACGTGGGTTACAATGCAAGAATCAAGTAGTTTACTACACTCTTCCAAGTAAACTACTAATTTGTCAGACTTGAAAGTGAAGACTAGAAGGCATATCCCATCCCTTTTCAAATTTTTTTGAAACTATCTCAATGCCCCTCCATCATAGATCATCTCCTAGGTGCATTTATGTCATCCCTTTAGAAAGCCTAAAGTCAATTAGAATCATCCTTATCCAAATCTCAGCCTATCCTTTATCCAAATCCCAATCCACATCCCAAATCATCTCCTATCCAAGAAACTCATTTTGAGTTGCTCAAACCTTATCTAAAGAAACAAAATTTTTAGCTTCACCTGTTCGACTAAGCATTGTCTAGGGTAGTTAGTACTTACTCTTGTGGACCTCATCATCTCGATCTAGAGATTGGCTCACACTAGTAAGGATCTCATTGTCCAAAGATCATAAGTCTACCCAAGGATAGTAATCCTTCATATTTTGATCCCACAATAGGAAAGGTAGTTCATTTTGACCATTAGCCACCCATCTCTTAGGACATCACCAAAGTCCCACATCATCTAGGTCCTTTTCATCTAAGCATCTCGAGTCCTATGTTTAAGTCATCTCTAGCCTCATTTTAGTCTAGAACCCTGATTACAGGAACCCCCTCATCATATCTTCATCTTCCCCATCCTAGGTTTTTACACTTTCATGCCTATTGAGACACGACCAAAGAAAATGAAAGGAATGGACCCCAACCACACCACTAGTTTAGCAGATTCGAAGACCCCAATGACACCATGGTAATGTATGAACCTCAACCATTGATAGTTGAAAATGTGTGGGTAGACCCCACTAGAACACCCACCATAGATTCTATGGAAGCGTTCATGTGCCACCTGAGAAAAATGTACAAATGGTAAGCATAATTATAGCACAAAATCATCTTTCCATTTTGGCAAACTATGGATAGGAGGGTACTCCCATTCCACCCCATTTGCACCCTTTTCAACCCAAAAGACCCTTCCATATACCCACCAATGTCTATCCCTCTGTCATCCAACAAATCCATGATCCCACCATGCAGATATCCCATGCATCTTCACCCATTCCTCATCTCTTGAAACTTGCCTCAACAACCCCCATAGTTCAAACAATAGCCCAATCCATCCCCTTTTTCGTCATGGGTGCAACACCTCCACCTACCACTTCACAAATGGCTACACAATCACAAACTTTCACACAAACACCGCCACCACCTACGTAAAATCCCATGCAAACAGTACCTCTTCCTATTGCAAGTTAGGCCTCCGCATCAACATAATTCCCCTAGGGAGCAACACAAGACACCTAATCTACATTTACCCAATCTGTTACACAACCAACTTCCACACAAGTTCCTCCCCCACCCTTCATTGAAAACACACAGGGCCAACAAATCACCTTTACAATAGGAATTCCATTTATGGCATCACATAATCTCCCGTCCGCATCACAAAATCCTATCTTCTCTCCCACATTTGTGGCCACCTCCACATCACAACCCATAGGGAGAACCGGTGCTACTTGGAGTCTCAACTAGGTACAAATGAATACCTTAGGCATACCAATGTAATCACACATATCCCAATCCACCCATCAACAAGGGACCTTTCCCCAAGAAGCACAATAGCCTCTACCACCTCCTTTCATCATGTCTTTGACCACCTTCACCAACTACCTATCTATGCCACCCGCTACTTCACAAACTATACCACTACCCTTGCAACAACTTAGCTCCTCCCATCCCACTAACTTCCACGCACAACCACCCATAGTACATACCCAAACCACCATCTCCCTTCTCAATAATGTGGATATGCATCCTGTATACATTAGACAAGCCCAAGGCCAATATCATCAACAACCCTCATTATTCTACCAACCACCTCTGTAGTAGCAGTATTTACCAGTACAACAACCTACTCCTCTCATCCCCCAGCAATAAGCCACACCATACCCCACACAACAACACACCTTGATATTGCAGCAACAATACATCACTCAGCAAGCCATCCCAAATCCATTACAAACCATCTATGTGGAAAGACAATCCCCTTACCCAATCTTGTCGTATCCTTCACACATCCCTCCATATTCACCTGCACCATTTGATCCATTCCCAATGGGAGTACCCACTCGAGCACCTGTCAACTCAGAGTGGGAAGAAATGAAGAATGATCTCAAGGAGCTCAAGGATGGTAATGAGAGAAAAGCATTCAAGTTCGAAGAGGTCTATCCATACCCTTTTGATAGATCCATCACATTAATCCCCTTCCCCAAGTACTTTGAAATGCCCAAGTTTGACAAATATCTAGGGAAGGGAGATCTAGTCATCCATGTTAAAGAGTTTTATGTGGCATGCCAAGAGGTGGCGTACAATGATAATTTCCTCATGTACCTCTTCCCTAAAAGCTTGGGAGGGATCTCCATCGAGTGGTTCTACAAAATACCATATGGCTCTATCACTTTATTTGAGCTTTAAGACAAATTCATGGCCCACTATGCACACAATGTCAAAAATGAGCTATCCTTTCTAGACCTATGCGATTCAAAAAAAAAGGGAGGTGAGACTCTGGTTGATTATATGTAAAGATGAGAGAACCTCACCATGAGATTGTCATA
The DNA here is from genome assembly GCA_027943335.1 of Chamaecyparis obtusa. Classification (NCBI taxonomy): domain Eukaryota; kingdom Viridiplantae; phylum Streptophyta; class Pinopsida; order Cupressales; family Cupressaceae; genus Chamaecyparis; species Chamaecyparis obtusa. The sequence continues at coordinate 5,524 of BSBK01007281.1, forward strand.
CCAACCGCCTGAAAAATATCTCACCAAGATATTCATTAACAATTTGCACCCAAAGTTAGCCAGCTTCATGAGAATGAATTGCATACATAACTATTAGGACATAAAGGGAAAAGGAATGGACATTGAACAAGATCTTTTGGATGATGGTGTCATCAAACATTACAAGGAGAGCTCGCAAGATACATCCAACAATGATTGACCTCGCTATTGGAACAAGAACAAGAATGTGGTCATGGATAGAGCCACAGATACCAATCATGTCCAAGTTGTTGTAGCTGATTGCAATCCCCCTCTCCCAACATATTGGAAACAAGCACCCACCTATTAGCAACAAGTACCCCCTATCAGCAACCACCTTGCCAGCCAGCCACCAATCAAACCAACACCATATTTTTCACCTAGGGCCAAGATAAGCCACATGTCTAGAACAATAAAAAATGAACATTCACTCCCCTCAAAGAACCCTTGGATGCTATCTTCCACCGTATGGCCAGTGCCAATCTGAATGTATACTCATAAACCCATCCATTTGACAAGTCAACACCTAAGCCAACCTAGTATAAGGATAATGAGTATTGTGACTATCACCATGTCAAGGGACACGCCACCATGAAGTGTATAAATCTCAAGCACTACGTCTAGGACCTCATTGACAAAAAGGAAATTATAGTGGACATACCTACCCAGACATCACCTGATGCTAACCTACAAATCTACCAAAATGTGTTTCCTCAACACAACACAGGCAAGAACCAAATTGCTACTAACCCTCCTCAAAACCAAGGTAAGGGTAAACAAGGAGACCAGGCTGATGGGAAAGACTATACCACTGCTTACATCAACTATGAAAAATTTGTTGGTTGCATTTCCCAGGTAGAGCCAAATGTGAACATGATCCATGTCAAAGGTGTTGATAGTCAATACATGGTTACCACTCACAAAGGTCAGATATCTATTGCTGGTGCAAACCCTACCACTGTTCCCAATGCATAATACAATCTCCTAGAATACCTTGAGAATACACCTGCCCAAATCTCCATTCTTGATCTCCTTCGCACATCACCCCTTCATCAATAGATCCTCAATAATGCCCTCCAAGAGCCCGCAAACATTAACACTATCTAGTTCAAGAACCTTGTGGGACAGCTATCCAAATCCTCCATACTCTCTTTCAAAATATCTGATATGCCATCCACCAAACAAGACCACAACCTTCCGCTCCACATTGTTTTCATGGTCAATGAATTTTCTTTCAAATGGGTCATGATAGATAATGGTTCAACCCTAAATCTTTGTACATTAAACTTTGTCAAATAGGTCAATTTCATAGAGGTAGATATCTCTCCTGAGATCATCACTATAAAGGCCTATGACAACCTAGAGTGTACCTTAAAAGGTACCATTCTGCTACCCATCAAGATAGGCCCCACAATTCAAGAAACTGTATGCCACATTGTTGATCTTGACCTCCCATACAATGTTCTCCTCGGCCACCTATGGATCCATTCCATTAAAGCTGTCTCCTTCACTTATCATTAGTGCATCAAATTCCCACATCAAGCCACTGAGATCACCATCCATGCAGATCCCCAACCCTTCACATGTTTCCATGCATTGGAAGCATATTTTCCCCACTACACTCACTATCCTAGAATCGACATCGGTACTTCTATCGCTAGTTCATCCCGATCCCACTATGATCCAGAGATGATCTTAGATTCCACCCTCTCTTCCATAAAGATCAACAACAAGGGCTATGATGAATACAACCTCACTAATGCTTTTGCAGTAGGGGCCCTCCCCTTAGACCCACACACTCAGGGACATCCATGTCATCAAACTAAAGCCCCTTAGGAGGACCCCAAGATCAAACAGTTGGGATCATCTACATTCGTCTCACATGGAATTTTGAATGGTCAAGAATTGGATCCTGATATCAAGAGATGGCTGTACAAGGACCCCCCACCTCCCAACACTGAGCTTCTCAGATATTTTAAGGACAAATAACCCATATCCCACAAATGGGCTACTGAGCAATGTAACTATCAAGGTAGCGGCATTGGCCCCAAAGAAGCTAGAATGAAAGATCCAATGGAAGTGTCATAGAATCCACCACATCAAGGCCTTGGTTTTAATACCACTCACCTACACATACAAGGCCCTAATGTCGTGACTAGGGGCACCAATTTGCCCAATGTAACCCTCTTGAATATCCAAGATGAACTCGTGGAAGTCAAAGACATTCCAAAAGAGGAAGAAAAAAGATCCTATGATGATATTTTTGATGATGAAACCTTCCTGGGAAATTCAGTCCTTCACCAACTCACCATCAACCTCATTGACCTCCCACTCCTTCACCTTGACCTCATAGATTGGGATCAACCAATCATAGCACATATTGATACATTCCAAAGCGAGGAAGTGCTCCTAAGATTCATGGGAGCCATAGATCAACAGTCAGGTTGGGGACAGGAATCAACATACATCTATTAGCTCAACCCCAAGGGATATTTTTGGGAAGAGGATTTCTTCAGCCACAAAAATGAGAAATGAAAAAGAAAATAAAGAGTCCTTTTTTGAAAACCCTTCTAGGGCACACACCGACTCCAAAATAGTAAAAATAAAGGGAGTAGCCTCTGGTGAAAACATCACTGAGATGCCAAAGGATGAGGACTTACCTCTTCCACCTATTCATGACTAGAGACCTTAGCAGTCCCCCATCAACAGACCTTAGCAGTCCCCCATCATCATCAAAGACACCAAGACTATCAATTTAGGGACATAGGAGTACCCACAGATCACATACATAGCAGCGTCCTTATTTGAGGCTGAAGAGAAAGATTTCATTTCACTCCTCTAAGAAGCTATGATCAACTTCGTATGGTATGATGCACATATGCAAGGGCTTGATCCAAAATTGGTCGCGCATCATCTTGTCATGGATCCAACTGTCAAACTACTTAAGCAGAAGCTTTGAAAGATGCACCTGAAAGTAGACCTCCTGGTTAAAGATGAATTAGAAAAGCTCCTACAAGCAAAAATCATCAGAGCTATCGATTACTCAGAGTGGATCTCGAACATGGTACTTGTCACTAAGCCTTCTAGAGAAATTAGAATCTACATAGACTTCAAAGATTTGAACAAAGCATGTCCCAAAGATGACTTCCTATTGCCCAACATCGATATGATAGTCGACCTTATAGTAGGACATGAGATGCTATCACTTATGGATGGCTTCTCAGGCTACACTCAAATCAGAATAGCAAAAGAGGATCAACACAAGACAACCTTTACAACACCACGGGGCACTTTCTATAATAACATGATGCCATTTGGGCTAAAGAATGTTGGAGCTATGTATCAAAGGGAAATGACCACCATTTTCCATGACATGATCCATAAGATTCTTGAAGACTATGTAGATGAAATGCTCGCTAATTTAAGAACATGATTGGAATACCTTGATACCCTTGAGTGTGTGTTCAATCACTTACAACACTATGGCCTAACATTGAATCCTAAGAAATGTGTTTTTGGCGTTACATCCGAGAAGCTGTTGGGATTTATTGTATCAAGGCGGGGCATAGAGATTGACCCAAAGAAGGTGAAATCCATAATGGAAATGCCTCCCCACAAGAAACTCAAGTAGTTAAGAAGCCTATAGGGGAAGCTACAGTTAGTCTGAAGGTTCATCTCCCAACTAACAGACAAGTGCCAACCATTTACACACCTGTTGTGCAAGGATACAAGTTTCAAATGGGACCCGATCTGTTAGCGGAGCTTCAAAAATCTTAAAGAGTACCTAGCCAATTCACTTATCCGTGTGCCACCAACATTGGGCCAACCCCTCATTTTGTACATATCAACAAATATTATGGTACTAGGGGCACTCCTAGTGTAGCTAGATGACAATGGAAAGGAGAGGGCTATCTATTACACCAGTCATACACTGGTGGGATATGAGATGAATTACTCCCCTATGAAAAAAGTATGCTTGGCGGTGGTTTTTTCCACTCAAAAGCTTTGCCATTATATGACCAGTATATTGGAAAGTGGTGTTTTGGGGCACTAGGGATCACTTGAGGGTTTTCATTCAAGGAAACACTTATGATGGAGTGATCGCATGTAGAGAGTTTTGATACTAGAGTCACAGTCATGAAAATGACTAAGTACAAAATTAGGACAATAGTGTATTGTGGAACAGTTTTGATTAGCGATGATAGTATATGATGTATTATGGAAAGAGAAGATAGTAGAAGGTATTTTGGGATATGTATATGCTTTGGTTAAGTTTTCATGTGTTTTGGTTACCAGATCAATAAGATATAGTGATATGAAGGTATGCGAAGACACATAATCAATGTAACAGGGCACATTAGTAGTTGTGAAGATTAAGGCAAGGTTAGTGGATATGGTAACATGCTAAGTTAGATGGATAAATTATATTGCCAAATCTTTGGTAATATAAGATCATCGACTCTATGTTTATCATTTTCATAATTTATTATTATGTTTTGTATGGTATTTGTGAAGCCGTCTAGATGACAAATTTTGTATAAGTATAGAGTGTTTTGTGGAAGTGATATGTATGTATGAGATAATGGATATGATGATGACAATGATGATGATGATATGAATCTAAGAGCAGAGAGAAGATGCCAGATCAGTATGTGATAGAGCTACAACTAGAACTATCTAAGAAAAGGAAGTTCTTTTATTGTTCATTTTGGAGAAATCTTTTGAAACACTATTTCAATTGTAAAAGTTGTATGCTCACCACCTTTAACTAGGTGTTTTGTATCCCCTAACAGGGTTTTGTATTCCTCTAGAAAGGAAATGTACTATGTAACAATCAACTCCTAACATGGCTAGATCTCTTAACATGGATATAATATTTTAGTACATATTTGTGGGTATCATGCCCACCAGGGTTTTCCCTTGGCCAGGGTTTCCTCGAGAATAAATCATGGTGTCATGAGTTATGTGTTGTGCTTATATGTTCTTTTCATTTCATCATTGTTTTGGTTTATTTATAATTGGTTGAAGTGTAAATTAAAGTGTAGTAATATTGATTCATCTCCCCTCTCAGTATTACCTAATCCTAACAATTGGTATTAGAGCCATTGGCTCTTGGAGAGAAAGCCTAACAACTTAAGAGAGATTAGAATGGATTCAAAAAGTTTGCAAAAAAAATTTGAAGTAGCACTTGAAGATCTAGACAAAGAGAAGGATGAGAATGGTGTATTGAAATTCAAATTGAGAAGAGCATAAGGTTTCATTAGGAAACTAAAGGAACAACTTGAAACTTCAAGAAATCAGAAATAAGACCTTATGGAAAAGATCCAAGAAGATTCATGTTAGAAATAGGGAATACTGAGAGGGGGGGGTGAAGCAATATTCCACAAACTTTAACTTTTGCCCAATTATGGATATAACAGATTATCTTTATACATGCATAACATAAGAAGCTAAATAACATGTATAGCAATAAAACTAAAGAACTCATAACACATTATTTGTTCTCAACGAAACCCTGGCCAAGGGAAAACCCCGGTGGGGATGGTACCCACAAATATCCACTAATCAAAAGTATCCTATTAAGGATGTTGACCCTGTTAGGAGTCTATTACAACCATATAGTGTATCAGTCCTGATTAAAGGACTATAGGCCTTGGTAGAAGCCTCAACCCTGTTAGGAGTTGGTAGTACAAAATCTGATTACTAGATGAGCCCACTACCCAAATAAGTAATGTACAATATACACTGATTACAAAAATGGGTCAAGGTACATAACCTTATACTACTTGCATCAATATCTCTTCATTGCTATTTCACATCATACATCGCATCATTACAATTATAGTTCTGTACTATTACTTTTCACAATTATATTTATACAAGTTATTAAGGCTAATAACTTTACATGGTTGGCTTCCATATATCTTTATCTAAGGGTTAAAATCTAGGATTTACTCCCATTATATTGTTAAGTCATTATTTTGATAAACAAAATAATCCCTTAACTCTTTACCAATTATGTCTTCAAAATTATCTTGTCGGCTAGACACTATCTTTGGTAAAACTGTCATAACTAATTATGTACATGTCATACTAACTTGCGCTTTGAGATGGGTGTCTAATAGACATCATAGAGTCTATGTTCAAGTGCACAAGCACTGAACTTACTCCAGTCAATGTCACAAACAAAAACTATGTTCGGGTGCACTGGTGAAAACACTGTCTCATACTTAGATAAATTTGTAATGTGCTCCGCCATACTTTCTCTTTGACCTATGCACTCTTCATGTGGATCATATGTTTCTATAAATGAAAACATCTATGTACTTAGCTCATCCAAATTGCCAACAATCTCCCCCTTTGTCATTGGTGGCAACATATGAGAAAATTGGCTAAGTGTACAACATCAAAATTTCAAAATTGTCTCAAAATTGTGGCCATAGTATAAGATATATATACTATCCTTATAACTCCTCAAAAAATCTTACCTCTAATATAATAATCCCCCTAAGAGTATCAGTCCTTATCATATACATCAATTTTTTGCTCTATATAGCTCTCCCCCTTTGACAACAATGACAAAATAAAGTAGGGAGGGTTGCAAAATTGTATCACAAAATGAATTATACCTTAATTTCTTATTACAAAGCCGGTAGGCTTGCAACACAATCTACAAAATCAATCTTCATAGCTTCTATCTCCTTCTCCCATGATTTCTTAATGGAATCTGCCACATTGAGTAGTGTGCTTAGTCCATAAGCTGCTATTTGACATGCTTGAAGGTTTTCAAAGTTAAACTTTTGAAAAGATGTCTTTGTAGAAAGACATTCTTCCAACTGCTCTTCAATTATTCTTAACTTCATAGAAGTATGTTCTCTCAAAAGAGTGAATCTCCTCATTTTTCTATCTCTCGCATCTTGTAAAACTCTAATTTCATCATATAGTTTCCAAATTTTCTTTTCAACATTACATACCTTCACATTAGGATTAGAAAGAAGGTTACATTCATTCTGAACTTCTGCTTCTTTCAGCTTCAACTTTTGATCTTCTTCTGCTATTAAGGTCTCTGATTTTGTACACTGTATGTACAAAGACTTTCCTATTTCCAAACTCTTTCTCAAGTTCTTGATACAAATATCAAGATTTATAATATCATTTTTGATATTCTGGCTGATATTCAAAAGCATTCTAGCCTCATAGGCCGCTTGGGCTCTCACTTTTGCAATATTAGATAGGTTAGTGAATTCATTGTCAAAAGTGCTCATTACCTTCTTAGCCTTCTCCAAAGGGTCTTCATCAACAACTTGTGTAGTTACAATACTTTGTAACTTCTCAGTTAATTCTTTCAGACATCCTTCAATATTTTTCACTTTCTTATTCTTGCCAATAATTTTATTCAAGGATGTGATCAATTCCAATTGATCATCATCATCAACATCCTTTCCTAAATCCTCAAAAAAAGATCCAATTGGCTTCTTCTTTTCAATCTTAGGTGTAAGATTGATGTCTTCTTTGGTGGGAACAGGGGCTTGAATCTCAGTCACTTTAGGTACTTCACTAATGGGTTGGGTCTGCTTTGCTTCTGTATCTTCCGCAACAAGAGCTGAATTGTCAACAATGTTCTCCAAGTTCTTGAATACATTGTCATCAGTATCCAAGGTGACCTTTGTACCTTCTATATCCATGGTTTCATCTTCAATATTAATAGCTGGAGGAGAGGGAATATCCTCTTGTTCTAGTTCATCTGCTTGCTCTGTTGCAACTGATGTCTCTCCAACATTTTATGCCATAACCTTGATGATTGCCTATTCTGTCATAGAGTTAATCTCTTCACATCTACCTCCCATAATCAAAATGGTTCTTCTTTTGGTTCTTAGATGGGTGCTTAAGGCTTTCATGATCTACTTCATGTGTACATCATCTCTTACATCACAAAGTTTCTTCACAAGGTTTTTTCTGATGGTTGTGTCCTCTTCTTGTGCTCTCTTCTTCCTATTTACAAGTTTATTATACAAATCATCAGGTATCTGACCCTGAATAGTATCAAACTTCTTATCTACCAAAATCATATGCTTCACAATTGCATTCTCCAGATTAAGTCTGTCTGAATAATCATAGAGATTGTAATACATATTCATTCTTGTAAAGTCTCCATCTTCAATGATCTATTCATTAAGCTTTTCAACTTTGGGTTTCCAAGATTTCTTCTTAACAACAGTGGTATCATCATCTTTTATTTCTGCAACTTTTCTAGGAACTAGTGGCACCACAATTTTCTACCTCTTACCAAGTCCAGTAGCAATTTTGTTAACTCTTTTTCTGGGTGTGGAGGAAGTGGATCTACTAGCTTCTTGTTCCTTCTTTGTTTCCTCTACTTTCACCTTCACTGGAGGTTCTTTCTGTTGTACTGCAATTGGTGGGGTAGACAAAAATTCTTTCTATTCACTCATTTTGATTGCTGATGCTGTGTTCTTTACCACTAAAAAATCATGCTTTGTCATCCCTATGTCTTTAAGGATTTTCTTTATAGTGCTCTCAATTCTCTTCTTAGACTGCTTCTCTTCAATTATAGCTTTTTCAAAGTTGAAGTTCTCTTCAAAAGTTCTAAATATGTTGTAATGAGTGTCCAACTTACACTTAAGTAACCTGCTGATATATTCTTCTACTTCTACCTCATTTATCTCATAGCCAAGAGGGTCTATGAACTCTGTTCTAGGCTCCATTGCTTCAATATAGGTAAAATCAGTGTCAACCATAAAACATATATCATCTTTATACTTCTCCACAAGAGACTGTGGGATCCTTGATCTGTTAGATACCAAGTTTTGAAATGTCTTCAATACCAACATAGCACTCTCATTTAGTTTATCAATAACATGTCTCATATATACTTTATTGATTCTTTCCATTGTGTTTTGTCCATCACTCCAATCATTTGAAATGGTGTAGGGAAATCTTCTCAATAAGTGGAAAAACATATATGTGATTAAGGATGAGAACCTAAACTGTGCATACTTAGTTTTCTTAATCTTTTCCAAATTCTCAAACAACTGAATTCTTAGAATTTCACACATATCAACTGGCACTTTGTCAACACACATTAAATAGGCTATGTGTACCATTCGTGCTACCATGTCATCCTCTCTTGAATTTGCACAAAACTTAGTAGTTAGGATCTCATTTTCTTTTTCTAAATTGTCATCACAATCTTCAATAAGAACTTTGGATTCCTTTTCTGATTTTAGATCTTCCAACTTGTTTTTCAATTTCTCAATGAGGTTCTTTGCATCATCATATTTCTCTTTCAGAGTATCTCTTTCATCATTAAGCATATCAATTTGTTCAAGAGCTTCTTCAAGATTCTTTTGTAGTTGATCTATATCCATAGAGATCTTACTCAAGTTGCTAGGCCTTCCTTGAATGATTCTTCTCCATGAAACTAAGCTCTGATATCAATTGTTAGAAATAGGGAATACTGAGAGGGGGGGGGGGTGAATCAGTATTCCACAAACTTTAACTTTTTCCCAATTATGGATATAACATATTATCTTTATACATGCATAACATAAGAAGCTAAATAACATGCATAGCAATAAAACTAAAGAACTCATAACACATTATTTGTTCTCAAGGAAACTCTAGCCAAGGGAAAACCCCAGTAGGGATGGTACCCAAAAAGATCCACTAATCAAAAGTATCATGTTAAGGATGTTGACCCTGTTAGGAGTTGGTAGTACAAAATTTGATTACTAGATGAGCCCACTGCCTAAACAAGTAATTTAAAATATACACTAATTAAAAAAATGGTTCAAGGTACATAACCTTATACTACTTGCATCAATATCTCTTTGTTGCTATTTTGCATCATACATCTCATCATTACAATTACAGTTCTTTACTACTACTTTTCACAATTACATTTATACAAGTTATTAAGGCTAATAACTTTACATGGTTAGTTTTCAAATATCTTTATCTAAGGGTTAACATCTAGGATGTCATCCCATTATATTGTTAAGTCATTATTTTGATAAACAAAATAATCCCTTAACTCTTTACCAATTTTGTCTTCAAAACTATCTTATCGGCTAGACACTGTCTTCGGTAAAACTATCATAACTAATTTTGTACTTGTTGTAATGACTTGCGCTCTGAGATGGGTGTCCAATAGACATCATAGAGTCTATTTTCAAGTGCACAAGTACTGAAATTACTCCAGTCAATGTCACAAACAAAAACTATGTCTGGGTGCAGTGGTGAAAACACTATCTCATACTTTGATAAATTTGAAATGCGCTCTACCATACTTGCACTTTGACATGTGTGATCTTCATGTGGATCATATGTTTCCATAATGACAACATCTATGTACTCAGCTCAGCCAAATTACCAACAATTCAGACAATGATACATCAGATCAAGTAAAGAAGCTGGAGCAAGAAAAAGAGAAAATCAATCTTCTGATGATTAAAGAGATTCAACATGAATTGGATGCAAGGAACAAAGTGGAAGAGTCACTAAAAGAAGAAAATGAGTAGATAGGAAAAATGAATACTTAAATTGATCACTACAAGGAAAAATGTCAGGAATTGGAGAAGTACAATCAGATGATTAAAGGAGAACTCACTCAATCCAAATTGCACATTGAAAAGTTGCACATGAGCAATGATAAAATTGATGAGTAAAGAGCAAGATAGAAACCTAAAGGAGACATGAATGGAGTTGGATTCAATGAAGTGGAATGTTCTAAGACCAATGAAGAAGAAAATGAAGCAAAGACTGAAGAAAGACCTACTCATGAAGAACCTAAAGAATAGATCAAACCTTTTAGAGGTTGATGCTTTGGAAGCAACCAAGTTGGAGACATGAAAAGAGATTGCAGAAGTAAAGGTACTGCTAAACCCTTTACGAATTACTATTATAACTATTATGATTATGGACATAAGAAAGCAGATTATAGAAAACTAGATCAGTAAAGGTATAAACAAGATTATGTCAGAGAAGAGTCAACAACCAAGGTTACGTGTCTTAAATGAATAAATTTGGGCATATTGCAAGATATTGTAAGCTGCAAGTAAATCAGGAAAGAAGGAGACCACCTACATGTTACAAATGCAACATTCTTGGACATATAGAAAAGTTTTGCAGATATAATGGAGAGACTAACATAAGAGGACCAAGAGAACAAAGAGGACCACCTCTTGTGGTTATAAGGAAGAATGTTGGTGATAGTGGCAAACGTCTTAATGAGTATATGGATGAATTTGAGAATAATTTCAAGAAATCAGAAAGAAAAGAGGATGAAAAGATATGGAAGGTGAAAGAATTCAATAAGGCATTGGTTCAGGGAGAGATAGTAGATGATACTGTGTCTTCACATGATGAATTCTTTGAGACATCGACCTAGAAGGTTGCATGGCCTTAGGGGGAGAATTGGATGCAAATATCATAATATATCCAGCCCCTGTATGTGTGGAGTAAGCTCATGCAAGCTTAGGTATGGTGTATATAGACACTATGGAGTATGTGGTTGAGAGGGCAACACTTGGAGATCCATTTTCCATGTTCGCAAGTTTTGTGTTGACTGGACAACATGCAAAGTTGAGCTACCTATTTTTAATGCACTTACTCAACTTGCAAAGGATCAAAGAGCTTGGATAACATCATTTCAATACCATTTGTTGATCAGCGAATAAGGAGAGTAGAGTTGTGAAGCATTACAATCATCTAGTAGAGAGATTTCATGATTGTGTGAAGAAAAGTGCTAGATTCAAGCATATTTAAGGTATTTAGACCTATACTCATTGAGAAGCTATGGATGCATCAATTATCTTTGATGTCATGGATAGACCTAGGTACAATTTTAAGAGACACCCATTTAGGTCTTGTGAGGATGATCCAGAAGGAGCATTTTCACAAACCCTTGTTGGTGTATTGCACATAGAATATATTAGGGCTTATATTCACTGCAAATATGAGATCATAGGAGATGTGAATATTTATAGTGAATTGGATGCTATGATAGAAGTAGATGGATCTATGGTAGAGGAGTTCAAGTACTTAGAAATTCAGTCTATCATTAAGCTAACCCTACTCATAGAATTCATGGAAACAAAATGGTTTAAGATAATCCTTAGTAGGATCCATGATCAGTTCATATGGATTGGAGAACAACCAGTGAAAATATGTGCATAGACGATCAATCACATAACTAGATTAGATAATGAAGGAGCCCTTTGTGTAGAAGAAAAGAATTTAAGGAAACATGTGGAAATCCTAACTCACTCAAAATGGGATAAGAGGGAAATGCCAGTCAATGACATCTTCCAGAAAGATGTTAGGTTGGTGGCTGTGATATTGGGCTACAAACTATACTATAGCAGCAGACCTAACTTAGTTTCTGCTAGTGTTATCATGATGGCCTATAGGATGGTCAAGGAAAATAAAAAGAATAACCTTTGCAAAGTGTTAGCTCAATAGTTCCTATAAAATGTAAAGGTGATAAAGAAACATAGGACTAAATCATTTAGGTTTGGGTCCTTGTTGGTTCACTTATATATTCATATCATTCACAAGTTCCTTGGCATGCACCCTAGGGCATGGAAAGACAATGTACCCACTCGAATTCAGATTTTAGAGGGTTATAGAAGACAAGAAAAGAATTGGGTTGATGGTGAACTATTTTCTTGGACCAAGATCCTACAAAGGCAGATGAAGGAAAGGTATAGGATACTTGAAGATATAGTTGAGAAGTATGAGGACACTATCTGTTTCATGGTTGAAACTGATTATGTTTGTTTTGAGGTAGTAGAACTAAGGAAGAAATGGTGTTACCCTATGGGGTATGAAGTAAGTTATGAGTTCTTGACTATGCAGGTAGAGCATGTACTGGTAGTAGAAGTAGACCCTACTAAGGAGAGATAGGGAAATTATAGGGAGAAGTCAGGAAATATTAGAGAAGAACAAGAGAAGGTAACAAGGAAGAGAAAGATCCATAAAATTGTGGAGGATATCAGTGCGAAGTTAGGAATCACTAAGGAGTAGTTGATAAGCATAAGAATAAAGATGGAGGCATCTTCTAGCATGGATATTGATGCACCTACCCCTTCTGAGATAGAGAAAATAGTTAATCCTACATCAGACATAATAGACCTATCACCTACACAAGAGGAAATAGTTCAATAAATTATACCTATGAGCATTCCTAGAAGATCTACAAGATCTACCAAGTAGGGCAGTTCAAAGGAAAAAGTGGTAGTAGTGGAAAAGAAGAAAAAAGAAGAAAAGGTAACTGATAAATAAGAAGAAAAATTAGCACAGAAAGATCCATAAACCTTGTGGAAACCAAACCTTCAATCATTACAAAAAAGAGTGATTAAAGATGGAAACTTGAAGACAGTGGACATATATTATGAGAGGTATGATTCTAAGAATCAGGCAATCATTGAAGATACTATCATTGAGTATCTATTGGCCTTTTAGAAAAATCTATTGGAGATTGAAGGAATTATCCCTAAGGAACTATACATTAAGTTGGAGATCAGGAAGCACTTGGCATAGTCAGAAAATGAGAATATAAGGAAAAAATTTATAGAAGACATGCTACCTATTGTCTCTATACAAGAAAGGGAGAGGATAATAAATGAGCTGAAACCCTTGATAAGAAAAAAGGCTAGACTAGTAAAAATCATGGCTAGAAAGTATGATGAAGTGATTGAGGACACTTAAAAGAAATTGGATCAAATCCTTATGAGTGATATGCCAAAGAAAACCTCACCTACTAAGGTCACCAAGCCTACATCTTTAGGATTAGGAAGCTAGCATGCAACTGGACTTCTTTGTCTCTGGTGTGCCTGTGACCGTTGACACTTCACATGATGTGAATGATCTATTTTTGGATAATTTGGATAGTGCAATGGAAATTGAAGAACAAGGATAGGTAGAGGAAGAGAAAACAACAGAGAAACAAGAAGAGAAGTTATAAGGAAAAGGAAATTTAGAAAAAAGAAAGGAAGGTAAAAGAGACTAAAGTAGAAAAGGTAGTTGAGGTTAGAATGGAACAAAATATAGAACTTGACACCTCCTCTACTTTATTTTTGGAAAGTATGGACAAACCGGTAAGTGTCAATGTAGATAGAATGGATGAGGATGAGCTTATGAGGCTATCCTTCATGGCCTTTGCTAAGGCTAAGGAGAGGTCAGTGCAGAAAGGGGACAAAAGAATAAAAGTAATGTCTAGGGATGTAGAGATGGTAAATAAATTACTTCCTACATAAATTTATTTTCAAGGTAAGGATGAAGCAAAGAACCTAGGCATGGCTCTGGATAGCTTTCACAGTCACTTTGAGTCATTGCTAAAGACTGCAGAAGATAAGGCAGAAAAGAGATTCTTGGAGAAGAAACTGAGAGAAGTCTATCAGTCCATCTCATGGGACTTAGACATTCTCAAGGCTACTACTCTTAAGGCTAAGAGTTATGTAGCACAAGGAAGAAAGATTTACAGTTACTGCATAAGTCCTTGCAATCATGTAAAGAACATTGAAGACATTAAAGCCAAGGATAGGGATACTCTTGACAGTCTGATGAACAGTTGTGAAACATCTTCACTAACTATGATTGAAATGGAAAAACAAGCATCCAAGCTATTGGATAAAATTAGTGTATTAGAAATAGAGAAAGGGAGAGTAGCAGATAGATTTGGCTTGTTGAAGAGCCTGATAACCCCTAAGCTTTCAATGCTGGAGACACATCTATTAGAGATGGAAAAGGTGGAAGGATCAATGTCTATGTCTATACCTACTGAGCTTAAAGAAGTAGAGACAACATCATATGCACTGAATGGATTGATCCATGTTAGTGAGATATTGATCAAATCATGGGCTGAGAAAGTGAAGACCTTGGAAAACTCCTTACAAGATTTCTTAAAACTAGTGAGTAAGAACTAAGTCTTTTTGTGCTTAGTAGTTTTTGAAATTTTGTAAGTACCTTTTCCATTGATGTAAAAGGGAGAGGAAGAGAAAGATAAAAATGTGAAGAATGAAATGAAGAGAGGAAGAGAAGAAAAATAATATGAAGAATAAAAAGATGTAAATAAAAAAAAAGTAGAAAAGAGAAAAAGAGAAAAAGAGATATGTATAGATAGTGCTTTAACACTTACTTATTTTTCACTAAGTGTTGCCATCAATGCCAAAGGGAGATATTGTTGGAAAGTGGTGTTTTGGGGCACTAGGGATCACTTGAGGGTTTTCATTCATGGCAACACTTATGCTGGAGTGATCGCATATAGAGAGTTTTGATACTGGAGTCATAATCATGAAAATGACTAAGTACAAAATCAAGACAATAGTGTACTGTGGAACAGTTTTGATTAGGGATGACAATATATGATGTATTATGTCTTGCAAAGATAGTAGAATGTATTTTGGGATATTTATATGCTTTGGTTAAGTTCACATGTGTTTTAGTGACCAAATCAGTAAGATACAATGATCTGAAGGTATGCAAAGACAGATAATTAGTGTAATAGGGCACATAAGAAGTTGCGAAGATTAAGGTAAGGTTAGTGGATATGGTAATGTTCTAAGTCAGATGGATAAAGTATATTTCTGACTCTTTGGTAATATAAGATCACCGACTCTATGTTTATCATTTTCATAATTTATTATTATGTTTTATATGGTATTTGTGAAGCCGTCTGGATGACCGATTTTGTATAAGTATAGAATGTTTTGTGGAAGTGATATGTATGTATGAGATAATGGATATGATGATGATAATGATGTGAATCTGAGAGAAGATACAAGATTAGTATGTGATAGACCTACAACTAGAACTATCTAAGCAAAGGAAGTGCTTGTATTGTTCATTTTGGAGAAATCTTTTGAAATAGTATTTCAATTGTAAGAGTTGTATGCTCACCACCTTTAACTAGGTGTTTTCTATCCCCTAATAGGGTTTTGTATTCCTCTAGCAAGGAAATGTACTATGTAACAATCAACTCCTAACATGGCTAGATCTCCTAAGAGGGATATCATATTTTAGTACATAGTTGTGGGTATCATCCCCACCGGGGTTTTCTCTTAGCCAGGGTTTCCTCAAGAATAAATCATGGTGTCATGAGTTATGTGTTGTTCTTATATGTTCTTTTCATTTTAGCATTGTTTTTGTTTATTTATAATTGGTTGAAGTTTAAATTAAAGTGCATTTATAATTATTCAACCCCCCTCTCAGTATTACCTAATCCTAACACAGTCACACAATGAAGCTAGTCTCAAAGGTTCATCCCCTCAAGTACTTACTCTCAAAAACAACACTCATTGGTGAGATGGAAAAGTGGGTAATGCTTCTGAGTGAATTTGACATCCAATATGTTGATCAAAAATCCATAAAGGGAGTAGTTATTGCCGATTAGCGACAAAATTTCCAAACAAACACCTTTGCATGCTTGATGAGAAATCTATGTGGAAGTTATACTTTGATGGATCATATGCATCACATGGATTAGGAGCATGGATACTCTTTGTCACCCCTCAAGGTGACTATATCCCCAAATCCTTCAAGTTGGGATTTCAGTACACAAATAACATCACAGAGTATGAGGCACTCATTTCTGGCCTCAGAACAACCATTCAGTGGAACATTGTAGAGTTACAAGTATTTGGAGACTCCCAGTTGATCATCAAATAGGTTCTAGATGAATTTTAAACCAAAGATGACAAGATACTTCCCTACAAAGAGCTTGTAGATAAATTAAAAAATATTTTATCAAGATACAATTCACACAAGTGTTGAGACTCCAAAACAAAGTAGCCGATGCAACGTAAACTATTAGATCATTGGTAGAGATCCCTCAAGATGCAACACAATATGAATTTCTAGTCGAGCATCTACACACACCCACTTAGGAGAACATTGACTCCAAAATAGTATGCATCTTGGTTGGTCCTTAGTCTCCATGGTACCATGATATTAACACTTATCTAAAGAATGGTATCATATCCCCCCATCTCACCAACACCCAATGCCAGAATCTTATTTGCAGAGCTTCTTGTTATACTCTCGTAGCTAACACCCTATATCATCATGGTTATCATAATATCCTCTCTCAGTGTTTAGACTCAAATGAGGCCGTCTTGGCTTTACAAGATGTCCAAACTGGAATTTGTGGTGCCCACATGAGTGGCATAGTCCTAGAAAAGCAGCTAGTTAGAGTTGGGTATTACTGGCCGAAAATGGAACATGACACCTATGAATTTGTAAAGAAGTGCCTACCCTACCAATAGCATGCCAATCTGATTCATGCACCATCACAAGATTTGTAGCCGATTGTGCCCCCTTGCCCCTTTTTGTGTTGGGGTTTTGACCTCATTGGCATGATCACCCCTAATTCCTTGGATGGACACAAGTACATCATCACAACCACTAAATATTTCACAAAGTGGGTTGAAGCGATTCCACTCATCCTAACTACAGGTGTGCAGATATCAAAGTTCATTCTCTACCACATCATTTTTTGCTTCAGCATCCCCTCCACTATCTTCATAGACCATGACACTCCATTTGAAAACCAACATGTGAAATATCTATGTGTGAAGTTCCACATCCATCATGTTTCACTAGCCCATACTTTCCGCAAAGAAATGACCAAACTGAGGCAACTAACAAAACCATCCTAAAAATCCTACAAAAATTTGTCAATGATTCTAGCCATGAGTGGCATCTCCAAATCAATCCCACCCTCTGGGCCTATCACACTTCATTTCGTACACCCAAAAGAACCACCCCATACTCCCTAGTATATGGTGTTGAAGTCATCTTGCCAATTGAGGTCAAAATCCATTTACTACACATGTCCATGAAGAATTACACCACAGATGAAGACTATCACGTGACACACCTTACCTAGCTGGATCTGATTGATGAAGAGAGGCAACAGGCCTATGATCACCTGATCATGTACCAAAACCACCTCAAAAGAAGCTTTAACAAAAAGGTTCACCCCTAAAAATTTTAGGTCGGAGACATGGTCCTGAAAGAGAACCAGAAGGTACAAGCTAATCAAGAAAAGAAAGGAAATTTTGAACCTACCTAGTTGGGTCCCTATATTGTAACAACCTATTTTGTGTTCGGGGCTTATTTTTTATCCACTCCAAAAGGGGAGCCCCTGAATGATCCCATTAACATCATACATCTGAAGAGGTTCTATTCCTAAAAAAAAAAATTCAGAAAAATGCAAAAAAATCAAAATATATATATAATGAAAAAAGTAAAGAGAAATAATCATCCAATGGTGAAAACTTGGAAATCAGGCGCCTTGGACAAGTATGTTGGTGAAAATCTAGAAATAGGTGCTACACATAGTGGATTGTATCATTATCTATCAAAATCTCATCCTATCCTCCATTTCTTTCATCTCACCCATCCCTTTTCCCAAGGTGTTCTTATCATTGTATTCGCAGAAGAGAATTACTATCCTACATCCTGAGCTTCTTGTATACACTACAATAGGTCCTATCCCCAAGCAGTGAACTATGTACATATTCATCACTCATCGACCTATCCTGATCCTGTGAGCTTGTGTAAACTAATTAGTTGTATATAGTGTCCTAGTGTGAGACCATTGGTGTTTGTACATACCCCTAGTTCTTTTGCAACACCCAAATCTCAAAGTACATGACCTATTTGTATGCACTCTAAAATGGTCACCTAGACTTTGGGCCCCCATTTAGCAATTTGTCAAATCCCTAAATCAATATTTTCAAATATCAACAATATTAATTATATCAATTTCCTTGATCAAATCATAATCAATTCAATATTTCCTAAGGTTTGAGCCTTATTTAATTTAAAAGAGAAAAAAAATAAAAATCTTATTTAATTAAGAGAACATGCTTCCTTTTAATTAATTAAAAATCTCTTTTAATTAAATAATAAAATCACTTTATCCTAAGCATTTATTTAATTACAAAGAATTTCCTCCCCTTTTATTTAAATAAAAAATCCCACTTTTCTTCTTATCCTATGTTGCACAAATAAAGCATTATTCTTATTTTATAAAAAAAGAAAAAGTACTTTTTGTCTCATATGGACACTAAAGTCAACTCCTATTTTCCTATTGGAGGATATTTGTGCACAAAGATCAAGCTTCTTTTTTTCTCCACCGTTGATTAAGTCTTTTGCCTCTTAATCTCAATGGTCCATTTTTATCTCATTTCTTATAAAAGGAGAGCTCTCTCCTTCATTTTCATATCTTAAATTTTTATGCTAATGTTATGTTGTAGGTTTTCTAGGTCATTTGGAGCTCTTTGAAGACATTCTTGCATTCAAGCTTTGAAGACATTGTTGTTGCATTTCATTTAGCTTGTTTTCTTACATCATAGTTGCATAATCATGACATTTTTAGTATAGATTTCCTTTATGCAATAGATTAATCTCACATAGCTTAATAAGAGGATTTGTAACACTTGTATTTTCCTTTCATAGCATAGTTTGCATACTTGCATGCTCATCTTAGATTAATTTTGCATTGCATTACATTTATTTAGATTTCATTAGAGATATTGGCATTGTTGCCCTTGTCTTTGATTTGGAATCTCTTATTATGTGGTTGAATAGAAAGGTCATGAGTTTATAGTTCTAGCTGAGAGCAATTTTACAAATCTTGCAACTCCATGCATAGAGAGCTATGGATCGATTTGTGAGGGCTCATTCTTGAGTTTCCTTCCATGCAATGATTCATAGAAGTGTGGTCACATTTTTACCATACATTTTTGGTGCCCACCATGGGGCAACCCACCTCTTGCATGCTGGTTTTGATTATTTTTGGAGCTAACCTTTGTGCAGATTTGTTTAGAGATGAAAAATCCTAGATTTGAAAGATTTGATCATATCTCTCAAACGGCTTAGTTTTTTGGTCTAATTTTTTTTTTTTAGGTTGGTGACATATCAAAGAAGCTCCAAAAATATTTTTAGAATTTTTGGAGGTAATTTGTATTTTTTATGATTTTTTCTTTATTTTTCATAAAAAATTAATTTTTGACGCAAATCAACATATTTTTAAATTTTTTTTACATTTCTAGAAAGGTCTTGAAATTATACAGAGGTTCCATTCATTGTGTTTTTAATTTAGAGGTCATATCATAGCTCATTTGGTTGATTTATAAAAACTAGTCTATTTTGAGAAACTAGCTCTTTAGGGCACAAATGAAAAGATCTTGTTAAAATTTTAACATTTTTGGAAAGCTCTCTATTTTTTGACAGAGGTCTCTTTTCTACATTTTGGATTTAGGGTCTGAATTCATATGTATAAGTCCAATCTTGTTGACAAGGTCAAAAATCAAAATTGAAAAAAAGGTATTTGATGATTAGTATGCATTTATTTTTCACATGGTTCAATGCATGATATGAGTTATCATTTGGATTATTTGCTGGTTATCATTGCTCCTAATAATTTATTTTTAGATCTAACATTAGGGTTTGCATAAGTTGGATATACATTGCATATCTTGTTTGCTTATTTTCTTGTCTTGTTGATTTGAAGGTGCTCTTGCTTTCATGGAAAATTCTTAAAACAAAGTGTTGGACTTGAGGTACTTTGTTCCATCTCTACAACATTTGAATTTTGGGATTAAAATTGAACCTCTCATCTATTTGGCTTGAGTGTTTACATGCTTTCATAGAACACATTTCAATTGATGCTCTTAATGAGAAATGAATGAACATAGATTTGTTTTCATACAAGTTTGTGTAAGTGAATGCTTGTGTTTAAACCTTAAGTAATTCTTGATTCCAATATCAAATATCTCATTGAGTGATTGAGGGCATAGATTCATTCCTTGTTTACATAGGGAGTTAAATGCACCGCTTTGTGGACTCACTCTATGTTTTCTTGGAAAGTTAAATATTCCATTGATTCAACCCTTTGTCATTTGTGAGTAGTATTGATAAGCAACTTTAGATTAATTTTGATTGATATTGTTAGCTAAATTGGGTGTTGGACTTGCTTATTTCTAATCACCCCTCATTACCGCCCTTTGGATGCAAGTTCAGCATTCATACATAAGGGAGGGGTCTACTTGAAAAAAGCGTTAAGTGTTCCACAAAGTTTCCCCCTTTTTATATTTTCTTGATCTCATTAGTTTTCTAATGTGTGGACTCACTTTGAATTTGAGTGAGGAGTTAAATGTTTCACTTTTGGACTCACTTTGAGTTTGTGTGAGGAGTTAAATGTTCTACTTTTGGACTCACTTTGAGTTTGTGTGAGGAGTTAAATGTTCCACCTTGTGGACTCACTTTACATTCAATTGAAGAGTTAAATGTTTCACTTTTGGACTCACTTCACATTCACTTGAAGAGTTAAATGTTCCACATTTGGACTCACTTCACATTCACTTAAAGAGTTAAATGTTCCACTTTTGGACTCACTTCACATTTACTTGAAGAGTTAAGTGTTCCACCTTTAGTGCTTTAAATACTTTTGATAGTGAATTACTTAATTTTATTTTTAGAAAGCCTACTTGGGGACACACCACCTCAAGGGATGACCTTAACTCCTGTGTTCCGATGGATTATAAATAGTGGGTGGTGAATCGAAAGACACCTCTCTTGGGAATTGAGTTTGATATCACTCTTGGCTAAGCTTCAAAGAACTTTATACCTTTGATAAGTGAAGGAGGAGATTTGGGTTATCGTCTCCCCCTAGCTATGTGATTTTGGATTCTTCTCATCTATGGATTTGGGCCTCATGTACCTTGCATATATCGAGGACTCCTTTTAGAAAGCCACGTATATCTTTTTAGACAACTTGTTAAGGTGTTGTTTTTTATGTGCCTGCTAAAACATTTTCAAAGAACATACACAAGTAGAACCTTTAAGGAGTAGAAATACTAAGTCACTATACTTGCTCATGCGCAAGGTTGCTTTGTCCCTTGCCCATTGCTTGAAGACTATTTGCTTGAATTCCCTAGTTGTTGTTCTATGTGCTTGATCATCATTGCAAAATCTTTTGAAAAATCTAATTGGAATACTGAAATTGAGTTTCATCCTACTGTAGTGAGTTCTCCTTAGAAGCTTGGTCTTCCTTGGTCAGTCCAGATCTCAGATCCTAGGTGCTATCATGTTGCTCAACATCTCAATGAACATTATGGTATCAATTGCATAAGATGAATCTTAGTCTTCTTCTTTCTTCTCCATTTTCCATGTTCTTCTAAAGTCTTCTATTCCCATGGAAAATTATTCTTCTTCTTCTTGATTCTTTTCCTCTTACTATCTAGTCTACCTTCTTCTATTCATTTATTCATTTCTTCCATGCTTGATTCCTCCTCTTCTATAACCATGAATCTTGACTATCTGGTTTTGGAACCTTTATTAAGAATAGATGATCTTGAGCTCATTGATATATTTGAAAAGTGTTGTTCCTCTAAAATTCTCATGAGTGACGAATTTATGACAAAAATAAAAGAAAAATTGATTAAAATAGATGCCTTTTCTAGAATCATACTCATGATCTCATCCAAATATTCTTCATCTTCTAAATCTTCTCATCATTGCTCACATTCTAAGTCTTATCATGACTCTTATAAACATTATTCACCTTCTTCATCTTCCAAATCTTATCATGACTCTTCTAGACATTCCTCATTATCTAAATTTTCTTCTTCTATAAAGTCTTTATATTCCTCTTCTTCACAATCTCATTCTTCTTCTACTTCTCCCAAGAATCTTCCTTCTCTTCAGAAGACATACCATAAAGAGCAACGTAATAGTCCTTGTGATGTCTCTTCCACAAAGAGTGACACACCCACCTATGATGACTATGATGACTATGATGATGGACAATGTAGTGATGCCTATGAAACTTCTATTCCTAAGAGTCCTCTTCGTCGTGTGCTCGTGCTTGCTAAAGGGTCATCCTATTGGGTAGATCATGATGGTGATCCATATGATTCTGATTTTGAAAAAGACTTTGATGAGTTCTGTGAACAATACCTTCATTGTGATCCATCTACTACTACTGAGGACTATAAGATGCACTGTGCCAATTTGAAATGTCAATACTATAAGAATTCTTCCTCTAAGAACTCTCATGCTGAAAATAAAGATGAAACTCTCAAGAAAGATCATGTTAATGCTAAACCTTTGTCTTGTGATAGTTCCCTTCCATCCTGTACTTCATCCAATGCCCATACATCTCCTAAAGCTTCCAAGTCTTCCAAATCTTTCACAAATTCTTCATCCAACAAAGATCCTAATGCTTTTCATGTAGTTTCCTATAGTTATTCTCAAGGGCTACCTCTTAAAGAAACTCAAGCTAACATTCACTTGGCTTCAAATACTTTCAATAATGCTAAACCTAAAGAGCCTAAGCCTTTATGTGCTATAATGCCTACTTCAACTAGTCCTTAACCATCTCTTCCAAAGTCTTCCATACAACTCCAACCTGCTTCCTTGTCTTTAGAAGTGGCTCCATGTCAAGAGGACTCTAAAAATGAAAAAGAAAAGAACATAAAGAAAGATCAAGATCAAGAACCCTCCATGTCATCCAATCTTGTCCATAATATCTCTCATCCATTTCATGGTTCTTTCGATCCTTTACACCCTTCCTCATTTATTCCACCATGTTTGAAATCTTCTCCCAAGCAAGATCAAGCTACTACTTACACCGCTAAGCTTATTGAAAATAAAAATAACCCTACTACACTTGCGCCTTTTGAAGATGATACTTCCATTAAGGTTATTGAAAATGGTGTTACTACTTCCAATGTTAAGCTTATTGAAAATCCAGAAAAAAATGATGTGCTTATGCTATCCAAAGCTACTCGTCAAGATCAAAGTCTTCCATCTTCTTTTTCTACCACTCCATGTTCACTTCCACTTTATACTCTTCCTAAATTTTTTCAAGCTTTGAACAATCCTATCGAAGAAGTTTCTCCTATTCAAGATGTTCATGATCCTATTGCAAATCCTAATGCTCACTCTAAAGATGTTGATGTCCTTGGTTCTCATATAGATGTTGATGAAACTATTGATTATCCTTTTGCATCTTCCATGTCCATCCTTGGATCTCCTCCACCAATACTAAGGGCTTCATGTTTTCCTTCCATCTTGGGTCCTTATGTCCTTTCACTTTCCCCTTTTAATTCTCTTAATTCGTCATCCATTTTGGGTCCTTACGTCTCTCCATCTCCTATATTTCCTCAAGATCAACATAGATGCATACCCTTGAATCTTTTTCATCTACCAACTCATCTAAATCAGTCATATCCTCCTTCTTCCATAAGTCCCAAGTCTTTTGGAAGTAACTTGAATGTTCAATATAAGAAAAAGAAGCAATACAAGACTCCATAAAAAAAAAAGATCACCATGTCTACTCTAATCGACATGGAGGTATAAAGTCAAAAGAGATATCTAAGAAGAAAACTTCAAGACAAGTATGGGTTCCAAAATCCATCATTGGAGATATTCTCTCTAAATCATAAAAAAGAAATGAAAAACCTAAGGCTATATGGATTCCAAAATCTCTCTTGAAAGAGTATGATGTTGAACAAAAAGTGAAATTGATATTCAAGCTTCCAAAGGCTTCCATTTCATCTCTTTCCAAAAGCATTCTTCCATTCCATGTACCTAAACCACAACCTCTGCTAAACATTCACCATATTCCTTCTCGTATTCCTTCATTCAAGTTCCCTCCATCCTCTCACCACCCTTCAAGGTGTGTGTTGATGTTGATCTTGCCTTCTTTTTCAGCTACCTTTTCACAATCCTTCCATTCATTATCCTTCTACCTTCTATCCTTTTTTCTCATTTGTCTATTCCTCCTATCTTCCAACCTCACTCATTTTACATAAAACCTTATCCTCCATTTTTCTCTTCCATCTTCCTTTCCCTATTAGCATCTTTGAACATATCATTTTGAATCCTTGGCATATCATGGTTTATCTTTTCAAAGAGCATTATCTAAAAGCTTGCCTTCTTCCAAAAAATAAAAAAAATTCAAAAAATTCAAAAAAATAAAATAAAAATTAAAAAAATGATGAAAAAATTAAAAATGTGCCTTGGTGAAAACTTGAAAATAGGTGCCTTGGTAGAAAAAGTAAAGAGATAAATTTGTCCTATGGTGAAAACCACTCCCTTGTGACACCTTGGATAAGTACCGTGATGAAAACTTGGTAATCAGGCATCATGCATAGTTCTTCTACATGTTTCATTCATTCCATTCCATCTTTGATCTTGACAATGTTGAACTATACACGAACATTTGGCTATCTTGTGAGCTATCTTACGATGATCTTGCTTTCAGTCCATTCATGTTTAGCCTTCATATTTATTTTCCTCCATTTATTCTATCCTTTCACTATCTTTTTCCCCCTTGGTCTTGATCTAAAAAAAAGAGTAAAAAAATGCGATGCTATGAAGCCTCTTGACATGTCTACTCCTTTAGACTGCATCCTTTCCTTCTTTTGCATTATGCTTTTGTGACTTATCCTATGCTAGCCTTTCATTACTTATCCAAATTTGCTTTGCATGATAATTTTTTCCTAGCTTGGGTACTCTTGAAGAGTTTTCCTTTGAGGATTTCTTCCCTTCATTCTCCTTCATTCTCCCATTTTCCATCTCTTCCACCAGCTTTCTATTCCCTCTTGTTCTCCACCTTGCTTAACATTGGGACTACACAATGTGATCTTGCTTAAAGATTTTGATGCCCATTCTATCTGGGGGCATCCTTTGTACATATTTTATGATCCTGAAAAAATACCAAAAAAATTGATATATGATGTTGAAAAAATACAAAAAAATACAAAAATGCAAAAAATTTAAAAAAAATAGAAAAAGTGCCTTGGTGAAAACCTAGAAACAGGCACCTTGGTAGCAAAAATACAATAAAAAAATGAAAAAAGAGAAAAATTACAATAAAAATCCAAGTGGTGAAAACCTGGAAACATGCGCTAGTTGAGGCCTTTGCACCCTTGTCTTTTAGCATGCGCTCTCGACACTTAGCCTTTCTCCATCATGCTTTGACCTTATTTGACTTAGTCTGGAATTGGTCTTTGTCTTTGTCTAGGGGGTGTACCTATTAGCATCGGTCCTTTAGGTGCATTTGTCTCTTGGGGCATTTCACAATAGGTGTTTTTCAACACCAACCCAAATAGTGTTTTTCAACACTACCCTTGCGTCGAGTGTTTCTTAACACTTATCAGATGTCTTACCCAATAGTCTAGTATGATGCAATATTTCTCATTTGCAAATGTGATGATCAGAGTCTGACTCTATGACCAACACACACACACTTAAACAATCAACTTGTTGAGATATGTTGACTTTATTTTTCTTTGTGTGCTGTCTATGAGGATTTCTTTGATGAGTGGTCTCTCCCTGAGAAGTTTTCGATGATGCATAGCTAGAAGACTGAGGGTATGAGAAAATGTTTTATTTCTTTATTTACTTGTGGGTATATTTTGTTGGTCCTAATTGTCATGAGCATTTTATGCTGGTCTTACTTGACACTATGGATTGACAAGGTATTATACTTGACTATTTTGCGAGTGCATACTTCTAGCTATCCTGACTTTCATATGTCTTGATACAAGCATAATCTCTCCATATCAAACATAGGTAATCTCACCGCATTAGTCATCTTGACCTACATGTCTTTGATGCCTAAGTGGTATTTCCACATTTTTATCTGATAAAGATCATATTCATATCCACATAGTTATGCTAGTGTGCATTGTATGATCTTACGACGCTACCAATAATGCTTGATGATGATAATTAGATGTCTATAGGTGTTGTGACCTTGCAAGTCAACCACTTTCATAATAGCTTGCATTCTTAGGTTCATCATAGTTTATTTTTTGCATCTTGCATATGAAGAGAGCTCTCCTTTTTATCATCTACGAACTAGTTGGTCAACTATGCTCATTTTTTGATTCTTCTTGATCATATCTTTCATTTCTGGTCTTTCATATCACATCATTTTCTATCCATTTTCGGACTTGAAATCAAAATCCAAGTCGTGTTTCCAAGCTTTCTCATTCTTCTACGCAGTTGACTAACCTTTTGAGGCATAATTCTTCGTTCTTTGATGGAATTTCTTCTTTTTCATGTCTTTCAAACTTCTAGTCTTTCATTCACCCTATTTCTTTTCTTCTCATTCATCACTGGGCCATGTTTTCACTGCCTAATGGTTATTCTATCAGGCTCCATCCTTCGATTATGATTTATTATGACTTGATCAGGTTTATCAATTTGTTGTTCTCCTCTATCTAATTTCAATTTCGATTCTGAGGGGGCAGTACCTATCAGCTTTAATCTTTGATTCAGCTTTATCATTCAGCTCAGCTTGAGATTCTTATTTTTAGACTTGATTATCACCTAGCAGTGATGGTGGTGATTTTGTCTTTCATTTTTTATCTCTTATTTTTCAAACTTGATTATTGCCTAACAATGACGGTGACAGTTTTGTCTAAGGCTTGATTTGCACCTAGCAGCGACGATGTTGGTCTTGTCTTTCGGCTTATGCTTATGCTTGTCCCGATGTGTCCCCATCCATCAAACACACATCTAGGTTGTTTTGTGATCCCAAATCGATCTCACATTTCAATTCTTCTTTGATTGCATGTGTTCTCGAAATGATCACACATTAGTCAAAGAGGGGCAAATGTATGCACCCTAAAATGGTCGCCTAGACTTTCGGCCCCCATTTAGCAATTTGTCAAATCCCTAAATCAATATTTTAAAATATCAACAATATCAATTATATCAATTTCCTTGATCAAATCATAATCAATTCAATATTTCCTAAAGTTTGAGCCTTATTTAATTTAAAAGAGAAAAAAAATAAAAATCTTATTTAATTAAGAGAACATGCTCCCTTTTAATTAATTAAAAATCTCTTTTAAATAAATAATAAAATCACTTTATCCTAAGCCTTTATTTAATTAAAAAGAATTTCCTCCCCTTTTATTTAAATAAAAAATCTCCACTTTTCTTCTTATCTCGTTGCACAAATAAAGCATTATTTTTATTTTATAAAAAGAGAAAAAATACTTATTGTCTCATATGGACACTAAAGTCAACTCTTATTTTCCTATTGGAGGATATTTGTGCACAAGGATCAAGCTTCTTTTTTTCTCCACTGTTGATTAAGTCTTTTGCCTCTTAATCTCAATGGTCCATTTTTATCTCATTTCTTATAAAAGGAGAGCTCTCTCCTTCATTTTCATATCTTAGATTTTTATGCTAATGTTATGTTGTAGGTTTTCTAGGTCATTTGGAGCTCTTTGAAAACATTCTTACATTCAAGCTTTGAAGACATTGTTGTTGCATTTTATTTAGCTTATTTTCTTACATCATAGTTGCATAAACATGGCATTTTTAGTATAGATTTCTTTTATGAAATAGATTAATCTCACATAGCTTAATAGAAGGATTTGTAACATTTATATTTTCCTTTCATAGCATAGTTTTCATACTTGCATGCTCATCTTAGATTAATTTTGCATTGCATTGCATTCATTTAGATGTCATTAGAGATATTGGCATTGTTGCCCTTGTCTTTGATTTGGAATCTCTCATTGTGTGGTTGACTAGCAAGATCATGAATTTATAGCTCTAGCTGAGAGCAATTTTACAAATCTTGCAACTTCATGCATAGAGAGCTATGGATTGATTTGTGAGGGCTCATTCTTGAGTTTCCTTGCATGCAATGATTCATAAAAGTGTGGTCACATTTTCACCATACACTATTGCGACCGCCATACTGACAATTTTCTCAGCAAGCATTCCCTGTCACTATAATTATCGAAGATTGTTCCTTTTTCGAGTGAATAATTCAGCTCATAGCTAATCCCATCAACTAGGTCCTTGTAGCATACATCTTTCCTCTTGTCTAACCTAATCAAACCATCCACAGTCTGTCGATCTCTTTTGGAAAAGAGTGTGTTTTGGGTATTATCATTTTGTTTTCGTGATGCTTTCTTTGGTTTTTATTTTTTGCGGTCTCATGTTGCTTCTCTCCTCGAGGTCTCCATGATCCTTTATATCATGGTGCACTAAGATGCGAGATGGTGTTTGAGGTAGGCTCTCTTTGGTCTTTTGTTCTGCTACCTATGAGTTAGTTAGATGCAACCCTTGCATGGTCTACATGTGGTCTATAGGTCACATGGTGCGTTTGGGAAGTGTCATTTGTTTGTGGGTTCCTTTACATCATTTCTTACTATGTTTCCCCTTGGGTTCATGTGTGATGTTGGGGAAACTCTTACGTGTCTTTTTTGAGTCAATCTTATGCAATGCTATTGACATGACCTCAAGTTCCTAGTAACTTTGGCTAGTCCCTTCTGTTGCTATATCAAACTAAGTGCTCAAACTACATGGTGGTATTCCCCTTCAGAATACCCCATGCTCAAGCTTCATACTATCCCCCTATCCAACTCCTCAGCTACACAATCCCACTATCAAATCTAAGCAAACATCCTCAAAACTCAGCAAAATCCTCTTCACATCCTTCCATTTTTCACTCATTCCCAAGACCTCATCTTGATGCAAAACTATCTACCATCTCCTTCCATTCCCATCTGTAACCCATGATTTTGATTGTGGAAATCTCCCCTCACCCGCTACCCTTCCTACTTTTCCATCCCCTACCTCTCTGCAATGGTATAGTCAGACAGTGATATGCTACACCTCTGTCCCCATCCTTGCATCTCATCTCGCATGCATTCCCATCCACACATCTTATCAACATCCCATTTGCATTATTGCATCTTGTTTAGCTTGCATGGTTAAAATCATATCCACATTAATTATTGCATTATCATTTTAGTTTTTCATTTAAATCATTTTCTCTCTTGCATTGGTAAAACATATTGTCACTTTCACCATAGGTTATCTCATCTAATCAATCACATTTTGCATCATTTTATCTACATTTCATCGCGTCTTTCATCCTAGATTGCATTACCACATCATTTTCATCCACATACAATATTATTAATCATTTTAGATCCATTTTAATCTTGCATTATTAATCATTTTAGACCCATTTTAATTTGCATTATTATTCATTTTAGGTTCATTTAATCATGCATTGTTAATCATTTTAGATCAATTTTAATTTTGCATTATCAATTCATTTTAGGATCACTTAATCAGTTAAGTCATTTTAGATTCATTTCATTTCATTTAATCTTGCATGATAATTCATTTTGATTCATTTAATCTTGCATTGCTAATTCATTTCATTTCATTTAATCTTGCATTGTTAATTCATTTTGATTCATTTCATTTCATTTAACCTTGCATTGTTAAATCATTTAAGCTTGTTTAATTTTGCATTAATTTTCATTGAACTTCATTTAATCTTTCATTGTTAAATCTTTTAGGTTCATTTTATCTTGCATTGTTAAATTTTTTAGATCCATTCATTTTAGGCTCATTTGATCTTGCATTGTTAGGTAATTTTAATTATCTTGCATTGTTAAAGATATCATCCATACAAGCATGCATATATACATAACATCATGACATAAGTAAATCATGCATCACATATAGTACATCACATTACATCCTACATCCACAAATCATCAGTAACTGCATCTCATATATACATATAAATTAAACAACACATAAGCACATCATATCCTACATCATACACATATCAGTCTCACATTGTATTATAAATCACATCACATCCTGCATCACCCATGTCAGTGCATCATAAACATCCATCCATAACTCATAACACATCATATCCCACCCCAACTCATCAAATGTGTATATATAATCCTGGCAAGGAATAAAAGAATTTCCCATCCCAAAGAATGAAAGAATAAGTGTCTGTATGAGTCCATGTCCATACATAAAGAATACAGATACAAATACATTGGGACTATTCCCTCCATCAGTAAATCATAATGTATATGATCAAAATATGTAGCATATCACTGCTTATCTATCTCTCCTGAGGGAGACTGCATCTCAACATCAGCTAGGGTATCAACCTATGGTGGATCCTCTGGCAATACCACGGAGAAGTCCATCTGCATAATCCAAAGTGTTGGTCTCTCTATTATGCTATGAATACCTATATCCAACACCAATGTGGATACCTATGCTTCCCTGTATCCACCTCCATCCCTATCTCTGATCCCTCTGCCTCCACCATGTACACAGAGTCTTTGACCAACCACTACTAACTCTATGAGTGTCCTAACTAATGGCTCTCCTATCCTATCCTCTAAGAAGCCTCTGCCCTATGTGTACTGGCCCCTATCCTCTAGATGATGCTAGCACCAGCCCCTGACCATGTCCCTATATCTATCCTTCTAGCTGTAGACCATCTCACACGTCTATACTGCTTGCAATGGTCTAGCGACATTGATGCATGATACATCACCCGGTACCTTCCCACCTGATCTTGTAGGTCTTCCAAGTCCCTGTGAAGGTGGGTCACCTCCTCTAATTGCTCATGTGAGCTCCATATCACCATATCCCCCCTAGAATCTTGTCTCTCCGTAGTCAATTGCTGGACTATCATGTCCCTCTCCCCCTACAGTCTATCTCACTTTGACTATAGCTCATCTTTCTCCCCCTAAAGCTAGTCCCTATCCACCCTTAGTCCATCTCTCTCCACCCTCAATCCATCTATCTCCCATTGTAGCTTCTCCCTCTCATCAATCATCAACATCCCATCCTAGAGAGCATGTGCTAGATTGGCTATCAGGGAATATCGCTCCTCCTATGTTTCCTAGAGCATCTGGCTCATCTGGTCATAACCTACCTATAACGAGGTGAGACGCCTTGCCAAATATCTTCCCCCACCTCTTGATGCTCCCACCCTTGCTGGCTACCCTAGTGGTGGTGGTGGTATAGGTGGTGGTGATGGTCTTGGTGGTGGCCCCTGTGCTCCTAGTATTGGTCCCGCTGGTGACCCTTGTGTTGCAGGTGGTGGCCCCTATGGTGCTGGCACCTATTAGGATTAGGTAATACTGAGAGGGGGGTGAATCAGTATTGTACAAAAATTTGATTTCAACTTTAAATAATTATAAACAATCCAAAGTAATGAAAAAATGAAAAGAACATATAAGCATAACACATGACTCATTACACCATGATTTGTTCTCGAGGAAACCCTGGCTAAAGGGAAAACCCTAGTGGGGATGGTACCCACAAATATGCACTAAAATATAATATCCTTGTTAGGAGATCTAGCCCTGTTAAGAGCTAATTTTTACATAGTACATTTCCTTGTAGAGGAATACAAAACCTTGTTAGGGGTATACAAAACACCTGGTTAAAGGTGGTGAGCACACTTGCTCTTACAATAAAAAATTGTCTCAAAAAGTTCTCCAAAGTGTGAACAATACAAGAACTTATCTTGCCTAGATAGTTCCAGTTATAGCTCAGCCTCTTACTGATCTTGCATATGATCTTTGCTCTCAGATTCACAATCTTTCTTCATCACTTAAAAACATAACAGTACTTCACTTTCACAAAAGCACTCTATACTTATACAAAATCAGCCTTCAAGTCGGCTTCACAAATACCATATAAAACATAATAATAACTTATGCAAATGATAGTTATGGAGTCAATGATCTTATATTACCAAAGATTAGGCAATATAATCTATTCACCTATCTTAGCACATTACCATATCCACTATTCTCTCCTTGATCTTCGCAATTGTTCATATACCATGTTATGTTGTTTTTACTATCTTCACATACCTTCTGAACACTGTATCTCACAGATCTGGTCACAAAAACTCATGCGCTCTTAATTGAAGAATGTATACATCCCAAAATACCTTTAGTTAACTTTGCAAGCCCTAATACCTTGTTTATCTTTGTCATTGACCAAAATTGTATCTCTGTACCCTGTTATTTTGATTCTAGACTTAGTCATTTTCATGTCTGTGACTTCAGTGACAATCTCCTCAAGATGCGATCACTCCAATCATAAGTGTTTCCATAAATGAAAACCCTCAAGTGATCCCTAGTGCCCAAAACATCACTTGCCAATAGTATCTCCCTTTTGCATTGATGGCAACACTTAGAAAAATGACCAAGTGTCACAATACAAACTCTCTTCTTTTCTTTTTCTCTTTCTTACTTTTTTTTTGGTTTTATACATCTTTTTGTTTTTTATATTTTCTCCTTCTACATATTACTCTCTCATGTTTCTTTCTCTTCCTCATATTTCCTTTTCTTCCTCTCCCTTTGACATCAATGGAAAAGGTGCATTCAAAATTGCAAAACTTAAGCGCAAAAGATTTAGTGCTTACTTACCAAAATTAAGACATCTTAGAAAGACTTTTCCAAGGTCTTCACTTCCTCAGCCCATGTATTTATTAGAAGGTCACTGACATGGATTATTCCATTCAATGCATATGATGCTATCTTCATTTCCTTAAGCTTTGTAAGTGTAGACACAGCCATTGAGCCTTCAACCTTTTCCATCTCCAAGAGATGTGACTCAAGCATTGTAAGCTTAGGGGTC
The DNA here is from genome assembly GCA_027943335.1 of Chamaecyparis obtusa. Taxonomy (NCBI): domain Eukaryota; kingdom Viridiplantae; phylum Streptophyta; class Pinopsida; order Cupressales; family Cupressaceae; genus Chamaecyparis; species Chamaecyparis obtusa. Next base: position 39,040 of record BSBK01007281.1, read on the forward strand.
AGTAGGCTTCTCAATAAGCCAAATCTATCTATGAATCTCCCTTTCTCCATTTCCAGTACCCCAATCTTATCCAATAGCTTGGATGTTTCTTTATTCATATCTCCCATAGTTTGTGAAGATGATTCAAAACTATCCATAAGACTATCAAGGGTAGCCCTATCCTTGGCTATGATCTCCTCAATGTTCTTTATATGCCTGTAAGGATTTATGCAGTAAATATATATTTGTCTACCTTGTGCTACACAACTCTTGGCCTTAAGAGTAGTAGCCTTGAGAATGTTTAAGTCCCATGAAATGGACTTACAAACTTCTCTCAACTTCTTTTCTAAAAAGGTCTTCTCATCCTTGTCTTCTGTAGTCTTTAGCAATGAATCAAAATGATTATCAAAGCTATCCAATACTATACCAAGGTTCTCATCTTCATCACTTTCTTTGAAGATAACTAGTGAGGGGAGTAGCTTGTTCACTATTTCTAAAGCCCTGACCATTACCTTGATTCTTTTGTCACCTTTCTGAACTGATCTTTCCTTAGCTTTAGCAAATTCCATAAATGATAGTCTCATTAGCTCATCCTCATCCATGTTGTCCACATCTAAACTTACCGGTTTGGCCATACTTGCCAATAATAGGGAGGTATCCAAACTAACCTTGACAACATCTTCTGATTTGATCTGTTCAACCTTCTTTTCCTTCAACTGATTTTCTTTCTTTGATACTTTTTCTTCTTGTTTCTCTTCCTCAATCTACTCTTGGTCTCTAATCTCCATCGCACTATCTGCATTAACCAAAAATGGATCATTAACATCCTGTGAAGTGTCAAGGGTCATAGGCACACTAGTGACAAATAAATTTGGTTGCATGCTATCTTGAACACTTTCATCCACTACCTTGAAACTTTCTCCTAAACCCAAAGATATAGGCTTAGAAGCCTTGGGAAGTGAGGTCTTCTTTGGCATATTATACATTGAAACTTGGTCTAATGCCTTTTGGGTGTCCTCAATCACCTCATCATATTTCCTAGCCATAATCTTGACTAGTCTGGGCTTTGTCCTTAGTAGGGGTTTTAGTGCATTTATGATTCTTTCTATTTCCTGTATAGACACAATTGGTAACATATCTTCAATTGTCTTTTTTCTTATGTTCTCATCCTCCGAATGTGCTAACTATTTCCTGATTTCTAGTTTGTTGTATAGGTCTTTGGGAATGCTTTCTTCAATCTCCAACAAGTTCTTCTTAAAAGATAGCAGATGCTCAATGATAGTATCTTCAATGACTGCTTGGTCTTTGGAGTTGTATCTCTCATAGTATCTATTCATTGTTAATAGATTTTCATCTTTAGTTACTCTCTTCTGTAGTGATTTAAGGTCTGGTTTCCACAAGGTTTATGGATCCTTTTGAGCTGCTTTCTCTCCCTCTTTCTCAACTGCTTTTTCTTCATTCTTTTTCCTCTTCACTTCTATCTCTTTTTCCTTAGGACAACCCTTCTAACCTATCCTTGTGAATCTCCTAGGAATAACTACAGGCACAACATCTTATGTTTCTTCCTCTTGAGAAGCTGAAAAATCAACACTATCAATAGTAGGAGCTACTATCTTTTCTATCTTCAAAGGAATGGGTGCATCGGTGGCAATGGTAGAAGATGCCTCCATCTTATTTCTTATATCTATCAATTGCCATTTTTTTATTCCCACCTTCATAGTGATATCTTCAACAATATTGTTGACTCTTCTTTTCCTTGTTACCTTTTCTTTCTCTTCTCTAACTTTTTCATACTTCTCCCTATATGTTCCCAATCTTTCTTGGGTAGGGCCCTTTTCCATTGCTAGTACATGCTCCACTTGCATAGTTAGGACTTCACCACTTACCTCATATCCCATAGGATATCACCACTTCATTCTAGGTTCAACTACCTCAAAGCAGACACAATTAGTTTCAACCATGAAACAGATAGTGTCCTCATATTTTTCCACTAAATTCTTTGGTATCCTGTACCCTTCTTTCATCTGCCTCTGCGGTATCTTAATCATGCCAAATAGTTCTCCATCTACCCAGTCCTTCTTCTATCTTCTATAGTACTTTGAGATTTGAAGTCCAATGGGTTGATTATCTTTCCATGCTCTAGGATGCATGCTAAGAAACTTGTGAATGATGTGAATATATATATGAATTAACAATGATCCAAACCTAAATGCCTTAGATTTTTCCTTCTTTATAGCCTTCACATTATCAATAAACTATTGTGCTACGATTTCATAGAGATTATACTTCTTGTTTTCTTTCACCATTCTGTATGCCATCATGATGACTCCATCAAATATAGAATTATGTATGCTACTATAAAACAACTCGTAGCCTAGCAACATTGCTACCAATCTGACATCCTATAAATAAATGTCATTGACTGCCATTGACCTCTTATCCCACTTTGAATGTGTTAGAGTTTCTACTAGATTCCTTAGGTTCTTTTCTGGTATAGGTAGGGCTCCTTCATTGTCAAGGCCTATGATCTCATGAATCAACTATGCACATATCTTCACAGATTGTTCACCAATCGATAAAAATTGGTCATGGACTCTACTAAGAATGATCTTAAACCATTCAACTTTTGTGAATTCTATGAGCAAGGTTAACTTAAGGATTAATTGATCTTTTAGGTTCTTAAATTCCTCTACCATGGATCCATCAACTTCTACCATACCATCCAATTTTCTGAAGATGTTAAGCTCACCAATGATTTCATACTTGCAATGTATGTGTGCCCTAATGTCTTATACGTGTAACACACCTATGAGGGTTTGTGAAAACGCTCCTTTCGAATCATCCTCACAGGATTTGAATGGATGCCTCTTGAACTTATACCTAGGTTTGTCTACAACATCATAAATTATTGGTGCATCCATTTCTTCTCTAAGAGATTAGTTCTAAATACCTTAAACATGCCTAAATTTAATGCTTTGCTTCACGCAATCATGTAATCACTCTACTAGATGACTGATAAAATTCTCAACTCTGTTCTCCTTAAGCAGTGATCAATAAATGGTGTAGATTTGAGGTCTTTTAGGTCCTTTTATCCATCACAATTTGAGTATGTGTATTAAACATAGGTAGCTCAACTTCGCATGCCATTCAATCGATACAAAACTCACGAACATAGAAGATGAATCTCCAAGTGTTGCGCTCTTATCCACAGACTCCTCAGTGTTTGTAAACATCATACCTAAGCTTGCATGAGCTTATTCCACATATATAGGGGATGGATATTATCTTTTCACTACATCCAGTGCTCCCCATAAGGCCATGCAACCTTCTAGGTTGATGCTTCAAAGAACTCATCATGTGAAGACACAATATCATCTACTGTCTCTCCCTGAACCACTGTTTTGTTTAAAAATTTCACCTTCCATATCTGATCATCCTCCTTTCTCTCTAATTTCTTGAAATGATTCCCAAATTCATCCATGTACTCATTTAGACTCTTACCACTGTCACCATCATTTTTCCTTATAACCATAGGAGGTGGTCCTCTAGGTTCACTAGATCTTCTTGGTCCTCTTCTGTTTTCTTCTCCATTATATCTACAAAACTTCACAATGTGACCTAGATTGTTACATTTGTAACAAGTAGATAGTCTCCTTCTATCTTGATTAGTCTATAACTTATAGTACCTTTCTATATGCCCAAAGTTGTTGCATTTTTGACATGTGATCTTGGTTGCTATTTCTTCTCTGATACAGTCTTGTTTATACCTGGACTGATTAGGTTTTCTAAAATCTTCTTTCTTGTGTCCATATTCATAGAAATCAAAATAGTAACTGGGAAAGGTCTTAGAGTTACCTTTTCTTTTGTAATCTCTTTTCATGTGTCCAACTTTGTTGCATTCGAACCATCTACCTTTGAAGGGTCTGAACTATTCCCTAGGTTCTTCATGGGTAGGTCTCTCTTCACGAGTAGGTCTCTCTTCAGTCTTTGCTTCATTTGATTCTTCTTGGGTTTTTGAACTTTTTGCTTCATTGAATCCAACTCCAGTCATATCTCCTTTAGGCTTTTGTCTTGCTCTTTGTTCATCAATCTTGTCACTGCTCATGTGCAACTTCTCAATGTGCAATTTGGCTTGAGTGAGTTCACCTTTAATGATATGATTATATTTTTCCAATTCCTGATATTTATCTTTGTATTGGTCAAATTCAATGTTCATTTGACTTATCTGCATATTAGCTTCTTTTAGTGACTCTTCAACTTTGTTTCTTTCATCCTTTTCATGCTAAATTTATTTAATCATCAACAGATTGATTTGTTCTTTTTCTTGGGCCAACTTCTTAAATTTGTCTGATGTATCACTATCTGAATCTTCTCCATAAGATATTGTCTCTGACTTTTTGCAATCTCAAGTTGTTCTATTAGTTTTCGGATGAAACCATCTACTCATCTTAATTTGAATTTTAATTCACCATTCTCAGCCTTTACTTTATCTAGATCTTCAAGTGTAGCTTCAAAGTTCTCTTGCAAATCTCCTAGATCCATTCTGATATCCTTTAAGCTGCTAGGATTTCTCTCCAAGAGCCAATAGCTCTAATACCAATTATTAGGATTAGGTAATACTGAGAGGGGGGTGAATCAGTATTACAGAACTTTGATTTCAAATTTAAACAATTATAAACAATCCAAAGTAATGCATAAATGAAAAGAACATATAAGCATAACACATTACTCATTACACCATGATTTGTTCTCAAGGAAACCCTGGCCAAAGGGAAAACTCTGGTGGGGATGGTACCCACAAATATTCACTAAAATATAATATCCTTGTTAGGAGATCTAGCCCTGTTAGGAGCTGATTGTTACATGGTACATTTCCTTATTAGAGGTATACAAAACCCTGTTAGGGGTATACAAAACACCTAGTTAAAGGTGGTGAGCACACTTGCTCTTACAATAAAAATTTGTCTCAAAAAGTTCTCCAAAGTGTGAACAATACAAGCATTTATCTTTCTTAGATAGTTCCAGTTATAGCTCAGCCTCTTACTGATCTCACATCTAATCTCTACTCTCAGATTCACAATATTTCTGCATCACTTAAAAATATAACAATACTTCACCTTCACAAAAGAACTCTATACTTATACAAAATCAGCCTTCAAGTCAGCTTCACAAATAGCATATAAAACATAATAATAACTTATGAAAATAATAGTTATAGAGTCAACAATCTTATATTACCAAAGAGTAGGAAATATAATCTATTCACCTATCTTAGCACATTACCATATCCACTATGCTCTCCTTGATCTTCACAACTATTCATATACCCTGTTATGTTGTTTTTACTATCTTTGCATACCTTCTGAACACTGTATCTCACAAATCTAGTCACCAAAAATCATGTGCTCTTAACTGAAGCATGTATACATCCTAAAATACCTTCAGTTAACTTTGCAAGCCCTAATACCTTGTATATCTTCGTGGCTGACCAAAACTGTATCTCTGTACCCTGTTATTCTTGTTTTGAACTTAGTCATTTTCATGACTGTGACTTCAATGACAATCTCCTCAAGATGCAATCACTCCAATCATAAGTATTTCCATAAATGACATCCCTTAGGTGATCCCTAGTTCCCAAAACATCACTTTCTAACAACACCTACCCTCGACCCTCTCCTCCACCTCCTCCTACTCCATCCCCTCCTCCATCCACATCCATAGCATCTCCACCCTACTCCATCTCTGTCTCTATCTCTGTCTCTTCCCCCACCTCCATCTCTATCTCCATCTCCTCCTCCTAGGTTCTACCCTACCTCCTCTTCTACTTTATTCTATATCCCAACCTCAACCTCTCGCTGCCACTACAGGTGCTCCTCTAGCTGGTAGTCCCACCCTCCCCACCACCCGCAACCTCTAAAACTAGGTGTCATACTCCGGTGTGGTCCCCCCATCTACTGGTCCTCCAGTCCAATCCCAATGTACCGGCTACATCCCCTATCACTCTGTTAGTAGCCCCTCTCTATCTAGCCTCTCCCCATACTCAGACCGCCACTCCTGCATGGTCCATTAATACCAGTGCTCTATGTCTAGTATGCCCTGTGTGAACCCAAACTGGTGGGCAACCCTGTCTGACCTGTACTACTCCATAATGTACTCTCACCAACCTATGATGTAGGTAGGAGTCATAGCATACAACAACTCCCTTTGATCATCTATCCATGCCGCCTGCCCCAAGTATGGTTTCCATGTGATGTCATCCTTTATCCCATATAGAGTCTCCCTCTAGTAATCAATATCATCCACATCGTGGTATGATAATAACTCCCCTAATTGTACACCACAAACTCCTATGGCCACCTATTAGTTCTGCCCAAGGGTCTCAGCAATGCAATGTGCTCCCATGCCTACACCTATAGTAATGATGTGAACCCAAACCTCCTCCCCTAGTTCTCCCCACCATGATATATAATCTGGTGGAGATCCCAGTATAGCTCTGCTAACATCAAAGTTCCCTAGGCTACTGGGACATTGACATCTACAATGCTCACAATCACTGGGAGAAGTGCAAGGGTCACACTCATCCCTCCTGTGTCAAGGGAAATATAGCCAAGACTAAACCACACACAAATAAATACACTCACCATGTCGACGATGCGACTCCTATGTGTTGCACCAATGCTAACTGTCCATGTCAAAGGATCGACACTACGCTTGGGCCTAGCCATGGGGCTACTACCTACTACTGTGTGTAGTCACCTGCAATCACTAGAATGCCTTAGATAGGTAGCCAAAATATATAGATACACATCCTCTAGGATCACCATCATCTCCCCTGTCGGTAGATGGAATGTCCCTGTCTTAGAGTGCCATCATTCGTAGAGTTCAGTGACCATAGACATAAATGTCTGCCTACACGGCATCTGTGCCAAGTATTCTAATCCAATGTCATCAATTCATGCCCACTATGTTGGGGTGAATTGCTCCTCTATTGATAGCACAACTGCATGCCTCTCTTGACTCGTAAGCTGCTCCACTGACCACTATAACCAAACAAGTCAACTGCATCAATTTTCTTTCCTCTTCAAAACACATCTACTTCAATTTTAGAACCCTCTTGCCTTTTTATCCTTCCCTTTCCCCCCCTCCCCTTTTTCCCTTCATTCCTGCCCAAGAAAATTTTTCTCGCGATCCTACAGAACTAATTTCTCACATTCTCACAATCCCCCATTCTCATGATTCCACCATCATGCAATTGCACATCTTCCTGATGCATGTACTGATGCGTGAATGCATTCTTGCACCACCTAACCTATACCCCCTCTCCCTTTGGGAATGCATATTTTTTATGCACCCCTTTCGAAACACTCTAGGATTGCGATCCCATGAGAAATTCAAGCGGGATCATGGTCCTGCCAAAGATTCCCCAAACCCAAGGGAAATTTGCAATCCCATGATAATCCCTATTTTACCTCCCCCCTTTATCCTAGCAATTTATTGCGGGATCGCATTCCTGCAAGTGCGCATGCATTCCTGCCAATCTCATGTTAGCAAGATCACACATTTTCTACATAGAACATGAATTAAATACTAAAATACTCAGAGGAAAAAGGTGATTTTTTTATCCTACTTGTCGATTAGAGACCCCATGTTGCCAGACAGTCCTCATGATCTCAGATCGATGCATTGGTCTCCCTCTACGTGCCATCTTGCTATGCCAACTTAGAGCTCAAATCACTCAATTTCAAAGCTCTAAGGTGTGCAAATGACCTATTTTTGTCCCTCTTGGCCCTTATTAAGTGCCTCCCAAGACCCATTTTTCCTCCCAGATGCCTCTCAACCCATCCCTTCCTCCCATTTTCCCCATTCTTGCCACATTCTTGCCTTTTTTCCCTCCTTCCCCATTCATACCCCCTTTTTTGCCTGCTGCACCCCGAACCACCTTTCTTTTTGAGACGTTGTCTGGGCCCCTTTCTTTTTCCTAGTCACCCTCTTGAGGGGGCATCACCTAGCCTAAACCTTCTGGCCCATAATCTGGGGCATTTTCATCACTTGGTTAATTCTTCGCGTCATCTATTATTTTTAAACATCTTTGAAATAATATTATTTTAACACTATGTCGAAGAGGGGAAAAATGTAGATACCTAAATATGATTACATAATTAAGTAATCCTATTTAGTTCTCTCCTAAGGTATTTTATTAATTAAATATTATTTAATTAATTAATTTGCGTCATCCCCTAGTTAATTAATTTAATTAATTTAATTAATTAACTATAGCCCAATTAATTATCTAAATGACAAACCCATAGTCTGATAATTAATTAAATCATTATTCCTCTATTAATTTAAATGGATACATATATCTATTAACTTAATTCATAAACCCCCATTTTCCAACCACTTGGAATTAAATAAAGTATTTAATCCAATTTGAGCACATGGCTCCTGTTGGTTCCTGGATAGGATTTTACACTCCATGAGATACCAATATGCTTATGACTAATGTTAAGGAGTGGTTAATTCCAAATATGGGAAATCTATAAGCAATTGGACCAACTACAGGGACAATACTACCCTCTTTACTTCTGACTCTACAAAACCAAGGCAGGTGCACCTGATCCAATAGATATAATTCTGATCTTTATCTAATACTAGATCTTACAACAAATAATAGTGAGAAAGTACTAAGTAACAGAATAACATATAAAGTAAGAATAATTCTGATCTTTATCTATTACTCATTGACTCTCCATCACTGGGTAGAACAACATATAAAGTAAATAAAAGTAAAAGAATGGTAATGATTTAATGTTTTAGGATCACAAGATTTTGATCATTCCTTACAAAACAAAAAAAGAAAAATACAGGCCAGTGCCTTATCCACTGGGCAAAATGTCAGAAAATAAGATAGATACAATGGTGTCTGAAGAAGAAATTGTCTCTGAACATAAACACAAGTATCTCAGTCTTTCCTACTTGTGAGAATCCTTCATATAAATCCCATGAACACATATTCCATTTTGAGCAGTATTTAATCTAACCCTAGATCAAAATTCAAAACATCAATACATACATATAAATCTGTGAAAGATTTAAAGATTCACAGAATGAAATAAAGGAGAGACAAAGATTTGAAATTTGTATTAAGTATAACCTTTCACCATTTGCATACAATATATCCTAAATAGCAGGTTTGCAAGACAATAACAACAACTTGTACTTCTTCTCTATTGCTATGATAAAAGATACAAAATATTACAATCCTTGACTGAGGGCTAGGGTTTCAGAATTCCTATCTTTTTAACTCCTAAACTCCCAATACCTAGAATGATCATGAAAAATCCCTTATATACAAGGAGATGCAACAAGCTACCGATCATTCTAGGTGTTGGCACCTGAAAATTCAGGCCAAAATATATATAAAATTGCCAGGGAAGTGTGATTTTAATTTTCATATTTTATAACTTTCCTATGATAAAAACTAAAATGAATAAAAAGTGTGTGCATTTGTTATTTTTATTTTCATGTATTAGGTTGTAAATCACTTTATTCTAATGCACATTTGTTTTGGATAAATAATAATTTTAAAAATAAAAATTAAGATAAGTTGAGCAAAAAGGCAACGAGAGGGAGTTGAACACTCGACCTCTCAAGCCATCCTTTTTTTCTACCTATATACCCTCCTACCCCCTAACCAATTACTCTATATGTTTTCTTCGAAAGGAATAGGATGAGATATTAATTTATCTTTGTTTTTATGTGCAGGTGAGAAATAAAGTGCAACCTTTTACATAGGGAGTAATTTCTTCCCTAATTAATTTTCAAATTAAATTAGGAATTTCTTTTTGAATTTATGTATTTTTCCATTTTTATGAAAAATAATAGGGAGAGGGAGTTGAACACTCGACCTCTCGACCCATTCCTTTTCCTACCTAACTACCCAACTCTACCCCCCTTACCAATTGCTCTATACTATTCTTCAAGAGTGTGTATGTAAATAAATGTATAAATTTAAGAAAACATTATCTCTTTTTGAATTAAATGTTAAAATAAATTTTGTTTGTGAGATGGAAATTTCACGTGTCATAGTTACTAATAATTATTTTATTTTTAATTTTGATTTACCCCCAAAACCCTAAAAGTAAAAAATAAATGATGGAATAAAGGTTAAAATTGATAGATATTAATTTGTTAGGGTTTTGGTATATTTTTAATGTTAATTCTTTTTCTTTTCCGTTTGGCATTTTCACCTAATATATTTAACACTAATATTTTTACCAAATTAGGTGTAAAAGTTTTAACATTATTGTACTATTATTAAAATTTAGTGTTATGTAATGTAATTTTTTTTTTTTATAACTATTTAGGGTTTGCCATTTTTTGCTTTAGTTACAAATCCCTAAGATTAACTTTTCCTTACTCATTTAATTTTAGGGTGTTAATATTTTTCTTTTTATATGTATAGGGTTGCTTTTTAGAAAGTTAGATTTTTAGGGTTCCCTAATTATATGTTTTTTTTGTAGCATTAGAGTAATTATTTGTGAGCCTCATATGTTAGCCCTAAGATTGATTTGATCTTTAGGGTTAAAAGTATATTTTTTTATTTAAATAGATAAATTTCTTAAATAAATGAATTATGTTTTATTTTGAGTAAAAGAATTTTTCTAAACGTAATGTTTTTATTTTTATTTTTATTTTTTTTCTCGTTATTAAATCCTTTTATGATTTAGTAATTAAAGTAATTCCTTATATTTTTGATAATTTATGAGAATGACATAGGACATAATGTTAAATTTTTATTCTCCTCATTGTTTATCAAATGCATATATTAAGATTTGGCATGGAATTATTTTTGATTAATTCTTAATTAATAAATAAATAAATATGGTTTTGTGGGAGCCTTTATATGGTATGAAAATAATAAATTTTATTTTTATCTAATCTTTGGTGTTTTTGTGTAGGTAATTGAATATCAAGTTATTATGCACGGAACACCAAAGAGCATCAAATCAATTTGTACAGGAAATATTTGTCTTAACAACCATTGTTATGGTTTGTTTTTAGGGTAGTTGAATAATTAGGTCCTGTGAAAGGGCATGTCCTTTCACAGGGAACTATTGGGGTTAATATTTATATGTATTCAATTGTATACAAGAATTACAAGAATTTCAATTTTCATAGGAAAGGATTGTTCAACAGCTACAACATGAATTCTGGTGTACCAATTTTTCAATATCAATAAAAGATAAGTTGCTTTTGTTTTCCATCTGTGTATTGGTTTTCAATTCCCTCAACTAGTCCCTTGGATAAATCAATCTTGATTTCTTTATTGTGATCGTTTAAAATGATGTGTGATCTTACTGCATTTTGATTTATTAATTGGTCTACTCATTTTGCATGGTTAAGAATCCTTTTGATTTGTGGCCAAAGTCAATTGGGTTGTCATTTGAGGAGTTAAATTCAGTTAATTATCTGCAATAGCTCACACACATTTGAATGAAAATCAAAGTGATGAGTTTTTATGACTTGTCTTCAGAATTTGATGCATGTTTCAATATTTTGAAAACTGTCTTCTGAATCAAATCCTTGCAATTTACTTTGAAATGCAAAATTGTCTCTAAGGTTGTACATAGGGTTGAGGATTGGATTGACTCTATTGCCTAGGGTGAAACATGCACTGGTCTTATTGATAAATGGAATTTGGTCATCTAATCATTTGTTGCTAGTTTTGGCATCCTATTCCTTTAATTTAATTTTACATATCCTATCTATTATCTTCTTTACAAAGCATTCAATTAGGTTTAGCATTACATTCTAGCCTTAGTTTAGATTTCAAGTTATCTGACAATTAGGATATTAGGTTTACTTTTCTCCAAAGGATTGTTAACCCCCATTGGAAAGATTTGCTTTTGTTGTGCACGTATTTGTGTAGTTAGAAAGCATTTTTTATTCAGGCCTACCGACCTTGGCTAAATCAAGCCAGAATTGCAGAGGCACTTGTTGTGCCTGTTAGTTGGCCTCAAAATGGTCCAGCATTTTTGAGCACCAACACTAGGGTTTACAAAAATCTTAACCCTAAAAACTATACAACAACCCAAAAAGGGTCTACAATAAATATACTTGTTTTAGCAGGTGAGATATTTGTAGCTGAGTCACCTTGCTTTATGTCTTCAATGTTGTCCTTGGCTCTTTTCAACAAATCCAATTTGCAACACCCTGCTGTCCATACTGCAATAAATGTCTTTCTGTATTTCAACAACCTTCATGGCCCAAAAAGTGATTGCCTTTGCCTAATCTAAGAAGTTGGTGGAGTATTAACTTTTTCAACATGAGGTATGTATTGATACCTCCACCTATTATATACTTCTTCACCTAGGAAATCAAAACTGGTAAACTTAGTCTTCTTTCTTGATAACTATTCCCACTCACTTTCAATTTGAGTGACCTTCTGTTGTATGTTATCAAACATTGATTTAGCATTTATCAACAACTTGATTGTACTAAAAAAAGAATAAGTGTCACTTAGGACACCACTCACCCTTTCTGATAATAGTGCATTCATATCTTCTCTCCACTAATGTGACTCTTTCAATTTCCCCTTATCTGTGAAAATGGTAGGCACCAACTCATAATTTGAAAGCATTAACTCAGCTTTCAACATGCTTGTCTTTCTAACAAAATTGTCCATAATGATGCCATCTTGTACCATTTTATTCACAATTTGATGCACTGGCTTAATTAGTGGATTAAGGTTCTCTTGTCCTTTTGACAGCATATGAAATAACTTTACATTGGGAGACCTGTCAATCCACTTCTTCAAAATTGGTGACATTTTAGTCTTTTCCTTATTTAAAACTATAAACAAAGAATGTAATCTACTAACATGACTATAAAGAATGGAGGGCTTCAAATCATAAGAAAATTGCATAATTGCATTTGTTATCTTCTCCTCATACTTCTGGTGTGCTAAAGTTGTGGCCTTTATATTCTCATCCTTTTCCTTTTCCAGTTGTACCCTTATGTCCCTCAATTTATTTGTTTCCTCTGTTAGTCTCTATTTCTCCCAACTAACCCTTGCATCTATACTTGCCTCTGGGTAGGGGGAAGGTGGTAGCTCAATAATTGGGCTTGAAGATGAAGCCATTGTAGGCTTATCAGAAATAACCAATTGGGAAGACTTGTGATCCTAGGGTCCAGATAGTTGAGCAATTAATTTATCTTTCTGAATCAGCTCTGTCTTAAGCTCATTATAAGACAAGAACCATTTCAAATTTGAGCCTAAGCTCCTCTTTCTCTTGGGCATCCTTCTCTACCACCTTAACATTGAACTTGGCAGTCTCCAGGATCAAATTTGATGCCTCTACACTAGAAGTTTCTCCTACCCTTTGCACTAGTAAATTGCCTGCATATCCAGTTGAGAGATCCTCTCTCTTTCCTTTGTTTTCCTCCCTCTTTAGGGACCACATCACCAAGGTTGCATGGTCATCAAAAAAGATAGTTCCCCTAGCATCTTTTTTGGCATGCTCTACTATAGTAAGAGTTTTTACCTTACTCTTCCTGATATGATCAAAGACAATTGCATCAACAATGTCCCACTCTGGCAAAATCAACACCCCTATAGTATGAACCATGGCTCTTCCCTCCTTAGGAGTAATTCTCTCAAACTACTTAGCCATCTCTGCCTTGGTCTCATTATCTATCTTTGTTATATCCCTATCAGGGAATTCTTCTTTTTCTTCTCACAAATCTCTTTTTATTGATTTATTTTCATTCTCCATAGAAATTGGGAGAATGCCCTAGTTTTAACAAATTTATCACCAGCAAGGAAAGAATCACTTGCTTGTTTCAAAATAGGGTCTAATTGTTTACCCTCAAATTCATCAACTGTAAGGTCCATGGCTACCTCTTTAGGTGCCTCAGGCATCCCTTCTTGCAGCTCATCACTGGAAACCAAGATATCTGCCTCATTTCTCATTTGCATGAGTTGCTCTACTACCCCATGCTCATCTAATTGGATGGGGGATTGAGAAGGAGAAAAAACCTCCTCTCCTGGCCTAGATTCTTCTTGTCTTTGTCTTTTTTGAGAGGGTCCTTGCCCTGCTTGATCATTTAGGGGCCTTTTACCTTTAGAAGTAGAGGGAAAATCCTCACTTCTTTGTTGTGGTGGTACAAGGACACTATAACCACTCCTCTTCTTCACTGTATAAACTCCCTTTGGAGTCAACTTCATGTATCTAGGCTGGCTCAAAATTTGTTTGGCCCTTTCAGGCTCTGCCTTACTGACCTTAACTTTCTTCTCATTCATAGCATGCATAATACCTTCAAAATGTTCCACAAGGGCATCCACTTTCTCTGCCCATGGCTCAAAACCTTATAATGGATCATAAGTTGCATCAAAATTCCTAATAAAGTCTATAGTCTTCTTGTAGATGACCCATTTCTCTTTCTTTACCTTCTTAGTTTGAAGATCAAACTCATTTCTTACTATATCCTCAGAGAAATTGAACTAATGCTCTATAAGGGCACACGTAATCTTGTTTCTAAACATCCCTAAAAGGAAACCCTCTGTATCTACACATCTTACCACTGCTCTGGACATCCTGCAGGGCAGCAAGACCTTATTCAAATGCACCCATCCTCCCTTTGTGATCACATATTGATGTGCAATAGTTATTGTTGGTACTCAAAAATGCAACATGGGTTTTGAGTACCATGTTAAAACTTTGCAATTTGAAGTCCTTTAAATGCTTTTCATGCATATGTCCCTGGTAGTCATTTCAAATCTTATGAGGTGTCCCAAGTGTTTAATACAATCCATTCAGAATATGCATGCATTCTATGATGTTATTTTATCATCCCAAATCATTCGGTGAAGTCCCATTTTGAGCAAGTGTCAAATTGCACAATTCTGCCTAAGTGTCAATTCACTGTTACAAGCCCTGTTTGCATTTAAATAGCTTGTGTCTTGTGATTGTTCATGACATGCTAGTTGTGGCATCATATTTTAGACATGGTAATGAGTCATCATGAAAAATTTTAGCTCCCCATGTGCCTGTTTAGTCACTTTGCCAGAGGTATTCCATTTGCAGATTATCAACATTCTTTGAGTGTGCATTGTTCACATTTCCAGTCACATTTTTCATCATAACTCAAAAAATATAAACTGGGTTGGGTTGAATTTTACATATGTTTGAGACGACTATGTGTGCATTGTACAAATTTTTTTATAGAAAAACTTAGTTTAAAAATCAAAAGTTATGGTCTTCTAAATACTAGCAGCAAGAAAAAATCAGCAATGCTTCATAAAGTTTTATCCCACATTGCTCCAAATTTCAAAATTTGAAGTGTTTATATGAAATACTCCAAACATATGAAATAAATCAAATGAAAGAAAGCTATGCCTAGGTTTGTGCGTTCACCTTGATTTCTATGCCAATGGGCCCAGAAGAAATTTTGCAAAAGGGACCCATGTCACTTGGTCTCTAAGTCTCACAATGGAAAAAGCTCATTCTGAGATTTGGAGACTAGTCTCCAAATCTCCAAGTCGCCAGATCTCCAAGTCTCCAAATCTCACAAAGAAGAAAGTACATTCTAAGACTTGGAGACTAGTCTCCAAGTCTCTAAGTCACCAAATCTCCATGTCTCCAAGTCTCTAGAAGGAAAAAGTTCATTCTGAGATTTGAAGACTAGTCTCCAAATCTTCAAGTCGCCAGATCTCCAAGTCTCCAAGTCTCTAGAAGGAAAAAGTTCATTATCTCTAAGTCTCTAGAGCTCTAGATAATTATTCAGAGATCTAGAGACTAAAGTTAGTCTCCAAATCTCATAATGAGAAAAAATGATTATGAGACTTGGAGACCAGTCTCCAAATCTCCAAATAGCTATTCAGAGATCTAGAGACTAAAGTTAGTCTCCAAATCTCATAAAGGAAAGTAAAGAGAGGAAATGATTGTGAGATCTAGAGACTAAAGGGATTTCTCCAAGTCTCTAAATGAAACCATGGTTAAGAAAATGATTAAGAGACTTAGAGAGTAATGTAGTCTCTAGATCTCCAGATGGACTTGGGTTAAAAGTGAGTTTGTCCGAGCATCCAATAAAATAGTGACAAGTGGAAAGTTCTGGTGGCATGTGCAGATTTTAAAGGTTTTAAAAGATTTAAAAAGTTATAAAATTTAGACTTTGGAGAAATTTAAAATTTTTTTAATGACAAAGCTGTTCACGGGAAAATGTTTGGGAGATTCATTTTTTTATCAGAATATGGCAGTATAATATGTTTTCAGAAATGCCAGAAGATGACGGATGCAATGATGGCAATTAGAACCAAATTAGATCAAGTTGCTGAGAGCAGTAAAGGCTTTTAATCTACGATCAGATTTTGGAGAGATTTGTCTTCTTCCGAAATTGATTGATTTTGCAAATCCGGTAGAGGAATGAATCAGAATTGCATGGTGATGGGGAAAGAGGGTATAGCGGACTAAATCAATTTCAAGGAAGAGTAAAGGACAAAGAAATCAGCTTTCCAGTAGATGAGTAGATTTTATGCAAAAAAGGACAAAGTAGATCAAATTTTCAGAGAAGAGAGAAGGCTATGAGATTAGATTGCAGAATGGACAAGTGTTGGTCAAATACAGATTTTAGGTTTTCTCTCTTAGACTATTTATTCTTTTCTCTTCTCAGTTGTAGGGATTCCTATTCCTATTTCTTCTTCTATTTTGTTGAAGGGTTTCAGACTAGTTCTGCCCTTTCACTCAGAAGATTTTAGAGTAGGCTTCCAGATGGTTTTATGAATGTATTTCTGCAAGACACATTTCTCAATCTTGTCTATGCTTTGAGTTTTCTGTTATTAATGTATTGAAGCAAGAATATTTTAATAAAATATAGTGCAGTCCCTATTCTCTATTGTTATGTCTCTTTGCATTCTATTGATGCTCTTGCATGTTTTATTTGTAAGGCATCTGAAAACATACCAACTACAAGGTAGTTTGTTTAATTATTTGTGAGTTTCTCTCAAGGAGAGAATTAAATTTCATAAATGGTTTTAGAGAGTAGACATTATTGAAGGATTTGATGCAACAATTTGGAAGTGAGAGGATAGTTTGTAAGACACTTTGTCTAGATTGCATACAGTTTGTTAGGCATTCTGTAGTATTTTGTTTAATTTATAACCTATGGATTACATCTTTTGACTCCTTGCCCAAGAATAGGCACTGGTTGGTTGTTTGTGTTGCAGTTATCTTTTTGTCATCAAACACAAATTTTCATTACCAGTTCTTTTATGTTTCTAATTTCAAGCATACTATGAAAAGATTATATCTAGGTGATATAGTTCAGTTTGTTGATTCCTTGAAGAGAGAATCAGAGGTTAACCTTCCTTGAGTTGTACTCACAAAAAGAAGAAGGATTCACATCCTTATCCCATTGTTTATGCTATTACATTTGTAATTTCCTTTGCAACATTTTGTAACAGGTTGTTCTCAGCTGTTTATAGAATCATCTTTCATTGAAGTAGATTTGAGTAACACAATGGCATGATAGTGAAGACTTAATCCACTAATCAAAAGCTTACTTTAAATATAGTAACCTATTCATAGGCAATACCTACCTGAGTCCCGTGGAGCTCGAAGCAGAAGGGGGATCTTATCCAATCCTCATTAATTAGGTTTTTCTTGCAAATTTGGAGCCCTTTTCAACTGAGAATCTAGTCTATAATTTTGCCAAGTTTGATCCTACAAGACAAATCCCTAACAAATTGGTGACTCTATTTGGGAGTGAAATAAGTTTACTACTAAGACTATCCCAGAGTCTTCCTATATTCAGTTTGGGGAAGAGTCTCATAAATGTCATAATCTGTAAGTTGTTTTTAGATCTGCAAGTGTATTACCTAGATTTGTTGTTGTAAAAATTTAAAATTATATGTGACTTTGTTGAGAGGAATGCCCAAAATCTGTTGGTATTTCTAAGAAGATTAGTAAAATTTGTATCCTCTGAAGAGAGGTGGTGACTCTGTGCTAGAACGAACCTGAGGTGTGAGGCCTTGTATCAAATTTCAATCAAATGTGAAGAGAACAACAACAATCAGCAAAGGCTTTTAGGTATTTTCCATTCAGTTTTTTATGTGTTCACATGGTCCTTATCAAATGGTTTTGTCATTAAAGAACGGACATATGAAAGTGAAATTATATACTTCTAGTTTGAACCATGAGTTAAGTCATAGATGTGAAGTATGTTAGAAAGGATCAATGACAAAAGAAGGTTAACTTCAAGTATAGATTTTTTGTCACTGGTCTTGAAGAATTTCAAGTGTGTGTGCAAAAGTTATAGCTAGTAATGGATGTTCACAGGATTTCTTTTGTCAAAGGATACATTCCATTTTGTTATGATGGCATACCTAGTTTTCCTAATGAAATCCCTGATGGAATCAGAGGACATTTGCCTAAGTTTAATGGGAACCATCTTGTTTCAGCTAGTCATCATGTTCAATTGTTTTGTGACTTGATGTGTGACTTTGAAATTGCTCATGAGGATGTGCATATGAAAATGTTTGTTCAAACTTTGGAAGGTGATGCTAGAGATTGGTTTTCTTTTCTACCAGCATGTTCTATTTCATCTTGGAGTGAGTTGCATTCAGCCTTCATGGAGAAGTTTGCAGAAAGGGTAAGCATATCTGATTCTTATAGTAAGTTTTTGAAGATTCATATTGAGAGTGATGAACTTGTTCCTCAATTCAATATTAGATTTGAAAAAGTTTTGAATGAGATCCCTGAAAGTTATAGACCCAATGATTAAGTGTGTTTAAGTGTCTAATTCAATGCATTTGATAAGAAAATGAATTACTTATTGAGGGATAAAGAACCTAAATCATTATATCAAGCATTTATAACTGCAATGGATATTGAAAACAGTTTGAAGTATGGATTGACTAGAGGTCATTTTTCCATGAATGTATGCCGGTATAATGAATGTGAAAGAAAAGAGGAATGTGGTGTTGATGCTTCAGTTTCAAATCAATGTATCAACACTTCTGTTGTAATTTATAATCAAGTTGAAATTGCAAATTAGAATATGTGTATAAATACTGTTGAGTCTTTTTCTATTGATGAAACATGTGTTCATGATGCTACAACAGTAAGATATGTTCCAAACTTTGATAGAATTGAGCAATGTGCTGATATTTTGAATTGTGAATTAGCTATAACAGTAAGTTCCTGTAACATTGATTATGAACATGACATTGTTAGTGTTTCTAGACATGAACTTGCTGCATCTATATCTTAGTCTTGTGCAAATGAAGAGGCTAAAAGTTATGTCTCTGATAATGAATTTGAAGTTGTTGACCTAACATTTCAAGAAGAGCTGGTAACACAAGATGAAGAATGTGATTCATGTGCATATTAGTCACAGTCAGAGGAACATAGTGTTGAAAGTGGTTATTCAAGTGAGAATGAGGAAGGCAGTGATGTTGAGATGTCTTCATATGAGTCGGATGCAACATGGGAAGAAGAAAGTAGTGATGGAAGTGAACACTCCTTTGAAAGTGAAGGTATGAATTCTTTTTTTGAATTTGAAAATGAATGTGCATCTTAGTTTTTGCATTTTACAAATCAGTTTGAATATCAAGAGTTTGAGAGTGATATGTCCTTAAAGTATGAAGATAAGGAAATGGTGATTCAATGTGATATCAATGAACATGAAGATTTGAATGAAAGGTTATCTAATGGTTCTACATTGGATAATGAAGTTGCAACATATAGCAAAGAGTTTAGGCGTAAATCATGGTCTTACTGTAATGGTTATCCTAAACAAGATAATGAAGAGGATGTAATTATGGACACTATATGCTTGGTAGGTGATGTTGACAGTGAATCTTCATACAATTCTAATTTTTCTTCATATGCTGAGAGTCTCCATGAAAATGAAATGGGTAGTGAATTTAAAATGTTTACTAATGTTTTATATGATGAGGATTTTGATGATGATCAGCCCATTTTTTTTCATAGTGTTCATAGAGGAGTATTACATGGAGTTATCAATCCATCGTTTGAAGAACACACAGAGGTTTCAGATTTAGTTGAACCGGATGCAAATGATGAAAAACTATCTTCCTTCTGTGAGAAATCAAAATGTTCTTCTTCCATGTGTGACAGAGTTTTAAATGATGATGTTGCATTTTGTGAGTTTGATGATGAAGTGCTTGATAAAGTTGTATTTGAAGATCAACTGGCACTTTATAGTAAAATTAATAATGATTTTTGTGGCATGAATACTGATCAGCATTTTGATTATGGAGATGCATTCGAAGGTTTTGGAGTGTTTTTAGAATCTGATGATAATGAAATGTGAGTATAAATCTGATTATTCATTTGAACTCCAATTGGCTACTCCTGAGGATATGCAAAGTCAGGGTATGAATAATGTTTTTTATCAAGTAGAGTATGAGACTTTTGCATTTCAGATTGATAGCATGCATGAATCAGTAGATAAAGATCAGTTCCAGTCTGATAGTAGTGTTCATGAGCGTGCTAAGTCTTATTTTCATAGTGAGCAAGATGAAGAAAGTGTTTCAAATTTTTACATGCACCATGAAAATGAAGATAGTTATTTTGTTTCGCTCAATGAGCTGATTGAAAGTGTTGATATGCTTGGTGAAAAAGATGGGAATAAAATGCCCAGCTTACCTTAGGAAGGAAGAGATGAAAATTAGGTATATGATAGAGGCAAGAAATTTTGAAAATTTTTTGGTGACTTGGGGCCATTGTTTGTACATAGGAGTAGTTTTCTTGCTTTCAATAAAGATGTTCTAAAGGGGTTCTTATTCAGAGTTTTGAGAAAATAGGGTGTCAAGATGATTTCAAGTTTGAGTGGTCTTCTTCTACTAGGAGATTTTGAAGGTCCTCTGCATGCCCACATGGGGCATATGTCCACAGTCAGAGCCACTATTGGTATTCAAAAATGCAACATGGGTTTTGAGTACCATGTTAAAATTTTACAATTTGAAGTCCTTTAAATGCTTTTCATGCATATGTACCCGACAGTCATTTCAAAACTTATGAGGTGTCCCAAGTTTTTAACACACTCCATTCAGCATATGCATTCATTCTATGATGTTATTTTATCATCCCAAATCATTCGGTGAAGTCCCATTTTGAGCAAGTGTCAAATTGCACAATTCTGTCTAAGTGTCAAATCACTGTTACAGGCCCTATTTGCATTTCAATAACTTTTGTCTTGTGATTGGTCATGACATGCTGGTTGTGGAATTGTATTGTAGACATGGGAATGAGTCATCATGCAAATTTTTAGCTCCCCATGTGCCCGTTTAGTCACTTTGCTAGAGCCATTCCATTTGCAGATTATCAACATTCTCTGAGTGTGCATTGTTCAAATTTCCAGTCACATTTTTCATCATAACTCAAAAAATATAAACTGGGTTGGGCTGAATTTTACATATGTTTGAGATGACTATGTGTGCATTGTACAACAAATTTTTTAGAAAAACCTAGTTTGAAAATCAAAAGTTGTGGTCTTCTGAATACTGGCAGCAACAAAAAATCAGCAATGCTTCATAAAGTTTTATCCCACATTGCTCCAAATTTCAAAATTTGAAGTGTTTATATGAAATACTCCAAACATATTAAATAAATCAAATGAAAGAAAGCTATGCCCAGGTTTGTGCATCTGCCTCAGTTTTCATGTCAGTGGGCCCAAAAGAAATTTTGCAAAAGTGACACATGTCACTTGGTCTCTAAGTCTCACAATGGAAAAAGCTCATTCTAAGATTTGTAGACTAGTCTCCAAATCTCTAAGTCGCCAGATCTCCAAGTCTCCAAATCTCACAAAGAAGAAAGCTCATTCTGAAATTTGGAGACTAGTCTCCAAATCTCCAAGTCGCCAAATCTCCAAGTCTCCAAATCTTACAAAGAAGAAAGTACATTCTAAGACTTGGAGACTAGTCTTCAAATCTCCAAGTCACCAGATCTCCAAGTCTCCAAGTCTCTAGAAGGAAAAATTTTATTATGAGATTTGGAGACTAGTCTCCAAATTTCCAAGTCGTCAGATCTCCAAGTCTCCAAGTCTCCAAATCTCCAAGTCTCCAGATCTCTAGATAATTATTTAGAGATCTAGAGACTAAAGTTAGTCTCCAAATCTCATAATGAGAAAAAGTGATTATGAGACTTGGAGACTAGTCTCCAAATCTCCAAATAGCTATTTAGAGATCTAGAGACTAAAGTTAGTCTCCAAATCTCATAAAAGAAAGTAAAGAGAGGAAATGATTGTGAGATCTAGAGACTAAAGGGATTTCTCCAAGTCTCTAAATGAAACCATGGTTAAGAAAATGATTAAGAGACTTAGAGAATAATGTAGTCTCCAGATCTCCAGATGGACTTAGGTTAAAAGTGAGTTTGTCCGAGCATCCAATGAAATGGTGACAAGTGGCAAGTTCTGGTGGCATGTGCAGATTTTAAAGGTTTTAAAAGATTTAAAAAGTTATAAAGTTCAAACTTTGGAGAAATTTTGAAATTTTTTAATGATAGAGCTGTTCACGAG
Source organism: Chamaecyparis obtusa (assembly GCA_027943335.1). Classification (NCBI taxonomy): domain Eukaryota; kingdom Viridiplantae; phylum Streptophyta; class Pinopsida; order Cupressales; family Cupressaceae; genus Chamaecyparis; species Chamaecyparis obtusa. The sequence continues at coordinate 61,561 of BSBK01007281.1, forward strand.
AAAATGTCTGGGAGATTTATTTTTTATCAGAATATAGCAGTATAATATGTTTTCAGAAATGCCAGAAGATGATAGATGCAATGATGGTAGTTAGAACCAGATCAGATCAAGTTGCTAAGAGCAGTAAAGGCTTTTAATCCACGACCAAATTTTGGGGAGATTTTTCTTCTTCCGAAATTGATTGATTTTGCAAATTCGACAAAGGAATGAATCAAAATTGCATGGTGATGGGGAAAGAGGGTACAGAGGACTAAATCAATTTCAAGGAAGAGTAAAGGACAAACAAATCAAGTTTCCAGTAGATGAGCAGATTTTATGCAAAAAGGGACAAAGTAGATCAAATTTTCAGAGAAGAGAGAAGGCTATGAGATTAGATTGTAGAATGGACAAGTGTTGGTCAAGTACAGATTTTAGATTTTCTCTCTCAGTCTATTTATTCTTTTCTCTTCTCAGTTGTAGGGGTTCCTATTCCTATTTCTTCTTCTGTTCTGTTGAAGGGTTTCAGAGTAGTTCTACCCTTTCACTCAGAAGATTTTACAGCAGGCTTCCAAATGGTTTTATGAATGTATTTTTGCAAGACACATTTCTCAATCTTGTCTATGCTTTGATTTTTTTGTTATTAATGTATTGAAGCAAGAATATTTCAATAACATACAGTGCAGTCCCTATTCTCTGTTGTTATGTCTCTTTGCATTATGTTGATGCTCTTGTATGTTTTATTCGTAAGGCATTTGAAAACATACGACCTACAAGGTAGTTTTTTTAATTATTTGTGAGTTTCTCTCAATGAGAGAATTAAATTTCATAAATGGTTTTAGCGAGCAGACATTATTGAAGGATTTGATGCAACAACTTGGAAGTGAGAGGATAGTTTGTAAGGCACTCTATCTAGATTGCATATAGTTTGTTAGGCATTCTGTAATATTTTGTTTGATTTATAACTCGTGGATTACATCTTTTGACTCCTTGCCCAAGAATAGGCACTGGTTGGTTGTTTGTGTTGCAGTTATCTTTCAGTCATCAAACATAAATTTTCATTACCAGTTCTTTTTTGTTTCTAATTTCAAGCATACTGTGAAAGGATTATATCTGGGTGATATAGTTCAGTTTGTTGATTCCTTGAAGAGAGAATCAGAGGTTAACCTTCCTTGAGTTGTACTCACAAAAAGAAGAAGGATTCACATCTTTATCCCATTGTTTATGCTATTCCATTTATAATTTCCTTTGCAACATTTTGTAACAGGTTGTTTTCAGCTATTTATAGAATCACCTTTCATTGAAGTAGATTTGAGTAACACAATGGCATGACAGTGAAGACTTAATCCACTAATCAAAATCTTACTTTAAATATAGTAACCTATTCATAGGCAATACACGCCTGAGTCCCGTGGAGCTCGAAGCAGAAGGGGGATCTTATCCAATCCTCATTAATTAGGATTTTTTTGCAAACTTGGAGCCTCTTTTAATTGAGAATCTAGTCTATAATTTTGCCAAGTTTGACCCTACAAGAAAAATCCCTAGCAGTTATATCTGGCAAAAAGGTTCCCCTTCCCTTACCAGTGAGAGTGGATTCCTACAAGTCACCAATCTGTCTTAGGATCTTAGCGTATCCTACTTTTAATGGAACTTCATAAGGCAACATATAATGTGCCACTCTACAACCATACACTTTGAAAACTATGGAAACTAGATATAAAATTATATCCCCAAAATTGTGGACTATGGTGATGTCTTGACAGTATTCCTTTAACCTGATGAGTCTCAAAAACTCCATTGGGATTCTAGGATTGTCATAGAATAACAAAGTCCTAAGTATGGATGCAAAACCCCTGTCAAAAGCAACATAACTAGCATCCACCCTGTCCCACAATTGGACTGGGAGGGTTTCTCCATTTCTCTGCTTCACAATATTTATTATTGAACTGAAAAACTTCTCACCTTTGTATAAGAACATGTGCATAAGCATTGAATACCATCTCAATTCCCTACTAACCTTCATGTTCTTAATTCCTTGCAATCCCTCATGGATCAAGTTAGCCAAATGAGAAGCAAAATAAAAAATTAGTGTCAGTTGGGGGTGCAGTGTTTGTACCATCATAAACATGTATGGGACTGGCATGTGAGTTGCTTCATCATGCCCTAGAATTAAGGTGAGAGAATTATAAAACTCTTGTGCTCTCTTACTGAACAAATCTAGCCTAAAAGGCTTTGGGGTGCTTGTACTTACAACGCACATTGATCCAATTTGATCAATGAATTCCTTTAGAGCCCCTACTCTCAAAATATCCTTCTGTGCCTCATATATCTTTGTGAATTCTATGAAATCTATCTTGTCCAACCCAACAGAAGGGTCATTTAATGAAAAAACCTCCCTGATCTCATCCTTTGTGATGCTGTTAGGTTCTTTCCATTGACATCCTTGACATACCTTGTCACAGGATCATAGCATTTTGCAATTTGAATTAACAACTCAACATCCATGAAAACACTAGGGCATATTAACCTCCCAACATCAAATTTCCATATGTTACTAAGGGGAGCACAAGAATTTCTCTGTGAGTAAGCTTCCTTGAATAAAATAAGACCATTGTGCTTCTCTCCCACCCTAGCATCTCTCATCTAGTTGCCTCTATCATAGAATGCTTTTGCAACTAAGTCCCTAGGGTTTCTTGGGAGAAGTTCTTTCATTCTCACTGCCCCATTATCAGAATGCGGGAGAAATTGCATCAACTCTTCAAAGACTCCCCTTTTGCTGTACTTTGTCTGACCAGACATGTTTCTTTTTGGCGGCATTTTTAAACTAAGATTTTATAAAACAATATATGAACACTTCAAGAAAACCCTAAGTGCTATCAACTAGCAATAGAAAATTCCTTGCAACACCCTGACAAACTTTAAGCAAACTTGAACTTAGAAAATAAACCTACCAGGCACCTACAAGTTCTTTGCTTAAAATTGCTCCTTGAGAAAAAACTAGTCGCCAAAAAGGCTTATGAGAACAATGAATATTAACAATGATTCAATTTCAATGTATAGCATTGCCAACTACTTACAATCCATCCGCATGTAGCACATTTAATCCACCATTACTAAAAGTTGGCGACCTCAACATTCACAGGATGCAAAAATGTCATGAAGTAAAAATTTGAATTCTGGCCATTGATTCATTTCTTTTCTGGTGCATCGGGTAGTTGACAAGTCTAACAGCATCAGCTTGTATTACTTTCCCCAAGATAGTTCTCGACCAATGAGAACATTTCAAATAAAACCATGTGAAGAAATTAATAACTTGAGTTTGTCTTGATCAGAGCGGATAGGTGTCAACCTATTGCTAAAGTGCTATCATAAAATACAAGCATCTTTCTTGAGTGGTGTAATGAAAACCGTAAGATCTTTTTCCCACCAATCATGCTTTACCACCTCTTACAATGGCAGCCCCACAATTTCCTTTGAAAACTTTATCAAATCAGGAAGTGCCATGTCGGACAAGTTAGTAGGCCCAAAAAACCTTACCGTTATCCTAAGTGTCAAGAACTAACAACATGACACTTCATCACTACCTACATGGGCCAATCAAAAAAGAACAAGTCATCGATCAAGGACCCACCATTCAGTTTCTATAATCAAGCAAAATCAATGGTTGTCGCTATACCTTTGACCCTAAACAACATGCATCTTATCCTAGCGGTATAACAACAACCACTAGATCTTGTTGTACTTTAACCATCTGGGGAAAACAGGCCCCACTACGACACTTCACTTGTCTATACGTCGAATCACAAAATTCCATGTTGCAAAGAACCAGCAAGTGGGCCTTCTTACTTTATCTTCCTCGATAGCAACCATTCTGACAACTGCCTCATCACGGCTCTCAACAACCAATGAAAAACAAACATGTTGAGGTGACCTGGAACTTTTAGGACCCACTGCAAACTACCTCCTTTAAGAGAATCTGATGGTTGTTGCTAAAGCATAGGCTTAAAATCCTGACATCTTCTTTCAACGGTATAGCGACAAGCATCGATTTAATCAAGTGTTTAACTGCTGGCATACTCTCGTTGACAGGCCTGCCTAGACAGATGTCACCTTGTCGCTAAAGCGCATGTCAGATACTCTGAAAATAGAAAGGCTTGTGGTTCAACGATAGCCACATATTTTATAGAGAGAAAACTATTGAGAAATAACATTGAAACTTAGGCTTTGAATGAAATAAATTAAAAAGTACCCTACCTAACAACCTAGCAATATAACATACAAAGCGATGGGTCAAAGGGGGTGAGAATTAGCACATTCATATTTTGGAGGATTAGTGAGCCAAAAAGTAATGCCAATTTATAACAAATTTCAAAACCAACTAGGGCTTTGGTTAAAACTAGGGTTTTTTGATGTGAAGCCCTACCATCAATTTTTTAAACTGGGTTACTTTCAAAAATATTGGCATGCAGTTAGAAAAATTAAAACATTGATAACAATGGCTCATGCATGGGGACATGTATCTCCTGCAAATGCAACGAGAAACTAGAATCTCCTGGAAGAGTAGACCAGAACAAAACCTCGACTGAAAATAGAGAACTATACACAAAACTTCCAGAACAAAAATGTACAAAGAACGCAAAAGACTTTAAGAGAAATAAGACTTTAAGAATTGACCATGAACTGGCAACTCCACAAGCTCTCCTGTTAGATTCTTTAAAATATATGACTTTTCTCCCCATTTTTCCTCAATAATATATGGGCCTAACCAGATGGGATCAAACTTCCCATGCTTCCCTTTATCTTCTAGTCTTGCATTGCACATTAATACCATGTCACCACTCTCAAAACTTCTTTGAGTAGTCCTTTTGTCATATAAGACTTTGGACTGGGCCTGCAACCTCTCATTCTTGTTATGTGCATCATTTCTTAACTCATTTAATTGAATCAAATCATTCATCTTGACTGTCATATCTTCTTCTACATTGTCATCATATTTTTGAATGAACTGGTACATCTGTAATAAATTTTTTTGAGGTAATCTTGCATTGATCCCATACACCAAGTCAAAAGGGGCACACCCTATTGCTTTCTTGACTATAACCCTGTCAGCCCATAAGGCTTGTAACAATTTAGAATCCCAAGCCTTCTTGTTTTTATCCAGAACTCTTTTCAAAATCTTGATCAAACTCTTGTTACTGGATTCTACCTGGCCATTACCTTGCGGATGGTAAGCAGAAGAAAATGAAATTTTAATACCATTGTGTCGGCAAAAGTCAACAAATTCTTCTAACCTAAAACACATTGCATTGTCAACCACTATAGTCTATGGACAACCAAACCTTGTGAGAATATTTTGCATCATAAAGTCTGTCACCACCTTACTAGTTGCCTTCCTTGTGGGGATTACCTCAACCCACTTGGTGAAGTAGTCAGTTGCCACCAAGATATAGGAATGTCCATCACTGGACTTATTAGGGATCTCACCAATGAAATCCATACCCCATTTCTGAAAAGGAGCGTGAATAGTAACAGGTTTAAGAGGCAAGCTTCCTCTAAATTTCAATTTCCCTGCAAATCTTTGGCAAGGATCACACTTTTTTACAAATTGATGGGTATCTTTGAAAAGTGATGGCCACCAAAATCCTACCCTGAGGATCTTGTGGGCTGTAGTCTTTTCCATGTAGTGTCCTCCACAAATCCCATTATGCATTTCATCCATCAAGAGTTGGGCTTTATCCTAATCTACACACCTAAGCAAAACACCCTCATTACTCCTCCACCACAATTCACCACTTATAATTGCATATCTTAAAGAATGGAGCTTAATAGTTCTTTTCTTATTTTCATCCAATTCAGGGGGTAAAACCATCCTTTGTAAATACTTGACAATATCCTTGTACCATTCACAACAGTCTATGTTACATATATAAGCTCTCTGATTTTCCTCCAAAGCATTTATCTGGTTTGCATTTAGATTTCTTTGGGCCATCAACTTTGCTAGGCCCAACCCTCTAACCAGCTTTGTAATGTGGATGTCAATATTAAACTCTTGAATTCTATTAATCCACCTACATCTTCTTCCTGAAACCTCTTGTTGAATCAAGATATCCTTGACTGCAGTGCTTGGAACATAAGCAACCACTGTGGCTCCCACCAGATAGCATCTAAATGTTTTAATAGCCTTCACCAAGGCATAAGCTTGCTTCTCAATGATATCATAGTTCAATTCTACTACCTGCAAGGTCTTGCTAAAGAAGGAGATAGGTTGTTCAAAACCATCAGCATTTTTTTGTAATAGCACTACTGCAATAGTATAGGCAGATGCAAAAGAAAAGATTTGCATGGGTTTGCTATAGTCTGGTGTCTTCAAAACTGGGGCATGCTTAATAGCCTTCTTAATGTCATTAAAGACCTGTACTACTTCAGTATTCCACTTGACCAATGCTCCCTTTTTTAACATTCTTGATATAGGAATGTTGATCTCTGCAAAGTTTGTAATAAAGCTTCTTATGAAATTAACTTGTCCTAGAAAAGATTGAATCCCCTTGACATTCTTTGGTAAGGATAGCTTGTCAATAGCCTCCACTCTTTCAGGATCTATCCTCACCCCATCTTTTGAAACAATATGCCCTAAGAGTTTCCCTTCTATCACACCAAAGGCACATTTCTTTGGGTTCAAAGAGACCCCATATTCTAATGCTTTGATGAAATTTTTTTCTAGATGTTGGCAATGTTGTTCTTCTTTAGCTGAGAAGGCTATCAAATCATCTTGATACACCACCATAAACCTGTCAATAAAATCTGCAAAGGCCACATCCATAGCCCTTTGAAAAGTGGCACCAGCATTAGTCAACCCAAAAGGCATCCTCACATAAACATATGTCCCCCATGGGGTTGTAAATGCAGTTTTGAACTATTCTATGTCTTTGACCATTACCTAGTTGTAACCTGAAAATCCATCCATCATAGACATTAATTCTGACCCAGTGACCTTCTGTAACATATTCTCCATATTTGGTAATCCATAGTTATCTTTTAAAGAATTAATGTTTAGATTCCTAAAGTCAACACAAAGTCTTATATCACCATTTTTCTTTTTGACAGACACCAAATTTGAAACCCAAGTGGAGTGTCTAATGGGCTTGATTATTCCAGCATCTATCATCTTCTTGAGTTCACCTTGTATTTTAGGTGCCAAAGTAGGGTTAACAGGTCTCAACTTCTGTCTAAAAGGTTTTGTCCCTTCTTTAAGTGGAATCTCATGTTGAAAAAGGTCCTCTCTATAAGCTTTGAGATCTTCATAGGACCAAGCAAAAACATGCCTAAATTTTTTGAGAATGTCAATCAAATTTTTTCTAGTTCTTGGTGAGAGAGACTTGCCTATATAAACTTTCTTGGGGGCTATCCTTGTGCCCAAGTTTATCTCTTCAAGCTCATTGATTTTATCAGTACTAGCAGAGAAAGCCTTATCTTTATTGTCAAATGCTCTTTCAAGAGCAACTAATCCTTTAGGAACTCTATTTGATTTTAACTGCAAAATCTCTTTCCCAAAAATGACATCTTTACCATTTACTGTATCCATATAAGTACTAAAATCCATTTCTTTATCACCAAAATGGGATTCACATTGGAGAAACCTTAGAATGTCTTGGTCATCAGAGAAAACCTGCCAATTATCTACATTCTCAGGGATAGAAGGCCTAGCTTGTACCTCTATACTTGAAATATCTACAAATGTAATATCCTCTGGTTTAAGAGCTATATTGGCTAACAAGTTTGCCATTCTATTTTGACCTCTTTCCATCCAATAGATATTAAAAGCACTAAAGCCTTCAATCTCATCCCACACTACATTCCTACAGTGCTTTAATGTCTGATTCTTTGAAGCATAATTTGATCTAATTTGGGATACAACTAACTCAAAGTCACCTATTACTTTCAAATATTTTATGCCATGTCTTGATGCTAACCTTAGTCCTAACAAAAGAGCCTCATACTCTGCAACATTATTTGTGCATGAAAACAACAAGGTAAAAGAGAATTTAAAAGTTTTACCATTTGGAGATATAAGCAATATTCCAGCTCCAGACCATTCCTTTGAGTTTTCTCCATCAAAATACATAGTCCAAAGACTATCAAGGTCAATCCATACCTCTTGGCTCTCTGACCTATGGTTAGGCTCAACATCCTCCTCTACTTCCTTATCTTGAACTTTGAAAGGATTAATGTCAGTGTCAAGGAAACAATTCATGGTATCCTCTTCCTCCTCTTCAATCATGTGGAGTTCTGAGTTCTTTGGTGACCTTGATATTTTGTCCCTCAAAATTAAATGTAGCAAAGGATAAGTCACACTGTATGCTACCTCCCATGGAAGCACTCCATTTTCTTGATAGTAACATTCCATATTGGGGAGGAATATCCACCCCCAAGACACTCATGGTCTATTGTTTATTGGGGTATGCAGGTAGTTTGTAAGGTAGAGCCTTAATAGTACCTACAACTGGTACCTCCCTTGATTCCATTTCTTGAAACCTTCCATGGGGTGTATCCACTTTTAATCCTAATGACTTCATAACCTCAGTAGGCAAAACAATATTTGATGCTCCAGAATCAATCATACAATTTTTAAGCAACTTTCCATTTATCTACAGAGTCAAAAAGAAAGGGTCAACTGTTCCTACTGTAGTACTAACAACATTTGTATCCAAATAGATTTGAGGAATCTTAGAGACAATATCCTCATTACAATTTCCATCTTCATCATTTATAGCTGCTATGTGTTTCTCAGTCCTCTCTATTTGTTGAGAATCCATAGATACCACACCATTTACCCAATTTAGGGCCTTTTCCTTGTGTTCTTCTATTCTCATCATTTCCTAAAAAGGAACTTTGATAGTAATATGAGACAATAATTTTCTCATATCAATAGGGACATACTTTGAATCAGATCCATTTGGCTTTAAATTTGCAATTTCTTTATCATCCTCTTGGATAGATATATCTGTAGGTTTCTTAATTTGGACTTCATTCTATTTCTGCAAGGCTGGAACAACCTCGGCTGTGGGTTTGGATTTTACCTTGTAAACAATATTAGGCTTATCATTTTTCTTTATCTTGATCTTATCAATAGGACTAGCATCTTTAATCTTATCCTGTGATGTTTTTACATCTTTATCTGTTTTCTTAATAAAAATTCCAGCAAGCTTTTGACTTGCATCACCAACAACTCTATTTCTCAAGTTATAATTTGCCTTTTCCTGAGTAACCATATTGGCTATTATTAGAGAAATCTCCTCATCAGAAGGCCTCCTTAAATTAATTGTATCTTCTTTCTTCTAAACATTACACTAGATAGAATCTATTTCAACATCATCATCATCTGAAAAAACTTGTTGATGATATAATTCACTTTTGGTTTGGGAATTAAAAACATCCTAATTTTCATCTTCTTTAGCAGAGTCCACCTCATCCCAAACATGAGAATAAATCATCCCACATCCCTGGTCATCATAAGGTTATTCCTCATTGCATTCTTGCTCCTCTTGTGAAGAGACACTCTGGGATATGGTGCAATAATTAGGATCATGTGGTGACTGACAAGCAATACACCATGGGACCTCCTCCACTACATTCATTGAGTTTCTTTGCAATGGATCAAGGGTCCTATCATTTGGTTTATCCCTTCTCTCATGAATAACAGGCTTCCCATCTTTCCATTGAGTATTGTAGGGGTAATTTTGCATTCTTGGGAATTTGTTGAAGTTATTAAATAGAGGCCTATCTCCTCCTGTGGTTTTATTACCTCTATTTTCACCAGGCTTCAGATCCTTTATTGCTTTCAAAATTTTCTTTAGGCTTTCATCATCCTTAGGTTTTAGACTTTGAGGCTTTCCTGGATCCTTCCTATTTAACAAAGGTGACTTGTTATCCTCCCTTCTTCCTAACTTTCCTAAAATTCTCCAGTTGCTCTCTATGTTTACAGCCAACTTGTAAGCTTCAACTAGGCTCCCTAGATTTTTATCTCTCAAAAGGTAGCCCATCTTAGAGTTAAAAGCATTTAAATATGTGACAAGACACACTCTAGCATCCAATCTGATGACTTGTAATAACTTATGCATGGTTTTTTGGAATCTGACATTAAACTCAACAACATCCTCATTGAAGTTTTTCTTTATGTTATTAAACTCATTCAGCATAAAACCATCATGTGTTTTGTCACCATATTATTCCTTGAAACAATGCCTAAGCTGGTCCCATGAACCTATGCTATCATGTGGAAAAGCCCTAAACTAATCCCTTGAGTCCTCTGTTAGTGATTGTACAAATAATTTCATTATAACATCATCTGGTACAATATTATAATCATCAATCACATCAATAAATTTTTTTAGGTGCTCCTCACAAGTGATAACATTGCTTCCTGTAAACTTAGGAAGTTTCTTTCTGATTTCTTCAGGGATAGGGTTAGGATATCCAGTGATGCCAGTAAAAACCTATTGTTTACATCTTTCATGAATAATCCCTATATTAGAAAAACTAGCACCCTAAGATGTAGATGCATTAGCATTTGTTATGGTAGGGATCTTGAGTCCTCCTGGTGGGGAAATGCCACTCATGTGACTAGCTATGTTTGAAACATTAGCTCCTTGTGTCATGGTAGAATTAGCAAGGTTAGTGGGTCCTGCTGACTATTTAAGAAAATCAATCTTCTTTTTCATTTCTAATGTTGCAGCTTCTAATTCTACCTTTTCAAGTTCCTTAGCCAACATTTCTTGTTCCCTTTTGGCCTTTTCTAGGTTTTCTTCCAACCTCAAAGCCTGGTCCATAGGGGTCTTAGGGCCTAGAGGCTCTTTGATTGAAATACCTATTGCCTTTTGCTTTCCCTTATCCTTTGGGTCTCTTGCTTCAAAATTTTGTTGAACAACAGGCTGTTCACTTGTCTGTTCAGGAATGGGAATATGATTTATAGCTTCTAAGTTCAATAGTTTCCTTTTTAATTGATTAGCCCTTATCATGGCATATCTGATTTTTTCTTCTTTTTCCTTTTCCCTTTTTTGCCTAATAGCTGCCTATTCATGAATTCTCCTTTCCAACTCATACACTTCCTCAAATATTTCCTCAGAATCAGGCAAAGTTGTTTCAAATTTAACTTGTTGTGTTTGAGGCCCTTCTTGCTGATCTTGGGATTCATGTAGACCTTGGGGTAATGATGAACCAAGGGTGAAAGGGGGAAAAAAATCTTGTCCACCCCTATTCCTACTTCTAGATCTTCTTTCTCCCCCAAACCTTCTATTAGAGATTATCCTCCTATTTTGGGGTAATCTTTCACCCTCTTTTTCTGTGGGAGAATAATAGTCTTCATAGTGATTTAAGCCTAGATCAACTACCTCCTCATATTCTAAGGCATTTCCCTCCTGACTAGGGGAAGCAATACCTTCTTGTCTTGAATTTCCTTTTTGCTTCCAGGTAAGAGACATATCATTAACACTCTTTTCTCTCCTAACCTAACCTCATCTAGATGTGGCAGGAAGCTCACCCTGCAAACTTTCCTCTGGATGCTCCTTCCTCCAAGACCTTGTGTTTCTAAAACTCATTATGGTATTATGATATTAAAGCACTAGTACAGAGATGTTTAGAGTCACCACCCAAGCTGAATGGGATTTTATAATGATTTTAAACAAATAGGAAAGGGTAGGAAAATTTTGAAAAGGAATCAACTTTGTGTTCAAAGGTAACCAATTGGTCTTGAAGTAAGCAGGCCAGGAGTCTGGCTCAACTTGTACCTACGTCACTTAGAACTTTCTTAATAAGATTCCCCAGTAGAGTCACCATTTTTTTGGTTCTTGGATAGGATTTTACACTCCATGAGATACCAATATGCTTATGACTGATGTTAAGGAGTGGTTAATTCCAAATATGGGAAATCTATAAGCAACTGGACCAACTACAAGCACAAGACTGCCCTCTTCACTTCTGGCTCTAAAAAACCAAGGCGGGTGCACCTGATCCAATAGATATAATTCTATTCTTTATCTAATATTTGATCTTACAATAGATAACAGTGAGAAAGTACTAAGTAACAACCTATTACTCATTGACTCTCCATCACTGGGTAGAACAACATATAAAGTAAATAAAAGTAAAAGACTGGTAATGATTTAATGTTTTAGGATCACAAGATTTTGACCATTCCTTACAAAACAAAAAAGGAAGAATACAGGCTAGTGCCTTATCCATCGGGCAAAACGTCAGAAAATAAGATAGATACAATGGTGTTTGAATAAGAAATGGTCTCTAAACATAAACACAAGTATCTCAGTCTTTCCTACTTATGAGAATCCTTCATATAAATCCCATGAACACATATTCCATTTTGAGTAATATTTAATCTAACCCTGGATCAGAACTCAAAACATCAATGCATACATATAAATTTGTGAAAGATTTAAAGATTCATAGAATGAAACAAAGGAGAGAAAAATATTTTAAATTTGTATTAAGTATAACCTTTCACCATTTGCATACAATATATCCTAACTAACAGGCTTGCAAGACAATAACAACAACCTATACTTCTTCTCTATTGCTCTAATAAAATGATACAAAATATTACAATCCTTGACTGAGGGCTAGGGTTTTAGAATTCCTATCTTTTTAACTCCTAAACTCCCAATACCTAGAATGATCATGAAAAATCCCTTATATCCAATGAGATGCAACAAGCTACCAATCATTCTAGGGTTTACAAAAAATCTTAACCCTAAAAACTATACAACAACCCAAAAAGGGTCTACAATAAATACACTTGTTTTAGTAGGTGAGATATTTGTAGCTGAGTCACCTTGATTTATGTCTTCAATGTTGTCCTTGGCTCTTTTCAACAAATCTGATTTGCAACACCCTGCTGTCCATACTGCAATAAATGTCTTTCTATATTTCAACAACCTTCATTGCCCAAAAAGTGACTGCCTTTGCCTGAACTAAGAAGCTGGTAGAGTATTAACTTTTTCAACATGAGGTATGTACTGATACCTCCACCTATTATATACTTCTTCACCTGGGAAATCAAAAATGGAAAACTCGGTCTTCTTTCTTGATAACTCTTCCCACTCACTTTCAATCTGAGTGACCTTCTACTATATGTTATCAAACATTGATTTAGCATTTATCAGCAACTTGATTGTACTACTAAAAGAATAAGTGTCACTTAGGACACTAGTCACCCTTTTTGGTAACAGTGCATCCATCTCTTCTCTCCACTGATGTGACTCTTTGAATTTCCCCTTATCTGTGAAAATGGTATGCACTAGCTCATAATTTGAAAGCATTAACTCAGCTTTCAACATGCTTGTCTTTCTAACAAAATTGTCCATAATGATTCCATACTATACCATTTTCTTCACAATATGATGCACTGGCTTAATTAGTGGATCAGTGTCCTCTTTTCCTTTTGACAGCATAGAAAGTAACTTTACATTGGGAGACCTGTCAATCCACTTCTTCAAAATTGGTGACATTTTAGTCTTTTCCTTATTTAAAACTATAAACAAAGAATGTAATCTACTAACATGACTATAAAGAATGGAGGGCTTCAAATCATAAGAAAACTACATAATTTCATATGTTATCTTCTCCTCATACTTCTAGTGTGCTAAAGCTGTGGCCTTTATATTCTCATCCTTTTCCTTTTCCAGTTGTACCCTTATGTCCCTCAATTTATTTGTTTCCTCTATTAGTCTTTATTTCTCCCAACTAACCCTTGCATCTATACTTGTCTCTGGGTAGGGGGAAGGTGGTAGCTCAATAATTGGGCTTGAAGATGAAGCCACTATAGGCTTATTATAAATTACCAATTGGGGAGACCTATGATCTAAGGGTCCAGATAGTTGAGCAATTAATTTATCTTTCTGAATCAGCTCTATCTTAAGCTCATTATAAGACTTAAGAACCATTTCAAATTTGAGCCTAAGATCCTCTTTCTCTTGGGCATCCTTCTCTACCACCTTAACATTGAACTTGGTAGTCTCCAGGATCAAATTTGATGCCTCTACACCAGAAGTTTCTCCTACCCTCTGCACTAGTAAATTGCCTGCATATCTAGTAGAGAGATCCTCTCTCTTTCCTTTGTTTTCCTCCCTCTTTAGGGACCACATCACCAAGGCTACATGGTCATCAGAAAAGATAGTTCCCCTAGCAGCTTGTTTGGCCTGTTCTGCTGTAGTAAGATTTTTTACCTTAGTCTTCCTGATCTGATCAAAGATAATTGCATCAGCAATTTCCCACTCTGGCAGAATCAGAACCCCTACAGTATGAACCATGGCTCTTCCCTCCTTAGGAGAAATTCTCTCAAACTGCTTAGCCATCTCTGCCTTGGTCTCATTCTCTATCTCTATTATATCCCTATCATGGAATTCTTCTTTTTTCTTCTCACAAATCTCTTTGTATTGATTTATTTTCATTCTCCATAGAAATTGGGAGAATGCCCTAGTTTTAACAAATTTATCACCAGCAAGGAAAGAATCACTTGCTTGTTTCAAAATAGGGTCTAATTTTTTACCCTCAAATTCATCAACTATAAGGTCCATGCATACCTCTTTAGGTGCCTTAGTCATCCCTTCTTGTAGCTCATCAATGGAAACCAAGATATCTCCCTCATTTCTCATTTGGATCAGTTTCTCTGCTACCCCATGTTCATTTAATTGGATGGGGGATCAAGAAGGAGAAAAAACCTCCTCTCCTGGCCTAGATTCTTCTTGTCTTTGTCTTCTTAGAGAGGGTCCTTTCCCTACTCAATCATTTAGGGGTCCTTTACCTTTATAAGTAGAGGGAAAATCCTCACTTCTTTGTTGTGGTGGTACAAGGAGACTATAACCACTCCTCTTCTTCACTGTATAAACTCCCTTTGGATTCAACTTCATGTATCTAGGCTGGCTCAAAATTTCTTTGGCCCTTTCGGGCTCTGCCTTACTGACCTTAACTTTCTTCTCATTCACAGCATGCATAATACCTTAAAAATGTTCCACAAGGGCATCCACTTTCTTTGCCCATGGCTCAAAACCTTGTAATGGATCATAAGTTGCATCAAAATTCCTAATAAAGTCTATAGTCTTCTTGTAGATGACCCATTTCTCTTTCTTTACCTCTTGAGTTTGAAGATCAAACTCATTTCTTACTATATGCTTAGGGAAATTGAATTGATGCTCTATAAGGGCACACTTAATCTTGTTTCTAAACATCCTTGAAAGGAAACCCTCTGTATCTGCACATCTTACAACTACTCTGGACATCATGTAGGGTAGCAAGACCTTATTCAAATGCACCCATCCTCCCTTTGTGATCACATATTGGTGTGCAATATTCATATCTGGGAAAAAGGTTCCCCTTCCCTTACGAGTGAGAGTGGATTCCTGCAAGTCACCAATCTATCTTAGGATCTCAGTGTATCCTACTTTTAATGGAACTTGGTAAGGCAAGATATAAGGTGCCACTCTGTAGCCATACACTCTAAAAACTATGGAAACTAGATATAAAATTATTTCCCCAAATTTGTGGACTATGGTGATGTCCTGATAGTATTCCTTTTGCCTGATGAGTCTCAACAACTCCATTGGGATTCTAAGATTGTCATATAATAACAAAGTCCTAAGTCTAGATGCAAAATCCTTGTCAAAAGTAACATAACTGGCATCCACCCTATCCCATGATAGAGTTGTGGCCCATAGCTGGACTGGGAAGGTTTCTCCATTTCTCTACTTCACAATATTTATTGTTGAACTAAAAAACTTCTCACCTTTGTATAAGAACATGTGCATAAGCATTGAATACCATCCGATTGGCCTACTAACCTTCATGTTCTTAATTCCCTACAATCCTTCATGGATCAAGTCAACCAAATGAGAAGCAAAATAAAAAATTAGTGCCAGTTGGGGGTGCAGTGTTTGTACCATCATAAACATGTATGGGATTGGCATGTGAGTTGCTTCATCATGCCCTAGAATTAAGGTGAGAGACTTATAAAACTCTTGTGCTCTCTTATTGAACAAATCTAGCTTGAAAGGCTCTGGGGTGCTTGTACTTACAACACACATTGATCCAATTTGATCAATGAATTCCTTTAGAGGCCCTACTCTCAAAATATCCTTTTGTGCCTCATATATCTCTATGAATTCTATGAAATCTATCTTGTCCAACCCAACAGAAGGGTCATTTAATGAAAAAACCTCCCTGATCTCATCCTCTGTGATGCTGATTAGGTTCTTTCCATTGACATCCTTGACACACCTTTTCATAGGATCATAGCATTTTGCAATTTGAATTAACAACTCAGCATCCATGAAAACACCAAGGCATATTAACCTCCCAACATCAAATTTCCATATGTTACTAAGGGGAGCAGATGAATTTCTTTGTGAGTAAGCTACCTTAAATAAAATAAGACCGTTGTGCTTCTCTCCCACCCTGACATCTCTCATCTAGTTGCCTCTATCATAGAATGCTTCTGCAATTGAGTACCTAGAGTTTCTTGGGAGAAGTTATTTCATTCTCGCTACCCCATTATCAGAATGCGGGAGCAATTGCATCAAGTCTTCAAAGACTCCCCTTTTGTTGTACTTCATCTGACCAGACATGTTTCTTTTTGGTGGCATTTTTAAACTAGGGTTTTATAAAAAAATATATGAACACTTCAAGAAAACCCTAGGTGCTATCAATTGGCAATAGAAAATTCCTTGCAACACCTTGACAAACTTTAAGCAAAATTGAACTCAAAAAATAAACCTACTAGGCACCTACAAGTTCTTTGCTTAAAATCGATCCTTGAGAAAAATCCAGTCGCCATAAAAGCTTATGAGAACGGTGAATATTAACAATGACTCAATTTCAATGTATACCATTGCCAACTGCTTACAATCCATCTGCACGTAGCACATTTAATCCACCATTATTGAAAGTTGGCAGCCTCAGCATTCGCAGGATGTGAAAACGTCATGAAGTAAAAAATTTGAATTCTGGCCGTTGATTCATTTCTTTTCTGGCACATCAAGCGGTTGACGAGTCTAACAACATCAACTTGTATTACTTTCCCCAATACAATTCTCAACCAATGAGAACATTTCAAATAAAACCATGTGAATAAATTAATAACTTGAGTTTGTCTTGATTAGAGCGGATAGGTGTCAACTTATTGCTAAAGCGCTATCATAAAATACAAGCATCTTTCTTGAGCAGTGTAATGACAACTGCAAGATCTTTTTCCAACCAATCATGCTTTACCATCTCTTACAACGACGACCCTACAATTTCCTTTGAAAAGTTTATCAAATCAGGAAGTACCATGTCAGACAAGTCAATAGGCCCAAAAAACCTTACCATTATCCTAAGTGTCGAGAACTGACAACATGACACTTCATCACTACCTACATGGGCCAATCAGAAAAGAACAAGTCATCGATCAAGGACCCACCATTCAGTTTCTATCATCAAGCAAAATCAACAGCTGTCACTATACCACTGACCCTAAACAACATGCATCTTATCCTAGCAGTATAATGACAACCACTAGATCTTGCTATACTTTAACCATCTGGGGAAAAAAGGCCCCACTACAACACTTCACTTGTCTGTATGTCAAATCACAAAACACCACATTACAAAGAACTAGCAAGTGGGCCTTCTTACTTTATCTTCCTCAGTAGCAAGCATTCTGACAACTGCCACATCACGGCTCTCAACAACCAATGAAAAATAAACATGCTAACATGACCTGGCACTTTTAGGACCCACTGTAAACTACCTTCTTTAATAGAATCCGATGGCTGTTGCTAAAGTGTAGGCTTAAAATCTTGACATCTTCTTTCAACGGTATAGCGACAAGTGTTGATTTAATCAAGTGTTTAACTGCTGGCATACTCTCGTTGATAGGCCCACCTAGATAGATGGTGCCTTGTCACTAAAGTGCATGTCAGATACTCTGATAATGGAAAGGCTTGCGGTTCAACAATAGCCACATATTTTATAGAGAGCAAACTATTGAGAAATAACACCGAAACTTAGGCTTTGAATGAAATAAATTAAAAAGTACCCCTCCTAACAACCTAGCAATATAACATACAAAGCGATGGGTCAAAGGGGGTGAGAATTAGCACATGCATATTTTGGAGGATTAGTGAGCCAAAAAGTAATGCCAATTTATAACAAATTTCAAAACCAACTAGGGCTTTGATTAAAACTAGGGTTTTTTGATGTGAAGCCCTACCATCAGTTTTTAAAACTGGGTTACTTTCAAAATTATTGGCATGTAGCCAAAAAAATTTAGAATAGTGATAACAGCTCCTAACTTTAACCCCTAACTAAACCCATCCTAAAATCTTAACATGGAGTTCATACTCAGCCTAACCCATTCACACATACTAATCTCCTTTAATTAGCTAATAACCCATGATTAACTAAATTCAACTCTCCACTCATTCTCTCTCCTACCATCACATCCTCCTAACTTTCCCACTTGTCTCCTAATCTAAGCATAATCACCTCCTAAGTTTTTCCACAATCATAATCCATGGATTAAGAAATCCTAACCCAATCGAAGTCAACTCCCATGTCACATCCTCACATCCCCCAACTCCCTCATCTCATGTCAACCTTAAATGCTCTTACACACCTCTTACACACTCTATCTTCATCTTACACATTTTTCCCCTCACATATCTCCCAAAATGATCACATTCCCCCATTCCTTCCAACCTCTCCCATTGTGACACTTTTCACAAGGAATTGCATTTGAGAAAGCACAATCCATGTGCTCTCTCTCAAATGCATCTTGACCCTTCCTTAGGTTTGCATCTTAACTATCCATTCACTTCTCCTCTTGCCTATAAATTGTGCCTTCATCTCCTCATAAATCATCCACCTTCCATGCAAAGTTATAATGATAGTTTGAGTGCCTAAAAACTACCAAGCTACTATTCTTATGTCAAAATCCCTCCACATTTGAAGGTTGAGAACACTTTGAGCACACATCCAATCTATTGGACAAAATCCAAAGATCAAGAAGGTTTTGTTGAATGTTTAACTTATTTTATATTCCTAACAACTCATTTCATAGTATACAATATATATATGTGTGTGTGTGTGTGTGTGTGTGTGTGTGTGTACATACATATACATACACACACACACACACACATATACATATATATACTTAGGTATATTTATATATACACACACATATATACATACATAAATATATATGTTTGTGTGGCTTTATGTTTTTAATGTTTAAAACATAATCACGTTTTTAAATATTAAAAATGCGATTAAGTTTTTAAATGTTTAAAATCCGCTTATGTTATGCTTAAGTAA
Organism: Chamaecyparis obtusa; assembly: GCA_027943335.1. Taxonomy (NCBI): domain Eukaryota; kingdom Viridiplantae; phylum Streptophyta; class Pinopsida; order Cupressales; family Cupressaceae; genus Chamaecyparis; species Chamaecyparis obtusa. Next base: position 80,896 of record BSBK01007281.1, read on the forward strand.
TAGGCTAGGATAATGACCCTGAAACTTGTAAGCTTCATTTCCCTCCATTTCCCTCCCTATTCACATCTTTTGTTCTTCCAGACTGGTTTCCCAACTTCTTCATCATCAGGTTTACAAATCATCATTTGGGTATTTGTAAAATTACCACCATAATTTTATAAGTCTTCTGAGCTTTCTAACCATATATTTTTCATGCCCAAAATTTACCTGATAAAAACACAACAATTTTTTTTTAAAGTTCAGATGAGGGAGGATAACATTCAAGAATAAGGATAAGTTTGTCTATGGTTGTGGGTCACAACCTAGGTTTAAGTTTGTTTAGATAGCAGAACCCTAGAGGGTACAATTTCCACTTGGAACTTCCATTCAGGATGAATTCAAAGATACCTAGAGCATTAGACAATTAATTAATCCCAATTAGACTACACCCACAATTAATATGTCTACCTAGGTTATAGCTCGTGAATAGGGTTCGGTTCAAACTATAGGATATTTAATCTTGCGGTGAGGGTTTTGTGAGATATTTTCATTAATGATTGAATTTCAATTAAAATTTGACAATGAACCTATTGGTGTTATATAGGATACAATGTTATATAATTGTGCAAAGGACCATTAGTTTAACAAGAAGTTTTATTACTAGATGAGTTTGAACATATAGCCAATAAAACTATTAATTCAGTAATTTGATTCATTACTATTTAAGCTAGGACAATAATCCTACCCGTTAATAACCAATTTCCTTAACCATCAAAATAAATTTAATAACAAACAACTATAATTAACATCTAAGAAGCTTAAGTCTGATCCCAAATAAACTTAATAATAATTAAGTAATAATAACAACCAATAATTAATAGTATGAATAGATTTATTAACAAATAATAAATAAAACAATTACATAGAAATAAACAAATGTTCTCATCTTATTAGTCTACAAATCTACCTATTAATGCTAACACAATTCTCAAATTAAATAACCCAAATAACTATTATTGATGATCTTATTTAAACTAATTATCAATTGAATAAAATAAAATGTTAGCTTAGCAAGTTGATTTAATAAAGGTTAAATCTAAAGTACATTAACCACAACTATAAATTAGTAATTAATTTCATTAACTATAAATTTGATCATAAACATAATTAATAACTAATAATACAATTAACAACTATAAGAACCAATCAAAACCCCACTTTCTAATAGAGATGATGTAATTTCAACTACAAATGAAATGGACTATAGAATTAACTAATAGGTTTATAAATGCATTGACATATTAACCATACATCCTTTACTCAATAACTAATTAATTAATTCATTAAGTAGATGCTTTACCAAAAACAAAATAATAATTAAAATAAAAAATCAAACCTAAGTATCCTATCCTATCCTATACACCTACTATCCTACTATCCTAACCATTAATCAAAAGCTACAATGGTGCGTAAATCCATGAGGGGAAAGAGGTGTAGTAAATGACAAGATTTGGGGGCCCACCAAGCACTTAAACCCAAGACATGTTTACAAAGGCAATCTCATAGATTCATGCAAGGAAAGGGAGGCTAAATAAATACTTAAACTATGCCAAGGAAGAGGTACGTATGGGGAAGATATCTAAACATAGGGAAGTGGACTAAGTCCATGTCAGACTTCCAAAGTCTGCACACACAAGAAGACTTTCAAAAGTATAGGGAGATGATTGGATGGTGACATGAGGAGGTTGGGGCCCACCCAAAATATAACATCTTAAGCCCTGTTGGTACTCAAAATGCAGTTTTGAGGTACCATGTAAAACGCTTGCTAAAGTGCTCCTTTTGGTCCAAAATGCACATGTGAGAAGGATGTTTCTGGGTCCTGTCATGAGTGGAGAGTGATTTGACACCTTGCATATATTTCGTTGAGTCATTTTGAGCCTTCAGTTCAGGTATTGAAATGGGTTTGCGTCATTTCATTCCTAGGAGGTCCTGAATGCAGAATTTGCCTGTGTTAAAGTCACAGGGAAGGGTCACTTTGAGGTTGAATAAAATGCACCCTGGAGAGCGTCATGAAAATCTGAGCCTAGATTCTTGTTGTACACATTGCATAATCTTTATGTATCAGGTTTTAGGTTTCTGTGATAATTTTTGACCCCGTTTATTCATCCCCTTCCGGAGGTGTTTTCTTGGATTTACATCTTGCACTTTTCATAGTGAAGCTAGGAACTCTGTTTGTGAAGCTATATCTGATACCTGGTGATTGGTCAAGAAGAATTAATGATGGATCTGTATTGTAAACATTTTTCTCTTTTGACCTATCCATTTTTCACCCCTGATGAATCCATTTGACCCATTTCCAAAAGCAAATCCATTTGCAGTTTTCATTGTTTTACTAAGGCCTGAATATGCATTTTATCCGGAAGCTTACTCTGACAACTTGTATCTTGCGCCCAAGTGATCCTAATATCAATCCATTTGTGTCCTTGTGATCCATGCATAAAGCACTTCAATGCTTCAGGATTTTGGGTCTTGACCAATCCATTTGTTAGCTTTTCCAGGCCCATTCTGTTTGCAAAAAATGGGAAACTGCCTAGTTGTTCTGAATTGCAAAATCCCAGGAGCCAACTTTACCTGCTTATAACTTTTGACCAATCAAGCCTAATGTTGAAATTCTTGTTTCCTTGCATTGTTGACATAACATACTACTTCCAGTTTTAGTTGGGACTCTCTGCCAATCCACCTTCTCAGTTTTTGAAGCCGATTCCATTTGCAATTTTTAGTACTTTTTTGCATGTCCTGAGTTTACTTTTGCAAGTACCTATTTTCAGCGAGTTATATCTTTTGTCTGAAAGATGCCCAGATCAAATCAGTTGTGGATTCGGGTTGTAGACATCTTAAAGTACAGGCATGCCAGTTTGTGGCTCCTCCGGGGCCCGTTTTCTATTTTTACCAGGATGGTTGCAGTTGCAGTTTATTGTTTTCTAACGGTGGGTTTGTAGGACAGAATGAAAGCGCCAACTTTGAAGGTTAATATCTTTCGGATCAGTTGCATTCAAGATATGCTATTTCACAAGATGCTTGTTTGTACGACAAAGAATAGGCTCGTTCAGTGGCAGGGCTGGGCCAGGTGATTTCGTCAATTTTTAGAGCTAGTTCCTGAGGCCAATCAGTGCTGATTGGAGACTTTACAAAGGATGAAGAGAATTAGTAAAAAAGGTCTTTGATATCGATGAGAGTGGAAGCTCATTAATATATTTGCATCATCATTTATTTGAGGCTAACAGAATTGGCATCACAACTGTTATTTCCATGGATTTTATACGACATGTGACGAGGAGTTTTGTGGATGAAGAAGATCTTTATTATGGGTCTCAACATATCATGCTGGCGAGTATTTGGATCCAAAGCTATGATGAATTTAATGATGCAAGACACAGAGTGAAATGGTGATTGATAGTCTTAACAAGATAGATACCCCCTAGAAAGAAGGAAAGCAGTTTGTTGTGGTGGAAGGAGTGCATTTGAGCTTGTTTTTATTTATGATGGGGCTCATGGAGAAACATCCATCAATCATAAAATTTATGATCTGCATTGCAAATAGAGATAAACTTTTGGAGTCGATAATACTAATATGGACAGATGTATGGATTCTACACATGCCAAAGTATTCAGTTGCTTACGCAGAAGGTATGAGGTTGCAGCTTTGTTACATTGTGATGTGCATGAAAAGTAAATGGGATGTGTGCATAAAACGGAATACACAGGGAGCACATATTGTTTTAAAATGAATGTTTACAACATTGTGTTGTGCATTAAAGGTAGTGTGTAACAAATAAAGGTTATCGCCTACCCATTATGAACTGCAAGGAGAACTATATGTTCTATATCAAGATGTTAAAATGTTGAAAGTCTACAGATTGATGATGGCATTTCAAGGTGTATACTATATGTAACTCATGCCAAATTTGGGAGACTTGAGCAATATACAATGCCAGCATGAGTAGAGGCCTCAAAGCAACGTAGAGGCCTATTCATGCATTAAAAGGGGAGAAGTTGCGCAAAGATGAAGGAATGGACAACATTAAAACAAAATAGGTTTTGTTTGTCCTGCACAAGGACTCATGTATATCATGGAGATTGGAGGAACGTGCGCTGGTCTCCAGTGCAAATAAAGGCAGACATCGTGAAGTTAATAAATTGGGAGTTTGTGAGGAGGCTTGTACATCTTATCAGCCAGTTCATATTGCAATTAGAAAATGTCTGTAAAGTAAAAGGGAGACTTGTGGCAATAAAAGACTAGTTTCGAATGACGGGCTACATGCAAATAAGACTAATCCACAATAAAGGAAGACTTGTGTTTGAAGAATGCAAAGTAAGAGATAAATCAAGCATCAAGGGGAGATGCCTTGCACATAGTAATGGATCCTGCCAATGCATAAGGAGGGTTACGCATTCAAACAAGGAAGCGGCCAGCATTTTAAAAATGGTGATAGCATGGAAAATGTCATATGTCAGGCTGGTTGAATGGATACCACTCAAATGAGTTTTTGAAGTTTTATTTTGCCATCTTGCCAGAGGCATCAAAGCCTTTTATCTATATGTTTATAATGTCACCGCCTGAGCACGTTGAAGTGAATGTACATCCTACAAATAGTAGAGCTGCCGGTTTGAAATGCTTCACTCACACAATGAAAAATGGAACCACATTTTGCTTTTGCATGAGGTTATGAAGATGCTGCCTGTGTATGCTTGTAATCTGGAGAAAGACCAGTCAAATACACGTTCTTAGCCACTATTTGGAGGTCTAGCGCATGGAGGAGAATGCGCACCAAGTGTATACCATTAAAATGGGACTCCTCACACAAGAGCGGGCAGTGCCAGTGTAGAACTAATAAATTGGATGCCATTGTAAGTTAAATGGGGGCATGCTGTGTCTGCAAGGGATCGGCATTGCTAGTGTTGTATTACAAATTTGGAAGCTGACACAACACAGAAGGCACTCACGCAAAGTGAAGGAAAGCCGCGGTAGGCAGAGAGAAGTTTTCAATAAGTTTGAAAGCTGCATAGAAAAGTTATCCCACATGCGTGGGGTGTGTTAGGATTAACAAGGTAGAAATAACAATTATGTGCAAATATAACTAATATCAAAAAATAATAAACCACACAAAATAGAACACAAGACACACAAATTTAACGTGGTTCACCCAATCCCTGGGCTACATCCACCAACAGCGAGTCCAATATTATTATTATCCAGTGATTACAACTGATTACAATCCGTAATCCCTTACAGCCCAATTTTGCCGCAAGTACTAAAATCATACATCATGAAAATCCCTAACCCTAAGCCATATTATACAATATTTTCCCACTTTAGGGTTAGAATGAGTTATAAGTAGTCGGCCCAAAAAACTGAAAAAAAGTAGTCGGCCTCAAAAAAAATTTCCTCGGGGGCTGTGCCCCCGAACCCCTGCTCTTGGGGGCTGCCGTCCCCAAACCCCCGCTTGGGGCCCGGCCCAGCCTCGAACCCCGGCGAGGTCGGGAGGAAAAGTGTACAGTACTTTCCTGGATAGTACTTTCCTGATTAGTCACCACAAGCTAACAATCTCCCACTTGGTGACTGATCAGTATCCACACTATACTAAAAAACCTCCCACTTGGAGACTGATCCTGTAGCAATACCGCTACCCACATGAGGCTCCCACTGGATTGAACCACCTTGGACTCAGTTGTTCCTTTATTTTGTTCAGTCTAGAAGACCAACTGAAGCTGAACATGAGTTCAACTTCTCCCTTGTTACTACCTTTGTAAACATATCTGCTGGATTATCATCAGTATGAATCTTTTCCAGCCTTAACTGTCCATCATCCAAAACTGATCGAATGAAATGGTACCGCAACTGTATGTGTTTTGTCTTTGAGTGCAAAGTAGAATTCTTTGCAAGATGAATGGCACTTTGGCTATCTGTATGTAGAAAATTATCCTTTTGTGGATGTCCCAATTCTTCCATGAAGAATTGAAGCCATATCATCTCCTTGGCTGCCTCTGTAGCAGCAACATACTCTGCCTCTGTAGTGGATAAAGAAACCACCTTTTGTAGTCGAGAAATCCAACTCACTGCTGTCCCACCAACAGTAAATATATAACCTATAGTACTCCGCCTGCTATCTATATCTCCTGCCAAATCTGAGTCAACATAGCCTTGTACAGTAGTAGTAGAACCCCCAAAGTGTAAACACTTACTGGATGTGCCTCTCAAATATCTGAGAATCCATTTGACTGCATTCCAATGCTCAATACCAGGGTTACTCATATAACGGCTAACGACTCCCACTGCGTGTGCAATATCTGGCCTAGTACATACCATAGCATACATTAAGCTCCCTACAGCTGAAGCATAAGGTACCTTAGACATTTTAGTCTCTTCTTCTGGTGTCTTGGGACACATATCCTTAGTCAATTTCAAATGACCAGGCAAAGGTGTGCTGACAGCTTTGGCATTTTCCATAGAGAAACGTTGCAACACCTTCTCAATATAATCAGCCTGAGATAGAGACAATTTCCTATTTTTCCTATCTCTACAAATTTTCATACCAAGGATTTGTTTTGCTGCCCCCAAATCCTTCATAGCAAAAGATTTTGCTAACTGTTGTTTCAACCCCTTAATGTGATCCATGTTAGACCCAGCTACAAGCATATCATCAACATATAAACATAAAATAATGTAACTGTCATCATCCAACCTCTTAAAATAAATACAATGGTCAGAATGACACCGACTATATCCATGCCCATTCATAAAAGTGTCAAATTTAATATACCATTGCCGAGGTGCTTGCTTCAGGCCATATAAACTTTTCTACAATCTGCACACCAAATTCTCCTTACCCTTGACCTCAAATCCTTGTGGCTGAACCATATATATTTCTTCATCCAAATCACCATGAAGAAAGGCTATTTTAACATCAAGCTGCTCTAAATGCAAATCTTCAGTAGCCACAATACTTAAAACAGTACGAATAGAAGTCATTTTAACAACTGGAGAAAATATCTCATCAAAATCAATACCATGTTTCTGTGCAAATCCTTTTACGACTAATCTGGCTTTAAATCTTTTCGTACCTCCATCCTCTTCTTTGATCCTGTAAACCCATTTATTCTGTAAAGCCCTTTTACCTGTAGGTAACTTACATAAATCCCATGTCTGATTTTTCAGCAAAGAGTCCATTTCATCTGTCATTGCAGACTCCCACTGAAGCTTTGTATCCACCTGCACAGCTTCATTATAACATTCAGGTTCACCAGCATCTGTTAACAGAATAGAATACAAAGATGGAGAAAATCTTTCTGGAGGTCTACTTAGCCTTGTTGACCGTCTAACACTCACTGGGGTGTTTGGTATTTGTTGTTGCTGTTGTTGCGGAGCATAAGGAACTACTGGAACATGAACTTGTGGAGTATCATCCAGTACTACATAGTCATTTTCTTTCTTCTCATGCTGCAGCAACAGATCTTTGTACAATACTTTCTCATTGAATATGACATCCCTGCTTCTTACAATTTTATGATTTTCAAAATCCCAAAGCCTATAACCAAATTCATCAATGCCATACCCAACAAATACACATTTCTTTGACTTAGCTTCCAGCTTGGTTCTATTTTCAGAGTCTATAAGTGCAAAAGCTTCACAACCAAAGGTTTTGAGAAAAGAATAACTCACCTTCTTACCACTCCATGTTTCCTCTGGAATACCATAGTCCAAAGGAGTAGAGGGGCCTCTATTGATTAAATAAATAGCGGTGTTCACTGCCTCTGCCCACATATTTTTGGGTAGCCTAGCATGCAACCTCATACTCCTTGCACGCTCCATTATTGTCCTGTTCATGCGTTCAGCCACTCCATTTTCTTGTGGAGTCCTTGGTACAGTTTTCTACCTATGAATACCATTAGAGGAACAATATTCTTCAAATTGTGTGCTGCAATACTCACCACCATTATCAGATCTGAGACATTTTAACCTTTTACCAGTCTCATTCTCAACCAAGCATTTCCATTTCTTAAAAGTTTGAAATACATCAGATTTTTGTCTACGGAAATAAATCCATACTTTTCTTGTTGCATCATCTATAAATGTAACATAATACAGAGAGCCACCAAGGGAAGATACTTGAGCTGGTCCCCATACATCTGTATGCACGAGCTCTAATCTCTCATTTTTCTTTTCCTTCCCACTCTTCACAAAACTAACTCTCTTTTGTTTTCCATAAACACAACTTTCACAGAAATCCATATTGACACATTTCAGACTAGGTAAAACTTTCTTTGAATGAAGTAATTTCATACCTTTTTCACTCATGTGCCTGAGTCTGTTGTGCCACAGTGTTGTGTTAGAATCTACAGCAACAGTTTGATGTTCTTCCTGCTCAACTGCAGCCACTGTTCCTGAACATTCATTATCTTCTGAAACAATTAAAGTAGAAGGAATAGTATGACCTGTACAAAGATATAAGGTGCCTACTTTCACACCTTTTGCTACTACTAAGGAACCTTTTGAAACCTTCAAATTTTTATCATTAAAAGTAACTGTGCAACCCTCATCACCCAGTTGCCCTGCTGAAATTAAATTCCTACTCAGCCTTGGAACATGTCTTACCTCTTGTAGTAGCCAATGATTCCCATTCTGCAACTTAATCTTAATTTTTCCCTTTCCAACAATCTGACAAGGTTCATTATCTCCCAAATAAACTAGCCCAAAATCCCCTTGGACATAATCAACAAAATAACTTCTATGGGGTGTAGCATGAAATGAAGCCCCAGAATCTAAAACCCATGAATCATCAATACTTTCTAAGGACAAGAGCAAAGCATCCTCCTCGGATTTGTTACTTACCACATTTGCCTCCTTGTTTCCATCATTTTTGTCTCCTTGATCTTTCTTCCGAGACCAACAATCTTTCTTCTTATGTCCTGATTTTCTACAGTACCAGCAATCATTTGGCCCTTTAGATTCGGACCTCTTTCCCTTTGATTTTCCTCTTGATTTCCCACGATTTCCAGAGTTGTTTCCTCTATCTCTTGTTCTGCCTCTGCTTTCTATGTTCAATACACTACCCGATGTGGATGCCCCTGAGCTTTTCCTATGAATTTCCTCACTCAATATAACACCAATAACATCATCATACTTTAGGGTATTAGAACCAGAAATAGAATTACTAACAGCCATTACCAAGCCATTCCAGCTTTCTGGCAAAGAACACAAAATCAAGAGAGCCCTAACCTCTTCATCGAAAGTAATTTTAACTGAGGTTAATTGACTTGTAACTATATTAAACTCATTCAAATGATCAGTAACTGATCCACCTTCTACCATTTTCATATTAAATAAACGCTTCATAAGAAATACCTTGTTTGAAGCTGAAGGCTTTTCATACAACTTCGCTAGGGTTTCCATCAGATCTTTAGCTGTCTTTGCTTCAGTAATATTGAATGCCACTGATTGTGCCAGGCATAGACAAATACTCCCCAGTGCCTTCCTATCCAAAATATCCCAATCTTCCTGAGACATTGATTGCTCTTTCTTGGCTACTCCCTCTAATGGTCGCCATAGATCCTTCTGATAGAGATAATCCTCCATTTGCATCTTCCATAACTGGAAGTTCTGCCCATTAAACTTATCAACCTTCAGCCTACCCTCGTTTGCCATTTCTCCCACTTAACCGAGAGACTCTCTCACTAACTCGTGAGACCTGCTTCAGAGAATAGATGAAAGAAGGAATGAAATAAAGAAATAACCACAAAGGCTGTCAGCGGGCCCTTGGCTGGTGGTTTCTATGCGGTGGTGGGGCCCCCAATTTTGGTGCCCAGCATGTAAAAAGTCTTTAAAATTTCAAAACCATATATCCCACATTTATCCGGGATGGGGAGAGTTTAATGAATATATGCAAAAATGGTCACAATGAAAGTAGAAAGAAGTGGAGGAAGCTCTACTCACGTGACCCCTGACACTGCCTTGGTTTCTGTGCCGATGGGCCTGAACAAAAATAAATTTTGTAGGCTGATGACCTCAGGATTTGTGCGACTATCCGACGGTGGTCGCATGATCACAAGGGCCGGATTTTGCTCTTGCGAACATGCGACAAGGTGACATGTGGCACACATGAGGACATGGCGGGATGTTGTTTTTCAGTGTCCAGGTGGAGACATAGACCAACCAAGCAGCGCCAGGTGGCAAAGGTCAAATGTGGTGTCCAGGTGCTGATGAGGTGGCTGGTTGACCAACCAGATGGTTGCTACTTGGCAAGTGGGTCCCGCACTTGTGGAAGCATAAAATAATTAAAATTTAATAGAGAATTCCCGTGCATCTTCAAAGACATTCAAAAATTAAAGTTAAAAACATGTTTTTATATAGTTTTAAACTATATTAAAAATTTGAATATCAAAAATTACAGAGCTAGGAGAATGTTTTAATAGCTGGGGGCTTCACGTGTCAGGCCAAATATGGAGTATAATATACCGTCAGAAAGGTCTCGACGTGAGGATTCCGATTTTGGAATCAGATTTTACACAAGTGGTCATTTGCTCATGTTGTTTGTAGTTTAAGTTTCAGGGGGGCCAAGAAGATATTTTTGAGATATTTGATTTGTTATGTCCGGTGACTCATGTGTTTTCAAGGGGATAGAGCAGATCAGGTTTGCTATTCCAGACTTCATGACTCATTCAGTGAGTAGTTCAGAGTTTGACAAGTGTCAGTTGGTAATGCTTTCTGGTGTTTCCCCCTTCTCTTCAGAGTCTTGATTCTTTTCATTTCGAAGGGTTCCAATCTTTTTGCAGGATCAGAGCTCTGCAAGTTTGAGTTCCATGAATACAAGTTTTAGTTTCATTTCAGAGTTATGATTTTGAGTTTTCTAGATTGAATGTATAGTTTCAGAATGATTCAATGAAATACAATGAAAATCCTTTTTCATGTTTGTCTGATGTCTCTTTGTGTCTTTGTCAAATTGTTGTACACTGATTTGTAAGGCATATCTGTGTACCTGTTTACAAGGTAAACAGTGTAATGATTTTCGAGTTTCTTTCAAGGAGAGTGTAATATCTTGAAGATTATTGCTGATAGTATGATGTTTCATAAGGATCTGATGTCTAGATAGGAGGAAGAAAGAATGATGTGCAAGGTGCATTGTTTGATTTCTAGTTGTATAAGATTTGAAGTTTTCTGTTGATATGCATCTCATGACTCCATGCCCAAGATTAGGCACTGGCTTGACTAGACTTGTAACCAATCAATTTAACCAATCAACTTTCCCTTTCTATTGATGAGTCTGAAAGATAGATTGAGCATGTGGGTAGGCTTCCCATAATAGAGGTTCATCTCAGTCATGAATCTTGTTGCAAGATGTATTTATTCTATTTAATCCATTAGTGAATCTGCTTATTAAGTGTTTGTATTAGTTAATATCTATTTGCATAAGCAGAGGAATGAGGTACACCCGCCTGGGTTCGTGGAGCCCGAAGTGAAGAAGGATTTAATCCTAGTCAATTAGCATTTCTTTTTCCAGGAAAAGAGCATCAAAGGGGAGAGATCAGGTTATGATCTAGTTATTTACCCGTGCAAGAAAAACTGCTAACAGGTCTTATGATATATTAATGGGTCTTAGAATGGCTTAAGGAGTCATATATGTCATAAGTGGTCCTAAAGGGGCCTAAGATATATTAGTGGGTTTTAAGGGGTCCTAGGATATGTACACACAAAAGTAGTGCACTTCTATGAATCCTTACATGCAAGGAAACTCAAGAATGAGCCCTCACAAATCGATCCATAGCTCTCTATGCATGGAGTTGCAAGATTTGTAAAATTGCTCTCAGCTAGAGCTATAAACTCATGACCTTGCTAGTCAACCACACAATGAGAGATTCCAAATGAATGCAATGATATGCAAATCTATATGAGAATGCAAATTAATCTTATGAGAATGAAGATGCAATTAAGCTATGAAAATAGAAATGAAAGAGTTACAAACCCTCTAATTAAACTATGTGAGATTAATCTAAAACATGAAAAGAAATGATACCATGATGATGCAACTATGATGCAAGCTAGGATGTGATGTAGATGCAAAATGAATGCCAATGATGCTCCAAATCTTCAAAACTTGATGCAAGAATATCTCCAAAAGCTTCAATGACTTAGAAAACCTGTAGCATAATAATAGCATAAAAGAGAATGGATATGATAATGAAGAAGAGAGCTCTTCTTTTATAGGAAATGAAAAATCAATGGACGATGGAGATTAAGAGGTAAAAGATTTAATCAACGATGGAGAAAAAAAGAAGCTTGATCCTTGTGCACAAATATCTTCCAATAAGAAAATTAGAAGCATTTACTTTATGTTGAGCATTTAATTTATGTCCATGTGAGACAAAAAGTACTTTTATTTTATTTTTCTTTATAAATAAGAATTAAATGCTTTATTTGTGCAACAAGGATAAGAAGAAAAGTGGGGATTTTTATTTAAATAAAAGGGGAGGAAATTCCTTTTAATTAAATAAAGGCTTAGGATAAAGTGATTTTATTATTTAATTAAAAGAGATTTTTAATTAATTAAAAGAGAGCAAGTTCTCTTAATTAAATAAGATTTTTATTTTTATTTTCTTTTAAATTAAATAAGGCTCAAACCTTAGGAAATATTGAATTGATTATGATTTGATCAAGGAAATTGATATAATTGATAAAATGTTGATATTTGAAAATATTGATTCAGGGATTTGATAAATTGCAGAAATGGGGGCCCAAAGTCTAGGCGACCATTTTAGGGTGCATACATTTGCCCCTCTTTGACTAATGTGTGATCGATTTGGGAACACATGTAGTCAAAGAATGAAGTTGAAATGTGAGATCGATCTGGGATCACAAAACAACTCAGATGTGAGATCGATTTGGGATCACATCCGGACAAAGCATAAACAAAAGATTCTGGACATGAGGTCGATTCGGGATCATATCCAAAATAAGAGATAAGAATCTCAAATTTGAGCAAAAACTCACAAAAGATGTCTGAATCAAGAGAATCAAGGAAATCAGGGATGAGAATCCCATAGATATTGCCCCCTCGGAATCGAAATCGAAATCAAATAGAGAGGAACAACTAAAATATTTGATCAAATCCTAATGAATCATAATCGAAGGATGGAGCATGATAAGATAACCATCAAATAGTGAAGATATGCCCCAGGTTGACTAGGTTTGACTGGGAAAGATATAGGATAAAGATTAAGTCAAACCTCAGAGAGAGGAAGCGAAAGGGGTGAATGAAAGACTAGAAGGTTGAAAGACATGGGAATGAAGAAATTCTATCAGAAATTGAAGAATTGTGCCTCAAAAGGTCAGTCAACGTGACTCAGATTTCGGTTTCGAGTCCGAAATGGATAGGAAATGATGTGACATGAAAGACCAAAAATGAAAGAGATGATCAAGAAGAATCAGAAAATGAGCACAGTTGACCAACTAGTTCGTAGATGATAAAAAGAAGAGCTCTCTCCATATGCAAGATGCAAAACTAGACTAACATGAACCTAATAATGCAAGCTACTATGAAAGTGGTTGACTTGCAAGGTCACAACGCTTATAGACATCTAATTATCATCATCGAGCATTATTGGTAGCGTCGTAAGATCATACAATGCACACTAGCATAACTATGTGGATATGAATATGATCTTTATCAGATAGAAATGTGGAAATCTCACCAAGGCATCAAAGACATGTAGGTCAAGATGACTAATGCAATGAGATTACCTAAGTTTGATATGGCGAGATTATGCTTGTATCAAGACACATGAAAGTCAAGATAACTAGAAGCATGCACTCGCATAATAGTCAAGGATAATACCTCGTCAATCCATAGTGTCAAGTAAGACCAGCATAAATGCTCATGACAGTTAGGATCAACAAAATATACCCACAAGTAGATAAAGAAATAAAACATGTTCTCATACCCTCAGTCTTCTAGCTATGCATCATCGAAAACTTCTCAGGGAGAGACCACTCATCAAAGAAATCTTCATAGACAGCACACAAAGAAAAATAAAGTCAACATATCTCAACGAGTTGATTGTTTAAGTGCGTGTGTGTTGGTCATAGAGTCAAACTCTAGTTATCACATCTACAAATGAGAAATATCACAGCATACTAGACTGTAGGGTAAGACATCTGATAAGTGTTAAGAAACACTCGATGCAAGGGTAGTGTTGAAAAACATTATTTGGGGTGGTGTTGAAAAACACATGTTGTGAAATGCCCCAAGAGACAAATGCACCTAAAAGACCTATGCTAATAGGTATGCCCCTTAGACAAAGACAAAGACCAATTCCAGACCAAGTCAAATAAGGTCAAGGCATGACGGAGAAAGGCTAAGTGTCGAGGACGCATGCTAACAAATAGGGGTGCAAAGGCCTCAAGTAGCGCCTGTTTCTAGGTTTTCACCACTTGGATTTATTGCAATTTTTTCTTTTTTTTTCTTTTTTTGTATTTTTTCTACCAAGGCGCCTGTTTCCAGGTTTTCACCAAGGCACTTTTTTTGATTTTTTTGATTTTTTGAATATTTTGATTTTTTTGTATTTTTTCAGGACTTTATATGCTTTTTAGGATTTTTTTAGCATCATATATATGAATTTTTTTGAAATTTTTTCAGGATCAATAAGATATGTACAAAGGATGCCCCCAGACAGAATGGGCATCAAGGATAGAACTTCTTGAGGTGTACAATGTTGATGGGATCAGGGAGCTGTTCTCCATCAGGGTCTGACAGTAAATACGCACCAGTACCAAAAGTAGCTATGATAACATATGGTCCAAGCCAGTTAGGTTCAAACTTGCCCTTTTGCTCTCTGTGTTGTTGGTTCTTAGGGTTCTCTCGCAAAACAAGATCACCTATTTGAAATTCTCTAGGGAGAACTTTCTTGTTGAATGCCTTGGACATACGCTTCTGATACACTCTCATATGATCAAAGGAAGCCTTACGCTTCTCATCTAGAAGTTCTAGTTCCTGTAACCTCATGGCGCGGTAATCCTCATCTGTAATCAAACCTTTGAGTGAGACTCTAAGTGATGGTATCTCGACTTCTAAAGGCAATATTGCTTCAGCGCCATAGGTGAGAGAGAAAGGAGTGGCTCCTGTAGGTGTGCGAATGCTTGTTCTGTAAGCCCATAGTGCTGGATTGATTTGTAAGTGCCAATCCCTACCATTCTTGTGCACTGTTCTATGAAGAATCTTAAGAATGGTTTTGTTAGAAGCTTCTACCTGTCCGTTTCCCTGTGGAAAATATATGGAGGACCAGTGTTGCTTGATTTTAAACTTTTTCCATAGGTGCTTTAGGTCCTTATTCTTAAGTTGACCTCCATTGTCAGTAATGATCTCAAAAGGCACTCCAAATCGGCAAATGATATGATTCAAGATGAATAAAGAAATGGTCCTTCCTGAAGCAATAGAAAGTGGCGCCAGAAATGTACACACAAAAGTAGTGCACTTCTATGAATCCTTACATGCAAGGAAACTCAAGAATGAGCCCTCACAAATCGATCCATAGCTCTCTATGCATGGAGTTGCAAGATTTGTAAAATTGCTCTCAGCTAGAGCTATAAACTCATGACCTTGCTAGTCAACCACACAATGAGAGATTCCAAATGAATGCAATGATATGCAAATCTATATGAGAATGCAAATTAATGTTATGAGAATGAAGATGCAATTAAGCTATGAAAATAGAAATGAAAGAGTTACAAACCCTCTAATTAAACTATGTGAGATTAATCTAAAACATGAAAAGAAATGATACCATGATGATGCAACTATGATGCAAGCTAGGATGTGATGTAGATGCAAAATGAATGCCAATGATGCTCCAAATCTTCAAAACTTGATGCAAGAATATCTCCAAAAGCTTCAATGACTTAGAAAACCTGTAGCATAATAATAGCATAAAAGAGAATGGATATGATAATGAAGAAGAGAGCTCTTCTTTTATAGGAAATGAAAAATCAATGGACGATGGAGATTAAGAGGCAAAAGATTTAATCAACGATGGAGAAAAAAAGAATCTTGATCCTTGTGCACAAATATCCTCCAATAAGAAAATTAGAAGCATTTACTTTAAGTTGAGCATTTAATTTATGTCCATGTGAGACAAAAAGTACTTTTATTTTATTTTTCTTTATAAATAAGAATTAAATGCTTTATTTGTGCAACAAGGATAAGAAGAAAAGTGGGGATTTTTATTTAAATAAAAGGGGAGGAAATTCCTTTTAATTAAATAAAGGCTTAGGATAAAGTGATTTTATTATTTAATTAAAAGAGATTTTTAATTAATTAAAAGAGAGCAAGTTCTCTTAATTAAATAAGATTTTTATTTTTATTTTCTTTTAAATTAAATAAGGCTCAAACCTTAGGAAATATTGAATTGATTATGATTTGATCAAGGAAATTGATATAATTGATAAAATGTTGATATTTGAAAATATTGATTCAGGGATTTGATAAATTGCAGAAATGGGGGCCCAAAGTCTAGGCGGCCATTTTAGGGTGCATACAGGATACATTAATGGTTTGTAGGATTCTTAAGGGGTGCTAAGGGGTCTCAGGTGTCTTAAGAGGTCTTAAGGGGTCCTAGGATGTCTTAAGAGGTCCCAAAGGGGCCTAAGATACATTAATGGGTCCTAGGATGTAATAAGGGATCCTAGATGTCTTAAGGGATCCCTAATGTCTTTTGATGCATGTATTAATGTGTCCTAGACATAAATGGTTTTTGGGATATACATTAATGGGCCTTAAGGAGTCTTAGGATACATTAATGGCTTGTATAAGTCTTAAGGGTTGCTAAGGGGTTGTAGGTGTCTTAAGAGGTCCTAAGGAGTCCTAAGATACACTAATAGGCCCGACAATGTCTTAAGTGGTCGTAAAGGAGCCTAAGATATATTAGTGGGTCCTAGGATGTCTTAAGGGGCCCTAGATGTCTCAAGGGATCCTAAGGTCTCTTTGTACATGTTTTAATGTTTCCTAGGATACATTAATGGGTCCCAAGATAAATTAGTAGTTTACAGGAGTCTGAAGGGGTGCTAAGGGGTTCTAAGTGTCTTAAGAGATCCTAAGGGGTCCTAGGATACACTAATGGGTCCTAGGATGTCTTTAGGGGCTCTAGTTGTCATCTAGTTGGTCCTAAGGTGTCCTGGGATGTCTTTGTAAGGTGTCCTAGGATGTGTTAAGGGGTCATAAGCATCATAAGTAGTCCTAAATGGTAAGGATTCTTTGGATATCTTAAGGTGCCCTAAGTGTGAAGAATTCAAGGTAAGAAATGGAGAGATGGGGAAGCAACATAAGAGAATAGAGAGAGGCAATGGAGATGGTGAGAGGGGGTAAGGGATGGGATGGTGAGAGGGAGGGGAGAGAGTGAGGAGGAGGGTAATTAGTGGGAGAGACATAGTGAGAGAATTGGGAGAGGGTGAGAGACATTTGGTAGAGATAAAGGGTAATTGGGGTGGAAGAGATGGTGAGGGGGGAGAGGGGGGGGGGTCAGAGAGAGATTAGGTAGGGGTTTTGGCTTGGTAATTTCCACTAATTATTATTTGTGAAGCCTTGTTATGACTTCAAAATATACAATGATGAGTTTTAGCTTGGGAATGTTCACAACTAATTGAGTCTGTTAATCATAAACAACTCAAGTCCACTGGTATTTCTAAGTGGATGAGATTTCTCAAAACTTCCACCTCTGTCAAAGCATTTTCCCAATTCTAAAACTTCATCATTGTTGGTGTAATTAATTATTTACTAATTACACTTTACTTAAGTTGAATTAGGATAATGCATTTGCATATTAGTTATCTTTGAGACACCTAGGAGTTTGCATTTCATTTTAGCACATGGTTAGGAGTATTTTCACTTTAGGTGGTGATAGTTTTCATCTCATACCTCTTTGTGTGTGAGATCCACCTTTAGTGCTCTTATTACATTATCATCCTCTCATTGTTGCACATACTTTGATGTACAATGGAGGATGATCCACCTTTTGTGGACATGTGATTACACCTTGTCTAGTTGATAGCTTATCACTTGCATATCTTCTAGTTATCATACATTGCCTATATATTTAGGCACATCTACATTATATACATAAATTATCCATTATCATTTGATCATTATTGAATTATTCATTTGATCATATTATCTTACAATCTCTCTTATTTGTGCTATCCGTTGAGCTTCTAGATCTTGGCATTACATTCATTGCCTTAGGCAAATTCTTACATGGTATCAAAGCCATAGGAGTTTTCATTGTATAGTTGTTGGAGATTCATTGTTGCTTCAAAATTTGGAGGGCCATGAAACAAATCTAGGATCTGCATCTTGTGGAGCATTTTGAGCAAGATCAGACCTCACCATTGCATCTAGGTGGTTGTTTCCATAAATTTTGACTATAATTTTGCCTATCTTGAGCAAAAGTCAAATTTGAGGCAATATTTTTTTGCAAATCCTACCTCTAAGGCCCAATCTATAATTGGGTAATATTCTTGGCCAATTTTAATTTTAGATTAGATTTTTGTTTCTATTTTTGTCTATTATTTTTTTAGATCTTCAATATTGTCAAATTTTGGGATCTACACTACTATTAATTTTTGGCAAAAAAATTGGCCTATTAGGCCTGTGTGTTGGACAGAGCAGGTTGTGTTCTTCTACCTCAATTTGGGTTGACACACAGACAACTCAACTCAGGTTGACATAAGATAGCTCAGGTTGGTTTGATGATTGCACACCACTGGAAATCGAGCAATCAGCATACCCTGACCTATGTGCTTCATTACTTGTTGTCTTCTTAGTTCTTCATTTAAACTATAGAAAAGTCCCCCATCCCATGCATGTGGGACTAAACATTGGGAAAATGAACAAATCTTCAGCTTAGCTTAGCTCATCGAGCTAGTTCCAAGCTCAGTTCATTGAGTTGAGCCGACTCCCATATACATCACAACAAAAAAAGAAGATCAGGCATGACTCCTCCCACTCGGTTCAACTTCAAGACCGGCTCAGGTGACCGACTTTCCACACACCTCGGTCAGCCTTTGCGTCCACCTCAGTCTATCCACCTCTACATCTGCCTCAAATATGCTTCGAAAGGTTAGTCTCAACACAATAGTTCAACAACCAGTGATTCATCACTGAAGGCAACTCTATGGGTTTGGCTTATTAAACAACACATAAACACCTAGTGTGGTGAATGTGGGACTAAAAAGTCCCACATCCAAGCCTACTAGGCACACCACCTTTGCATTGCCCAACAATGACTCCTCCCACCTACCACTCCACTTCCATCAACTCCTAGGTGGTGCCCAATAGGCTCCCATTCCACCACATCTTCCGATGCAACTTGTAACCTGAGCTAGCTCTACTAGCCAACTCAGTAGACCCGCAACAAATCACCAATCACCACATGGCAGACCTCCAATTAAGTATTTTTAAAAAAAAAATTGCAATTTTTTACAGTTTTTAATGCATTAAATTTGACGGCCATTTAGTTGTCACAGAGGATGCATTTTTAATGCAATTGACAGTCTCCAAGACGACAAATTTAACTTCGTGATCGCATCTACATATTTTAAAATTAAAATTGATAGTCATCTAACCGTCATTTCTAGGTGTTTTTACATTGCTGTGATGGTCGTTTGGATGTCAAAATTCACCTCATGTTTTGTTGATGTCAGTGAGGTTTGAAAAATTTATAGCCCTCACCATTTATAGTTTTAGTTTTGCAGTCCGACTTTGGCAGGCCATAAATTGGTTATCTGGGCTCCAAATTGGGTACAAATTATTTTTTTAGCTAGAATTTCCTAAAATTTTTAGTGGTGGTGTTATTTTCTAGTTTTGGATAACGGATTTTGCAAAAATTGTAGTTTTTGGTGACTTTACGTACTTGATCCTCAATTTTTCAACTTTAGAGGCTTCGTTCAAGCTCATACAGGCACATTTTTATGTTCTATTTTTTTTAAAGATTATAATTTTTTGAGTACTTTCCAAATTTGCTATCAGATTGTAGCCTTATTTGGGCAAAAATATCACTTTCAAAAATAGGTCCTTTTTGGCCTTGTATGATCATTGTAATGTTTAGGATTTGGTTTGATTCTAAGCAATATTGATTTGAGTATGATTTGGCCTCATAAAGGCAATTGTAAATTTCAAAATTAGAAGTCCACTTTGGCCCAAAATTGGCAAGTGCCAATTGCACCGCACTAGATATAAAGTGCCAAAATCATCATTTTTTTTTTTCGGGGGGGGGGGGTCTTTGATTGAGTGGATTTGGGGGGTGTCTTGTGTGTTGGTGTCTCTCTCTTCCTTATGCTCTTTCATTTTTGCATCATGGGTTCTATTGCAAAATTAACTCCACATAACTATGCTACATGGAAAGATAATGTATGGAGAAAGTTAATGGTAAAAGGTTTAAATCCTTATGTGGATGGTAAAATTAAAAAACCTGTTGCTAATGATTTTTTTTGATAGCTAATTGGTCACCCAAAAATTTTAAGGCTTTAGGAGTCTTGAGAGAAAATATTTCTAAAGCTATCATGTATTACATCAAATCCATGAACAATGTTATAGACACTTGGGATAAACTTGCAAATTTGTTAGGTAACATGGATGAAGAAATGGGATTCTCAATTGAAACTGATCTTCTCAAACTGGAGCCCAGAATTTTTGACACAATCCAAGATTATCTCAACAAAGTCAATGATTATAGAGGGGTAAAAGCACAATTGAGTGTCACCTTTTAGGCTAACTCAAATCACTCGGCCCAATTAGACTCGACTAAGTCTAACTAGGACAAGTACATGTAGGCACCATGCGGCACCGAATGGCATCTACGTGGCCCAATAGACTTGGCCAAGTGGTACTCGGCCGAGTAGGACTCGACCGAGTCTAAATGATATTTTTAATATCAAAAAATATCTCAAGCCCCTCATTTGCACACTATTTGGTTGTTCATGTGGGGCCGACCCCTAGGGGGACTTGACCTAGTCAGACTCAACCCAATCGGAATCGGCCAAGTCTACCTAGGTGGCATGCCATGTTGGTAGCCAAACCTCCAAAAACACAAAAAAACTAGAATTTTGCACTTTTGCTGTAAGTTTCTCTAATCAAAATAGAAAATGTTAAAAAATTAAAAGTACCCTTTTATAGATCTCAAAAGTACGATTCTGAACTTATAAATTTTATAGTGTTTCAACGACAAAATGTTAAACAAATTTGTTAAAAACTACATGTAGGTATATTAAACTTTGAGAAGACGTTGATTTAGAAAATATAGAAAAATGCTAAATCAATTCAGAAAACTTTTAAAATCATATACAACACTAGAGGAGAAAGTTCTCTTCAAGAATATGTAATTTATTTGGTTTTTGGCGTAGTTTTGATAGGGGAAAACTGACAGGAGAAAAAAAAACTGTTAATTTTAGGTAAGTTCGAATTTGAATACTTATAACGGGTAAACTATAGATCAAAAACACTTCTTTCTTTTTTCTTGCACTAGATATACATGTCATCTAAAACATATTCTGAAATTGGAGGGAAAAATAATGTTTTACTTATAATGATTTGACAGGAAGTAAACTCCTTGATTTGTAGTATTTTTCAGGATATAAAAAATAGACTTAAAATTTTTTTTAAACATATTAATTTTTTCTCAAATTAATTTTTAAAAATTATAGGCATAAAATTCATCCTATTTTACACATTTAATCAGTTTACATCATCTTCAAATTCTCAACAGAAATGTGACTTTTATGCCCTTGAATTTGTTTAGTTTTGGTGTTGTTAGCCTATTCCTTTGTGAAAGGGTGACAACTTATTGTGCTTTTACCCAAAGCACAACTTGAGGATTGTGGTAATCCCATGAAGGATGTGAAGTTGATTAGTCACTTGTTGAAACATCTTCCTCCTGAATATGCAACTTTTGTTTCAAGTTATAATACTCACAAGCTTACCATGGGTAGTGCCTTCACTGAGCCTTCATTTGAGTCATTTTCATAAATGTTGGTCTTAGAACAGGAAAAATTGATGAGTATGGGGATTCTCAAGTCTTCAAAGTCTAAGGCATTGGTGGCTAATAATGGTAATCAAAGGAATTAAAGTGGTAAAGGTTCCAACAAGAAGCAAAAGCAGTGGAAGGCCAAATCACAATCAGACACAACAATCTTCCTTCTCACAACAAAGCAAGTCTTCTCCCAACAACAAGGGGAACAATTCTAAGAAGGAGAATAAAATTTGTGCATATTACAAGAAGCCAAATCATGTTGAGCATCAATGCCAAAAGAAAAAAATTGATGAGTTGATAAACATAATCAAGAAGCATCATATTGATTTTCCAAGTGCCTACAAGGGAAATGATTCATCACCTTCCACTTCAAAGGGTAAAGGGAAAGCATTGGTGACAAGTACAACTAATTCAGAGGAATGAATTTTTGATTCAGGTGCCACACATCATATGGGTGCTACAAAGGAGTAATTTTCTTCTTTGAAACCATCTAAGGTACCTCACATCTATGTAGGAGATGATACACAAGTGGAAGTTGAAGGGAAAGGGGAAGTTGAGATGGACAATGGAGCTTTGAAAGATGTTCTCTATGTTCCAAAACTTAGCACAAACCTCCTTTAAATTTACTAAATCACTCACTATGGACGTGGAAAGAAAGTTGAGTTCCTTCCTAATTCAATTATAGTAAAAAATCTTAAGGATGATTCTATGGTGGCAATAGGAAAAGATAATCATGACACAATGATTTATTCATTTTATCATTTTATACCTAAGACTCCTTCACATGCCTTGTTGACACACTCAAATTCACAAAGTAAACTTTGGCATGAAAGATTTGGACATCTCAACTATTGGTATCTTCAACAGCTTAGCAGCTAGGATATGGTCAAAGGTCTACCTCAAGTCAAGTATTTAGAGGGTGTATGTTCAAGTTGTGAAGTGGGAAAGCATCCCGAAGAGAAGTTTGACAAGGGGAAGTCTTGGAGAGAAACATTTGGTCTTGAGTTGGTTCATAGTGATGTAATGGCCCCATTTCCAATGCCATCATTTGGCAAGGCTCATTATGTACTCACTTTTATTGATGAATTTTCACACTACAGTTGGGTCTACTTTCTTGGTCACAAGAGTGAAATGTTTGATAAATTTTTCACCTTCAAGGCTCATGTTGAGAAGAAGTCAGGAAAAGCCATCAAGATTCTTCAAATAGACAATGGAAGGGAATATGTGAACTCAAGGCTTATAGACTTTTGCACACTTGAGGGTGTTGATGTTCAACATTCAGTTGCCTACACTCCACAATAGAATGGTGTTGCAGAAAGGAAGAATAGAACCCTTAAGGAGATGGCCACTTGTCTGATTCATGCTAAGTTTCTTGATCAAGCTTTTTGGGCTGAAGCTATATGTTGTTCCATTCACATCCAAAATAGAATTCTTCATAAAGCCTTGGATGGAGTCACTCCTTTTGAGGCTTGGTGTGCTAGAAAACTAGTTGTGAAACATTTTAGAGTCTTTGGTTGTCTAGCTTGGGTACACATACCTCTATAGAAATGCAAGGCATTAGAACCACAAATTAATCCTTTCATATTTGTTGCTTATCTCGAGACTCTTAAGGAATACAAGCTTATGGATCCTGAGACACATGAGATCTTCTTTGAGAGGAGTGTTCACTTTGAAGAGAATTGTCCTAGTCGGATTCTTCAACTCCTCCTTCCTCCATTTTGGATAATGATAGTGATGATAGTGACTTGGAAGATGAAACTCCTTCAACCCCGACTCATAGGATTCCATCTTCGCATGGTCAAGACATAGTTGAGGACATTCCTTCTTAATCTTCTTCTTTCACTAGACCTCATTGGGAACAACAAAGACTTGATTCATCAGGTTCACTTGTGGGGAATCCTTCAGACACTAGGAGGACAAGGTCACAATACAACTCATTTCCACATGCTTATATTGCAATTTCTTTAGATCCACAAACATTTAAGGAAGCTTTAGGGGTTCCTAAGTGGGACAAAGCTATGGAGGATGAGTATAACTCTTTGATGAGGAATAACACTTGGGACTTAGTTCCTCTTCCTCAAGGAAGGAAGTTGGTTCGATGTAAGTGGATCTATCAAATCAAGTTTGTAGTGAATGGAAGTGTGGATAAGTATAAGGCAAGCCTTATTGAAAATGTTTCTCTCAAGTTCCTGGTGTTGACTATACCAAGACATTTTCACCGGTAGCCAAGATGAACTCCATTCATTTGACACTTGCTATTGTTGTAGCTCATGGTTGGGTTGTGCATCAAATGGATTTCAAGAGTGCATTTCTACATGGGGATCTTCATGAGGAGATTTATATGGAGTAACCACAAGGATTCATATAGGATACTTCTATGGTTTACAGGTTAAGTAAATCTATCTATGGCCTCAAACAAGCTCCTAGGGCTTGGTATGTCAAGATGGATTCCTTTCTTCTCTCAGTAGGGTTCACTAGGTGTCATTCAGATTTGAATGTCTACATTCTTCGGCAGGCTGACTCACATTTGATACTTGTGCTTTATGTTTATGACTTGATCATTACAGGGAGTACTTCATCCATCATTGGCAACATCAAGTCTTCTTTACAGGACATATTTTCTATGACAAACTTGGGTTTACTTCACTATTTTCTTAGTGTTGAGATCACACAGTCCTCAACAGGGATCACACTTTCTTAGCCCAAGTATGATCTTGATTTAATTTCTCTATTTCACATGAGTGATTGCAAGTCTACACAAACTCCCTTTCTTTTAGCTATCTAGTTAGAGGCTAAGTGTTCCACACCACTTTTTGATGCTACATTGTATAGATATCTTGTTGGAAGTCTCATCTACTTGACACATACATGCACTAACATATCCTTTGTAGTTGGCATGGTTTCTCGCTTCATGCAAGAGCCACATGCACTTCATCGGAAGGAAGCCAAACACATATTGCACTACATACAAGGTACACATACACATGGGATTCACTATGCAGTAGGTCATGACTTCAGTTGGTTGGATATACAGACTTAGATTGGGCAAGCAATCTTGATGGTCGCAAGTCTACTTCAAGTTACATGTTTCATCTTGGCTTAGGCCCTATTTGTTGGTATAGTAAGAAGAAACATGCTATTTCTCTCTCTTTGACTGAGGCTAAGTATCAAGGGTCTATTATTGTAGCTACAAAGGCTATTTGACTTTAGCATATCTTGAAGGATTTTGGTTTCAGCATTCCACGACCTATAGTAATTCATTGTGATAATCAGGGTGCTATAGAGATTTCCAAACATCCGGTCCAACATCAATGAATGAAACACATTGAGGTTCATATGCACTTCATTAGAGAGATAATATAGGAGAAAGTCATTGAGATGCAGTATTTTACTACAACATAGCAGGTTGCAGACATCTTCACCAAACCCTTCACTGAGAGAAAGTTTCTTCAGTTGCAATCTCTCTTGTGGGTGCATGATATTTCTTTAGGGGGATCATTTGACTTCTCTATTCTCTCTTATGGGGGGATCTTTTCCTCACATGAGGTCTTCTCTCTCATTTTCTATTATTGTACTTATCTCTCTTTTTGGGGGAGGGTTTTTCCCATGAGGTTTTCCCTCTTTCTTTGCTTTATGAGATATTGCTTTACATGTCCTTTGCACTTGCAGTTTGTACATGGGTACCTAACATGGCCTAGTAGCTGGGACCCATCATGCATTTTCATACATCATTGTGAGATTAAGTGCATTCCTCTAAGTTGCAATTAAGGGGGGGTGTTGGTGTAATTTAATATTTACTAATTACACTTTACTTAAGTTTACTTAGGATAAAGAATTTTCATATTAGTTGTCTTTGAGACACCCAGGAGTTTGAATTTCATTTTAGCACATGGTTAGGAGAATTTCTACTTTAGGTGGTTATAGTTGTCATCTCATACCTCTTTGTGTGTGAGATCCACCTTTAGTTCTCTTATTACATTATCATCATCTCATTGTTGTATATGTTGCACATACTTTGATGTACAATGGAGGATGATCCACCTTGGGTGGACATGTGATTACACCTTGTCCAGTTGATAGCTTATCACTTGCATATCTTAAACTATTGTCTTATTGGTACATTGAATGAAGTCTTATCGGTACAAAGGAAGTCTTATCAAAGATAGTGAAGACCTAAAGGAAAGAAAAGAATAGATGACGACATAAGAAAGTAGGATGAATCAAGCATAATTTAAGAAGAAAGGTGATGACACAAAGATCGAGGTAAAATGTATTAAGGAAGTTTCTACAAGAGTAAAATGTTTTATCAATTAACAAGCCAACAAGGATATAGAAAAAAAAATATGGATGGTTAGATTTGATATAAAAGATACATATCATTGGATTTAGGTTTATGATTAAGGAATTCATACTTAAGGAAGAAGAAAGGAGTATGGTATCATGACAAAGACATGAAGAAGATTGTGGTGAAAGACAAGATATCAGTGGAACAAAGAAGTATTATTATGATCACAAAGAAGGACACATAGAAGGATACAGAAAAGAATAGATAATTGAAATGGTATGTTATTGTGTTAAGGAACTTCATTTGATCTGAATTATCAAGATTAGTGCAAACTACAGATCATTTGTTATTTTTTACTCTCTAACAATTGTGATAGTAAAATCCCTTATCGAGTGACCCTAATAGGTCTATCGTAAAATCCTCTAACCAGGTGACTTTCACAAAAGAGTTCAAAATCTTCTATCTAGGTTACTCCTAACAGGGTAAAACACTTTAACAGGTCTTGAGGTGTAATGTCCCCATTTTTAATAAATTATTTTTTATTAATTATTGGTCCCAAAATTTAAATAATATTATAAACAGACCTTTAATTAATAAAAGGGGGCCCTTTTATTATTATTGTCCATAGGTGTTTTTTCGTGTCAGCATTCTTTTGTAAACCCTCAGGAGTTTCTCCGAAGGGTTATTTATGACTGGCATGTAGGATGTATTTTCATAGGATGACATTTATATTTGATTTGTATTTGTGAATTCCTGTTGGGATTCTGTTGTTCACCATTTTGGAGGTGAAATATCCTCCCTATTTGGTTTGTGTGCAGTTTCAGTGGGATTTAGCCCTCACCCTATTTTGCTTGTTTCTCTGGTTCCAGATTTGGCAATCAATAACTATTATTCATATTTCATCTTGCAAGTGTTTAATTTCAATTTGTGTGGTGGAAATTAAAGACTAGAATGACTCTCATCACTCGGTGTACTACCAACATCATTTTGTACTACCTCCATCCCTCAGCGTACTTCTGACATCATTCCATACCGCCTCCCTCCCTCATCATTCTATACCACTTCCATCCTTTTGTGTACTTCCAACATCATTATGTACCACCTCCATCCCTCATCATTCTATACTGCCTCCATCCCTCAGTGTACTTATGACATCCTCCCATATTGCAACTCACTTCCTTCCATACTCAACACACTTCCTTCCATACTACAACTCACTTCCTCCCGTACTGCAACACACTTCCTTCCATACTGCAACTCACTTCCTTTCATACTGCAACACACTTCCTTTGTTATTGGAACACAGTTCCTTCTGTATTGTAACTCACTTCCTTCCATACCCAACACACTTCCTTCTGTAATGCAACACACTTCCTTCCATATTGCAACTCACTTCCTACCATACTACAACTCACTTCCTTCCGCACTACAACACACTTCCTTCCATACTGCAACCCCCTTCCTTCCGTATTGCAACTTACTTCCTTCCATACTGTAACCCACTTCCTTCTGTACTGCAACACACTTCCTTTCGTACTGCAACTCACTTCCTTCCATATTGCAACACACTTCCTTTTGTACTGTAACACATTTCCTTCTATACTACAACATAGTGACACACTACCTTCCGTACTACAACTCCCTTGCTTCTGTACTATAACACACTTCCTTCTGTACTGCAACCTCCATCCGTACTACCTCTCTATATAGCTTGCAAACTTACCTTCATACGACCAAGCTACCATACCATACTGCAACCTCCTCCACCCATACTGCCTCTATGTACGACCTGCAAACTTACCTTTGTATGACTAGGCTACCATACCGTATGACATCCAGCTTCCCATCCGTATGGGTCTTGACTTCCATACAGCTCTGCCTCACTGTACGACCCTCATACTCAGCACATAATATGGCCTCAACACAATTGTATGACCTTCTTCACTAACTCCATACTACGTGTAGCCTCTTAGTATGACCTTCTACCGTACATCTTCCTAACCCCATTCCCTCCTCTATACTGATTGGTTGAATCGTGCCTAGTTATGTGGTCGAGAACATTACAGTGGTATTAGAGTTGGTGATCTTGCCAACTTGTTGGGATGATTGAGATATTTTAGGATTCAGATCACACCATGGCATCCAACAATGATGGTGAGTGGTGGTCAAAGGCACTACAAAAGATTGGGAAAGAACTCAGTGAGAGTATTGATCTTCCATTAGATATATTGGAAGTATGTTTGTGTAAGGTTGACCAATTACCTTCAAGATTTATATGTAGGATCCTTTCTCCCATTAAAGATGCCTTAAGTCAACCTAGGCTTTTGAGACACCATGACAAGAAAATGAAGTTGGCAGCTACAACATGTCTCAGTGAGATTCTAAGAATCTGAGCTCCTAGAGAACCGTATGATGACAACACCATGATAGAGATATTGCATTTGATCATTGACAACTTTCAAATTCTTGATGACTTCAATGGTGACCCTTTTGGTAGGAGATCTACAATATTGGAGAATTGTACAAATGTCAAAGTAACCTCCTCTTACATCTGGAGTTGCAAGATCGTATCCATGATATGTTTCATCACTTCTTGGTCACAATCAAGGAATATCATGATAGTAAGGTTTCAGTTGCTATGGAGAGCCTTATGATTTCATGCATTGAAGAGATGGATGAAATATCCCAACATATCATATCTATGTTGTGGGTTGTTCATAATCTAGAATGTGTTCCATCTATGGCAGTGTGTAAATTGGTCAGTATTGTATTCAAGCATTGTGAAGAAAAACTAATATCTCATTTGCACAAGTGGGAGCAAGTAGATGACAATGATAAGGGTGATGCATTACATTAGGAGGGTGAAGGAATGATTACAAGGCTGCTCCACAATGATCTGCTAAATCTTTCTTATACATCTACATGTGGAGAACACCAAAAAGTTGTTTGCATGGACCTTGCCAAGACAATCTGGACACATCAAGGTGACATAAGCTCTGCCACTACATTTCATGAGCCATGCCTTCAATTCATTGAGTATGGAGCCCTTCCTTATGTCCAACAAGTTATGTCCATTGCTGAGGCTGTGTTGGTTGCTGAGGCCATGTCAGTTGCTGAGGCTCTATCTTCCACTAAGGCTGTGACCATCACTGAGGTTGTGTCTACCACCGAGACTGTGCATGTCACCAAGGCTCCATCAATCACTGAGGCTCCATTAGTCATCGAGGTTGTGTCTGTTGCTATGTCTATCATCGAGACTGTGCTCATTACTGAGGTTGTGTCTATCACCGAGGCTTTTTCTACCACCGAGGCTCTGTCTGTCACTAAGGCCATGTCTGTTGTCGAGGCTCTGTCTATCGCCATCACCGTTGAGGCTCTATTCTCTATCGAGGCTATGTTTGTCACCGAGACTTTGTTTACCATCGAGACTATGTTCATCATCAAGATTATCTTGGGGTTGAGGTTCCCTTCGAGACAAGATTGCCTTTGGGCTGAAATCCCTGTCGAGCAGAGTTTGCCTCCGAATCAAGATTTCCTTTCAGGCCAAGATTGCCTTCATATCAAGATTCCTTTCCGATTGAGATTGCCTTCTAGATGTCTCACAAAATTACCTTTGGGCAGAGATCACCTTCAGAACATTACAATTTTATTGGTGTTAGTGTCTGTGTCTATTCCCATACTGGAAGACATTGTTGAACATGAGGGTGTGAAAGATTTCATGGGTTGGCATTGTTGGGATCCTGGTGAGGGGCATGGCAATATTTATGGGATCCCGGATCCTTCTGTATTGCAACTCACTTCCTACCGTACTGCAACTCACTTCCTTCCACATTGCAACACACTTCATTCCATACTGCAACCCACTTCCTTTCATACAACAACACACTTCCTTCTATACTGCAACTCACTTCCTTCTGTACTACAACACACTTCCTTCCGTACTACAACTCACTTCCTTCTATACTGCAACTCACTTCCTTTCATACTCAACACACTTCCTTCCATACTGCAATGCATTTCCTTCCGTACTACAACACACTACCTTCCATACTACAACTCCCTTCCTTCCATACTGCAACCTCCATCCATACTGCCTCTCTATACAGCCTACAAACTTACCTTCGTACGGCTAGACTACCATACCGTACTACAACCTCCTCCATCCGTACTACCTCTCCGTACAACCTACAAACTTACCTTTGTACGGCTAGGATACCATACTATACGACATCCAGCTTCCCATATGTATGGGTCTTGACTTCCATACGGCTCTGCCTCGCCATACGACCCTCATACTTATCACACCGTACGGCCTCAACACAACCATACTACCTTCTCCACTAACTCCATACTACCTATAGCCTCTTATTATAGCCTTCTAATGTACTTCTTCCTGACCCCATTCCCTCCTTTGTATGAATTGGTTGAATCATGCCTAGTTATGTGGTCGAGAACATTACACGATGGAAATATCTTAACTAGGTAGCATTTAACTATGCTTTTGTAACCCTTATCAGGTGAGCCTTTAATAGGACAAGCTCTTAACCAAGCGTTTTCAGAAGAGTACAATTATTTATGGGCATTGTTCTCAAACTGTGGTTTTCACCCTAATCTGGTTTCCATGAGATAAATATTGGTGTTATTGTTTTGTGGATGATTTTATATGTTGCATGGATGTTTAATGTTTAGTTAACTGATAATGATGTTATAGGTTAAATATATCTTATTTGTTAAATCCATTAAAGAATTTTTG
Organism: Chamaecyparis obtusa; assembly: GCA_027943335.1. Classification (NCBI taxonomy): domain Eukaryota; kingdom Viridiplantae; phylum Streptophyta; class Pinopsida; order Cupressales; family Cupressaceae; genus Chamaecyparis; species Chamaecyparis obtusa. Next base: position 111,978 of record BSBK01007281.1, read on the forward strand.
GAACTGTGAAATTTAGTTTAGGTTGGTGATTACTGATTCACCCCCCTCTTAGTAATCAATCCTAAACCTACACTTCTAAATTTAAGGACACAAGCTCCCAAACCATGGATCTTATCTTGTACAACAATATGCAAGGACACATAAAGAAAAGACCAAAGACCAAAGTTTAGTAAGATTCCAATTCAACTAGTTTAAGAGACCTTAGTAAAAAAAGTCTCAACTACTAGTATCATGCCTAGAAGACTATTGCAAAAGCATAAGTGATTACATGGAAAGAGTGAGAATGTGCATCAAAGACAAGACAAGACTCCACAATCCAATCAACTCAAAAAATGTGTTATATACTATGAGACCGTGAGAGAGAGAGAGAGAGAGAGAGTGAAATAGGCTAGAAAATTAAATTATGCTAGGTGATTTTATGCAAAGAGAGGAGGAAGAGATGAAATAAATTTGTATTATGCTATTCAAACCATCTTAAAAGAGAGCTTGATAAAAAGAGATTTGATGGGGCACTATCAAGTTATGTTATGCTAGTCAACTCATATTGAAAATGAGAGAGATTGATACAAAGAGAGTTAATGTGCTAGCAAATTTTGTTATGATAGTTCAACAAATGCCAAGAATAACCAAGGAAAGAATTGTATCCAAGGAAATCCACCAAAATATGATAGTCAAAGGAAAATATTGTATCCAACAAAATTAACTAAAAATGTACAAAAAGGAGTCATTTGGCCTAGCAAATTGTATTATGCTAGTGTGCTCTGCTTGAAGTGATCAGAATATTTGAAATAAGGAGCCAATATATTTCCCACCTTCAGAAAAATATAGGACTATATTAACATCTTAAGAAACAAAAGATAAAAGATAAAATCTTTTAGCACTAAGTAAATATCCTTTAAAAAGTTCTCAATCCAAGACAAAGAGGTCACAATGCCTATGGGGCAAGGAAGAAATAATTGTAAATAGATATTGCACAAAAAGTGTAAAGAGATCCTTTTGAGGGATGCTAAAAAGGAGGAAGATATCCTTGCTCAAATACATATAACTCAAAAAGGATAAATTTTGAATAAAAATAATATCATTGACCAAAAGAAGGGAATGAGAACAAGAAATAATACCTTCTCCATTGCTAGGTAAAGGGATTATTGATAAAGGATAACACACTTTTAGCCCCCAAGTAAGGGATTTTTTGACTATGGACACACAATTGCAAATAAGGAAGAGGTTGTGATCAAAGATACATTCCTCTTCAATAAAAGAGATTCCCAAATCAAAATAATCAATTCCATGTAAGAAAGGATGACACACAATAAATACATACTACTTAACCAAGGAAACATGGACCCTTAAAAAGGATAGGAGATTTGATATAGTACCATTTCCCCTCAAGCATAGAGACAAGGATAATAAGGGCTATTATGTTTCTCAATAAGAATGAATGACAATGAGCCCCCAAAGGATAGGCTAACAATGCCACACGGTGTGGATCAACATAATAGAAACTTAAATGCTATTTAAAATAATCATGATTGAAATGCAACTCATTTTTACATTGTACATGAATGACTTCATAATCAATGAGTTTTTAAATTTTATAATGTAAAGCTTGAAATTCGTTAGTAGAGTGGTCATGAAAACAAGGATACATACAAAAAGGAAGATTCTCAAGATCTTGCCTATGTTTATTCTTTTGTTTAGGTTAGGTAATCAACTTGGCACAAAGAAGGTTGGAAAAAATGTTATCTTGATAAAATTAAGGCATAAATGGGGATGATAACAAAGGACAAGGTTGGAAACCTAACCATTCTATAGGAAATAGTGGTGTAGGATTATTATGAGTCCCAACACTCTATTGGACATGTCCCAAGACATTCAAAATTATGAGTTGGAGAAGAAGTTTGAATAAGTTACACAATGTTAAATTTAGGAACCTTATATTCTCCTATAAAAGATGGTATAAAATATTTCTTAGAAATTTCTCTTAAGGATAGGAGATGATATATCAACTTTCATTGGAAAAGGAATAGAAGAATGTTCCATGTGCAAGCAAATTTTTAATTTGACATTAGCTTCAATAGTATACATTTGGTTTCTATAAATGAACATTATTTTTTGATGAAGAGTTGAAGGGACAAATTGCATAACATGCAACCAAATTCTTTCTTGAAGAAAATACTTAAGGGTAGAGAACATAACATGGATACGTGTACATAAAATAATCAGACCTATAGTAATAGGTAGGGTAAATGTACCTAATGACTCTAAAACAAAAAAGTTTGAATAAGAGAAGTATCCACATTAATGTTATGAAATATACCAATGCTACACCACATTAACAGATGAACCATTATCAACTAGAGTATTTCTTATTTTATGATGATTGATAAGGAAAATAATCATTAGCGGGTCACATTGGTTTTGAACTTCTAAAAGAGGTAATTCATGTTGGTTGAACTCAAATTTTGCCTTTGGTTGAATAAAAACATTCTATAAAGTTTCTTGGATTTTAGCTAAAGTATCATGAATTTTAAGAATAATATCACACTCCTTACCCATGTGTTGGGAGTAATGAGATAGAAAAGGATTGTTGTTATGTGTGTAAGCTAATTTGTTGTCATTGAGTGATTGTTTGGGAAAAAGTGTAAGAATTCTTGATTCTTCCTTTTACATCAACGAAACTAACTTTCTTAGTTTCTCTTTTGTTCTAAAGTGTTACAAATAATGAGAGGGAAAAGGATTTTTTTAATGTGTGTAAGATACCTTGTTATTTCGTTGAGTGATTTATTTAGAAAAAGTGTAAGAATTTTTTGTACTTCCATTAACATTAATGACACTAACTTGACTAGTTTGTTTATTGTTCAAGGAATTATCCCTAGAAGGGAGAGAATCAAGGAAAGTGGTAATGATATTGTCCTCTTCTTCCAAGGCATCCTTATGAGTAGTGCAAGCTTTAGAAGGAAGGTTAGCAATTTCCATCAATGCTTCATCTTTATAAGGGATGTCATTTAATGAATTTAAAGTGACATTAAGAAAGGTGTCTATAATATCCTCTTGCTCCAAACTATCCTGATAAGGGAGACATATTTAAGGATAAGGATCAACATCATTCTTCAATGTCTCATCCTTAAGATGGAGATTCCTTGAAGAAGTGTTAATAATCTCTTATTGTGCCAAATGTCCTCATGGGTGAGATCAATTTTGGGAGAGGGTATATTATGACTATGGATGAAATGAAGAACTAAGTTATATCATCATATGCATGTGAGGGAACATATTGAAATTTATTATAAAAAAAAATTAAATTGAACTAGCAAATAAAGATAACAACTCCATTCACAAAATGCAAATATGAAATGAATGCAACTATATATAAATGAAATGGAACAGAAATGCATGAAATAAATTTTTTGTACTTCTCATTTTTTTGACATGTGTGAAAATGAAAAAGAAATGTAAGAGATAGCAATGTGTAGCTTTTATTTCTCATGTCTTTCAATGAATGCCAAAATAAGACTAAAAATCAAAACTAAATGGAACAACGCAATGCATAAAATATTATATCTAAACTTCAAATTAGAAGTGGAAATGTTATGAGTTGAGTTCACCAGAATGTAACATTTAAGAAATAGGGATCAATAGTTCATATGGATAAACTAATAATCCTAGGTCTATCTCATGTATTGTGTTGGAAGGAAAATGACTCACTAGCCTCAAGAAGAATTAAGCACTAAGTTGGTGCAATGACCCTTTTATAGAAATGAGGGTTGATTGTGCAAATGTGATTGATAAATGTGATATCTAGACTTAGAAACTGATTCCAATACCATACCTAGTAACTGAAGATTTTAACTCACCTCAAATCAAATTTTGAAGAAAATTAGAGGGACTATGGCGACTTGGTATGCCTAGTCCTAGGACTAGCTCGATCGGGTTGGCATGTCCCTTGCACTTTTAAACAATTTTAGTTACCTCATGTAGCCAAGATCCTATGCTATTCAAATTCGATCCTAAAATTGGCACCACTTGTTCATACACACTAAAAATAGAAGAAATATTCTTTAGAGAGGGGTCTTCCTAAGTCAAACCCCGATTGAAGAATCAACATTGAAATGAAATATGCTTGAAAGGAAAGTGTTTTGATGTAAAGTACAAGCTAGATCTCAAACATGAATCACCTTATACCTTGATGGTGAAATGCTTATTTAGATGTGATCGCAAGTGTTAATGTAATAGCTTTTGACTCCACACAAAAACCTAAAAGGAAATCATGGAAGATAATCCTTGCATAATGAATGTTGTAGTTTGCCACAATTCTTGATGGAGAGAGGGAAGAAAGAATTAAAGACTTGAATTCTTGGATGCTTAAATGTATGTGGATGGTATGATATTCCTTGATGGTGATCTCCTCTACTTTTCCTTCAATGGGAGAGAGAGAGAGAGAGAGAGAGATCCATAGAGAAGATTGGCTTAGAAACACCTTGGAATTATTGAGATGATGGAAATATTGATCTTTCTCTTGATGTCTTCTTATGATTGCTTAATATCATGAATTCTTACCCAAATATGGATGAACAAGTTTTTTATATACCCTCAACAAACATTTTAGAGATCAAAAATCAAGGAGGGCTGATGTGAATTTGGATTTCCTACCCAACTATTAAGACTAGACCCCCATTTAAATTTTGGAGAAAACCTTAGGGAATAGTGTGATTAGGTTGGCCTAGTCCCATTAATAGGCCAACCAGGTCATCCTCGTCCAATCAAAAGTCTTATTAATTTGAACCATGAATCTTAATTGTAGAGGGGATGTCAAAATGGAAAGTGGAATTGGGTTTGGAGTAACAGAAATTAATGTGCGAGCCCATACATGCTAAAATGGGGAGTAGCTAAATGAAACTTATATAGTGATACAATTTTAGAATGGTACAATGAATTATACTTTAATGTTATATTTCATGTATATAATTTTGTTAGGAGGTTGAATTTGACTTGAGTTTGAAACATTTGACCAGAATGGGGGAGAGAGAGAAAGAGAAATGTAATATTGTAATGTGTAACATTTGGCACATACCAAATAGGATTGGTGTGACTAAGCCTAAGGCTTGAAATGCCAAACCTATTGGCATGCACCTTATATGACAAACACCAAACTGCTAAATGAGGTCCAAAAAAATAAAGCGAAAACTTTATGGTTCCCCATCTTGGTCAACTAACCCTATTTCTATGTTGATTTAGTAAGATTAGATGTCAACCCTCCTTTGTCTTGACAATTATGTGTGTTAATGATAAAAGTTGGAAGTAAGAGACGATGACAATGATGATATCATATTAAGATGGGGATTAGAAGGATTGACACAAGTAGCCTTGAGATGATAGTTAGAAGCATTGAAGCTTTAAGATGAGGATTAAAATCATGAGATTAGTGTGAATGGTTGTGAGATGTTTCTAGTTGTTATAGTATCTCTCTTGTTCCTCTTGATGAGAAATTATCGTTACAAAGGCATTTTCATAATTGAAGAATGTTGAAGAGTGTGTTTGCAAAGAAATTCTTTGATAGTTGTCTAGAAGAATGATCTACATTCTTTTACTTTGATGGTATGTCCTTGCAATTTGAAACACAAATTGTATGTTTTGTGGATGTTGCACTCCTATATTTTTAGGTCCCTAGTATTACAAATGATATCTTTAATGTATGTAGTGTTTTGGTTGTCTGGGTGTTTCTTAGAATTGGTTTGAAAATTCTATGCATTGATGTTTACAGTGTTGCGGTTTAGAGGGAATATTAATAATGTTTGTGAAATTCCTCAATTCAAAGTTTTAGTAGAGAAGTGTACTGTGGGTATGTTTTTGGTGATATGCTTCATATTTGTGTTTTCTTGATCTTCTAATTATAAAGAATTTTGTGTCACAATGGTTTTCAAGGTTATTTATGGTTATCTGGTTGATGGGGTTTATTTCTTTCTTACTCTGTGTTCCTAATTGTATTGGATGTTGTGTTTAGTGGATTTTCAAGTACCACCTTGCCATGTGGGGATGGACACATTGAGTAGTTTCATGTTGAAGATTTTCTTGGGGATGACTAATTGTTGCTACACGTTACCTAGTTCCTCATTTTAGAGGATGTGTGCCAAGCATGTGTTTTTTTTGGGATCACTTTTGATATTGTGCAATGATGTTTTAGGTACTCTCTATCTCATGGATATGTTTTCTTTCACAACTATGTTTTGGTGGTCGACTTGGTGGGATCGCCCCATATCCAGGCTTATTTTGAATGACCTAATTAATGTATAGTTTTGATCTAGATGACATAAATAGAAGATCAAATCAGTTGCATAGGTGTGGAGTGTGTGAGAGATGTGAAAAATGTGAGTTTAAGAAACCAACAATGTGTGGTGGAACTTGGAGAGTTGAATTAGTAATAATTACATGAGACATTATGTCAAGAGCATCTACATTCCTAGGAGAATGTTGGATGTAGTAAGTTGAAGGATTATTATTTTGTAATTCATTTCATGAATCTTGTGTTGAGATAGTGAATCTCCTCTACATGTCATCTTTGTATTTTTCTTGGAGATAGTGAATCTTTGCAGCAAGTCATTTGTATCTTGACCCAAGACAATGAGTCTTAGATGCAAGTCCAACAATGAACCTCTTTTAATACTTTTTCATATATTGCTAGATATTCTCACAAAGGTTTTTTTTGCAATGGATTTTCCACATAAATCTAGTGATGAGTCAAGTTTATAGGGTGTTTTGTTTATGATTTTCTAAGTACAGACTTGAATATCTTATAGTTTTTCATAAACATTATACAGTCTTTTATGTTTATAAGCTTTAACCATATGTATATTTGATACTTATGAAACTTAAAGACAAGACTGAATATATATATATATATATATATATATATATATCTAGATTACTGAATGTTATGATAAAATCTAGTATTTTTCTTCTCTAGCTTTAATGGGTAGACCTCCTACAGCTGTGTGACAAGGCTACATTAAAATAGGAAAACTTATTATAATCTCTGCCTTGGATTCATGTTTTGGATTTTGTTATGTTAACCTTTTGCAGGAAGAATAAGTCAGTAAGGAGCACAAACTCAAGGATGAGTGGGTCTTTCAAGGTGGGTAACTATTTTAGAGTTCATCATAGCTCCACTCCTTCCATCACTTTGCATTTGTTGATTTAGTCCAAGTCAATCTAATTGCTGAGCGTTCCTATATTCCCAAAGCATTAAATATGGCTTATCTTCTTGCATAAATGATGTTGTCACTCCTAAAACTGAAATTTGTTATGCTATGTAATGAAGGACCTAGTTTGTAGGTGTTCTATTTTTCCTAGTTGCTTTTAAATAAGTTGGAACTTATGTTTCTAGGCTAGTTAGCTGTTTTGAGGAATTCGTATTGTAATCCAGCAATAGAGTAAAATACATTGATATCCTATATTGTATCCATGTTTTGTTGAATGAATATATGACAGTTCTTCATTTCAATCTCTGAGTTATAATTCATTCATACTTCCGTGGGGGCCCACACATGAGATGAATTCCATGTTCATGCTTAACTAGGATTCAGTTAAGTTTCTTTAAAGTTGTTAAGTATCGTTGTTCCTGCAGCCACTGGTAGCAGAACCATTGACTGTATCCTGCAGCATAGGTTTACTTCTGAAGCATTATCTATTTCCTGTTACATATTTCCTTCAAGATGAAAGTTATCTGTAGTTTCAGTTCCTAGTATAAATTTCTTGTAGCAATAGCTTTTACTTTGTTAGTAATGACTATTGAGCAGAACTAAAGCATAAACTTTGTAGCCATCATCTCAAGTTCATGTTCCCAGATTGATACATTTAATGAAGTCTAGTATGATGTTCTAAGTAGATACATGATGAATTTCAGCAATGAATCACTGTTTAAGGATGTCCAATCCTTGAGTTACTAGGATATTATTCTAACCATTCATTTTTGGCACCGTTTCCAGGGACAGTGTCAATTTAGTTCGACCCAGAAGTCATTAAGTTAGTTTTCATTCTGCATAATTTTGCATGCATAGGCATAGGGACCATCTTGGGTGATTCCTACCTAATCTTAATCAGGAAGAACCATTTGAGGTTTTTAATCCAATGCTTGAGGAAACCCAATTAGAAAACCCACAAGAAGAAGAACCATTTGAGAATGTGTTTGCTGATGCCTATGTCCAATTGCCCTCACCACCATCATCTGAAGAATCCTATCATCTAAATGCTCTTTTTGCTAATCTAGAATATCTAGACAACATAATGGCTCATCCTACCTTCCCTTTTCCTATTTCTACTTAGCAAGGTAACCAAAACTTGAAGAATATTCCTCCAGCCGCACTTCCTAAATTCTATGGACTCATCACAAAAGATCCAAAAACTTTCCTCTTTGAGTTTGATGTCCTCTGCCAAAGCTATGACTATACCACTGACGGCCATAAGCTCAAATTTTTTCCTTCCACCTTAAAAGAGGCTACTCTTAGATGGTTTATGAGTTTGGGTGCTGATGTTGTAGCAGACTGGAATGCCATGTGTACTTTGTTTCTTGAGAAGTACAAAGATTATTGCAAAGGAGGAGACTTAAAAGGAGATGACATATTTAAAATGTCACAGAAGGAAGATGAAACCTTGGAAGACTATGTCTCCAGGTTCATGTTCAGCTTGCAGCGTAACACACAACATGCACTGAACGAAGAATCTCAAAAGCATCTATTTTTGAGAGGTGTGAATGATGGAAGCATAGAAGCCCTTGACCTTATGGTAGGGGGGGACATTACATAGAAGAATTGGGATGACATCAAGAGTATATGTCTAAACTATTCTAGAGCTACTATCAAGAAAGGAAGAGGCTTGAGAGCCCTGCCTCACAAGTCTAATGGTGGAGGTGTGTCCAAAATAGAGCTATCCAATCTGTTGTAAGATTTCAAGCAAGACAAAATTAATGATGTCGCTACTTAGTTGGACACAATGCAAGCAAGGAGAAAGAAAGATGAAGCTGATGCAATGTTAGCAGAGTACTATCCGCACTGTAGGGAAAAGAAAAAGAATTGTCAGTGCAAGTTTGTTGCAAGCCTGGAGTCCCAACCTATGCCTACTGAGTTTAAAGCCATTGATGAGAATGGAGAGGTCCTCTACATTTCCTAGCAAAGGCCATGGGCTCAGAGACCAGGTATTCCCCAAGATCCTCTTCAAAATTTTAATACTAATAATGCATGGAAAAACCAACAACACAGTGGATTTAGTAGGTATAATAGTTGGCATCAGACCCAACAAGGTTGGCAACAACATCAGTAGGGCTAGAAAAAGCATCAACAAGATTGGAAACAACCTCAACAACACTGGCAGTAGCATCAGTAGGATTGGCAACAACATCAGCAGGGTTGGTCACAACCTCAGCAACCATGGCAATAGCCCCAGTAGGGGTGGCAACAACCACATAATTGGATGAACCAATCAAGCCAACAAGCTTTGATGCCACCACCTCAATAGTAGGCTTTGATGCCTCCTCTTGCAACCAATACCACTTCCCCTAAATAGAATCAATTGCCTACTCAGTCTACTCCTAATCCCAACAATGCTAAGCCAACAATGCAGCAGCAGAGCTATGCAATTTCCCTGAATAATATCCATTTAAGATCTGGCACAACTCTTCCTCCTCCACAACAGCCTATTATTACTAAAGTTGATGATGCCTCGGTAGAACCAATTGAGGTACCAATCTAACCTGCTACTCTTGCAGCACAAGAACCCCCATTTCCTCATAGGTTGGAGGAACAAGTTAAGCCAGTGGAAAATCAGGTAGTGTTGGATTTTCTTGCCCAGCTAAAACAAATGACAGTAAATATTCCTTTATTAGACGCCATAAAAGAAGTACCTGCATATACTAAAGTCATCAAGGAAGCTTGCATTAAGTAGCCTAGGAGAAATAAAAAGGATCCTAAAACCATTCATGTCGTCAGTTATCTAATCTAATGTTGGAGAAATTAACAGTTCCCAAGTATTCTGATCCTGGTAGCCCTGTGGTTACAGTCACTATTCAAGGAATGCAAGTCCAAAATGCTCTAGTTGACTTAGGTGCATCCATAAATATCATGACCAAGGAAGTGATGTCTCAGTTACATATCATCAGTCTTAGGGAAACACCCACCATCCTTCAGCTTGCTGACAGTTCCACAATTACACCTGATGGGATGGTATAAGATGTTATAGTCACCTTGAATTCTTGGGAATATCCAGTTGACTTTGTTGTCCTTTCTCCAAAGGCTAACATGGGAGGGTATCCAATAATTCTAGGTAGACCTTGGCTGGCGACTGCAGATGCCTATATAGCTTGTCAGTTGGGAAAAATGACTATATCCAATGGAGTCAACACTAAAAATCTGACTCTGTATTCCCCAACTCAACCTCTATTGCAAGATGACCAGATAATCTGGCCAGATTTGGATGATAGTGAACCTGAGGTCAATTTCATTTGTCAGCTAATGATGATATCTAGGGAACCTTTTGTAGCTTCTAGGGAAGAAGATGAAATCATTTCCTCCATTATTTTGAATGAGTATGGAGTGCAATCCCAAGTGTGCTCCCAAGAGGACTGTGTTCTTGACACTTTATTACCACCTATTGATGCTCTGCAGTATTCAGAAATTTCCAAATTTTTCCATACATTACTACCTCATGAAATGGAGTCTTCACCAATTGCTCAGCTGTCCATGGCAGAAAAGGTCATTAAGCTAGAGGTTAGCTCAGGAAGAGAGTTAAATGTAAATAGTGCTTTGACTCCCTCTCAGCAAACAGATGTATTGAAGCTTCTAAAAGAACATCAATCGACCTTTTCTTGGGATTATAATGACATGAAAGGGTTAGATCGAAAGCTCTGCACTCACAAAATTTATATCAGCCCTAAATTCAGACCTATTCACCAACCTCAATGAAGGGTTAACACAACTCTAAGGGATATTGTTAAGAATGAGTTGCAGAAGTTGTTAAATGCTACCTTCATCTATCCCATTTCTGATAGTCAGTGGGTATCCCCTCTTGTTATAGTACCTATTAGGGATTTTTCTTGTGAGACATGAAATGCTTCTTGAACTTGTGTTCCCCAAGACTGATTCCCACAAGAAAAAGACCTCATTGCTAAGGATTGGATAAGATCCTCCTTCATTTTTTACCTCCATAGACTTAGGCAAGCGTTACCTTTTGATGATGACTATTTTTACAGTATTCTTATTAGTGGACACTGACCGACTTCTAGTCTTCTTACTACATAGACCTATAGAACACTTTGTATATGACTTTAATCACTTTAATGCAAACTATAACCAGACAAAGTGTGACTGTAAATGAAGCAATAATCAGTGCTTTAAGGATTCTCATCCTTCTTCCTTTTAAGGAGGGGCAACCTAATATGATTCTCTCTATATTAGAATCAGGAAATATGAACTAAATGCCCTGGGCACAGTCCAATCTGTTAAGTGCAATAAACATAAACATAAAAGGTATTAATAGACAATGTAAAAGTTTTAACTTCCTCTTTGACGGTAATGAAAGATACAACTTGTGAGAAACAAACACCAAACCAGTGCCTAATCTTAAGGGCAACAGAGTCACAATGCAAGTCAACAAGTAAACCTTAAAAGAAATACAACAGTGTGCCTTACACACCAATTACAAATCCAAATAGGTTTCCTTACAAACTATTATGTTATTCTTTTTGGCACTTTCTCTATCCTGATGATGGATCACAGAGTGTGATCCGAAACGTTGATGCTAAAAATACACACACAATCGAATCTAGAAATATCATCTCATAACCAAATATTGTTATCATCAAATATCCATACAAATACATTTACTCTCCAAGATGAAATATAAGCACTTTTAATTCTTTCCTTGAAAGAAGCTCATAAAATAGTAAAGTAGGTTGCATTACAACTGGTATATTTCAAATGCCTAACATGAAAAACATACTAGAGTAAAATACATAGGCAAAGAGACAACAACAATATATGGCAGAAGTTGCAGTGTATTTGTATTAAGATCAAACTTGCCACTTACATTCACAATTCCATTACTCAGAAGACCAAACACAAAGCTTGGTGATCTACCTCTAAGCAATATTGTTCTATTTTCTGTATATCTACAATTTTACCAACCAACAACCAACAACCTTTACAAAAATGAGTTTTTGCCTATATAGCCTTTTCTACAACCACCTTGGAATTCCCTCATTAATGGGAATGCAACAAGCTTCGGGTGGTTGGAAAACCTAACTCTATTAAAGCATAGAAAAAGTAAGAAAATACACAACCAACCCTTAGGTGGTGAAAGGACAAGATTTCCTCCGACTATGGTACATCTTTGGCTGCTCAAAAACTGACACCTTCAACTGCAAATATTTATGATAGCTCCTTGATTTTAATGAGAGATGGTGACCGCCATTTCAGGCTAACCTACACCATTTCCAAATGATAGCTTATCAACCTTGTACTCCTTGGATCATGTGTCAGGTATGTCAAATGTCCTTTTCAATCTTCATCCAAAATGTCCAAATCAACTGTAGCAGTTTTAACCCTTTTGGGCTTTGTTATTTCATCCCATGCAGCTACCTCTTCCTCTGATGGCCAATTAAAATTTTGGACAAGTTGTAGTTGGGCTTTTTGTCTCTCCCATCTGGCATCCGTAATTGCCTTAACATCTGACACAAATTTGGTGAGGTCCATTTCTACTTTGATGGCTTCATCTAAAGCTTTGTTGAAGCTTTCTAGATCAATATTATTATCCCCACCTAAAAATGCCTCTTTCCTAGGCAATAGAATATTAGCATCCAATCTCCAATTATCAAGGCTCTTTATTGTCCCATTTGTACTCAAGATTGAGGGGATGAATCTATTAGTACAGGAGTTGAGCATGGCTATTTTAGCCTCAATCAAATTTGCTTTACACTTGAAAAGTGGTAAAATGGCTTTAATTCTTTCAATCTCCTCATTGACCTTTTTATTTTGAGATGAACCAAGCAAGAGAGTGAGAAACTCATCTGAAAAACTTTCCTTCACCTTCTCCTTCGACCCTCGGCTGGTGGAAGCTCCGCTTGCTGACATCTGACTCATCCTAACTATACCTCTGGAAACTCTTCTACAAATTTGTTGATCACACTGCAATTCCAGAAAGCACGAAAACCCTAGCACTCTGTACTTCTCCAGCAAGCTTCATAATTCTCAAATGAGCTATCTCTAGTTTTTTTAACCTGCAGTATTGAATGCGCCACCATACCTGACATCTCCAGCTACCAAGAGGTCACCTCCACCATTACTTCGGCACGTGCAGGGTTTCAAAAACTAGTCGTAACTGAGAAACTTTTAAATTTGAATGTTCCACGACCTTGCAACTGAAGAAAAGTGACACACAGTCATTTTACAAATTTGGCACTTTAGAAAGGTATTTCGAGATCTGGCGACTAAGAGAAAATCTCATAGTCGTGAAATACTTTTGACTTTTCAAACTTTGTTCTGAGATCAAGTGACTCGGCCATTTGGAGATTTGGTGACTAAAGGGAAGAAAATTTAATTTATTCTATTCTGAGAACTGGCGACTATAGTCAAAAACTTTAGTCACGGCAATATATTTTTCTCTAAAAACATTCAGCGATCATCCGACCTGGAGATCTAGCGACACGCCAAAAATCTCATAATCTCATAAAACTTTGACTATTTGACTTTCTTCTTGAGATCATGCGACCACCATCGATCTCATCCTTCAATTCATCCAACGGTCCATATTAAGTCGTGAGAAGATTTCATAACTAACCGCCTGATCCCGCGAACCTGAGAAAACCGTGTCGCTAAATCATTGAAAGGTTATCTCTTATCCGTTAGGAAACTGAGATCACACGACTACACAGTCGCTATATCACTGAATGTTTCATAACTGCCAAGTCCTAACCACTTCATTAACCCTCACTTGACCTCGGGAAAATCTGGAGACTCGGCAACAAAGACTTCTCGCTGAATCTCACAATCCTTAACCTAACTGGGGTTTAATCATGAGAACCCACAACTGAGGCATTCTCCAAGTCGTGAGAACACTTCTTAACTCTGAGTTTCAACTGGAGATTAAACGCCATCCACTCGATCAGAGAGTCATCAACGGATCTCATTAAATCTGTCAAACCTTTGCCACTTAACTGCCATGTTTAGAGATCTGGAGACAACTGTGTCACAGAATAACTAACCACCAAAGAGATAGCCGCCCACATTTGGAGATCACACGACCAAAAGAACTCTCAGTCGCTAGATGGAAAGATTAACCATCATATTATTACAAGATCTGGAGACAACCGCCAAGGAAGACTGCTACTCTATCTCGAGATTTAGCGACCAAAGAGAAAAATCATGATCGCTAGTTCAAAGATTACTTAGATAAATCATTATGAGATAACCCGACCATAGGAAAGACCAATTCAGAGATTTCGTGACTATAGTTCCTTAGTGATAAATTTGATACAGTAGTCACTAGATCGCGAGAAAACATTGCAAGATCTGGAGACTAAGGGTGAAATGCTAAGTCATTAGATAAAAAGGAATATTCAGAAATCCTCACGAGATCAGGTGACAAAAGCTTTCAAGCAATCGCCAAACAAAATAGAATATCCCTAAACCTTAAGGAGACTCAGCGACTGAGAGGAAAATAAAAGTGCACATGCAAGATTTTGAAACTTAAGTCACCCGATAAAGTAACAAAGAATTAGAACGCTGGCGGCCTAAACTAGGGTTTTATGATTTTTCAAAGGCAATTCAGACCTAGCAAACCCTAGAAACTGTAATTTTTTCAAAATCATCCATAAATCTAGGGCAAAAAACAAAAATGGGATATCTAACCAATAGTGGCTCTATCTGAGGATGTTAAAATGCGAGTTTGAACAAGAACCATGTGTCTCTGGGACGCAGACCAAAAAATGCACTGACCTAAAATTGGAAAGGAAACAAACAAACTGAAAGAAACACACCTATACAATATTTACAAGATATTTACGTATGCATGTAGAAAGATTCAACTAAAGAAAAGCTTTAAGAATTGCCCATGCATTGGCAACTCCAAGACTTCATCATCCATATTCTTCAATAAGTAAGAGTCTTTTCCAAAACTTTCATAAATCACAAAGGGACCAAGCCATAAGGATTCAAAAATTTTATGCTTCCCTTTGTCTTCTGCTCTTACATTCCATTGAAGTACCAATTCATCTACTTTAAACTTTCTAGTAGTAGCCCTCTTGTCAAACAAGTACTTCATTTTCTGTTGCAATCTGATATTGCTCTTTTGACTTTCCCTTCTCATTTCATCTAACTCAGTCAACTGCATGATCTTGTCATGCATTGGTTCTAACATGTCCAATTCCTCCTTCTGAATAAACTAATAAACAAGAAGAAAATTGTTCATAGGCAACCTTGATTGTAAGCCATATACAAGCTCAAAAGGAGATTTCCCAGTGGCTCTCTTCACTGTGATCCTATCTGCCCATAAGGCCAATTTCAACTTTGAATGCCAAGCTCTCTTATTTTTTTCAAGTGTCTTCTTCAAGATTGTCAGGATACTTTTGTTACTAGACTCAGCTTGTCCATTTTCTTGAGGATGGTAGGGAGATGAATAAGATATCATGATTCCATTGTCTTTACAAAATTCCTTGAATTCATCTGACCTAAAACACATTGCATTATCTGAGACCAATGTCATAAGAACACCAAATCTGGTCAAAATATTATCAAGCAAAAAATCAATCACCACTTTACTAGTTGCATTCTTTGTGGGAATGGCCTCAATCCATTTTGTGAAATAGTCAGTTGCAACAAGTAAATAATTGTGTCCTCCACTAGATCTCTCAGAAAATTCCCCTATGAAATCCAATCCCCACATGGCAAATGGAGCCTCAGCAACTATTGGGTTCAACAATAGCGCTCTTGAATATTTCAATTTGGAAGCAAACCTCTGACAAGCTTCACACTTCTTCATAAACTGAAATGAGTCTTTAAATAATGTAGGCCAAAAATAACCAGCCCTTAGGATCTTATGGGCAGTAGTTTTTGCTGAATAATGGCCTCCACAAACACCAGCATGCATCTCACTCAAAACCTTCTCTGCTTGATATTTGTCAAGACAAAACAGTAAGACTCCATCTCTATTTTTCCAATACAAGTCTCCTTGTATCAATGCATATTTCTAAACTTGCAATTTCAGGGACCTCTTCTGGTTGTCTGTCATATATCCTGGACATTTTGCATTTTTGATGAAATAGACAATATCAGCATATTCTAGTTGTAACTCAATACTTGTTAGTGTCTTATCAGGGGTTTCCTCATTGTTAATTTGGACCAAATCCATGTTCTCTTCAGTCATCAACTTAGCCAGACCTTGTCCTCTTACAAGCTTGGTAATATGGATTTCTAAATTGAACTCTTGAATCCTAGAAATCCACTTACATCGTTTACCAGTAACTTCAAACTGAGTAAGGACATCCTTGACTGCAGCATGAGGGACATATACAATGACCCTAGCACACACCAGGTAAGGCCTGAAGGATTTCACTGCTTTCACTAGTGCATAAGCCTGCTTTTCCATCATCTCATAATTTAACTCTGCAGCTTGTAAAGACTTGCTAAAGAATGCAATAGGATGGTCAAAACCTTCATTATCCTTTTGCAATAGTACAGCAACAATTGTGTGAAATGACGCAAAGGAAAAAAGTGAAAATGGTTTAGTATAATCAGGGGACCTGAGCACAGGTGCTTGTTGAACTACTTCCTTAATTTTATCAAATGCACCTTGAGCTTCAGCAGTCCATCGAAACTTCACATCCTTTTTTAGCAGCCTCACTATAGGCTTAACAATTTCAGCAAAGTTGGCAATAAATCTTCTGACAAAGTTGATCTTTCCTAAAAAGGATTGCACTCCCTTGAGATTTTTGGGTGTTGTAACTCTCTTGATGGCCTCAACTCTCTTAGGATCAATTCTTATTCCTTCCTTTGACACAATGTGCCCTAGCAATTTTCCTTCTTTGACTGCAAAATTGCACTTTTTTGGATTTAAAGACACACCATACTCCAAGGCTTTGACAAAAATCTTTTCTAGGTGTGAGCAATGGTTAAAAACAAACTTTGAGTAAGCAGTTAGGTCATCTTGGTACACAACCATGAATAAATCAATATATTCCTTAAAAGCAACATCCATTGCTCTCTGAAAAGTTGCTCCAGCATTCCTGAAACCAAATGGCATTCTAACATAAACATAAGTTCCCCAAGGTGTAGTGAATGTTGTTTGAACTATTCAAATTCTTTTACTAACACCTGGTTATATCCAGAAAAACCATCCATCATAGACAATAATTCACATCCAGTGACTTTATGCAACATTGCCTCCATCTTGGGCAGCGAATAGTTGTCTTTCAATGATGCGACATTCAGATTTCTAAAATCTACACACAATCTGATATCCCCATTCTTCTTTTTGACTAGGACTAAATTAGATACCCAAGTTGAATTCCTTATAGGTTGGATTATCCCCGCATCACTCAACTTGACTAATTCCTGTTGCATCTTAGGAGCTAACAATGGGTTGATGGGCCTCTATTTTTGCCTAAAAGGTTTGACCTCATCCTTCAATGGGATTTCATGTTGGAATAGATCTTCTTTATAAGCTTTTAGGTCATCATATGACCATGCAAAAACATGCTTATATCTTCTTAACAATCTTATCAAATTATATCTCAATTGAGGAGCCAATCCCTTCCCAATGTAAACCATTTGAGGTGCATTATGTGATCCCAAATTTACCTCCTCCAGATCTTCCACCTTGGCATTACTTATCTTTGACATGTGCTCATTTGGGCTACTATATAATGCTTTTAACTCAGTCAAACCCTTAGGGATAGTGTTTGACTTCAACTAGATTACCTCATTTCCCATGACATGTCCTTACTATCAACCTTCTCAACCAATGCATTGCAGTCTATAAGCTAATCTTCATATGTGTCAAGACATTGAATAAATCTTAGAATGTCATGATCATCCTCAAAAACTTGCCAATTGTAAATGTTGTCTGACACAACTGGCCTACTCTTTATTTCAAGTATTGACACTCCAAACAAAGTGGAATCATCTTTCTTCAAAGCAACATTGGCCAAAAAATCAGCCATTATGTTCTTGGATCTTTCTACCCAACATATATTAAAAGCATCAAACATTTCAATTTGATCCCAGATTGCATGCTTATATAATTTCAATCTATCATTTTTAACAGCATACCTAGATCGAACTTGTGCCACCACAAGCTCAGAATCACCCAAAACTTTTAGACATTTTATCCCATGTTTGATAGCAATATTCAATCCCAATGACAATGCCTCATACTCAGCAATATTATTTGTGCATTGAAAAGTCAATGAAAATGAATACTTAAAAGTGGTACCTGATGGAGATATGAACAGAACTCCAGCTCCTGAACCTTCTTTTGAGCATGCTCCATCAAAATACATCTGCCATAATCCATCCTATTGTTCCTCCAGTTCCTGGGTCAATGGATCTGAATCATCCCTTTACGAAATGGCTTTTTTCATTCTAAAATTTTCCATATCAACATCCACGTAACAATTCAAATCATCCATATTATTTAACTCTATCATGTGCGGGGTTCTGCTTTCTCTGGATACTTTCACATTTTCACCATCAATATTGAAAGTTGCAAAAGACAAATCACACTGGATACTTCCTCCCATTGAAGCACTCCACTTTCTAGATAGTAACATCCCATAGTGAGGTGGGATATCAACCACCAGGACACTCATTGTCAACAACTTATTAGGAAAGGCTGCTAACCTATAAGGGAAAGCCCTTATAGTACCAATAATAGGGACTTCTCTTGAATCCATAGCCAAGCATCACCCATGAGGTGTATCCACTTTCAAACCCAGGGATTTCATTATTTCTGCAGGCATAACAGTATTAGAGGCTCCTGAATCAATCATACAGTTTTTTAACAACTTTCCATTCACTATTAGGGACAAAAAGAAAGGATCAACGTTCCCTATTGCAGTATTTATAACATTAGTATCCAAATATATTTGAGGGATCTCAGAGATGATCTCTCCACATTGATTTTTAGTTGGATCATCTGCTGCAACAGTCATTTTACTATCCTTGGATTTTTGGGCATCAAAGGGAAGAATCCCTTGAACCCAATTCAAAGCTTTCTCTTTATGTTCTTCTATTCTCATCATCTCCAATAAAGGAACTTTGACAGTGATTTGTGACAATAACTTTTCCATGTCAACTGGGACATACTTGGGCTCAACTACATCCTGCTTAATGACAATAGCTTCCTTATTGTGTTCATGCTCCATAAGGCTTTGTGGATCCTTGTTCATGATTATGCTTTCCTTCTGGGCAGAGATAACAATCTCCTGAAGAGGTTTTTTCTTCACCTTATAAGTCACATTAGGAGGAGCAAAAGTTACATTTTTCTTGATCCTGGTCTTGCCAACAACATCAGCAACCTTACTTTTGTCTTGAGTTTGTTTTACATCTTGACCTATTCTTTTGATAAATATGCCAGCTGATTTTTTATCTGAATCACCCACCATCCTGTTTCTCAAATTATAGTTACTCTTAGCTTGGGTGACCATATCTACTATAATTTGTGCAATCTCTTCATTAGAAGGTCTTCTCAATACTACTATGTCATCATTTCTTAAGGTGTTGCACTGGATTCCATCTAAGTGGTTGTCTTCTTCATTAGAAAATATCTGCTGATGATAAGTCTCATTCTTAACTCGAGAATCACTAGCATCTTGATTATCATCTTCTTCACTAGAATCTATTTCATCACATATGTATGAAGAAGTCATACCACAACCTTGATCATCATAAGATTCCTCAGGGTTATTGTCCTATTCATCATCTGCAAAAAAATTTTGAACTATTGTATAGTAGTGAGGATCATGAGGTGATTGGCAGGCAACACACCATGGAACATCATCATTCATGTTTACTGTATTCTTATGCAGGGGATCCAGAGTCCTATCAGTTGGCCTATCTTTTCTTTCAGGAGGCACTAGCTTCCCATCTTTCCATTGGGTGTTATAGGGATAGTTCTGCATTCTAGGTAATTTATTGTTGAAGTTGTTAAAGGATGGCCTATCATTTCCCTATATTTTATTATTTCTTGTCTCATTAGGTTTCAAATCTTTAATTGCTTTCAAAATTTGCTTCAAACTATCATCATCTTTTGGTTTTGTATCAGGTTTTCCCAGCTCTTTTTTGTTTGAGACTAAGGGCCTATAATCCTCCCTTCTTCCCAACTTCCTTGATATCCTTCTATTGTTCTCTATATTAATGGCCAGTTTGTAAGCTTCTACAAGATTTCTAGGGTTCTTATCTCTTAAAAGATACCCCATTTTTGAATCAAAAGCATTTAGATAAGTAACCAAACAAATCTTGTCATCTAATCTAATAATCTGCAACAATTTATGCATTGCCTTTTGGAATCTAACATTGAACTCAACAACACCCTCATTTAGGTTTTTCTTGATGTTGTTAAACTCAGTAAGCATGAAACGTTCATTGGTTTTGTCACCATATTGTTCTTTGAAAAAAAATTTGAACTATTTCCAAGAGCATATGCTAGCATGAGGCAAGTTTCTAAACTAGTCCCTAGCATCCTCTGTTAGTGATTGCACAAAAAGCTTCATGATCACATCATCAGGCTCAATGTTGTAATCGTCTATCACATCAATGAAACTTTTCAAATGTTCCTCACAAGTAACTACATTACTTCCAGTGAACTTTGGGAGCTTTTTCCTAATCTCATCAGGGATGGGATTTGGGTAGCCAGGGATTCCATTAAAAACCAACTGTTTATGTCTTTCATGTATGGACCCCATCTGAGATGGGCCAACACCAAAATTTGTGGACGTTTGATTATTTGAAATAGTAGAAGTCTTGGGCATGCTTGTGGTTTTGGCAGTATTTAACACATTTTCTCCTTGTGCTTGCGAAGTGGAAGGAGTATTGGCAGGTTCAGAAGATTGCTTAAGAAAGTCAATCTTTCTTTTCATTTCAACTGCAATGGCTTCAAGTTCTACCTTTTCTAACTCCTTTGCCAATAACTCTTTTTCTCTTTTGGCCTTCTCTAGGTCAGCATCTAATCTTGCAGCCTGATCAAGAGGCTTGTCAACATCATTTGGTTCATTTATTGTAATCCCTATAGCCTTTTGTTTTCCTTTATCCTTGGGATCTCTTATTTCATAAGTTTTTTGGACAATAGGTTGCTCTTGTGTCTCCTCAGTCATAGGAACATGATTGAAGGCTTCAACATTCAACAACTATTTTCTTAATTGTTCAGCTCTGATCATAGCATGCCTAATCTTTTCTTCTTTTTCTTTCTCCTTTTTTTGTCTTATTTGAATTTGCTCTTAGATTCTTCTTTCTAATTCAACAACCTCTTCAAAGATTTCCTCAAAGTCAGGAAGGGCTATTTCAGATGAAGGTTCTTGGGCAGGGATCTCCTGTTGGTGGTCATCCGGTATTTGATGACTTTGCAAGGGGGAATCATGGGGAGAAGAAGGAGCAAAAGATGGTTTTCTCCTATTTTGGCCTCTAAATCTTCTACTATTGCCAGGGATTCCCCTCCTACGAGGCTGTGCTCTTCTTCCATCCATTTCAGAAAGTGAGTAGTAGTCCTCATATTGATTCAAACCCAAATCAATTGCTTCCTCATATTCAGAAGCATTTTCTTCTTGATTTGTCTGGACAGGCTTTTCTCTTCTTGTATAACCTTTTTGTTTCCATGTGTAGGACATGTCGTTAGCATTTCTATCCTTCCTAACATGACCTTGTCTTTATGGGGATGGAAGTTCTCCTTCCAGATTCTCTTCTTGATGCTCCTTTCTCCAAGATCTTATATTTCTATGAGTCATTGTAAAACAGTGATCGAATTTTCAGAACACTGGTTCAGAGATTTGGTTAGAGTCGCCACCACACTTCCTTTTGGGGGTTTGGAGAAAGAATTCAAAATTTTGATTTTGTGTAGTATGACCAGAGATCTTAACATATCTTATAACTTAATGACTCCCCAGCAGAGTCGCCAATCTGTTAGGGATTTTTCTTGTGAGACATTAAATGCTTCTTGAACTTGTGTTCCCCAAGACTGATTCCCACAAGAGAAAGACCTAATTGCTGAGGATTGGATAAGATCCTCCTTCGTTTTTGAGCTCCACAGACTCAGGTAGGTGTTACCTTTTGATGATGACTATTTTTACAGTATTCTTATGAGTGGACATTGACCGACTTCTAGTCTTCTTACTACATAGACCTATAGAAGACTTTGTATATGACTTTAATCACTTTAATGAAAACTATAACCAGACAAAGTGTGACTGTAAATGAAGCAATAATCAGTGCTTTAAGGATTCTCATCCTTCTTCCTTTTAAGGAGGGGCAACCTAATATGATTCTCTCTATATTAGAATCAAGAAATATGAACTAAATGCCCTGGGCACAGTCCAATTTGTTAAGTGCAATAAACATAAACATAAAAGGTATTAATAGACAATGTAAAAGTTTTAACTTCCTCTTTGAAGGTAATGAAAGATACAACTTGTGAGAAACAAACACCAAACCAGTGCCTAATCTTAAGGGCAACAGAGTCACAATGCAAGTCAACAAGTAAACCTTAAAAGAAATACAACAGTGTGCCTTACACACCAATTACAAATCCAAATAGGTTGCCTTACAAACTATTATGTTAACCAAATATTGTTATCATCAAATATCCATACAAATACATTTACTCTCCAAGATGAAATATAAGCACTTTTAATTCTTTCCTTGAAAGAAGCTCATAAAACAGTCAAGCAGGTTGCCTTACAACTGGTATATTTCAAATGCCTAACATGAAAAACATACTAGAGTAAAATACATAGGCAAAGAGACAACAACAATTTATGGCAGAAGTTGGAGTGTATTTGTATTAAGATCAAACTTGCCACTTACATTCACAATTCCATTACTCAGAAGACCAGACACAAAGCTTGGTGATCTGCCTCTAAGAAATCTCGTTCTATTTTCTGTATATCTTCAATTTTACCAACCAACAACCAACAACCTTTACAAAAATGAGTTTTAGCCTATATAGCCTTTTCTACAACCACCTTGGAATTCCCTCATTAATGGGAATGCAACAAGCTTCGGGTGGTTGGAAAACCTAACTCTATTAAAGCATAAAAAAAATAAGAAAATACACAACCAACCCTTAGGTGGTGAAAGGACAAGATTTCCTCCGACTATGGTACATCTTTGGCTGCTCAAAAACTGACACCTTCAACTGCAAATATTTATGATAACTCCTTGATTTTAATGAGAGATGGTGACCGCCATTTCAGGCTAACCTACACCATTTCTAAATGATAGCTTATCAACCTTGTACTCCTTGGATCATGTGTCAGGTATGTCAAATGTCCTTTTCAATCTTCATCCAAAATGTCCCAATCAACTGCAGCAGTTTTAACCCTTTTGGGCTTTGTTATTTCATCTCATGCAGCTACCTGTTCCTCTGATGGCCAATTAAAATTTTGGACAAGTTGTAGTTGGGCTTTTTGTCTCTCCCATCTGGCATCCGTAATTGCCTTAACATCTGACACAAATTTGGTGAGGTCCATTTCTGCTTTGATGGCTTCATCTAAAGCTTTGTTGAAGCTTTCTAGATCAATATTATTATCCTCACCTAAAAATGCCTCTTTCCTAGGCAATAGAAGATCAGCATCTAATCTCCAATTATCAAGGCTCTTTATTGTCCCATTTGTACTCAAGATTGAGGGGATGAATCTATTAGTACAGGAGCTAAGCATGGCTACTTTAGCCTCAATCAAATTTGCTTTAACATTGAAAAGTGGTAAAATGGCTTTAATTATGTCAATCTCCTCACTGACCTTTTTATTTTGAGATGAACTAAGCAAGAGAGTGAGAAACTTATCTGAAAAACTTTCCTTCACCTTCTCCTTTGACCCCCGACTGCTGGAAGCTCCGCTTGCTGATGTCTAACTCATCCTGACTGTAGCTCTGGAAACTCTTCTGCAAATTCGCTGATCACACTGCAATTCCAAAAAGCACGAAAACCCTAGCACTCTGTACTTCTCCAGCAAGCTTCATAATTCTCAAATGAGCTATCTCTAGTCATTTTAACCTGCAATATTGAATGTGCCACCATACCTGACATCTCTAGCTACCAAGAGGTCACCTCCGCCATTACTTCGGCACACGCAGGGTTTCAAAAATTAGCCATAACTGAGAAACTTTTAAATTTGAATATTCTGCGACCTTAAAACTGAAGAAAAGTGACACATAGTCATTTTACAAATTTGGCGCTTTAGAAAGGTATTCCGAGATCTGGCGACTAAGAGAAAATCTCGTAGTCATGAAATACTTGTGACTTTTCAAACTTTGTTCTGAGATCAAGTGACCCGGCCATCTAGAGATTTGGTGACTGAAGGGAAGAAAACTCAATTTATTCTATTCTGAGAACTGGTGACTATAGTCAAAAACTTCAGTCACGGCAATATATTTGTCTCTAAAAACATTCAACGATCATCTGACATGGAGATCTAGTGACACACCAGAAATCTCATAATCTCATAAAACTTTGACTATTTGACTTTCTTCTTGAGATCACGTGACCACCATCGATCTTGTCCTTCAATTCATCCAATGGTCCATATTAAGTTGTGAGAAGATTTCATAACTAACTGCTTGATCCCGCGACCCTGAGAAAATAGTGTTGCTGAATCGTTGAAAGGTTATCACTTATCCGTTAGGAAACTGAGATCACATGACTACACAGTCGCTATATCGTTGAATGTTTCATAACCACCAGGTCCTAACCACTTCATTAACCCTCACTTGACCTCAGGAAAATCTGGAGACTCGGCGACAAAGACTTCTCATTGAATCTCACAATCCTTCACCTAACTGGGGTTTAATCATGAGAACCCACAACTGAGGCATTCTCCAAGTCGCGAGAACACTTCTTAACTTTGAGTTTCAACTGGAGATTAAATGCCATCCACTCGATCAGAGAGTCATCAACGGTTCTCATTAAATTTGTCAAACCTTTGCCACTTAACTGTCGCGTTTAGAGATCTAGCGACAATTGTGTCACAAAATAACTAACCACAAAAGAGATAGTCGCCCACATTTGGAGATCATGTGACCAAAAGAACTCTCAGTCGCTGGATGGAAAGATTAACCATCATAATATTACAAGATTTGGAGACAACCACCAAGGAAGACCGCTACTCTATCTCGAGATTCAGCGACCAAAGAGAAAACTCATGATCACTAGTTTAAAGATTACTTAGATAAATCATTATGGGATAACCCGACCATAGGAAAGACCGATTCAGAGATTTTGCGACTATAGTTCCTCAGCGATAAATTTGATACAGTAGTCGCTAGATCGCAAGAAAACATTGCGAGATCTAGAACTAAGGGTGAAATGCTAAGTTATTAGATAAAAAGGAATATTCAGAAATCCTCACGAGATCAGGTGACAAAAGCTTTCGGGCAATCGCCAAACAAAATGGAATATCCCTAAACCTTAAGCAGACTCAACGACTGAGAGGAAAATAAAAGTGCACATGCAAGATTTTGAAACTTAAGTCACCCGATAAAGTAACAAAGAATTAGAATGCTAACGGCCTAAACTAGGGTTTTATGATTTTTCAAAGGCAATTCAGACCTAGCAAACCCTAGAAACTGCATTTTTTTCAAAATCATCCATAAATCTAGGGCAAAAAACAAAAATGGGATATCTAACCAATAGTACCTAAGAAAGGAGGGAAGTGGAGAGTTTGTGTTGACTATAGGGAGCTTAACACCGCCACTAAGAAGGACCACTTTCCCTTACCATTCATAGATCAAGTCCTTGATAACCTAGCTGGAAAGAAATACTTCTCCTTTCTGGATGGATTCAGTGGTTATAATTAGATTCAAATAGCCCCTGAAGACCAGGAGAAGACAACATTCACCTGCCCATGGGGCACATTTGTCTATTCAGTGCTGTCTTTTGGGTTGTGTAATGCCCCTGCTACCTTCCAGCAAGTTGTGATCAGTATATTCTCAGATATATTTGCTGATTGCATGGGGATTTACATGGATGACTTTACCACCTATGGGCATACCTTTGAGGAGGCTAAGGAAAACTTGGAAAAAGTCCTTAAGAGGTGTCGTGAATACAACCTTTCTCTCAATAGTGAAAAGTGCTTCATGATGATGGAAGAAGAGGTTGTCTTAGGACATTTCATATCTTCAAAAGGTATTCAAGTGGACCCTACTAAGATTGAGGTGATTAGCACATTACCTACTCCAGCAAAATAGAAAGATGTGCAAAGTTTTCTTGGGCATGCCGGATACTATAGAAGGTTTATAAAGGATTTCAATTAGCTTGCAGCACCACTGTATAACTTACTCAAAAAGGATGTTGAATTTGCTTGGGATAATGAATGTGAGAAGTCCTTCCTGTAGTTGAAGGAAGTACTCACTACAGCACTAGTTTTGAGAGGACCTAACTGAGGCTTGCCTTTTCACATTCATACTGACACCTCGGACTATGCTATTGGTGTTGTACTTGGTCAAAAGGTGGATTCAGTTGAGCGAGGAAATGTGATGGAAAAACACAGGAGAGACATCATGTCATTCTTTGACTATTGAGAATAGGGAACGATAGAGAGAAAAAGGAAAGAGCCTAGATAATTGTGGGAAATCTAGAAAGGGCATATCCAAATCCAAGGTAAATGTGGAGTGTTGGCATTGTGGAAAGAAAGGACATCTGAAGAAAGATTGGTCTCAAAAAGGAAAACAAGGGGATGGACAACAAGAAAATAACAAGGAAGCAAATGTAGTAGGTGATGGGTTACAAGATGCTTTGATTCTTTCTTCGAATAATATTATTGATTCTTGGGTGTTAGATTCAAAGGCTTCTTTTCATGTCACACCCCATAAAAAATATTTTCTAGACTATATTCAAGGTGATTTTGGACAGGTTTATTTAGGTGATGATGAACCATGCAAAATTGTTGAAAAGAGAAACATACAAATAAAATTAAAAAATGACAATCTCAATGGTTGTTGAAAGATGTGAGATATGTTCCTGATTGGAGAAAAAAATTAATATCACTAGGACAATTGGGAAGTGAAGGTTGCATAGTCATATTCACAGACAATTTGTGAACATTTACGAAAAGCTCATTGATAATAACAAAAGGGGTAAAGGTTGGCACATTGCATTTATTACTGGTAATATTGATTACTCTATTTCCCTAGCTTCCATAGGAATGAATGCAACTCTATGGCACAATAAACTTGAGCACATGAGTGAGAATTGGGGATGAAGCTTTTTTCCATTCAAAGAATTTATTGCTAAGTTTGAAACAAGTTGATTTGGACTTTTGTGAAAATTGTATTTATGGGAAACAAAAGAGGGTCGGATTTCTTAGGGTTGGGAAGGAAAAGAAAGGTGAAAAGTTAAAACTTGTGCATTCTAATGTTTGGGGACCAACCTAGGAACCATCTTGTGGTGGGTCTTATTATTATGTTACTTTTATTAATGATGCAACTAGGAAAACTTGCGTTTATTTCATTTCCAAAAAAACTGATGTATTTGAAGTCTTTAAGAAATGGAAAACTTTGGTTTAGAATGAGATAGAAAATAAGTTGCAGTGTCTCAGATCAGATAACAGAGATGAGTACTGCAACAGAGAGTTTGATAGTTATTGTTCATACCATGAGATTCATAAACAAAAGATAGTTCCTAAAACCCCACAAAAAAATGGTGTGTCTGAAAGGATGATTAGAACTACTATGGAGTGTGCACAAAGGGCCTTCAAGTTCCTTACATGGTGGTATTCCAGAGGAGGCATGGATAGACAAAATGAAAACTACTCATTTATGAAAACTTTTGGTTGTGAAGCATTTGTCTATATTGATATAGAGAATCAAAACTTGAAGTAAAATCCAAGAAGTGTACTTTTATTGGGTATGACATTAATGATTTTGGTTGTCATTTATGAGATTTTGAGAATTACAAAATCATTAGGAGTAGAGGTGTCATATTCAGTGAAAATGTCATGTACAAGGATCAAATACATGGAAAGAAGCATGAAGAGGAACACACAGAACACATGGCGCTTGATGAAATCCCAATAAATGTAGTCTCAACAGTGCCATAAAATATTGATCAACCAACACCATAATAAGTTGCTCAAACTCTAGTAAGAAGATCTTATAGGATAAGTAGACCTCCAAGTTAAAGGAAGAACATGGAGGCAAGAAACAATACAAGGCTATATTTGTGGTCAAAGGTTTTGTACCAAAAAAAAGATATTGATTTTGATGAAATTGTAGCCACAAAAGATTTGCATTTGGAACAATTAGATGTCAAAACAACATTTCTCCAAAGATATTTGGAGGAAGAGATTTATATGTAGCAACCCCAAGGATATGAGGTCAAAGGTAAGGAAGACATAGTCTGTAGGTTGAAGAAGCGCTTGCATGGTCTGAAACAAGCACCCCAACAATGGTATTTAAAATATAATAGGTTCATGGTTGAACAAGGTTATGACATAGAGCTTGTATGGGTTGAAACAAACACCTCAACAATTGTATTTGAAATTTAATAGGCTCATGGTTGAACCAGGTTATAGTAGATGTCATTTTGATCATTATGTTTATTTGAAGAGATTGGATAATGGTAGCTAAATTATACTATTATTATATGTTGATGATATGCTTGTTGTTGGGTCTAATATGCAACATATAAATGACCTTAAATATAAATTAGCACAACCTTTTGCTATGAAGGATTTGGGTGCAATCAAATAAATCCTTTCTATGAGAATAACTAAGGACAAGAAAAATCACACATTGACATTGTCTCAAAGTGATTACATAGAAAATTTGTTGAATAGATTTCATATGCAAGATGCAAAACCAATTAGTATACCTTTGTCTAGTCACTCTAAATTGTCTAAAGAGATGATCCCCAAGACATAGGAGGAGATGGAATACATGTCTAAGGTTTCATACTCTTTAGAAGTTGGCAGCTTGATGTATATGCCATGATGTGTACAAGACCAGATATTGTACATGCAACGAAAGTTGTAAATAGGCCAGATATTGCACAATCTTGGAAAAGAGCATTGAAATGCATTAAAGTGGATTCTCAGGTATTTGATTGGTACAACAACTCAGACTTTATTTTTTGGAGGCTATCTTTCCACTTTACAAGACTGTTGATTCATATTTAGCAAGAGACATCGATAGTAGAAGGAGCACTACTTTAGGTGACACAACGGTTAATTGGATTTCCAGATTGCAAAAGGTTGTAGCATTTTCAACCACAATAACCACAAAAGAAGAATATGTTACTGTTATAAAGACTAGTAAGGAGATGATTTGATTACAAAGGTTTATGGAGGAGTTGGGAAAGACAAGAGAATGAAAGGTTGTACAGTGACAGTCATGTTGAACAGGCCGAATAACTGAGTCTTGGGGGTGAATCAGTTATTCCCACACAAATTATAAAACTTATTATCTGTCAATAAACTTATAAACAGTATCAACAACAACTTTTGATCTATCGGTTAAGCACATTAAACATCTAGAGAAAATGTAAACATGAAAAGCACAAGAACACCAACACAAATAACACTAAGATTTACATGGAAACCCAAACCGGGAAAAACCATGGAGAAGCTAATTCTCATTAATGAAACACCTATTAGGGTGAGACTGGTTAAAGTGATTTTTACAAGAGGCTCACTGTCAATTATGCTCACTATAATTTCAATCACTGTCGATAGGCTCACTATCAATGTGGCTAACTACCCATAAATATAATGAAGGATCACTGCCAATACAATCGGGCTAATAGCTAGTATATAAGAAATGAAAGTTGAATCCACCACTAAACACAGTCACTGATACCTTGCAACATAGTATGCCACTGCTTGCACCAACAAGCAATAACTGTGTCCACAAATTCACACTTTTATCACATATACCTCGCATACAAGCATCATGCACACACACCAACTGAAATCTTTGGTCTTCTTATATTGTTTGCTACCCTCAAACTGTTGGCAATAAAAAATTTGAAAAATGATCACACCGAGACATTCCCATTGTGGTGAAGGAATGAAATGTGGACCACCTCAACCAAAAACAACACGCCTCAACCAAAACAATGTGTAACACAATCTCCAAGATCTTCAGTGCCAACAATCATGATGAATACATTACAAAGTAGCTTGCTAGGATCATAACACAAATAACACGCTTCAGCATGGATTGACCCAAAAACATACGATCCACCACATATGCATGCCAAATAGATCTACCAGCATCAAGTAGATCTACCACCGAGACATAGAGGGATAACATATTTAAAGCACATCTATCAATGAATACTTCCACCAATACACAAGCTATAAGTGCACATCGACCGATACACAACCAATATGCCAAACCTATCAGTACACAACAACTGATACACCAAGACACTGAAATATGAATATGTTGACATCAATGACAACCATTAATGACAATAACATGGATACCATCAACCTCACATTTTAACAAGTCAGAGTGTAATTCACCTTACAAAGAACTCAACCCTTCACTCTAAGACCAAGCACATCTAACGTCAATATCATTTCATAGGCTCAGCTTGAGGGTGGACAATTGAAGCTAAAGAAGATACATACTAGCAAGAATCTTGCATATATGTTGACCAAGGTAGTAACATCAGAGAAACCGACTTCATGCTTAGTTTCTATTGGTCTTCAAGCTTAACCATTATGGAAAAGAGAAATAGTGAAGTCCAAGTGCGTCAATCCTATGGGAGTGATGTTTCTCCAAGATCCATCTTCAAGTGGGAGATTGTTTAGTGTGGAGCCTGATCAATCTTCAAGTGGGAGATTGTTGGTTTTTGGTGGTTGATCAGGCAAATACTGTACACTCACCTTGTATCCTCACTGGGGTTCGAGGATGCAGCTCCTGAGGGAATGTTTTTGGTTAACTCATCAAACTTTTTAAAGTTTTGGTTAACTTGTCAAGGTTTTTAGGTTAATTTGTTAACCAACATTTGTAAACCGCCTAAAAGGCCTATAAATAAATTAGTGGTATAATGTGAAATTATCAGATTGTAATTTTCTCTTCGTTGGATAATAAAAATAAGTGTACAACTATTTCTCTGGACGATGTTACCTATATTGGGTGTACCGCGTTAAATTTGTGTTATTCATTTTTCTGTCTTCTTTTTGTCTGCATTATCCTAATATTGTTTATTGCTCATATCTACCTAAACCCTAACATTATCCTCATTACAATTTGACGTTTTGAACTTTGTCATATTTGGTTATGCTCCTATTGTTGGTCCTACATATGTTGCAAAGATTAGGACATGAAAATAATGGTGAAGAAAGAACTACAATTTTGAATGGAATTACAAATCTAGAACTTGTAAATTTGATGCATTGCACTACTACTAACATTTGGATTGGATCAACTTTTCTTGATGATTCACCCTGACTTAAGGGATTTAAAGTTGTTCATTTGGTTGTAAGAATGGTATCTTTTGAATTAGTTTTTAAATAAATTTTATTACCTCATCCCACTGTTCATTTGGTTGTAAGAATGGTATCTTTTGAATTAGTTTTTTAATAAGTTTTATTACCTCATCCTACTATTCATTCATCATGACCATATGCTAGCCATTTCTCCTTTTAGCTCATTTTACATACCATGCATACCCTCTTTCAATGAATTTTCTTTGTCATCACATAGAGGAAGTTTAACTAAGGCCCATCCTAATCCAAACTCCAAGTTTGTATACCCTTTGTCAGGGCTCTTTCTTGATGTATAGGAATTCCCACCCCCACTCTAGTTTGGGATATTGTCGTGATGGGGTTTAATTGTGCAATGTTTTGTTTTTACCCAAATTTGATAAAAAAAAATTTAAAAAAAAATTCAATATCAAATTTTAAAATCCAAAGAGTACAGCTCTAATGACTTTTCCAAGCTTTTAAAAATGCAAGCAAATATTAAAAGATCCACAAATTGCAGGCTATAGAGGAAGTTCATGAAGAATTCAAATATTAAAAAGTTGCCTTCAAATTGAGATTGTAAATGGATCAAAGTGCATTTACTCAACCCTTTATAATTTAGGAAAAAATAATAATAATCATCCTTTAAAAACCATGGAATCTAGTTTGGTAAAAATAACAATTTCACAATTACTCCAAATCCGATACAAATGACCACAAATCTGGACATTAGCAGATTTAACATGGTTTTCAAAAGCCCTAAAAAAATAAAAAATAAAAAATTGCCAAATTGAAAGATGTGTACTTCCCAATTCAAAGAAAATTCTTTTTTTTTAATTCTAAGAGCCAATAACATACCCTAATAACAATTGTAATAAAATAACTAGCACAAAAGAAGAATGTAATTAGAAAAATGTGTGAATACTTTGATAATACTTGAGAATAATAAAGCACTTCAAGGAGGCAATCCTATAAAAGTTGTCAAGAAAAAGACAATTTACAATATAATGTTGATAAACTTATCAGACTCCTATGTATAGCCTATTCATACCCTGAATGCTATTCAAGCCAAACAAAATTCTTAAAATATAACACTTAGAACAACTTAATTATCTAAATAAAATTAGAATACTGATTAAAAAACTTACATATGACTTAATTAAGAGTTAAAATAACCACAGCCAAGTCTCCAAACAATGGTAGTCAATTTAGTCACTGCTAGTTTAATCCCCTACCAAATCCACATTAGGAAATCTTTATTTGCTACTTCAAAGCTCATGTGCTGATATGAGGACAAACACTTCACATTCCATTAAAAGTAACTTTCAGAAGATTTGAACCATGTAATGCCTTTTTCAGTGTCCTCATTCTTCATCTGTTTGTAACAGCATACTGATCTTCTAATTTACCAGGCGCTGGTTGTCTGGCAACCGTTTTCTTCTTACAAGAAAGCTGTGGGGTGTTTTGTTTTAAATTGGAGGAACAAGTAGTGAATTCCAAATGGCAAAGTTGTATGGTGGGCGACTTGAGAATCTGGCATTACTGAAGCTGCTGTGATATTACCATATCTTTCTCTTCAAATCCAATCTGATTATCCAAAGGAACATGCCTACACTTCTGTAACACAGCAAAAACAATCTTGGCCGGAAGCTGATCAGTACTCTCTGCAAATCATTCCTTTCGGGAAGACCAGTATTCAAATTATTTTCATTAAGCTTCTGGAAGTCATTAATGAAGGGGTAAGTGGAACCATTTGAAGAATAATTGCAAAGAAAAAACAGAGGCTGAATTTTTTATTGATTATTGTGAGAAAGCAGTATGCACATGTGAAGTGCATCTGGCAATCATAATTACAAGTCCCTTGGTTGATGTTTATAGCATAGATATATCGGTGGCATTTCTTGATGCCTGGAAAAATGAAAAATATTCTCTCGTCTTTTTTCCATTTCTGAGAAACTTACTTTCAAGGAGCAAACCCTACCAAATTTCTACTCATTGAAGACATTTATTAGATGACACTAGCAGGCTCGTACATAAATTAACAAGTTTGAAGTAAATAATAAGGAATTAAAGAAAACATTATTTTTCTTCCACAGAAGTCAATAACAAATTAGTATAAATACCAGACCATGTTCTCTAGCTATGGTAAATCGAACGCTGCATATTTGCATTCTTCAAGGTGAAAAACTATCCCAAATGATGCTTTACAAATACACGGGTATTCGTCACAAGGAGCTATAAGGTGGAAGGTGTAAATTGGCTTTGGAAAACACAGCCATTTAGTACTCGTTATAGTGTATAGCTCCAAGTTTCCAAACTAAATATGTTGTTCCAAACATGATGCCACTGATTAACAAAAATGATAGTAAAAGAAAAAGCTGACCAGGGGCCACGGTAAATACAAACTTTCCCCATTCATCAGGTGAGCCTCGTTTTTTATCATCAAACAGATTTG
Organism: Chamaecyparis obtusa; assembly: GCA_027943335.1. Classification (NCBI taxonomy): domain Eukaryota; kingdom Viridiplantae; phylum Streptophyta; class Pinopsida; order Cupressales; family Cupressaceae; genus Chamaecyparis; species Chamaecyparis obtusa. The sequence goes on from BSBK01007281.1 coordinate 146,087, forward strand.
AGGGTACGACAGGTTGCCCAAATTTAGTAGTCTTTCCTTGCTTATCACTCTCCCTCAGTGCATCTAATAAATTTTTACCTGGTTGTGGCATTACAGGCTTATTTGATTCTGCAAATCCTGAAAGGGTGCGAGCAGTTCTTAGCTTTTCCTGTGCTGAAACAGAGAGCTTTCCAGAAGTAAAAGATCTTTGTGGGCTTTTAACTGATGGATTCTCCATCCGAGAAACATCAGAAGGGACCGATGATGAGTTTGGGGCAATCCTTGAACTTGATGTTGACTTATTGTAAGATTCAACCTTCTGAGTTGCAGTTTGAGAAGAGGCACTATCACTTTCATCTCCACCCGTGGACGACAGATTCCTAGCTGATGCTTGAGGTTCTGACTTTTGATCAGAAGCCATCACTGAAATAGAAGAACTGAAGTTATCGGATGTGCCAACCGCAATGTCAACATTTTGTCTGGATTCATTTGAGCTTTCTTCTTTTCCATCAGTTAAATCCTCCACATGTTTATTTCCACTAACATATGCAAGTGTTCTGCCCTGTCGCATATATCTTTTATGGCTTCCACTCACATGGTATAGGCCTGCTGAAGAGTTTATGGGACAGGATGTGTTGTGAACGACAACTTGCATCAAATCAAAACGGCAATTTTTTGAAGACCTGAATCCGTGTTGCCATTTACCCTGCAGGAGCCATTGTCAGAAAATTATGCGGTAGGCATTGACTGCAAAATAGTAAATATATGATAAAAAGGTAATAAAGAAACTATGCAAAAATAAAAAGGACACAACACTGTGGAACAAGTCTGTTAATTCATTACCTAACCAAGTGAATTCCTATTATTCCCATTTCTCATTTGTTGAAGGTATTGTTGGTTGTGAGGTCCAACTATAAGGCAAAAAGCTTCTCATCTTCCCTGCTCTGTCTCTTCGTCTATATATTTGAAGATGGAACTAGGTATCAGGTGAAGAACTCATGTATTCTGCCACTGATAATAAAACATGAATACCCTATTTTTCCTGTGGATGTAGGCTTTAAAAATGAACCACATAATTCGTTGTGTTTTGTCTATTTTCTTATTGCCTCTGTTTTACTAATTGTTGTTTGGGGTTATTTAAATCTTCACTCTACTCCTTTTACTCAACAATTGGTATCAGAGCCGTGGATGTTTTTTGAGGTATGTTTCACTGAGTTTCCGAGATAGGGGGATGGCGGGGGCACGTTTTGGGACGGGATTTTTTAGAGAGGGATATATATATATATATATATATATATATGTGTGGAAATTTCAGATATTCATATATTAACATTGGTAAAATTGCATATGTAGTCATATTGACATATAAATTATACTATTAGAGTATCAAAGATTCAAATATGAGTTGCAGGACATGTGGTGATGCAGTCGGCTTTTCCTTAGGGTTTTTGGAGAGTATGTGTTGCAGCCTCCACTGATGTTCAACTCCCAAGATCTTGTGAGTGCTATATAAATAAATAATTTCAGGTGAGTTGTGCATTCTTTTTGGTTGGAAACCTTTCTGCACATCCCTTAAAGATAGAGAAAGGTTTCTATTTTATTGTACCATAATTACCATTGACCTATATTGGCCAGTTGTTTTTTGTTTCATGCAAAAACCCAAGTTACGTTGGGAAGGTTACTCTTTAGCTATTCAACACTTTCATTTGTCAAGCATCTGCATATCCAAAGTTGTTTGTAAGGTAATTGTCCGTTTCCAATTATTGTTTGGAGAAGTTAGTGGTAGAGTTTGAAGTGATAGTACCGTTTGGTTTGAAAACTTGGAAGCAATTTGACCAAATGTAAGATAAATTATCTGATTTGCTATTCCATTGTGGACATATTGCATGGAAAGAATAAAAAAATAAACAGCAAATATTTTGGAATGTTAATTTAATGCAAAAAGGCACTGGGAATCAGGGGAAGGCCGGTTGTCCCCTGGGTAAATCCAAAATGCCCCTTCAATCGGGCATGTCCCCTAAAAAATGAGGCATTTTGGGGATGCCTTCGAAAGATTCCAAAGGCATCCCTCATTCCCTAAATGTTCCCTGGACAGGGTCAAGCCAAAAATGCAGAAGACGCGTCCCCATGTACCACTGTTTTTTAGTAGAGAATTGAAATTTTTTGGGCCAAAATTTCAGGATTTGGAAGCCACAATTACAAGCTCTCCTAATTCAAAGAGATCTCTCAATTAAGTTAGAGGGAAGTCAAATAAACCTTAAAAAATGTCCAATGAGGATTGGGATGTTTTGGACAAGAAGGCTGTGGCAAACATTATCCTCTCTCTATCCAGAAATGTTTTGCTTAATGTTACAATGGAGAAGACAGCAAAAGATTAATCGGATCAATTGCTTGACATGTATGAGAGGGCTTCTGCATCTAGCATAGTTTTCTTAATGAAGAAATTTTTTAATTTGAAGACGAAAGAAGGTTGTAATTTTTCAAACCACATGAATGAATTTAATACCTTGATCACCCAAATAGTTTCTGTCGACATTAAATTTGAAGAGGATATCAAAGGCATTTTGCTTTTGTATTCTTTCCTTGATAGTTGGAAAGGAGTTGTCACAATAATTATTAACTTGGAACCCAAAAATAAAGAATCCAATAAAAAAAAAGCAATGTTGAAGTTTAATGATGTTGCTACAATTCTCCTCAGCGAAGACATGAGAAGAAAACATCAAAGCACCTCATCTGAAGAAGCTTTGGTATTAAAGGGGAGATCCCATGAAAGAGGAAGGAATAACAATAGAAGAAGATCAAAATCCAACAAGAAAGAGAAATATAAGTTGCTGGTATTGTGGTAAGAAAGGTCACATAAAGAGGAATTACTAGTCACTCAAGAAGGCTGAAAATCAGCCAAAAAGAAAATGTAGTAAATGAAGCATATGAAGAAGATGCAGGTGCTCTTATTCTAACAATAGGAGAATCTACAGCAGATGTTTGGGTGCTTGACTCCAAAGCATCATTTCATGCCACTTAGTGAATGAAGTATTTCGAAAACTATCAGAGCGGTAATTTTGGTAAGGTTTATCTTAGTGATAATAATTGTCAAAGGAGATGTTCTATTGAAACGGAACAATGGAAATAGTTGGTTGCTATGGGATGTCAACCATGTCCCTCAACTTAAAAGAAACTTAATTTCAGCTGGGCAATCAGATGCTGAAGGATGTAGAGTTACTTTCAGACCATTTCGGTTCAAGTATATGGAAAGTGACAAAAGGAGTCTTGGTAATTGCAAGGGGCAGAAAATTCTTTTATTCATCCTAATTTTCATATGTAGTACCAAGAACAATTCTATTTTTCAAACTACTATTCTAGCATGTCTGTATCAATTGCATGCTTTGAACTGTACTGTATTGCTATTCCTGTCTCCATGAATGTGTGACCCCAGCCACTTTGAATTTCAATTCCAACGATATGGTTATATGAGGCAGGCCATCAATCATGAGCAAATGATCCCACACATTTTAACTGACAATAATCTACAAAGAGACACCTGGAAAGGTAAAGAGTCTTAACCTTCACATTTCAATAGGTTTTGGCCATCTTTATTGGCAGCACTTTCTAGTCCTATGAACCTCCTTTTGTTACTCGTGCACATTACTATTACTTGAGTTCATTTCAAAATGCAATAAAAAAATGAGAGTGGTAACAGGTCAATTAAATAAATGATGGAAAGTTCACATCCTAGAGTTTCTAGAAGCTAGCAATCTCTCAGTGGATATAATATTATTCTTGGCTATCCTATATACCTTTTTACAAATCCATCTTTCTTTCTACTTTTCTTTCTGTTATCATCCATTTGAACATCACTGTTCAAAGCTTTCAGATGCCATAATACTATTTCTTTTAACAATATCCTGTTTATTCTAAGATGCTGGTTTCTAGATTCCGTTATCCACTGCCAGTAGTGGTTACATGCTATTTCGGGTTGATGCACAATTAGGTAGGGAAATCTCTTTTGCCAGGTACATGGGATGAGACTGTTGCAGTTTTACCATTGCAGGGAATAAATGATTCCTTATGCAATAAGATGTAATCTACAGGTCACTCATAGTGTCTGGCCTCCAATTACTTCCTGCAGAAGACATTCTTTGCATATTAACATTTATTTGAGCCATTCTAATAAGGTTGGTTAGTATTTGAGCCTGAGTCTCACTTACTCAAAATCAGATTACATTCGGTAGACCACTGTTAGTACCTAATTAATGATATTGTCTATCCATAATGGTTTTGTATGTATAACCAATCAACTGTCAACTCTACTCACAGTTAACTAGCTTTCTCATTTCTATTTAGTCTATTTTTTATATAATTTTCTTAATATCTAATAATTAACATATTTCACTTGTATATTATATACCTTTTCACCACACAACTGCCATAAATGAACTATCTATTGGCATCAGCTTCAACCCAATCTCAGTTATGCGATTCAGTGATCACTAGTAATTGTACCCACAAATAATGATTGCAGATTTAGGATTGAGGAAGATTCTGGCTGAGGATAGGTTACAGTTTGCAGGTTGAATCCCTCTTACATTTACATTTTTGTGATAAAACATTGAAACAGTAACCTCAACAGCCTACAGAGCTCTCATAAAAACCCTTAACCAGCCTATGTTTTATAACCTGTTTTTTGCCGACTGGAAAAATTTTCATGAAGCTCTCCAACTAACAAATTTATTTAAAGAAACAGTTGAATCCCTCATACATTTGCATTTCTCTGAAAACCAATGACCTCAACTGCTTACAAAGGTCAGTTTGTCATAAAACCCCTCAACCACGGTATCTTTTATGGGCTATTTTTTTGGCTAATTGGCAATTTTTTAGCAAAAGCTCCCCAGTTAACTTCGTTTATTTATTTTAGAGTTAGCTCACTGCTTCATAAGAATCGACACATACATATATTGTTTACTTCTACCATCTACACTTGTAGGAAGGGATCTTTTTACCCATAATTGATTTCCCTGCCATCAACAAAAATTTCTCTGATTATAAAGTATGTGCAGTCTTGTTTACGTAAAACCCTTGAATGTTTTTCATGGATTTCTAACTGTGCTGCCCCGGGACCATGCTTAAGTTATTGTGGGTTTGGTCTAGTAGTAAATGTATAAAAAAATATATTATATTGGGTCCTCAAATTTTGTGGGTTTATTCTACCACAAATTGTTATCAATATTGTACATAACTGGGTTCTGAAATTTCCCAAAAATGATCATTACCATGTAGAACAACATTAAAGAAAAACAGTAATGAAGTGGACTGTCAAGGAAAAGAGCAAGAGGCATACCGGAGGTCCATAACCGATAATTGGATTGAAGAGCAGAGACGTCATCGAGAGTTGCAGAGCTCGGATATTATTCGCCTCCCATCAAATTTGAAGGTCGGCCTGCTCCGCGTAATCAAAGACAGAACTGCAAAGATCAGATATTTTCCGCTTAAATCCAACTTGATTAGGATAATGCTGCTCAAATCTAAAACATGGTTAAAAGTAACGGCTCAGAATTAAGTTTGAATTTAGCTTTGCTTGCATCAACTATTATTGATTGGGGAAGAAATTAAAAACGAAAAAAGAAATTGTCGCGTTTTCATTCTTCCTAAATAATCGATGTGCTAGCAAGTGGTAGAGGATTTTACAGGTTATCTTTGTAATTATTTTTAATATAAATTTATGCAATAAGATTTATTTGTGATTCAACTCTGCAGTTTGAATCAATCAAATAATTTTATGGGTTTTTAAATTATTTTTATTTAATATGATTTTTCATAAAATATATTGTTTTAAGGTAATTTAAATAATTGGAACCATGGAATTTGTAATGTTTTAAATGTAATCATATATTGATAAGTGGTATATTCTTGTGTGAGGTTTGGTTTATGATCTAATCTCTTTTTGTGTCTATTTTATTTGGTCTAATTATAGACAAAAGATCCAATTAAGAATTATCCAACCATGTAGCTCAACTTGAACGTTCACATCACAAAAGAAATATATTGAGCATAGTTTTATTGTTTCACAATCTAAAAGTACATCAATAGTCTCTACTACTAGAGCTTACAATCATATTTAGACCTTATTTTAGAGATACTATTATAAATTAGCACTTTTACATGTGCAACCTCTCAAACACAACATTGGGGCTTAGTGTCTTATTTGCCAACTTCACGCTTGCTTCCCTTTGTTCCCTTTTTTAAAGTGATTTGTCACCTTTTTTTATAGTAAATCTTGATGTAGCTAGGTATTGTCAACCACAAATGTAGTACAATGCCCAACCACATAAGATAAAAATCATGGGTCCAATATTAATTGATTTTGCCTTTGATTACTCCTTGAAATTGGATGCTTTGTTGTGAAATGTATGAATGACCCCACATCTTAAATGTAGCAAGATGTAACCTTCAAAACTCAATGTAGGCCTAAACTTGAACCTCCACAGGACAAATAATTACATGGGGGGTGTTAGCTTCTATTGCAAATGTAATGACCCCTAATAGGGCCTTACTTAATTTTATCTAAAATTTTCAATTAGGGTTTGGATTGTATTTAGAAATAGCAATTTGAAACATTCCCTACTAGAATAATGTCACTTCCCTATGGTTAAAATACAACGTTATGTGTTAAATCAAATTATATGAAGGATAATCCATAATTTTTAATGCATACTTAAGTCCTAATTTCTTACTTCACTCCAAATCACAAGCCTAAGAAGGATGTAAGACTTATTGTGCCAAGGTCGCATGAAACAATCTACAAGTGGGCTCGCTCAAGGCATAACCCCAATGTTGGGAGTAATCGACATGTGATCGAAATCACTCCGCCTCTCCCTTCCACAAACTCCCTATCCCTTTAGTAGTATTAGAGAGTAATTAAGGAATTGACTTAGTATATATTAAATCTTTTATATCTCAAATATAAGTATAGATGTAATGAAATACAAACCAACAAGTAATTCATTAATCATCCTAAGTTTGTCATTTGAATGATCTCCTCATATAGGTTGTATGAATCCCATCTTACCTTCCTATTAACAACATCATGAGATGGTAGATTTAGTGTGCTAAGGGTGTGCGAAACATACTACAAGTGACCTCCCTCAAGGCATAACCCCAGTGTCGGGACAACCATCATGTGCCTGAAATTACTTTGCATTTCCCTTACACACACTCCCTATCTTACATGAGCATTAACAGGAGATAAGAGTCAAACTCCTACAATTTGTAATTTTAATTCTTAGACTCAAGAATATAGTATCAATCTTTAAACATTTGTCTTATTAACATAACTCTCATTATTATATTCAATTAGCAATTAATTTTCATTATTATGATTACTTATTAATCGATTTTCTATTATTATAATTATTTATCAATTATATAAACTCTCTATATAGATATATAGCATATCTATTAATTATTGATATACATCTATGCACTTTAATAATTAATATCAATTTCTATTATACAAATGCTAATCTATATTTATACATAATAATACTAATTTCATATTCATATATATCCTTGTTAAATTAGAAAAGCGAATGGATTTTCAAATTTTTATACTTGATTCTTTATTCATTTATTGTTTCTTACAAATACTTCACATCTAAAATTGGTTTTTTTCATTAATGTTTATATATTTTCTTCTCTTCCTCCTATATTGTTTCCTTATTTTTCTCCTATATTATAGTGAATATATAATTTTTAAATATTATATTACCTAATAAAATCAAATCATGGAAAGGAGTATTGAATGCATACCTTAATACTACTCACCTTAGGGTATTCACAAATTTACCTTAGGATATTCACGTACTTCCCAAGAATGAGGATTGACTTTGTATTATCACCTTTTGGGGCCTTTGCTTATTTTATTTTATTTTATTTTGTATATTTCTCTAATTAATAGTTTGTTCAATAGGATGTTTATTAATAGGATATTTATTAGCACACATTTATTATTAATATATTAATATTAATGATTATTTTAATTATATATTTATGCATTGATACAAATTGATTATTGACACTATATCTATTATTTTTTTTTAAAATATTAATATTATTATTTATAGTACATTAATGTTATTATTATTTAATATTAATAGTTATTGATTAATATTAATATTAATCAACACTAATTAGTACTAATGGTTTAACATGTACTAATTTGATTAGTATAAAATATCATAAATTGATATTATTGATTAACATTATTGACTTATATATTTATAGATAGAAGATAAATCATATATGTGTCTATCTTAAATTAAATTAATCATGGCTCATGACAGAAAAATTCAAATACACAGCATACAACTCTATTAATCCACTATATTCAACATTCCTCTTGTCTTTCATGTACATAGCACACACTAGCTATATATCCACCCTCCATGCATCCAATTAATCAAGAAACTCAATCACTCTAGGAAATTATAAGGTATGAAATGAATTTTGTGTGATTGGCTTAGGAGATATTAATATAGTTTAAGGACTACAATAATTATACTTTATATGATAGTACTCACAAAATTAATAGACTATAGAACTTAGGGTTGTTGAAAATGAAATGAATATTGTTCATAGAAAGATCTCAAATGGAGCTCCTTCGGTGGTAACAATGAAGAGTATCGAGAGAATCTTTCACATATGCCAAGTATCTCTAGTAGTTCTTGTGAAGAATTATGACACTACGAGGACGTGCTTTAACTATATATAATTGAATAAAATACAATTGGGAATAGGATCATATTTCAAGGATATATGATCTCGTAAATGAGGACAAAGATATTGAGAAGATAGTCTTCTAGTGCCACTTAAGACTTTGAGTTTTTAGTCATGCCTTTTAGACTCCATAATGACCTAAAAACATTCTAATCTTGCAAGAATTAAGTATTTAAATAAGAAACTTATAAAATTTGTTCTATTTCTCTTTGATGACATATTGATCTAGAACAAGATCTGGAAGGAACACTTGAAACACCTAGACACAATTTTGGTAATTTTGGAGCACCAATCCTTTTGTTCCTAGTTGGTCAAATGTGATTTTGGATTATCTAAAGAATGATGACACTATGACGACATGTATTAAAACTATAGATAATTGAACAAGAATACCATTACGAATAGTATCATATTCCAAGTATAGATGATCTCGTATATAAGGACAAAGATGTTGAGAAGATAACCTTCCGGTGCCACTTAAGAATTTGAGTTTTTAGTCATGCCTTTCAGACTCCCTAATACCCTAGAAACATTCTAATCTTGCAAGAATTAAGTATTTAAATAAGAAACTTAGAAAATGTGTTCTATTTCTCTTTGGTGGCATATTGATCTAGAACAAGACCTAGAAGGAACACTTGAAACAACTAGACACAATTTTGGTCATTTTGGAGCAACAATCCTTTTGTGCTAATTTGGTCAATTGTGAATTTGGATTATATAAAAAATTATATCTAGATCACGTCTTAAGTTCCAAGGGTGTGCAAGTAGATAAATAAAAGGTCCATGCAATCATTGACTAGCCTCCACCTACCAATCTAACTCAGTTGAATCAGTTTCTTGGATTATGTTGTTATTATAGGAGATTTATGGAGGATTTTCTTCAATCTTCTATGCCCCTAACTAATTTTACAAATAGAAAATCTTTTCGATGGGTTGATGATTCTCAAAAAAATTGACAAGTTAAAGGAGATAATGTGTCCATGCCTTACATGTGCCATTCCTAATATTATATTTCCCTTTGTGGTTAAATGTGATTTTTCTAGAGAAAGGCATTGGAGGCATCCTAAGTAAAAGAGAGAATCTAATAGCTTTTGAGACCATAAAATTTAATAATTTAGAAAATGGATATTCCATTCATGATAAGGAGACATTATCTATCATGCATGCACTAAAAGTTTCAACACTTAGTTTGTGGAGAATTCATTGTGAATACTTACAATAATAGTTTGAAGCTCTTTTTGGATAAAAGAAAATGAATTTTCACCAACAAAAATGGTTAAGCATGTTGCATCTTATGTTTTCTAGATAGAGTACATGAAAGACAAGAGGAATGTGGCAGTTGATGCACTTTCTATGAGACTTACTCTATGATCATTATCTACTCTTTCTATGGTGGGAGGGTTTTCATTAGTATTGAGTATGATAAGAATAAAAATGTTGTTGACATCATTGATGAGGTTATGAAATATGATAGGTATGTTGTGAGGGAAGGGCCAATCCTCCACAAAAAATAGAATTATTTAGGTGTCTAAGTCTTAGATCAAGAAGATTGTGGAAGTTGTTCTTGGTACTCCAATAGAAGGACATCAAAGGTATAATACAAGAAATGCATGAAGATCCATGAAATGTTTCATGGAAGGGATTGAAGGAGGATGTACATAAACACATTACAAGTTAAAGACAACTCAAGTGGAACACATATTCTTTGGGGAGATGTTCAAACTACATGGCTTTCCCAAGTGCATTTTTCAGTAACCTGGATAATATATTTCTCAATTCCTTTTGATAAAATTTATTTCACTTGACAAGAATAAAGCTCATATCGCATACTTTTTAGGAAATGACCCTTCAATATCCAATTTGTTCAATCCATTTCCTACATAACCCATGAGATAAAAGAAAGAATACAAGCTTACAAAATAATCATTATGCCAATATCAAATAGACAAGCCATAAGATAAAACAACATATACCTTGAGAAAACCTTTATGAGGGAAAAATTTAGCTTCCAAAAGAACCCACGTGACATATTATTAATTAGAAATAAAATAATAAAACACACTTACAAAGTTACAATGAATACTTTTGAAATATCAACCCGTTTAATGCATCCTCCATCTTTCCAAGCATGAATCTACACATATTATGCCATGCTTTAGATACACTCATAAGAAAGACTCAATAATATGACAACCCCCTCACCCAGGCAATGCTAGCCACTAAACATGTGCTTATTATAGACGTAAGCTCACATAAATATAACCAAGTGGTAAGATAAAACTATGTGCCACAAAACTATGTGAACACAATACTATTGTCCCCTCATTCAATATTGGGTACTTAGTTTGTACACTTCATTAATATTTCATAAATATTAAATTAAATACATTTTCTCAATGTGACACCTCAATTTAAATATATTTCCTAATATACAACACATATAAAATGGCCAAAAAAATGTTAACTCTGGTGATATACATACTTCTAAGTCCTCCTAGGTGCACCACACAAATAATAATAAATAAAGTATTACAAACATTATGCAAGGTATAAAACTCCTCATCCCAAAATTATCCTACTTGTTAATATATTTTGCATGGTTCAATCAATGAAATACATCATTCTAGCTATACATGAAATTACATGAATCTCCAACATGCTCTCATGCTTCATCAAGATACTTGCAATAAAACCAAAGTGACCACCATTTCAAGCGAGAAATCCTCTCATCCTCCAAAATTCCACCTATGGAAGAAAATGAACAAGCCAAGGTGAAGATGCGCCACTCCAAAAACACAAGCATGTGATAATGAAGGTTCCAAGTTGTCATAAAGAAAAACCCACATGATTGGAAATAGCATCCACAAAACATGCCAATACATCTAACCATCCATACCAAGAAGGTATCAACACCATTAGTATACACATGCCAACAATTTATAAATATAACCCATCAATCACATCAAGCCCTTGTATCAAAAATATCAAGGAAGTACATACATATCTAGGAACTCCCACTACATAGGTACTGTAAATATGAAAATAAGCTCAAGGCATATCAAGTTTACCAATCAACGCTCATATGAAAGATTGATAAGTAATAAAAATAAAGCAATGCCAAGAAAAAAATGACCAACACATGCAACCCAAATAGTTGCATACCCTCTCATAATATGTCGCCATTCTCCCATATCATATAATCATAAATGTCATGGGAGAAAATATAGAATGAAGAGATTAAAACATATAAACTATAGCTCGTCCTTCTACCAACACCTCAAAGAACACAAATCTCTTTTTTAAATTAAAAATAATTCAATATGTGAGAAAAAAATCTCATTCATTATGTAAGGGAAAACCCCTTGGGCCTAGGCCTCCCCTCAAAATGCACATCTCAAAACACTTTTTAATAAATAGGTATACCTTAGTTCCTTTTTAATTTATTATCCTTGAGACAATTTAAGTTATAATTATTTAATAAATTAATATATCATCCAAGTTGTGAGAAAAATATCAAAATGAGATAAGTGTAAGGAATTAAAGGTAGTGGAACAACTTCCTACACTAACCTTGAAAGGAGGGTTATATAAAAGCTTTTTAAAATCTTTACAAAAATTATAGAAACTTAACACAAATAAACATAAATAGCACATCCATACCACAACATAATGATTTACGCAGGGAAAACCCTTTTGGGAGAAAAACCCCACACTCCAAAGTTGCCCAGTATATTATTCATAAATCAACAAGAGATTACAATATACTTGTGATATTGCTATCAAGATTCAACTATGTACTTTTTCAGTCAAACTCATTAACCCATGTTTCATGAGTACTGGTCTACAAGAACCCATCTCCCATGAGAATGAATGGATAATTTAGCACCCATTACATCTAGGTGATGCTCATAGAGGTAAAGTAACCAAGACTTCCTAGGAGGTCACCCATTCCAGTACTACTCCAACTCAATTGCACTTAATTATGAAGTTTCTTCCAAGGTGAAGCCCGCTTTACTTGTAACCCCATTTGCAAATCCTTCAGCAAGTGTTGTGCCTTATGAACCATTTATTATAAATCTCCTTAAGCTCATGAATTGAGAAATAGGAGATATTGTACAAAACAAGTAAAATTGTGATATTGTTATCAGGATTCAACTGTGTAGTTTTTGAGTCAAACTCATTGATCCATGTTTCATGAGTAGTGATTCATAAGAACCCATCTCTCATCAAAATGAATGGAACACTTAACACTCATTACATCTAGGTGGTGCTCACATTTATGAAGCGTTAAGACTTCCCAGGAGGTCACCCACCCTAGTTCTACTCCAGCTTATGTGCTCCAAGGTTGAGCCCACTTTTCTTGCAACCCCATTTGCAAAACCTTCAACAAGTGTTGTGCCTTATGAACTATTCATTATTGCTATCACCCAAGTACAACTTGCCTAGACATCAAATTCTTCATATTTGAAAAACAAATCTTTATTAGAGGTCATATGAAAAGATACATTTAAGTAAATTAATGATGGATCATTACCTACATGAGTGGCCAAATATATAATGAATGTATCACCATCTTCCTTCTCAGACTTAGATTCAAAGTCAATTTCTTTCTTTTCTTCTTCCTTTTTTCTTTGTTGTCCTTATGGATGTGTCCAAGATTACCACAATTCTAGCAGATGACAATGGACTTTCTAGGAGACTTGGATCTCCTCATGGATTTGGATTTATTATATTTCTCATTCTTCTTTTCCTTTTCCCTTAGGTCTTCCACTAATAGTTAGGGTTTTCTTAATATTGATGAATACTTTCATCCTCATCCCTTCAAACAGTTAAGAACTCACCACATCTTCAGTCTTAAAAATAACATAAGAACCATTGATGCCCATAACAAGAGAATCCCACAAATCAAACAAAGAACAAAACAAGATCTAACATTTCCCCTCATCCATATTGACACCAAAAAATGCCAATTGAAACACCAACATATTAAATGGTTCTAGGTAGTCTTTAATTCGTCCACCCTCTTCCATTCCCAAGGAATATAATTTATTCCTCAAGAAAATCGTATTCACCAAATCTTTGACTTGATACACCTCACCAAGCTTCTTCCATAGTTTACTTGCAGAGGTTTTTCCATGGACATTGAACAAAATAGAGTTTGTCAAGTACAATCTAATTAGATCCTTGGCTTTGCAATCCATAATATCATATTTAATAATCTCAATTAGATTTGTGGGTCTCAAGACATTCTCATCAACATCATCCCACATATCTTAATCTGTTGAAAAATCCGCCATCTTCAACTTCCACATCTCAAAATTATTTCCAAAAAAAATCTCTACCTTTATTGTCCTTGATGAACTTGTTATTTGAAAATTCTTATAACAAGGTCTCAAAGTATCTTCTACACAAGCTCCCACTAAAATATGGATTAGTTCAAAATAGCCAAGAAACCACAACTAAAACCAAATGTGATAAGGCTCGAATGTCACTTGTAAGGAAATTAAGGTAGCAGAACAAATTCCTACACTAATTCTTGTGCCTTGCACATATGCCTCGTTGTAGATAGGGACCCCAATTCTCTTTTGTTCCCTTAGGCTAGGTGGAGTCTACCAGTCCACATTTGGAGTATTTTGTTAAGAGGTCTGCATTTTATCTTCGGTCTAAGAAATCTTGGAATATACCTTGCATTGTGGAGCAATAGGTCAAGTTCAACTTTGAATCCCACTTAGGATTATAATGGAATGGAATGGAATAGTGAAGGAATTGAAAGTGTCATTAGGATATCTTGGAAATTGATAAGGAGATGATTGGTTTTGGACAAGATTGTCACAAGATTTACATAGAAGAACATGTCAAGGACCAAACAAGGAATTTAAAAGGCAACATGGAATGAGTTTGCAAACTTGGAAATGGATGTTTTATTAGTCAAATCATAAACGAATCAAGTAATATTATGAGGAAACATGTGCAAGGATAAGAATATAAAATTTCTGACTAAGGATGAACAAGGAAAACCATAGTTTATACTTAGGAAAAGGCAAGAAACATTAGCACATGCACTCTTCTAATAGGGATAAAGGTATAATGGAAATCCTAAAAGCACTCGCTAGGGCGTCACTCCATGCACCCTTGCTAGGTGCACCTAGCATGAAAGAGAAGGAAAAAATAGTGAAAAGGTAAGTGGAGAGTCACACACCAACCCTTATGGTGGGAATTGAAGTAAAAATTGGATAAAATCCAGAAACTTGTCCTTGGGTTGCCTCTCCATGCACCCTACCTTGGTGTGCCAAGACTAAAAAGGGAAGAAAGTGCAAACCCAAGACCAAACATGGTGCAAGAAAGCACTCAACGGAGAGAAATCTTAAACAAGGAATTCTTAAATATCCTTCCACGTGCCCTATTCCAAGAAAATCTTTTATGCGTCATTCCTTGAATATCTTCCGTATGCACCCAAAATGAAGGAAATGTTGTCCTTGGCAACCAATCCATCAAGGTGGTGATAAGTTAGCATTGAGGAAGTTATAAAAGTTGTCCTATACCTATCATTCCAAGAACTCCGTTTTTAACCGCCATCCTTGCATTCTTATTCCAAGTTTCAAAAAATCAGATTCCAAGACCTTTCCTTATGCCTACCATATGTAGAGTCCAATCCATTTTCAGATTTCCAATTTTTAATATTAGAATAAAATCCAAAATCAAAGAAATCTAAGCACAAATTTCAAAATCAAGATTCCCATTCTATTTTCCAAGGTTAGATTTCCAAAATCAGAAATTCAAGAGTTACAAATCCAATTTCAAGAAGGCAAAAACCTAATTTTCATTTCCAATTCCTACAATGCGAGGCCAAAGCAAGAAATCCAACTTGCATTCCAAGAACTTGACTTGTACATGCCTTTGCAAATGTGAATTTCAATCCAAAGGATTCCCAAAATCAAAATTAGGTATCCTAATTCAAATTCCATGAATTCCAAATTTAGATTTCTTCATTCCCAAAGTTTCAATCGAAGTTTCCAATTTTTGTAATCTAATCCAAGTCTAAGGATCCTACTCCAAGTTTAAGGTTCCAAACATAAATTCCAATTCTTCTCTAAGACCAAATCCTAATCATATACATGATAAGTTAGCAACCCCAATCCACGATGTGATGAAATATCTAAATCCACTTCAGTTCTGATTTGATTCCATGTTTCGGTTAGAAAGTTCAAGTTCTCCAAGGTCTAAAATGGTGCTTTTTGACATCCATCTAAGTGTAGGCATAAGTTCCATGTTCCATCGTTGAGAAGTCCTGACAATTGATTGCAATGTGATAAAGTTACTATGCTAAGAATGCAATCTAACTTATATTCCATTATGAAACTATGATTTGTCTAACTCAAATGTAAGCATGGAGGTTGAGTTTAAAAAGTATAATGTTGTAATGAAGTAATGGAATGATCTCTTTATCACACAATGGATGTCTTTGGAGGGAATGAAGAGTGTCAGATGGTTAAAGACTCTCAAGATAGAATACTACAAGGTCGTTGAGATGAAGTACAAATACACTAATAGAACCATGAAGAAAGCTGAAGAAACATTTTCAGAATTCTTGGAAACAAGAATGGATACACTAGGAGAATATCCATGGAAGATTGAAATATTTCAAGGGGAAATAAATAAAATGTACTTTATTGTAAAATGAATGGGAAATTTTCAAAAGTTAAATCAAATTTGATAAGTGGAATTTATATTTCCTAAACCAACTCTTTTGTCTTATTCTCTTGTGATATCTTGAGAAGTGTCATTTTTTGTCCTCTAGTAGTTGGTAAAGCTATTTTGCCTTCTAGTGGGAGTACTTGTAAAAGATATTATATTTAAACATCTAAATGTTTCTCGAAGACAAATCCGAGCTCTTAGTGTTGAGTTAATCTCCATAATTGATCTTGTAAGCCTTCACTATAAAAGGCAATGCTTTTTCCTTTGAAAAGTTAGTAGTTATTATCAGAAGTAGTAGTTGCAGCATTAGGGATTGATGAACAAAAATTGTTGTAGAAAACATTTGGAGTTTTGAAGCAAGTGAAGTATTGAAGTTATAGTGTCTTTCTTGTGTTTCTTTGATACATGCATGATTTCTATTCTTCAATGATAGTTTTAATTTAGTGTTTTTGATGGTGATATGTGAAGATATTTGATGGATTTCTAGTCCATGTCATATGTATCTTGTTAATGTAAGTTACAATGTATAGTTAGTTTGAACCCAATTGTAGCATTAGTTCAATTGTGAATGCATGTTCAAGTTGCACCAATGTTGGGTACTTGTATGCATTTATAATATAAAAATATTGTGTTTCCTTTGAAGATTGCACTATTTTTGTGGTGTTGGGAAAAGTTTGATTAAGCAAAAATTAGTTTATGGGATCTATCTATTTCAAGCATTATCCATTATTATCATTTTCCATAGGAGTTCTTAGCTTAGTCTTCTAAACCCTAATCTTTTGCTTTTTTGAGATAATTTAGTCAATTAAGAGAGAGAATCACATTTACAGTCCAAGAACATTTGCATAAGTCCCCTTATGAAAACAACAAATCACATCCTATCTACTAAGTCTATTAGAGCATTGTCAAGACCTAACATTTGGAGCCTTGGGGTTGTCTCATATGATTATACCCAATAGCACCTTAGATTTCCTTGTTCAAGAGAGAGTAGGATATAGTTGGTATATTTTATTAAGTATTAGTGGTGTGCAAAATCCTCATTAACACTAACCTTAAGAGGAGGGTTATATAATTTTTTTCACATATTTACAACAATTATAGAAACTCAATTGAATTAAATATAAATAGCATGCACACCACAACACAATGATTTAAGTGGGGAAACCCTTTTGGAAGAAAAACCCCATACTCTAAAACTACCCAATATATTATGCAAAAATCAACAACGGATTACAATATACTTGTAGAGAAAGCTTATCATAAGAGTATCACCATCTATAGATCTAGAGGCAACTCAACATCTATCAGACTCTTACACACAACTTTAATTTCAAACACCTAATACTTATAAGAGATACAATACATGAAACCATCAAACAATATTACAAAACCATCAACTAAAAACCACCTCAAAAGTGATGTCCATCTTATCTCCAATCAAAGATGCCCTATACTGTGTCAAAGTACACACCAACACGTGTAACTCCCATTTACAACTCATTTATGTGTTCTTCACATATTTACATTTCTAATTTTAGGAGACTAAACTTTCGAAGGCCATAACTTTTGAACCAAGCATTGGATTGACAAACTATTTGAAGCATTTGAAAGCTCGTGATGTGCTCTATCAAGCTATACCCCACTACAACAATTACAAACACTTTCGAGCTATTTAGGAGTTTCAGGCCTTCAAATTTGACTTTGTAAAAAAAATTTGTCAACTTTAAAAACAAGAACTTGAATAGCTTTCAATCTAGACATTATATTGCAACAAAAAATTATTGAAGCATTCTTATTTAGCCCATCCAAAGTTTTAGGGAAAGTTTAGGAACAATCTGTGCTGAAATGTAAACTTAATTTAAATTGTAACCTTATGTAAATTCGAGGTTGACACTATTTTCCTAACAAAAACATGAGTATTTTACCAATCACAATAATTTTTAGGACTTAAGAAGACAAATTGAATCAACATGATGTCTATCAAAAAATATCATGCTTCTTCAAGAAGCTTGAAGAGCTCCTAAATGGACAAAATCACATTCTAAAGCATTATGAGGCTTACCAGGACCACATGTGCTCACTTCCATGAACAACCCATTGCTCAATCAATCTTGTGCTCTCCAAGAAAGTTGGAGTTCTCCCTTGGCCACCAATTAGCCTATGAAAAACTCAAAAAGATGACTAATCATTCTCAAATTGATTATGCTTGAGAAGGGTGCATCACTCTCACCTTCAAGGCGTGAATCTCTTTCTAATCATAACATTGCTCTCACAAAAGCCATCAATATTGCAACCCAATGAATGCGTGAACAATATCACATTGTAGGTCGTGTCTAATAGCTTCTTAGTGGCTCATTTGTTATTATATTCATCGCACATCCAAATTGTCACCAACTCTATGTAACTCTCCACCATCCATTAACACCAACCATTAAATCACTAGAAACAACCCACTATTTTGTGTTGCTTGTCATTAACTAGGAATGAGGAGAGTATGAGTAGATATAAAATGTTTTCCACAAAATATAAACATATTCTTATGTGACAATGGTTAATCAATACTAACTATCTTTAAAGGTGCTATAAAAAGGGAAAAAAAAAATAGTCAAAAACATTGTTAATGCACTAGTCATGAACAAGGTTGCTCCAAATTTTGGTTTGTAAATGATTAAATCCCAAAGATAATTAGTAACAAGGAACAATGCTTTACATCACACCAAACATACTTACATTTCAGTGTTCAACAACAATGCTTAAATTCACATCAACCATATTTATATTCCAAATCCCAAGATTAAAACATGACTAGTAGAGTTAAATTCCATATTGTTTAGATTTTAACATCCAACACTAAGATTTTTCTTTTTACAACTAAAAGAGGGGTAAAAATTTATTCAAACACAAAGGAGATACAAAAAGAATAGTGTGCCCAACAAAGAGAGCACTATATAACTTGGTCACTATCCACTAGTTGATCTAACATAGGAGACATCAGAACGTGATTGCCCCTTATCCACAATATGCCAATCCTGTATTTGATTCGAAGCCCATTTGGCCAAACAATCTGCAACACCATTCTACTCCCTAGGAATGTGACTAAAAGTAACAAATTCCAAGAAGCCGCACACATGAAGAATATGTCTAATAACCAAAGCTAAGTGCCAACTAACACCCTCAAGTTGTTGCCTAGTTAATAGAGTCACCACCACCTTAGAATTAGACTCAAATTATCATGTGCCAGCCAAGAACACAACGCTCAATAGCATAAAAAATAGCAAGATCCTCCATTAGATTATCCATATGAAATCCCTTACAAATAGGAAAAATAAGGTGAATATCACCAAGACTATCTCGACCAGCTCCCCCAATGCCAGCATATATAGGATTCTCCCAAAGATAAAAACTTTGTGAGGGGGTGTCCAACGACCCTCCCGATTGAGCCTCTGCAAAGGATGTCTACATCTATTGCTAACCTAACAAACATATCTTAGTGCACCCCCATGAAGAGAAAAGTCAAGATTATTGCAAATAATCTCTCCAAGATCCACACCTCCGGTCATGTCACACTTAGCCAAAACAACCTCGCGAAGAGAGTGAATAATTTTCCACCACAAGTGAATACAACCATCCCCACATCCCCCAAAAAGCGTTGATTCCTCTCCAACCAAACATGCCAAATGATAAAAGGACCCAGCGCCCACACAACTTGAAGAAAAGAGGTTTTAGTAAGGGTAAGGTTTTCGTAAGAGGCTTACCCCAACATGCCCAAAACTTAGAAAAAGAGGAGACATGCCAACAAGTTTAACCCCAAACACCCCACCAAAAGTGTCAAATCTCCTTGGTCAAAGGAGCGTTGAAAGAAAAGATGAGAAACATATTCCTCACTAATACAAAACATTACACACATCGAGGAGCCATAGAGCCCCGCTTGCATAAGTTATCCTAGGTAAGACATCGTTTTTGAACTACCAGTCACATGATAAAACTGCATTTGGGCCAAGAAAATTTATTCCAAACTTGCTTCCACCAAAGCACCTCAATACCTCCAAACAACTATCTATTAAGCTCCAAGTACCTCCCAGAAACAAAGTATTTATGAGACGAGTCCCTGCCCCAAGTTAAGACATCTAGTCCTACTAGGGCATTAACACTCAAGATTTGATTAAAGCACCATACTATTTATATATTAAAATCCAACACTAAAGTGTGGTAAAATTAATAAAGAATAACAAGTAGTTTAGAGATTTGATGAGCTAGATTGTCACCGCATTAGAGAAAAATGGCATTGTTTATATTTCAGCACTAAAGCATAATATAATTAATAAAAAATAATAAGATTGTATTAATAAAATTAATAACAAGATTGTATGTAGATGGACTATCAAGAATTTAATGATAAAAATTTACAAGTTAGGTAATTGCTTTGCATTGCTTTTTATATTTTATTTTATTTAAAATATATATATAACATTTTTATAATTATTAAACAAATTATATATTTATTAAAACATATTAATCATTTAAGAATGCTACAGCTACGAATGCTATTAGCTCAAGTATCTAAATTAAATATATCTCAAAATATATAACAGATATCAATCTCAAGTTGGCTATCATACTAATTTGTCAAATCTAAGACAGATCCTCCAAAGAAAAGTATCTTTGATATTTTTTACACAATTTTCTATTAGATGCCTATTATACTAATACGATAAATATATATTTTTTAACTAATGTTATCATCAATTTCTTACCAATCCTTGAAACTGAAGTCAACAGAGCTGGACATTGACAGCATTCCAGACTAGATTATAAATATTCTCATCAAATTTCAAAGATGATAAATTCCGCGCACTCCTCTGGCAGAATTTAAAGAGAACTCTGTAAAATAGAAAAGAGTATCCTTTGTTTAGTATGGAGATTGAATATTCACGGACAGAATACCATATCTGTATGTTGTATGACAACTATAACCCTCATTGATTCAATTAGACAAGGCATTTATTCTCCTGTTTCATTCACTCCTGTTTGAAGCTGATACCGATAAGGTATATTCTTCCTCATGTGGAAATTGCATTCGTTGAAGCTGTCATTGCATCTTTTGGAACCTATTCGATGTAATGCATTATATACTCACCTCTGACAAGCTTGCAACAGAAGCAAAAATGGATTCGCAGACGAAATTTCAATTGATAACAGATGGAACTCTTTCTGAATATAATGAATAAAATTTTAATAATGTGCAAAGGTAAAGACAATGCCAATTGTACATCTAGAATTTACTAAGGTGTAGAAATACAAATTTTCCATCAAATAGTGTTGATAAAAATATTGCCAACCAAACTGTGGATCTGCAATGCTACCCCTGCATCAACATCTTGTCTTTTCGCTTTAACTGCTGACGAAGTCAAGAAATATGGCGTAAATTCTTCGAAGTGAGAAATTTATGAATTCAGTAACAGACTGAATCTCAAGGAGAGGTAATCTTAACAACGATTAATGCATTAGAATTGACGGAATCAAAAGGGAAGGAGAAGGAAAACATGGCTAGCTACTTGAGTTGAACTTGCTTCAACAGGATTCCCCATAGAATTAGCAGCAAAAAGATCTAATTTGTTGGAACAGGAGACATGGAAGTCACGTGAAGCTCATTCACGCTAAACTCGCAAGGGAAGTTCGGCGCCCAATCGTCATAATACCAGCCCACGCTGATAGTGACCGCATTCAGAAGCTGCGCTATCTCTCGTGTCTGTTAAATTCGCGAGCTCTCTGAGATATTGTATATGAATGGCCGGAATTAGTGTGTGTGTACAATACCTGCAATCGAAGTCTTTGTTTGCACTGTGCTTAATGATACTCGGAACTGTGAATTCGGTATTATGTGATTTGGCGATCTATGAACAATCTGATTTTACAAACCACTGTTAATCTTATGTTATGTTAAATTCACATCCCTGCAACCAGTTTATTCTGAATTATTTACAGCAGCAGAGTTATATAGAATTCTGGAACGAATCATTTAGAGCTCAGGTTCCTCAAATTTTTCTAGTGGAAAGTGTGTTGGAACTACTACTAATCTCTCCTACATCATGTGAACATAATTATAACTTCGCATGAATAGTTCCAGCAGTATGTTTTATAAAACTGAAGATAATCTCAGTTGGGATAAGTCTGCATGCATTGCATGAGATTTTTGTTAGCTTTTACTGTTATTTTTAATAATCTAACTGTAGTTCCCAGTATTGATTGCATGGTTCAAAACCTCTATTTATTGAGACTTTTGTAATGAATTTACTTCCTCTGATATCAGATCAGCTGATCCTTGATCATGTGATAAAGAAATTTTGTAATCCCATTAAAAGAATGAAGAATTATTTACGTGTCTATTGCTGCAACAATTGCTGTGTATTTTATTATTCTTTTTCAAAGTTGCCCAAGTTTACATAGAAAAATGGACAACTTAAGCAGAATAAACACTGAGGCATTTATACACCAGAAGATCAAGAATGGTTATCCCATTTCTATACAAAACTGTTCAAGCCCTCCAATTTTTTAATGCTTTTCTGATAGAAATTTGAATCTTGAATAAATTAACAAATCCTAACAAAGGACATGGTAGAAACACATTTTTAAGGTGTTTTATACAGTGACGATGTTGATCAAGAAAAACAAGCTTGGCTAGTTCCTCCCATGTTGGGTCGACCTTATCCAGTTTAAAACAGAAGCAAAATCCATTGAATTGACAAAGTACCTGCCATTGATACCATACATATAAATCAACAATGGAGATCTGGAATCATTTATCACTTGTAATATTATAAAAACATACTGTAAATAGGAATACCTGTTTTGAGCTCGATACTGTTTCAAGCCTTTATTCTCCTTGTGGCTATTGCTTTTAACTATTTTAAGTGATTCATAAGTTGATGCATCAAATGAATCAAAGTATGCACCAGCAATGAAATTCACTAGATTTTCCTGCACTCATAAGTAATTTAGGTTTTACTTTGAATTAAAAACTTAGTTTATATGGAGATAAAACAGCCTTCAACAATGTCTGGCCAAATTTTTATTGCCACAAACTAAAGTACATCCATTGCACATTCTTTGCATGGATTTAGAAGGAACACATACTACATACATGCATGCATCAATACATCTCTCTCTGTGTATGTGTATGTAGTTGTAGTTGTACATTGTACATTGTATGTATACAAGTCTATACAGATGGTATGACATAATATATTACGATAAAACTGTGGCAGTAAATGATGAATCTTGCTAAGGCCAAAGTGGCATCTTTATAGAGAAGATAAAACTCTGCAGAATGAATGAAAACTTGCCCAATACTAAATAATATTGCTTTTACATTTGCAAAACGGAAAGCACAATTGCGTTCTACATATAGTAACAGTTGCAATTTGCATAAGTTTTACCTCTCCAAAGTTTCCTGCCTACAAAAGAAAAAATTTCACGTAAATTTACAGGTTTGTTTCCAATTATCAGTTATTGATACATTGAAGGTAAAAAGGCAAATACTTGGCTATACAAGTGATCGAAAAAACCAGACCAAGTTAGCATTTGGACCATTAGGGTCACATCATTCCAGCTAGCATAGTGTGCTGAGAAGCCCATTTTGAAGTTAATCATCAAATCTAGTGCAGAGTTCTTTTGGACATTAGCCAGTTTCTTTCACCCTTATGGATGTTTTGGAATTGTACGAGGCATCTCAAAATCTTCATTAGCAAATAAGACAACTTCCAAGTTTAATTCAGCTCCTTTAGAGTCTAAAAAATGCAATCACATTGTGGGGGCAAAATAAATGGACAAATGAAATCAAAAGTTGGATTTGGTTGCATATTCCAATAGAACTCAAAAAATGCAGTTAACTTTAAAAATAACAGCACCTGATTTCAAGTTCATATAAAAAAGTTATAGCCTCCAGAAGGTGCAAGCAAAAGTGGGTGAATCACTTACTTGCCCTAGCAACATTCCACTTTCCACAATGATGTATTACTGATAAAAGAGGTGAGTGTGCACAGTTTGAGTGAATGTTCCTGCATACAGCCAGAAAGTTGAATAATGTTTTGTTTTGGGAGAATTCCTAAACGCCATTTCGTTTGGCTTCCACTATAGCAATTCACTTTTCAATTTCCAGTGTTTGGTACATTGTTGGAGGTCTACATTGTGTAATGTCCCTTGTGATGGCCAACGACTCTAGGTAGTTGCATACGGACTAACTGTTGCCCGTACGACCCTTTATGCCCAAGCATACGGTCTATGTTGCTGGCTGTACGACCTTTTTCTGCCTAGGCGTACGGTCTAACTGCACCCCTATGGCCCTCATTCCCAGCACCTCACCATTCGTACAGCCTAACTCCTATTGTACAGTCAACTTACGGTCAGCGATATGTATGGTCCTAAGACAATATGGGCTCTGGTACATATGATGATGTCACTGCAGACACCTAGATCATGCTCCCTTTGTACAGTATGTACCGTACAAAAAGAACTACTCTGGACAGTCTACGCATAGACCCCTCAGCTTGCCTGTACGTTCTCTCAGGTACGGATTTGATGGCAAAGAATGGATGCAAAGGTATTATGCCTGCATTATGTCTTGTGGATGTAAGATAGTTGATACAGAATTGACACAAGAATGAATAGTAGATCGATAACTACATGCAGTATAGAATAATGAGAATTATTACAATTTAGTCTTCAAATGAAGATTTCAGCAAGTTGCATAGAAGGGCAGACCAAGGTGGCTGCTAACCACCAAAACTGCAAGTACCTGAATGGAGAGGATCTTGTACCTTCGAAACTTCAAACAATGCTGAACTTCCAACTGAAGTTCGCAAATACAAATAAAATATCAAATTCACCATGCCTACAACTACGCCAAACATGGCCTTATAAATGGGCTCTGGGAAACTTCCCGACGGGTTACAAGCCAGCCAACACGGCAAAAACATAACTAACTAATAAATAAAAAAGGGCTCGAAAGATATTATTATTAAGTTTCGGGGCCATATAAATGATTAATTTTAATTGAACTATTTAATTATATCAGGGACATTACAGTCCTCCCGGCCCAAGAATTGCTTTCCCTTAAGCAATTGTAGACTCAAATGCTCCAAGATCTGTTCGCTTTCCCATGTGGCATCTTCAATCGGCATGTCCTTCCAACGAACTAGGTACTCCTTGATGGTGCACAGCCTCAACCTTTTCTCTTTGACGTCAATGATCTCTGCGGGTTCCAAAATAAGTTTTCCTTCTTCGTCAATGGGTGGGAGTTCCTCAAAAACTGTGACACGTTGAGCAACTACCTTTTTAAGGCATTAGACATGAAAAACATTGTGAATCTGACTCCCCTTGGGAAGGTCCAACTCGTAGGCAACTTCACCCACCCTCCAGAGTCCAAACCACTTCGTAGGGTCCATAGAAGCGTGGCTTCAATTTCTTGGCATGAAAGATCCCCAATCCCGGTGACCTTAGAATTTACGATATGTTTTAGAATTTGAATCTTTGACTAACGTTTGGTATCTCTGAATGGTCTTGGCTGAATTCTGATTTCTTTGCTTTTTACTTGTGTTTTTCTAGTTTTTGGAGTTTTTTGAAAATAAAACAATTGCATAACAAATGGAAAATAAATAGCATTTAAGAAATTTAAATCTTGCTGCAATTCTTATTATTGCTGAATTCTGAAATAGGACATACCCGAATCATTCAGAAATCTGATATATTAGCTTCAAGAAAAGATCAAAACAAACATACAATATTGTCCATCACACGAATAAATGTCAGCTACATGGGAATGCTTGATGTGTGCCCCAAATCTGAAGAAGATGCTGCAAATAATCCACTAAAGCTTCAATGAATGCTAAACCGCCCAATAATGAGTAAAGGGCTTTCCCTAAACCCCATGTGAGCTGCTGGAATGAAACACCTGCAGGCAATAAGCTAGCCGCCAGCTGAAAGTAATTCTCTTCCCCCAATTGCAATGCCAATACCAAATCAATAACTTCTTCTGTCAATCCGAATGCAATGAAATACCAATCCAATCACGAGAGACTTGCTGAGGTTTGCGTCCCAACAGTCCAGACTTGAGGATTTCGTCCCAAGCCACAAATTGCTCTCCAAAGCAATTTCACAATTCAAGAGTTTTGAAAAATGTCAAAAAGGTAATGAGAAAATGAGCTTTCATCTCTTTATAACTTCTCTCAAGGGCAATTCAAACCCTAAAGGAGAAATACACTTAGCACTTTATAATAAAATAATATTTTCCCAATTAAAGGTGTCCATTCTATAGGAAAACAATAGTTTATTAAATAAAGTTATAACTCAAGGCACCAAAAGGTCTCCGGATAGTGAAAATGTTTTATAATAATTCGAGACCTTTCAAATGAGCTATCACACGAAGGCATCCCTGACCAAATGAAGCAATTATTCCCTTATTACTCCAAAATGGCTATTAAAATAGCTTTATTATAAATTATTTAATCACTGACTTAGGAATTATTTAAATATATTAAAATATTTCCCTTTTTGCCTCTGATAGCCCAAACCAACCAAATAAACATGAGTCTGACCATGTCACCTGTCTGTGACTGATGTCAAACGAGATGGGTCAACTGGCAGTCCCATCCCTAAAATCTAGGGATGCTCCTAGAAGTTAGGAAACCAATCTTGTCGCACTAAAACTGACACCAATTGAAGGGTCATGAATAACCTCACGACTGGCAACTGTCACAACCTTCAAAAATTTAGGGATATCCCCTAAAATCTAGGAACTACTCCAAACTACTTGTAAAGCCAAAATCCAGTCACTGTATGAACTGAATGAGTCCCTATCCATCTCTGCTAGCCTATGAGACTCCAATGATAGGCCAACTCCTCCGTCTCTGATGTCCACTCTAGAAAGGGGACATGACAATCCTTCCTTCCCGGAGATTGCTTGTCCACAAGCAATGCAACACTATATCACCACCATCCCAGACATACCGTTTATACCGTATGCAGTACTTTGATTGCATCTGCTTCTCCACTCTGACTAAATACGATGTATCCCTAATGTCGGAAACATCCCATCACCCCCCTGAAGTGCAAGTGCCATCACAAACCATTGCCTAGATCCCACAGAAAACTGTAAGCCATGGCCCTCGCGCAAAGTGCAGGCCCCTGTAGCATCCCCTGAAAAACAAACGGGATGACTCTGTAAAAAGATCCATAACAACCACTCACCCACTGTTGATGTTTGTAGCAAAGATCAGAAAAAAAAATTGATCATACAATAATAGATAAATTGTGAGATATATATATATATATAACTAAATGTTTATTATTATTATTATCTATAATATATATATATATATATACTTTTATTGTAATCCTTATTATTGCTATAATAGAATAATGATAATGATTATCATTATTATTATTATTATTAATGATGATAATAATTATCATTAATATATTATGATCAAATTATATTCATAACCTATCGACTATATTTACTGTCGATACACATTAAAGTGAAACTTGTATTAAATGAAGCTTATCACCGTAAGTATGAGGCATCGACTTAAATGATGCTTATGTAGGTGGGCGGTGGTATGAAGAGCCACGCCTATGAAAGGCGTGACTCCTCAAGGAGTCACATCTTTCATAGACATGACCTCTCTTACTCTCCCGATCCCATATAAATATTAATGAATATTGAAATCAGGAAATATATACAGAGAACGTCAAACAATAAACTTGTTGATAACAGCGACAGTGGATTCATATTTAATATATTAATATTTGGCGCAGTCACCTTAATTAATATATTATCATTTGTGCAGATAATTTCATTGATATTTATATATAGGACAAATATATCATTGTATGATAATTTGAGAAGTCATTTATATAAATAAGAATATTTTGAAAGAATTAAAACGATCACATAATCTACTCAAATTTAACATGGTATCAGAGCCAGGTTCCTTCGTTAAAAGTCTAACCGCTTGAAGGAAGATCCGATTAATTTGAAGGGAGATCAAGATCATAATTCTTTATAATATTCTCTGGGAAAACTTGCATTCACAAAATGGTGAACGGAATCAGACTCAAAGACAAACTTGAAGGTGCTTCAAATTTTGATTCTTGGAAACTACAGATGATTCTTGTACTAACAAAGAATGAGTTAAAATCTATTGTTCAAAATCCGCCTACATCTATTGAGAATAAGAAAAAGAGCAAATGGGAAAAGGAAAATGCCAGAGCAATGGAACTATTGGTAGATGGAGTGAAAGATCATCTACTACCTATTATAACAAAATTAGACTCTGCATATGAAATGTTCAAAGCCCTAGAAAACATGTATGAGATCAATAACACTAGCAAGATCCTTACTCTTAAAAATCAACTCTCTAATATTAGAATGAAACAAGGAGAGATTATAACCTCATATTTTATGAGGATAACGGAATTAAGAAATCAATTGTCAACAATTGGTCACATCTATGACAGTAAATAATTAACTATGGTAACTCTAAATGGACTCCCGATGTCATGGGAAAACTTCAAACAAGGAATAAGTGCTCACTCCAAACTTCCCAAGTTCAATCGACTAAAAGATGACTGCATTCAAGAAGGGTGTAATCTAATATCTAGAGGAGTCAATATGAAATCCACAAATGAAGATATTCAGATTCTCACTGCTAAATTGAAAAGGAAAAAGGGCAAGAACTCAAATGGTAAACAGTCGTTCAAGAAATCTAGAGACCCCTCTACAATACAATGTTATAGATGCAACAAATATGGTCACACTGCATTTAAATGTCCTGACAGGGTTATAATTCAAGCTTCCTTTGCTGAAGCCAGTAATTCAGAATGGCATTCAGAGAAACTTGCATTCTAAAGAAATTCAGATATCTTGTGATTAAGAGGGAGTTCACTGATGAAGGTGGAACACTTCTGAGGTAAACTTGATATGATTGTGATAATTGATTATTGTACTAATAAAATTATTATATTATTTTTGGACCCTGTGTAAATCATGAGGAAGTGACGACTTCTAAATTGATTATCACTTGTATTTGTTAAAGTTATTGAAGGGTGACAATCTTACAATAACTTAATCTTCTGTCATGATAGACATCTTATGATGGTTGAAACAGATCATGATAAAAGATATGAATGTTCCTATGGTAAGTGCACATTACCTATGAACATCTTTCGAGTACTTAGTGGACATCATGTGACTTGATGTCGGTAGGCCATTACTCTGAGGTGGTGGACATCATGTGACTTGATGTTAGTAGGCCATTACTCTGAGCACTTGGTGAATATCATGCGACTTGATATTCTGCAGGCCAATGCTCCCGATATCATAAGGTGATATCTTTGTAAACTTTTGAGTACTTGGTGGACATCACGCGACTTGATGTTGGTAGGCCATTACTCTAAATATTTGGAGAATATCATGAGACTTGATATTCTGTGACAAATACTCCCAATATCATGAGATGATATTTATAAATCTGAGTTATGGTGAATATCACGAGACTTGATATTCCTAGTCAATCCATATCTCTGACATCACACTAATGTGATATCAAAATAAAATTTCACAATTAATGTTGTATTGTTCTTTTAGAATGATGTTTTTTTATCTTCCCTAGCTAAGAGGGAGTGTTGATGTTTGTAGCACAGATCAGATAAAATATTGATCATACAATAATAGATAAATTGTGAGATATATATATATATAACTAAATGTTTATTATTATTATTGATATCTATAATATATATATATATATGTATATATATATATATATATAATTTTTATTGTAATCCTTATTATTGCTATAATAGAATAATGATAATGATTATCATTATTATTATTAATAATGATAATAATAATTATCATTAGTATATTATGATCAAATTATATTCATAACCTATTGACTATATTTACTGTCGATACACATTAAAGTGAAACTTGTATTAAATGAAGCTTATCACCGTAAGTATGAGGCATCGACTTAAACGATGCTTATGTGGGTGGATGGTGGTATGAAGAGCCACGCCTATGAAAGACGTGACTCCCTAAAGAGCCACGCCTATGAAAGGCGTGACTCCTCAGGGAGTCATGTCTTTCATAGACGCGACCTCTCTTACTCTCCCGATCCCATATAAATATTAATGAATATTGAAATCAGGAAATATATACAGAGAACATCAAACAGTAAACTTACTGATAACAGCGACAATGGATTCATATTTAATATATTAATATTTGGTGCAATCACCTTAATTAATATATTATCATTTGTGCAGAAAATTTCATTGATATTTATATATAGGACAAATATATCATTGTATGATAATTTGAGAAGTCATTTATATAAATAAGAATATTTTGAAAGAATTAAAACGATCACATAATCTACTCAAATTTAACACCCACACTCCCGTACTGAATTTGCCTCTACTCGGATCCCAAGAGAAATAAATCTCAGGACCATCAAAAACCAAGATGTATGGGTGACTCAAATCCCCCTGCACACCCAACTGACCTGTACTGAGTGAGTAGACCATCTACACAACAGTGATGAATACCCCTGAACAAAGGTATACTAGAACCTGGATATCCACACACTATATAATCTCTGCAATCACCATAACTCTACAAGTCACCTGCTACAGACTTGCAGCCAAAACTCCCATCAATTGTTGATGGCAAGAACCCATCCCATAACGGATGATAAGTGCTAGGAGCCAACCCACATCTATGTGCCATCAACTCATCAACATGTGGGTCAAAGGAAACATAATGAGCACTCCTCACTGTGTAACAACGATAAACTGCTCCAATCTCTGTCAAAGGCTCATCATCCACCAGTCATGAACCCAAAGATGGCTCCAATCTCGAACTTTGCACAACTGGTTGGACAGGGTCCTGGGTGACCCTCTTAGCAAACCCAACCTCGAAATCTCTGTGAGGGAGTATCGTAGTCAAGGTACCTACAATCTCTCTCACCAAACGCCGAATCACACCAGTACTTCGAATGAGAACACCCTCAAAAGCTCAGTAAGATTCCTCCCAAAATTTTTGAACTCTCAAGAAGGTGATCCAGGAATGACTCTGTGCAGTAGAATTTATAGGTGGTAGCATCCATCTGCCCCCCTCAGATCCATAACTAGTCATCGTGTAACTGTGACGTAGCCAACTGCCTATCATCACCAGCTATGCGATCACTAACAACCAACTCAGGTGATACCATGTCTCCCTGCTGAACAATCAAAGGAGTAGTGTCATGAACTGAAACATTGATCACTGACGGGTCAACTACACTACCCACAGCGTCTTGTACTATATCACCTTACACAATGCTACCAACTGGAGTATCCATCCCAACCAGAATATCCACCCCAATGTCAGGCACACTACAACCCTCTACTGAAGTGCCTAACTCAACTGCACATGTATCCGATGGAAGTGAACTTGTACCTCCAACACTAGAATCAAGGGTGGATGTAACCCTAACTCCATCACATCCAACAACCCCAACTATGGGCATCACCAAATCACCAGACACCACAAAATGTAACTACATTGGATCTGGTGCTGGTGTAGACTGAAGTTGCACCAATTCCACAGTCACCTCTGCTAAATGAACCTGTGACTCCTGGAGAGCTAATTGAGTGCTCTCTAAAACCTCAGAAGTCGTCGTGAGCTCTCGAGTAAGCTCACTCACCTCATCCTCTCTATCCAAGAGTGCCTCATATGCTGTACTTCCCCACTCTACTAGGTGATCTCAGTTGGCTACCAACCGAAAATAATCTTGTCTCAAAATTCTTACAGCCTCCCATAAGGCATGAATCTCTGTCAGGGTCAAGTAACAACTACCATGGTCATCATCCATAGGAGCACCCCATCCATGAACAGCTAGCAGCTGGCAAGCAACATCAAAATGCTCGAATACAATAACAATATCATACTCGCTGACTCTCAACTGACTAGAGACATGATGACTCTGAATGATAGGCCTCCTATGCATCACCCCTGGCACATTGTCTGTATTGTGAATAGAAGTGGTACCCAACATACTCCTCTCAGAAACACTATCCCCCAGTGTGTTGTCATCTGAGCTCTGAGAACTAACAACTGAACTCACATCCTCAAATGGAGTACTAGCCACTGACACATCTCCATCAAACTCCCCTATACCCGAGGAAGCTGCTACATAATCTAATTCCTCAACACTCTCAGCTGCCTCGTCCTCTGTAACCTCTGAATAATCCAAATCCTGGGACCGATCTGCACTCTCCAGCAACTCAGAGTCCTCTCCCAAGGTTTGATACAGATATGACTCACCACTGATGGGGTCATCGTCATGGGTCACATAGGAAGTACCGGTAGCAAGCCAAGATGCTAACAAGTGCTCTACCTCCTCTGATGACCCGAACTGAACCTCATCCGACTCCCTACTAACAAATGAATCCGAGTCATGCTGGCATGAGTCTGTGTTTACCATCTCAAACTCAACACTAATATCATCACATGGGGACTCCATGCTCAAATCCTCAACACAAGAGAATACTGGCATATCCTGCAGTAACCCCATCTCGGGATTGCCACTATCCAAATCTGTACTATCTGACTCCATCTCCTCAAGGTAGTCCTCAAAAGTGGTATCCTCCTTTGGCGATCCAGAGTCCACCATCATATCCTCCAACACTACAACACTCCCACTATCAGCAACTCCCTCAACATCAACCATAGGACTATCCTCCCAGCAAACTGAATTGGAGTCACTGGTTGTCCCTATAATACAATCCGGTATAGCACAAACATCAATTGCAGGTGTCAACTCTTGCTGTCTCACCGAACCATCAACTGAGTCTTGAGTCTCCATGCATCTGTCAGCCGGTGTAACTGTCATTTGCTCATCCACTGAGATAGGTAATGACCCTACAATAAAAGTGTGGGGTAACTCAACTGGAGAGGCACTAATCTCTGGAATTGATGTGCAAGGCCCACATGTAGCTGCGAAATCATTCCGCAGGTCTCTCCTAACCTCCCTCACCGTGTCAACCTGTCTCGTTTCCTGTGTCCTGCGAGAAGAAGATCTGCTCAAGAGTGAAACCATGTATCTAGCCACCTTGTCAATGGTAGTCAGATCTGATAACTATTCACTAAGCCTGTTCTGAATATCCCAACTACGATCCAACTGTCTAACCAAGGCATTAGTTTGCCTTTAAAATTCAGACAAACTATCTAATGGTTTCTTCGGTCTACTACTATACGGTTTCACCTGTCTACTGCTATAAGTTCCCCTGCACCTATCCATTCAATTTCAATAGAGTGTTGATCACTCACTCAATTTTTTACAAATTCCCACAAGCTGGAAAGAAGGCTCTGATACCACTGAAAGATCCCCAATTCCGGTGACCTTGGAATTTACGGTATGTTTCAGTATTTGAATCTTTGACTAACGTTTGGTATCTCTGAATGGTCTTGGCTGAATTCTGATTTCTTTGCTTTTTACTTGTGTTTTTCTAGTTTTTGGAGTTTTTTGAAAATAAAACAATTGCATAACAAATGGAAAATAAATAGCATTTAAGAAATTTAAATCCTGCTGCAATTCTTATTATTGCTGAATTCTGAAATAGGACATACCCGAATCATTCAAAAATCTGATATATTAGCTTCAAGAAAAGATCAAAACAAACATACAATATTGTCCATCACACGAATAAATGCCAGCTACATGGGAATGCTTGATGTGTGCCCCAAATCTGAAGAAGATGCTGCAAATAATCCACTAAAGCTTCAATGAATGCTAAACTGCCTAGTAATGAGTAACGAGCTTTCCCTAAACCCCATGTGAGCTGCTGGAATGAAGCGCCTGCAGGCAATAAGCTGGCCGCCAAGCTGAAAGTAATTCTCTTCCCCGAATTGCAATGCCAATACCAAATCAATAACTTCTTCTGTCAATCCGAATGCAATGAAATACCAATCCAATCACGAGAGACTTGCTGAGGTTTGCGTCCCAACAGTCCAGACTTGAGGATTTCGTCCCAAGCCACAAATTGCTCTCCAGAGCAATTTCACAATTCAAGAGTTTTGAAAAATGTCAAAAAGGTAATGAGAAAATGAGCTTTCATCTCTTTATAACTTCTCTCAAGGGCAATTCGAACCCTAAAGGAGAAATACACTTAGCACTTTATAATAAAATAATATTTTCCCAATTAAAGGTGTCCATTCTATAGGAAAACAATAGTTTATTAAATAAAGTTATAACTCAAGGCACCAAAAGGTCTCCGGATAGTGAAAATGTTTTATAATAATTCGAGACCTTTCAAACGAGCTATCACACGAAGGCATCCCTGACCAAATGAAGCAATTATTCCCTTATTACTCCAAAATGGCTATTAAAATAGCTTTATTATAAATTATTTAATCACTGACTTAGGAATTATTTAAATATATTAAAATATTTCCCTTTTTGCCTCTGATAGCCCAAACCAACCAAATAAACATGAGTCTGACCATGTCACCTGTCTGTGGCTGATGTTAAACAAGATGGGTCAACTGGCAGTCCCATCCCCAAAATCTAGGGATGCTCCTAGAAGTTAGGAAACCAATCCTGTCGCACTAAAACTGACACCAATTGAAGGGTCATGAATAACCTCGCGACT
Source organism: Chamaecyparis obtusa (assembly GCA_027943335.1). NCBI lineage: Eukaryota > Viridiplantae > Streptophyta > Pinopsida > Cupressales > Cupressaceae > Chamaecyparis > Chamaecyparis obtusa. The sequence goes on from BSBK01007281.1 coordinate 181,225, forward strand.
GGCAACTATCACAACCTCCTAAAATTTAGGGATATCCCCTAAAATCTAGGAACTGCTCCAAACTGGCTCCAAACTGCTTGTAAAGCCAAAATCCAGTCACTGTATGCACTGAATGAGTCCCTATCCATCTCTGCTAGCCTACAAGACTCCAATGATAGGCCAACTCCTCCGTCTGTGATGTCCACTCTAGAAAGGGGACATGACATGGCACCACTTTTCTTCAAGGAAGGTTGTCTGTACAACTGTAGCCAAAGGTAAACCAAATCTCCTACCTCTGCTCTACCTAGTGTCGGTTGGGTATACATCTGCTAATTTTGAGTAGGTTGTCCTTGAGAGAACTTAGGATATCCAAACTTTCCTGCAACCAGTCCTTGGCCCTTGGTGCACGATTGTCGCCTAAGGCCAGATCCACAAATGACAAAGGCTCATAACCATAGAGTGCCTTGAAGGGTGACATACCTATTGACATGTGATAGGTAGTGTTGTAATAGTGCTCTCCTAAATGCAGCCAACGAACCCATGCCTTTTGTTGTGTTGAAACGTAGTTCTTGAGGTAACCCTCAAGCCATTTGTTCACAATGACCATCCGTTTGCAAGTGATAGCTCATACTCGACAACAGTTCCATTCATGCTAAACTAAATAGCTCCATCCAAAAAATGCTGAGAAAACGACTATCCTTGTCACTGACTATGTTCCCCAGAAGGCCATGCAAGCGGAACACCTCTCGGAAAAACAACTCAGCCACCTGAGTTGCCTGAAATTTTGTGGGAATGGCAAAGAAGTGGGCGTATTTGGTCAAATGGTCCACCACAACATAAATGAAATCCTTCCATTGCACCTAGGGTAGTCCAGTGATGAAATCCATCGAAAGGCTCTCCCATTTCTGATCAAGTATTGGCAAGGGTTGTAGTAACCCGACAAGCAGTGTATGCTCGAATTTATTCTGTTGGCAAGTGGAACATTCCCGCACATACTATAGCATGTCATCCTTGAGGCCCTTCCAAGTGGACCTTTCCCGAATTTGCCTATATGTTTTGAGGTACCTAGGGTGCCCTGCAAGAGACGAGTCATGAACTTCCTTCAAAATTCTCTCCATCTTTGACTCGAGTACCAAATAGATTCGATCCTTGTAGTAAATGACATTGTCAACCACCTTGTATCTGTCATCCTGTATTTGGTCATCCATGAATTGGCATGCAAATGAATTCTTGGAGTACTCAACCAGCAAATGTGTGTTCCAATCTATTGAGATCTGTGATAGTGAGCATATGATAGGTCTTCTTGATAGAGCATCAACCACCACATTATTCTTCCCCTTCATGTACTCAATGTCAAAATCATAGGCTTGGATTTTGCTCACCCACTTCTGTTGCCACTCATTCAAGTCCTCTGCTCCAGAAAATATCTCAGACTGTTGTGGTCTGTCCACACAACAAATTTTGTTCCAACGAGGTACTACCTAAGCTTTGCTAGTGTGTGCATAATGGCGAGCATCTCCTTGTCATACATGGAGTACAGTCGTTCTTCTCTCGAGAGTTTCAAACTCTCAAATGCGATGGGGTGACACTCCTACATTAATATTGCTCCAATGCCTTCTCCCGACGCATCGCACTATAAGATGAAGGGTCGTGTGAAGTCTTGTAGGGCCAGTATTGGACATGTACTCATGACTTCCTTCAATTTAACGTAGGTCTGTTGTGCTTGATCATCCCAATGGAAAGCTCCCCTCTTTGTCAGATCTGTCAGTGGTGCTCCCAGTTGTGAAAATCCTTTTACAAATCTTCTTTAATAGTTGCACAATTTGAAGAATCCACGCAGCTCCTAGAGTATCCTGGGTGGGGGCTAGTGAAGAATTGCCTGAATCTTCTCCTAGTGCACCTAAATCCCTCGGGCACTAATGACGTGACCCAAGTACAAGATCTCAGTCATCCCAAACTCACATTTGGACCTCTTTGCAAACAATGGGTGCTACTCTGTGATTCCTAATACTTCGTCCAAATGTCTCAGATGTTCCTCCCACCTTTTGCAGTAAATGAGTATGTTGTCGAAAAACACCAGCAAAAACATGCATAGCTGCTTGTTGAAGATGTGGTTCATGCAAGATTGGAAGGTGGCTGGAGCATTAGTCAACCCAAATGGCATGACCAAGAACTCGTAGTGTCCGTAGTGGCAACGAAAGGCTATCTTCTCGACATCTTGCTCTCTCATGCGGATCTGGTGGTAACCGGAGTGAAGGTCAATTTTGGAGTAGACTGCTACATGTAGTTCGTCCAACAACTCATTGATCTTGGGAATAGGGTATCTATTCTTGATGGTCTTCTTGTTCAATGCCCGGTAGTCAACACACATGTGAGAGACCCATCCTTCTTCACCAACACTACCAAGGATGCAAAGGGACTAGAGTTGGGTCAGATCTATCCTTTGTTGAGGAGATCTTGGATCGTCTTTTCTATCTCTTACTTGCACTTCTTGGGATGGCAATAGGGTGTAGTGATAACAGGCTTGGCTCCCTCCTCTAGCTCAATGGTGTGCTCAAAACCTCTATGTGGGGGTATGCTAGGTGGAATATCTGCGAAAACCAAACTATGCCTACCCAAAACTGCTTAAAGCTCATCATTATGGTAGTAGACTTGTGGCCTACTCAACGGTTTGGCTGAAACCTAAGTCACAAGGTTCAAGTTCGAGTTCGAGTTCGAGTTCGGCAGCTATGAAATTCGGATTAAGTTCAGCAAGAGCAAAAAATTCGAAAAAAATTCGCCTATATAGTTTTTTTTAAATATAAATATATCCAATAATTTATATATATATATATATATATATATAAATAATAAAAACAAAAAAATTTTAAAATTATTATATTTAACAAATTAACTTAATAATAAATAATTTATATGAGAGCTAGTAAATAACTAATTAGATTAACTTAATAATAAATAATTTATATGAGAACTAGTAAATAACTAATTAATTTATATAATTTAATAATATTAAATAATTTATATACTAAATATCAATATTTTAATAAAAAAATAATATACATTAAATTTATACATAATAAATAAACTTAAATCTTTTTAATATTAATACATAAATAAAAATAACATAAATGTATTCCACACAAATGCAAGGAGATCAAAGCGAAGAATCGGAGCGGAAGATGAATACAAGAAATCTCGGACTGGACAATCCATAATCTACGACTGGACAATCTCTCTCCCAGAATACAAGAAATCTGTCTCCTTGCGTGGTGATGGGAAGAAACTATGGTTGTGGTGCAGGAATAGACGCGAATATAAACGCGAATACTACAAACTTGGTTTGCCCTAGCTATCTTTTGAAATGCTTTTCTTATTTCACTGAACCGATGCCATTATTTAAAGGAACGGAAGTTTCTTCTGCCGTACGAATTTTACTCGAATTTATATGATTTTTTTAAATTTTTTATAGGTTTGCCGAATTTTGAACCTGAAGCCGAAAATTCGGCAAACCTTGTGACACAAGCTGAAACCAAACACTGTGCTCCCTAGACCACATCATCGTGTTTGAAGATTGCTTCCATCCATTTTGCTAAAATCTCCCTCGGACCGCCATTCGACATTCCTCTTAGTACCACCTTCTTGCCATCCACTTCAAATGAGAACTCCATCCTTTTGAAACTTTGTGTACTGGTCGAGGGTCTTCATCCATTGAATGCCCAAGATGACATCCATATCATCAAGATCTACTAGAAAGAAGTCATTCATTACCGTGTAGTTTCCCATGGTAAAACTCAGTTGCAGAACTAGATGAGTACATGATAATAGATTTCCTCATGCTACCTTGACTTCAAACCCCTCATTCTCCTTCGTACGCAAACCTCTCGGGTTGACAAGTGATGAGTTGATGAAGTTGAGAGAGGCCCCGTTGTCTAGCATGACTAGGACCCGTTGTTCCTGTAGCGTACCACAAGCTTGAAACACACTGCACCTTGGGGTGCCAACTAGTGCTACAATGACGCCCCTCCACAAACTAGTGTGGCAATTCTCTCTGCGTGATTTATTTCTCCTTTAGCTTCTCCGTTTTCCCGCGGCTCAGATTCTTCATTTTCCTCCTCGCCGTTAGACACCACTGCAATGTAATGGATTTTTCCTTTGCCTAAGCATTGGTGACCAGGCTCCCATGGCTCCTTACAAGTGTAACAAAGCTTTCTCCTCCTAAATTCTTGCTTCGTTGCCTCATCCAACGTTGGCTTCTTCGGGTATGAGTTGTTGTCTTTCTCCTTTGGTGCGAGGGGTAGTTTGGCATGTGTAACTTTTGGAAAAAGACGAGGTAGCCATTTCACGCGCCTTCTTAAGCGCTTAGGTGAGTGTGCTAGGGTTGAACCCTTTGACCCCACCTTTCAGGGGTTCCATTAGCCCATCCATGAACAATACCATGAGTCTCCTCTCCAAGATATCTGTCACCAATATGGACAATCTCTGGAAATTTGTATTGTAACTGTCTATTGGTATACGGATTGCTTCAGTTGAGCCAGCTCCTTGAAGTTAAGCTCTGGATCCTTTCCGTCAAAGCGGTCTATGTGTTTCTTTGTGAATTCACCATATGAGGATACTTGATCGTGGCCGAGGGTGACCATTCCATGATCCCACCATTCGTGAGCAATCCTTCTAGGTGAAGTGTTGCAATTTGATAGCCTCATCTTCTGGCCTTGGGTTAAGCTGGAAGTAGGTATCTGCTTTTTGTACCCATGCCCATGTTGATGTTGTCCCAGTCCCATCAAAGGATGACAAATTTATCTTGCCAACCATCCATTTGATATCATCATTGTAGTATTCATGACTCCTGCGGCCCAAGTATTTCATTCGAAGATCTACATAATCCTTGAAGGATATATCTCCCTCAAGATTCATATCCTCACAGTCTTGTCTCAACTGCTCTTGCAACTCCTAAATAGTGGACTCTTTTTCTCCACGAGGTGCTTCTATTCACTAGGGAAATATCAGCATCAATGATCGAGAAAGTGAGAGTCGTGTGTTTCTAGTGACTAAATTTTTGCCATGTCCATTATGGTCTCCATTTGTTCTACCTTTTCCCAATTGACACAATGTCTCCTTCATGAGATGTTGTCGTTGTTCCCCTCTAACCATGGTTTCATTAAGCTAAGCTTGGCTTCTAGTTAGCTCCCTTAACAAAGTCATGATTTCAGTGGCAAGATCCTGTGGTTCCCCCATTCTGTCAACAGAACGGTACCTCCTTCTAGTGTATACCCGCATCCACTACCCATCAAGCTGGCAGAATCACCAGCTCTGATACCATTGTAATGTCACTTCCGATGGCCGATGACTCTGGGTAGTTGTGTACGGACTAACTGTTGCCTGTACGACCCTTTGTGCCCAAGCATACAATCTATGTTGCTACCTGTACAACCTTTTTCTACCCAAGCGTACAGTCTAACTGCATATGTACGACCCTCTTTCCTAGCATATCACCGTTCATACGGTCTAACTCCTATTGTACGTTCTGTGGTATGTATGGTTCGTACGATAGTATGGGCTTTGGTACGGTCAATTTGTCTCACACCACTGTACGGTGATGTCACTGAACGAGCACCTAGTTCGTGCTCCCTTCGTACGGTATGCATCGTACAAGAAGAACTACTCCATACAGTTTATGCACAGACCCCTCAGCTTGCCTGCATGGTCTCTCGGGTACGGACTTGACGACAAAGAATGGATGCGAAGGTATTATGCCCACGTTATGTTTTGTGGTTGTAAGATAGTTGATACAAAATTGACACAAGAATGAATAGTAGATCGATAACCGCATGCAGTATAGAATAACAAGAATTATTACAAATTCGTCTTCAAATGAAGATTTCACCAAATTGCACGAAAGGGCAGACTAGAGTGGTTGCTAACCACCGAAACTGCAAGTGCCCGAATAGGGAGGATCTTTCACCTCCAAAAAGGCAAATAACATTGAACTTCCAACTGGAGTTCGCAAATACAAATAAAATATCAAATTCACAATGCCTACAACTACGCCAAACACGGCCTTAAAAATGGGCTCCAGGAAACTTGTCGAAGGGTCACAAGCCGATTGGCACGGCAAAAACATAACTAATAAATAAAAAAGGGGCCCGAAAGATATTATTATTAAGTTTCGAGGCCATACGAACAATTAATTTTAATTCAACTATTTAATTATATCGGGAAATTACACATTGTTTGGTACCGTGATGGAGGTTGTTCCATGTTTCGAAGCTAAGTGATGACACAGGATACAAAAAAAGCTAAATAAATTGCAGTGTATCATTTATGTAACAAATGTGATTAAAAAAGTTTGGGTATTCTTCCAAAAACATTTTTTTGCGCTCTGCAACTACTTGCCAACTCCAAACTTTGAATTTCGAAACCACTGGTATGCATGGCTACTATTTCTGGGGAGGAATCTTCCTCCCCATAGCCAGACCCCCCCCCCCCAATACTCATGTCGGGTCACATGAGTCACACGGAGTCTCTATGGAAGTGTCTAAGATTCCTCTGCCTGCAGGTAGCGAGGATAAGGATGGCAAGAACAGAGTCTCTTGCAGCAAAACACCCTCTGCCTCGTCAGAAAAGTTCGTTGGTCAGAAGGATGTAGAAAAGGAAAAAAGGAGGGCAAGAACGAAGATTCTTGCAAAAAAACACCCTCTCCCTTGTCGGAAAATGCTGCCAGTCAAAAGGTTGTGGAAGGAGGAAAAAATGATGCAAAATCGAATTGGAAAGGGGCCCTTATTGGACCCATGACCACTACTCTAGAATCGATGCTGGTGGACTTCATTCAAACTGAGGAAGGAACTGAAATCTTCCTTCCTGATAATCTCATGGACAAGATTGCTTCATCTCTGCATCTTGCACTGGTTGGGAGATTCTTGTCTTTTTGCCCATCCATTGATATGGTCAGACGATGGGCGACGATAAGATGGAGGTTAAAACGGAGTGTCAACATCTCTGCTATATTGCGAGGGCTCTTTCTATTTTACTGCTAAGGAAGACTTGTTCTTTGTCCTATCTCGGTCTTGGGCATACGGAAAGCATCTTCTAACACTCTCCAAATGGAGACCTGGTTTCGACCCCTCTATGGGGCTCAACCGAATGACCCCAGTTTGGGTTAGGTTGCCAGACCTCCCACTCGAGTTCTGGGATGAGCAAATCTTCCGATGGGTGGGGAACCCTTTTGGCCACTATGTCACTGCAGACTCGGTCACACTGGCTAAATCTAGGTTAGTCTATGCCTGTTTTGTGTTAATGTTGCCATTAACAAAGCTCTTCCTAATTCTGTGACCCTCAAATCAAAATGGGGTAAATGGACTCAACCCCTTCTGTATGAAAAATGTCACGCTTTACTACCAGAAGTGTGCTAAGCAAGGCCACACAATTGTAGATTGCAAAGCCCCAGCACCCAATGAGCCCAAGCTAAAAGGGAAGTGCCCCACTTGCATCCTCCGGTTATGTGGGACAACAAAGCCCAAGTTGCCTTTCCCACGAGACCTCTAGTTCGGATGATCAGAAAAAACCTTGTATGGAGGTGGAAGATTACCCTTTCATCGAAGGGTTGCTTGACCTAATGAAAACCTCAATGGATTCTAATAAACAAGTGAACCCAAATCCTATAAACCCTTCTAAAGGCCTTGAAGATGGTGAAATCTCCACTGTGGAAAATCTGTGTTTATCCCCCAAACTAGTTACCACCTCCTCGGTGTGTGTGAATGAGAATGGGCAAACTTGTCTTCTAGATGAGAAGGCAACCCTGAGTAGATTGAAGCGGCTGAATATGGGTTTGTTTAAGACCCCACCTCAATCACCCAACAATGTTGTGTTTCTGGAGGAGATAGCCAAGTCAGTCATCATGACTTCTGTTGGAAAGCTTACCCCCTCCTGCAAAACCCCGAAGGATAATGAGGAATGGTAAACGCAAAAGAAGAAAACCAAGACAAAAAAAAGTTGATGTGGGTACAGACAACAAAGTTGGAAGACCATCTAACAGGGTGCTTAGGCAGAAAGCCATGGCTAAGGATATTGCTAGTGATCGGTAAACAACCTTGGATGGTAACACCTGGGTTAAGAAATGAAGTTCCTTTCATGGAACATTAGGGGACTCAATAGCCCCCAAAAGCAATTTTCTATTAAGCAATATATTCTCAATTTGATAGTTGATATATGTTCACTGCAAAAAGTAAAAATGATTTACCAATCTTTTTCCATGATTGTTGATAAACTTTGGCCAGGTGTTGCTTTTTATTATGTGGAAGCTATGGGGGCTTCTGGAGGAATTGCTACCATGTGGAACCCAAACAAGATACAAGGTGATATTTATATTTTTTCTCGGAACTACTTGGTTGTGACCTTCAAGCTCAGTGATTTTAGTTGGCATTTGTTCAACATTTATGTCCCTAATACTAGGGTTGGTAGGAGATTGGTGTGGGATGAATTCACTGACTATATTATGGAAGATCATAATGCTCTCTACATGATTGCTAGGGACTTTAACATGCCCCTATTCCCTGCAAAAAAAAGTGGTGGCCTCCTAGACTACACTGATAGCATGGGGGATCTGGCCAACTTCATCAGTGTGACAGGTCTCTTTGATATGAACCTTCAAGGTATTCCCTTTACCTGGTCAAACAACAAGAAAGGTAACCATCTTATCCAAGTCAGGCTTGATAGATTCTTAGTCTCCTCTAGATGGGATATTGGTTACAAAGCCTCCCTCAAGGCCCTTCCAAGGACAACTTCTGATCATAGTCCTCTTCTCCTTCAATGGGCTGACAAACCTCACTCTGGTCCACTCCCTTTCCGATATGAAATTATGTGGACTTCCCACCTGGACTTTAGTGATCATGTGAGAATTCAGGGGACCACTATGTTAAGAATCTCAGAGAAGTTGGATCTCATCAAAAGAGAGGTGAAGGGATGGAATAAATCCACCTTTGGAGATATCTTCAAGAGGAAAAAGGATCTATGTTCCAAGCTGGATCATATCCCAAACCTTATGGTTGTTGGCGACCCTTCTCAATCCCTCCAGCTTGAGGAAGAGGACTGTAGGAACAAATGGAAGGATAATCAGGCTAAGGAGGAAATATACTAGAAGCAAAGGTCGATAATTCAGTGGCTAAAAGAAGGGGATAAGAATTCTTCCTTTTTCCACTGCATTGCTCTCAAGCATAAAAGGAGAAACACAATTAAAAGCTTAATGGATGAGAACGGGAAAGAGATCACTGATGATACCCAAATTGGCCAAACTGCTTCAAATTTCTTCATCCAAATGCATGCGGATAGTGGTGGGAGGAGTAATTAAGAGTTGCATGACAGACTCTTGAGGCACCTCCCAACTACTATTGGGGATGACGATAACATATAGCTTTTGTCACCTATTTCTACGGAGGAGGTCTGTGATGTTGTCTTTTCTATGGGGGCCTATAAGACCCCGAGTTCTGATGGGTTCCCTCCTGCCTTTTTCCAGGAGTTCTGGGACATTGTCAATTTTGATGTCACCGGGGTTGTGAAGGATTTCTTTAGAACTAGCAAACTACTGAAGAAGCTAAATAACACCTACATTGTCCTTGTTCCCATATCTTAGGCCCGAAGAGTATGTCTGATTTTAGACCTATAAACTTATGTAATACCATTTATAAGATTCTCTCAAAGGTGTTGGTGAACAGGATCAAGTTGTTGCTTACCAAGTTTATCAGCCCTACTCAAGAAGGCTGTGTTAGGTCGGCAAATCCTTGATGCTGCCATTGCCAGTCATGAAATCATTCACTTCATGGACCAAAATTGACATCTCTAAAGCTTATGATAAAGTCAATTGGCATTTTCTATACAAGACTCTCTTAAAACTTGGCTTCAACTCAAAAGTTGTTGATATGATTTGGGAATGTGGTGGAAATGGTGCACTTCTTGATTCTAGTTAAAATGGGTTCCTTGGGGCTTCTTTAAAGCTGAGAAAGGTCTTAGGCAGGGGGCCCTCTCTCCCCATACCTCTTTATCATGATTGAGGAAGTTCTGTGGAGGAATTTCCTGAACTTGGCTGCTAATGGGAAAATACAAGGGATAAAGGCGGCCTCTACTATCCCACCGTCTGTGCTACAACAATTTGTGGACAATACTTATCTATTTGGAAAAAGCTCTGTGATTGAGGCTAAACAATGGAAGAGCCTATTATCTTATTATGCTACTGCTTTAGGTCTATGCATCAACTACACTAAAAGCAGCCTCTATTTCTTTAACACTACTGCTGATTTGCAGTCTAAGATTCTCAACATCCTGGGCTGCCAATCAGCTAGCTTGCTAGGGACTTACTTGGGTCTTTCTCTTATTGTCAGAGATGTGACCCCAACCTTCTGGAATACCATCCTTGAAAGAAATTAGAAAAAACTGCCTAGATGGATGTTAATGGTATAGCTATTTCGGAATCTAATACATTTAAATTATATCTTTAATTTAATTTAAATAAATCGAAATTGTATTTGTAAATACAATTAAGTGTATTGCATCTTGGGCCCTCCCATTGGTGCCTTATCTATTCCTAGGTGGGTCGGCCCAAATGGCAATTATTTCCTAAGTCAGCCCTTTCTCTTCTTGGCGCCAAATATTATTTTATTCTCATGAGTCACCTTGCATGGATTAAGTTTTCGGGAGGTATATATAGAGGACTGCCGCAAGCATCCAGAACACACTACACATCACATCATAGCAAATTTTCCTGAGTTATATGCAGTCATCCTTGGCATGTGAATTACATCAAAGGTTGAGTTGTATGCCGTCTAATCCTCTGTGGTGTGTGAATTCTCTGTGGTGTGTGAATCCTCTATGGTGTATGTGATTATCTTCAATAGATGAAGACTTCATCTATACATGCGAATTACTACTATATGCAGTCATCTTGATAGGCGGACTTCTTCAATACATATGCGGGCATCATTAACCTAACTATCACAGCAGTAAATAAGATTGCAAACATTCAGGCTGACAGTGATCTACTTTCAACTGAAGATTAGTGACTATTTGATAGCGATCTATATGTTAAAGATCAGTGAGCCATAACAGCATTGCAATCTGCTCTGTTCACTGTGTCAAAATATTCAGTGAAGAAGATTCAGTTCACATCTGGACATACAGTACATCCAAGCTTCATCCACAAATCAGAAGTCAGATCTGGACCGTTGTTGGGTATCTATTCTTCATGATTAATTTGCTTCGTGGATCGGGGATCCTCAGCAAATTCTCAGCGATATTGTTGTAAGTGAATTGGGAAACAATAATCAATTGGATCTAAATGTTGGGTTTTTCCTCATAGAGGTTTCCCAGGGTAAAAATTGTGTTTTGTCTTATTCTGATTTTGTCGAAATTTACTGTTATGTTATTAGATTAGATCTGATTACTTAAAATTTAACATGGTATCAGAGCCAGGTTCTTGCTAACTGTATCAGATCTAACTTGTATTCTTTAGCTTGGTTGCCTTTGTGTGTTTCCTTCTTGTGTCAAAATGGTGACAGGATTGAAGGTGGAAGATAGACTTGAAGGTGCCCTCAACTTCATCTCTTGGAAAGTACGAATTTTGATTGCTCTTGAAGAACATGACTCGCTGGAATTTGTTCAAAGTGAAAATGTTGAAACACCTACGGATCTGGAAGTGCTTAGTTAGTTCAAGAAGAAAGCTATCAAGGCCAAGAAGATCCTAATAGATTCTGTTAGAGATCATATTGTTCCTATCATCTTGAGGATGTCTTCAGCCAGAGATATGTTCAAACAATTGGAAGATATGTTCGAAGTAAACAACATGAGTCGGGCACTTACCTTGAGAAGAGACTTACTTCAAATCAAAATGAAAGAGGATGAGTCAGTCATGGAGTTCTTCATGAGGATTTCAGAATTAAGAGATAAAATAAGTGCTATTGATAGTGAAGTTGTAGACAAGGATCTCGTCATGCTTGCACTCAATGGTCTCCCTCCCTCATGGGAACCCTTCATTCAAGGTTTAAGCGGTAGAGGTAACTTTCCCTCATTTGATCTCCTTCATGCTGACTGCATTCAAGAAGAATCTAGGCTCATATCAAGAGGAATCAAGTCTACCCGTAATGAAGAAAACTTAGTTCTTGCTACTCAATCGGTCAAAGGTGATCATTGGAAGAAGAACAACTTCAAGAGGAACATCGATTTCAGATCCAATGATGCTAACAGCTCAAGGAAGAAGCCAAGAGATCTTTCTCATATCCAATGCTTCAAATGTAACAAATTCGGCCACTATGCCAGGGATTGTCAGGTTCAACTCTTTCAACAAAAGGCTAACCCAAGCGGAGTTGTCAACCTTGAAGATAAGGAAGACTTTCTCCTTTAAGTATTTTTTGTGTTAGATAGTTTAGAATCAATGTTGTTTGAGATCTAACTATTTTTTGTTGAAACTAACATTAGGGTAAGGATATGTGTTGTAGATTTTTTTATTTGTGCAGGAGCGAGGATCAAGAGGGAGTCACACACTTTTTCATCATACTTGAGTTTGGTATATTCTAACCTATGTGGTAATGTGATGGTAACTCTCTTGGATTAGAAGTGTTGGCATGAAATTTTTCTTTTGGCTCAGTAATCTTGGATCTATTGATTTTAGTTCATGATTGAACTAACTTGGAAGGTTGAATATATGATTTCCTAACTCTAAGCACAGGAAATTGGTTGAATCGTCAATTACTTGGAGTGCTTCAGAAACACGATATATTGCTTCTTCAAGAGAAGCTATTGGGATTGATTTTTTATGTCACTCGAAGGATGTCCGAGTGCTTTGGAAGTTATGTAGGGCTCAGCTACTACTAAGAGGGAGTCTTAGCCTCATTGATGTATCTTGTGTACCACTCTTGTGGGTAATGTAAGGTGGACATTGCATCTTGTTGTTTTTTTAAACTTCCTTAAGTGAAGATACTTGTAATCACCCTTGCGAGCAATGCAAGGTGAAGTTGTATTTATTATTGTAACCATCTTCTTCGGGCAATGTAAGATAGTGTTGAATTAAAGTCCACTCTTGCGGGCAATGCAAGGTGGCAAGTGTAATAATGGATAAGACCACCCTCTGCGGGCAATGTATGGTGGCAATCACCCTCTGCGGGCAATGCAAGGTGATCTTTTTGAGGCTTGTCCTCTTCCACCCTCTGCTAGTAGGTACGGTGGATATTCTTGACCATCCTCTGCATGTAGGCATGATGGTTCCACCCTCTGCGAGTAGGTATGGTGGATATGCGTTCGTTCCATCCTCTACGAGTAGGCATGATGGGTATGGTTGATTTGTTCTTACAGGTATGCATCCATCCTCTGCGAGTAGGCATGATGGAAAGGTAAGGTAATAGCTAGATCCCTCATAGCTAAGAGGGAGTGTTAATGTTATAGCTATTTCGGAATCTAATACATTTAAATTATATCTTTAATTTAATTTAAATAAATCGAAATTGTATTTGTAAATACAATTAAGTGTATTGCATCTCGGGCCCTCCCATTGGGGCCTTATCTATTCCTAGGTGGGTCGGCCCAAATGGCAATTATTTCCTAAGTCGGCCCTTTCTCTTCTTGGCACCAAATATTATTTTATTCTCATGAGTCGGCTTGCATGGATTAAGTTTTCGGGAGGTATATATAGAGGACTGCCGCAAGCATCCAAAACACACTACACATCACATCATAGGAAATTTTCCTGAGTTATATGCAGTCATCCTTGGCATGTGAATTACATCAAAGGTTGAGTTGTACGCGATCTAATCCTCTATGGTGTGCGAATTCTCTGTGGTGTGCGAATCCTCTGTGGTGTATGCGATTATCTTCAATAGATGAAGACTTCATCTATACATGCGAATTACTACTATATGCAGTCATCTTGATAGGCGGACTTCTTCAATACATATGCGAGCATCATTAACCTAACTATCACAGCAGTAAATAAGATTGCAAACATTCAGGCTGACAGTGATCTACTTTCAATTGAAGATTAGTGACTGTGTGATAGCGATTTATATGTTAAAGATCAGTGAGCCATAACAGCATTGCAATCTTCTCTGTTAACTGTGTCAAACATTCAGTGAAGAAGATTCAGTTCACATCTGGACATACAGTACATCCGAGCTTCATCCACAAATCAGAAGTCAGATCTGGACCGTTGTTGGGTATCTATTCTTCATGATTAATTTGCTTCATGGATCGGGGATCCTCAGCAAATTCTCAACGATATTATTGTAAGTGAATTGGGAAACGATAATCAATTGGATCTAAATGCTGGGTTTTTCCTCATAGAGGTTTCCCAGGGTAAAAATTGTGTTTTGTCTTATTCTGATTTTGTTGAAATTTACTGTTATGTTATTAGATTAGATCTGATTACTTAAAATTTAACAATGGAAAGGAAAATCCCTAAGTAGTGCTGGGAAGCTCCAACTCCTTGCTGCCTCCCTCCAGGGCATCACAATTTACTTCCTCTTTCTATTCAAAATATATGGCTCTATGGCAAAAAAACTTGAGAAGATTCAGAGAACCTCCTTTGGACTGGCATGGAAGAGAAGTGCCTATCCTTGGTAAATTGGGACTCTGTGTGCCTACCGAAGACTATGGGAGGTTTGAGAATCAATAGGATAAACACCTTAAACAAAGCTTAAATTGCCAAAAATGGGTGGAATCTGGCGAAAGGTGATGCAAATTGGTGTAAAATCATTCGGGCCAAGTACTTGGAACAAGAATACTTCTATAACAATCTGAACTCAAATGGCCTTCCGACTAGATCCAAGATATGGAACAACATTCTCAAATATAGACCCATCATTAGAGAAGGATTAAAGTGGCAAATGGGGAATGGCAGAAAGATTAAGTTTTGGGAGGATAAGTGTATTGAGGAAAAACCCTAGAGCGGAAAGTCATTTTTGTCAACTAATGAACACCTTGAAAGGTCAGGTTGGTGATTTTGTTGCAGATTATATTGATCCAAGAGGAAAATGAAAAAACATCTTTTTGTGCTTTGATGAACATCTCAACCTCATGCCTAAAGCTCTGGAACTTCAAGCCCTCCTTTACAATCTAAGAATTCCGCTATCAAAGTATGATGATAGCTTTAATTGGAAGGAGACCCAATTTGGGGAATTAACTCTCAAGTCTGCCTACATGCAATTATTGAAATTTAATGGAGACACTAACTATTGGAAAAAAAGTTTAGAATCCGCAGCTAATACCAAAAATTAATTTCTTTTGGTGATTACTAATGCATGGTAAAGTGCTGACACAAGAAAATCTGAGGAGAGGCTTTCAATTGGCCAATAGATGTATTCTCTGTAAAATGGAGGAAACCATCAACCATCTCTTCATCCACTGCCCTTTTCTTGTGCACATATGGAATGAGATCCTCCAAAACTTTAACCTTCAATGGGTGTTTCAGATGAATATAAACTAGTTTGTCATTGGTTGGCCTCCACCTTCATGCCATCCCCTGATTAAACAACTCTAGAGGCAAATTCCTCCCCACATTTGTTGGAGTATTTGGAAGGAAAGAAATAACCGAATTTTCAAAGATTAAAAAAGGCCCCCAAACAATGTCTTCAACAGCTGTTGTAAGATGATTATGAAAAATATTTCCATTACGAAGTGGAAAACTCCTAACCCTCCCACTAGAGCTAACTGTTGGATTGTTGACCAATGGAAACTCCCACTGGAGTTCAAAACCTTCAGCAACACCACAAAACTTAATAGACAAAATACCAAATGGGAGTGTCCAAGCCCATCATGGTACAAGTTAAACTTTGATGAGACGACTAACAATGTTTGGCAAGCGGGAGGAGTTATAAGGGATCACTATGGTCAGCTTGTTGCTTACTTTGGCAGATTGAAGAATCACACTATTAACCAAGCATAGGGTATGGCTCTCTTGTGGGGACATAAATTGGCCTTTGCTATTGGCACCAGACACTTGGAAATTGAGGGTGACTCTAAATTGAGAGTGGAAACCAGCAATGGTAGGAATGCTGCGGGATGGAAGGTTGAAATGATTTTGAAAGACATCAGATTACTTCTGGCCAATTTAGATAACTTCACCATTCGACATACTTATAGAGAGGGGAATGCAGCTGCAAACTCTATGGCTTCTTATGGTATACTACAGGAAGGCTTACCATGTTGGAGAAGTGTTGATCTGCTGCCAAAGACTACCAAGGATATCCTTGAGAAGGAAAAAACTAAGGACCCAATTAACAATGATTAATTATTATATTAACTATACCTTTTTTATGATTATGGGAATGAGGGTTGTCTTAAGTTTATTTCAAAATTTGAATTTGAACTTGGAGCCCATTAATAGTCAGATGGGGTATCCATGTGGAGCGCTCAAGCCTAGTCATAATAACTATTCCCAAACCAACTCACATTAGCCGAGAAACAATTTCAACTATTTGCCAAGTATCAATATTGGGAAATGTTATATTTATTATTTATTCATCCGGGCTGATTTCGTTGGATTTGATGATGGTAAAGGCTTTTTTAGCCTCATTAATATATGGATGACTGAAGACTCGCATGAACGAAATGTCCATCGATATTGGTGGGTTCTTTTAAAAATGCAATGAAATAATTATAGTGTTTATTGCTCTGGTTTATTGCGGAGTTTTGTGGGTTTTCTTCTAGACATTTCCATTGACATTTTGTGGCTCTACAATTCCAACTTTCTTCATTCTACTAATCTTGCTACGTTGGCAGAGGAAGATATGGGTGGCAACAGACTTTGAATTAAACCTAACAAGCCAGAGGACTTCAAATCCAAGCCCGTTGTTCGGTTCATGCGCACTGAGAATGGTATCGATAAATTCATGGAGAATATGACAAGTTTCGACGAAAGACTCTCCAAGCAATTTGTTGCTTTACGGGCTAATAGAAGAGTCATTGTTGGTGGTACCTCTTTTGAGGTAAACGAGGTCATAGTCTAGGCAATGGGCCTCTTGATGGTAGGAAGGGAGTAGAGGAAACAAAGAAAAATTTTGAACACCACAACCCTCAATCAATTCTTCCCCAAAGATGAGAAGCCGATCAAACTATGTGGTGGTTTCAACCATGAAGAGCTGTCGTAGCCCTGAGGCTAGGTGTGCTATGCAATCATGAAATATTTTACCCTTGAGGGTCGTTATGGGGTTTATTATTACTATCATCTTCCGTTTCTTAATCATCTTAGGAATAAGGACCTTTTTTCCATCCCTTTTTTTCCTTTTGCATTCTATGGACGCCAATATTAAAGATGTTGAGGCTAAAATTCGGGGTAAGAAGTATACTATACTTCATCAAGGTCTAATTTATTGTTTGTATAAGTTTCATTTGGCCCTTTGTCCTCCTTGTACTCTCTATCCAAAATGCTCCTGGTTCCAAGTCTCCCCCAACTGCTAGCGTCATTCCCAACCCTAGGCACTCTAAAAACCTAAAGCTAAAGAACCCTGGCCTTAAACTTGAGCTTGGCCCTTCGCATGCTACCCCTCTGCCCGAGACTGCTGACAAACATAAGGGCAAGAAAAGAGCCAGTCCCCCAGAGGATTCCAAACCCACTCAACCTAAAAAAGCCATGTTTAACATCCAGCAGATCAACTCCGATGTTGAAATCACTGATGAGGCCAAAACTCCATGTTTTGTAAGACTCACTATCAAACTTGTTGTAAAAGAAAAAACCCTTAAGGATCCTTCCTCTTTTGCCGATACTAAGGACATGGAGAGTGGGAGGAAGAAGATACCTAGGAGAAAACTGCCCCCTCACCCATTGCTAGCAATTCCACCTACATCTCTAAGAGCCCTAATACATCTGTCAATCTTGCCCCTGAGCCCACAATCCTTGCCAATTCACCCTCCCCTACCTTGAGGATAGAAAAGAAAGTTATCATGGAAGAAGCCAGTAGCATCAAGGAGGATACTGATAGCGATTGGTTGATATGGAGAGGAAGTTGGATGGTCTGGATGGGAAAGTGCAGGAGATTATCAACAACGCAAAGGCCATGGACAAGAGGATTTAGGAAATTGCTCGCTTCGCATTGAAAGTCATGCATAGTTCAGCCACTACTCTTTGTATGCTGCAAGAGAAGATCCACAAAGTCAAGTTGAGTGAAGAGGATGATTATAAAGACCTCTTCAAGTTCCTTACCGGCGACTGGGCGATGATGATGCTTTCCATGCCCAACCATAGCTCAAAGAATTAATGATGGTTGCTGGTTGGTGGTTTTTTGGGGTTCCTGGTGGCCTTCATGGCTTTAGTAGTTCTTTTTATGTGTTTACTTTCAGTTGGTTTATTCTAGACTCTGCTTACTATAGCCCTGTGTGGCATGGTATGGTTTTTATTAAGACTCATAAACTCTAGTAGATTAGAGGCTTATAGTCTTATTATGGTTAGTAGGTTTATGGTTTTTGATAGAGGAAAGTTTAGGTGGCTGTCATTTTGCTGATATTTTTCTAACAGTTGTTGACCTGTTGTTGAGTCTCTGATGGTTTGTAAAGGGACAGCCCCCTAGTTTTGGCTGCTTTTAATATCAAAAATAAATGTGACTAAAAGAAGCTACGTTCTTCAGATATAGGAGGGCAAGATATTATTCCCAGTGGGATGTCCTTCGAACATAGAAAGTACTTCCTAGGGGTGTTCTTCTCCCATGGCTAAACCATCATAACGGTATGTTCTTTAGGTCTCGTAACAACATATATCCAAAAGAAATCTCTTGACAATTTGGAGGCAATCAATTGGTACTCAATAAGATATTCTCACTAAATTTATTAACCTTCTAGATTCAAAAGGAACAAATATAAGCATTTTTTAGCTTAATGTTCAATTTTGTTGAAGTTTCTATTTAAACTTTGAACAAGATTAACAACCCTCCTATATGAACTAGAGAAGAGAAACTAGTAATTAAGTAGGTTCCAATAGCTGTGAGTGCATCTGGCATTAGATCATTTCTTTTTTCATTTTAACAATATTAGTTGTGATTTCAAAGGTACTCGTGGTGACTCTCATTACAAATGGTTAAATAAAATGTACTCTTCAGAAAAAGTCAACTATAAAAACAATTTATGTGACATCACATGAGTATACAAAAACACATGACCCTATCCATTTCTGCTTCAAATAGAATCAAATGCCTGATATAGAATTCCAACCAAAGATGATACATTACAGACTAAAGTATTGCCCATCACTAGGCACTAAACTGTTTATAGTGACATAAATTCAACATATTTATTAGAAAGTCAGATGTGGAAGGTCACAAATTCACCCAATAAAAAACTAAAATAGCTGAGCTCATGTATTACATTATATTCTAACAAGAGAATGCTCTATGCAAATATAGATGGTAACTAAAGCCTCATAAGAAGAAAGAGTAGGATTCTAACCAGAGGTTGAGAAGCATCAAGCCAATAGTATAATGGTTCATTGCGAAACCATGTAAGTTGCCGTTTAGCAAAATTCCTGAACACAAAACAATTTTAATTGTAAAGCGCATGTGACTTAGACATCTTCAAAACTGCAGAATATATTGAGATTGATGTTAGATTTAGTAAGTGCACATTGTTTCTTGCATTCAAGAATTAAAAAAACATTTATTACAGAATAAATTTAGAGAGATGTATGCATACAAAAGAAAAAATATAAGCATGGAACAAAAACTTATTTTTTAGTATCAATTCTTCCCTTGTGTAATTTGTATCCTTATAACCAAAATTTGTTTGTATAAGAAAGATAATAGACCACAAAACTTAATTCGATATATACCAGTCTAGGGACTCTTTACCCTAATTCTTAGGTATTGTACTTAATGTAAGTTTTGTTCACTGTTAACTATTCTTGGTCATTCATGAACGTTAATATAAGTTCAGTCAATAATATTTTATGTTTGCACTCATAATGCTAACTGTGTGAAGAAGTGATGAATAAGCTTCTTGCAAACAAATATGGTATGTTGGTGTATCAAATTATTTTTAAAATGGCCTTTTGTTATAACAAGTTAACATAGTTGCAATACAACTTCGATATCTTTTTCATTTCTCAACAAAATTTCAATATTTAATATGTTTCAAAAAGAAGAGTAGAATAAACCCAAAAATGGTTTCAAGAAATTGTTAGTATTTTGTGAATAGATCGTAGCTTTGTGTAGTGGCGTGAGTCCATTTTTTAGCACCATTACAAATGCATTTAATGCAATGTTCCATGGGGACATGTACCCCCAAACATCCTCACATTTCCGGGATGGGGACATCCCCGAGATGTAGCGACTTGAGAAAACCACCCCCCCACAGCACCACCAGCTCCACTGAGATATTAAGGAGGTCAACAGGGAAACAATTGATTTAAATTAAAAAAATAATTTTTTGGGGGGGAACCAATGTCCAAAGCCAAACCCTAATGGCTAATGGGCCCCACCAAAGCCTAACAAATCTTATAAAACGTCCTAAATCTTCATTTTTAATCACAAACTCATTTCGACAACAAGGTTGAGGAGCCTTAGGGATCAATCTTTACTTGGTAAAGTTAATTCTCTATTTGTCTCTTGTAGGAATATTCCTAAGGAATCCCTACATGTCCTTTGCCCTATTTGAGTTCGCATACCTCATTTTCTTTATTCGAAATATCTGAAATATTACTATTCCTCTTTATAAGGATTGTGACACTTTGCACATGCATAAGATGTTAGATGCAATCCTTAGACTTGGGTGTTACTTTGTAACTCCTCTCTCACCCCATATATATTTGAGGTACCTCTTTCATTTCTCATATTGTAGCGTTTCTATGCTCTCACTCTCTCTCTCATTGTACTTTCTCTAGGCTTTGCCATCTATATAATATTGAGGGTTTTTCTTTACTTTTTCCCCTTACAAATCTCATGTCTCCTTCTTGGAACTTAGTGTGCATGCTCTTCATTTGGCTTCTCAAATGGCACCATTTACTTTCAAACAATTGCTCTTGCTTAGTTATTTCTGATGCTCTGTGTTATTTTCCTTTCATGGTATTACAGCGGGTTACTACTAACCTTTTGAGCTTGTAATGTTGAGAATTTATCAATTTCTTGAGCACTCACCATTGGAGACACTCTCAAGGAAAGAAAAGTAGAGCTTTTTCTTTCTTTCTTTATTTGGGCAGGATTATTTTTATCTTTGCTTTCAGTTTCAAGTTAAGAATAATTTTGGTTAAATTTGCATTAAGCTTATCTAAAGTTAATAACTTTTTTCACTTGCTTAACCTTTGTCATTCTCCTCCTCAAGGTTATAGCTCAATTGCAATTTAAATCAAATGGAGGTTATAGAAGATCATGGAGTTTCAGAGAATGCTAATAGGGAAGCAAGTTGTCTAGTGTTGAAGACCTAGTTACCGGATTCGCACCTTGGACCCTCGAACCGGGTCCAAATTCGCGAATCGGTCCGCATTGGATTCGTTAACAGAGATCAATGATCGAGTATTTAATTTTTTTCTTTATCTTTGACATTTGGCATTAATCAATGATCAAGCATCATAGATTCATACTATGAAATGATTTAGGTTTACAATTATATATATTTCTCTTACTTTTTTGCATATATAATGCATATATATATACACACGAACCCATATGAATCATAATGAAAAAAAAATTCATGAACCCACGAACCGGATTCTCGTACCTGAACCCATCCTTGAACCTGAACCGGTAACTTAGGTTGAAGAGTATGCAAGCTATGGTTTGCTCAAGTGAACCTCAATCTATCATTTCTCTACCTTCATATAAAAAAAGGAGAGCTTTTAGATATGTGCTACTAGAAATATGGATATTTCAGCATGTTATTGCTAGAGAACACACTGATATTGCTTCATATTTTGGGTTGGTATCAAGCTACCTGTTGATATTAATTTACAAGGACCACACAAAGTTCAAGTTTATGCATCAGAGTTTGAGTTTTCAATTGATAGTGAATCAGGTATTTCATTTTGAAATAATCTATGTTGAAAGTGTTTTATGTTTTAAGACAAGGTTTGATATTTTGGAATGTCTGGAAAAAAATTAATTGTATTTCAGCAACATGAACTACAAAGCTTATCAATATCAAGGAAGATTGACTCCATTATATTGGCTCAAGTCAGAAGTGTCCACAGCATACATGAGGTTGTCCACAAGAAGCATTGTATGGATTTATCATGGTAACCATCTCATGTTATTGACATTTCATATATCTCATGTGCATTATCTTTAGAGTTTGGTGCTTCAAGAAAAAGAATGGTTTGGAGTTCAATGCAAATATGGGAACCCAATAAATATGATTTCATCGAGTCCCAAGTCTTGAAAGATGGGTTCACAAGGTATGATGAGAAATTTCCTATTAATTATTCTTTGAGAGAATTCATATATCCTGTGGTTCATAGAAGACTTGTTATGCAGATAGATCACTTTCAAAGGAGACTCTTTTTGGTTTGGTACTATAGGATTGATGGGTCGCAGAAATTGGCAAAACAAAAGATGGTGGTAGATGATTATTTTGAATGATTACTTATTAGAATTTTCTTATTTTCCATAGACGTGAAAGCATTTCCCTCGTGTTAGAATTTTTTGTTAGGGTTTTCTCCCCTAACTCTTTATATTTAATAGAGAAGGGTGTCAAGTATATGGCAAAGGATGATTACAAGTTCATCTTCCTACAAAATAAGTTGTTGGTTTCCCTTGTGGAGACTAGAGTGCCATAAGTGTATGTCACTGTTGTATAATCATTCTACTGCTGCATTTTAGATCCTATAGACCAATCCATGAGGATGAAAATGACTTCTTACAAGTTGAGGTAATGTATGGATCTATTGTTATGGATTTCCATGATATGTATCTCAGTATTGAGGTGAGGCATAGAAGATCTTTTTGCAAAATATGTAATGGTTGTGGTAGAGGATGTAATAGCTGCAAGAGTCCTAATAACATAAAAAATCAGATCCATAACATTATCGAACATATCATAAGTTTCAGATACAAATTGTCTAAAGATGATGCTCTTCTAGCTACAAAAACTAGACACTATTTGGCATGCAAAGATAGTGTGTTTTGGAAGTGTTTAAAGGTGGTAACTTTCAAGAATATCAGTAAGTCACCTGATTTAGTAGAAGATATAATCAAATTATTTTCCACTTTTGACGATTTTATTGGGTGATCAGTGTGTGCTGGTTGGAGGACTCAAGAAGTACATAGATTACCATCAGAAGAGCCTGCAAAATTAATATCTAGTCATCAAGCAAGGCTAAGCATCCCTGTGCCTTTGGTGCGGAGTCTGAATGTGTGGCATCTAGCCGCTGCTCTTGGAAAAAGGCGGCAAAGAAGGGATTGCTGGCTACAGTGATAGCAAAACCCTTTGAAGCAACGAAAGTTGGTCCCATGCAAAGGCTATTTAAGAAAAGTCTGATAATTGCTGATCGCTCAGGTTCTTTATGGCTCACGTTGCTGATCTTTCGTTGGATGACCCTTTGATAGATATTTATGCGAGAGTTTGAAGACATGCCTGTTCATTTAGTCCGGTAAGAAGGCTGGACCTTTCATTATTGAAGATCCTGATTATTTTTTTAAGAAAAGAGCATTCTATTGCTCATGATGTATACAGGATCTGTTTGTTATCCTTGATGGATCTGCTATTATGTGGTCGGCACTACATATTGTTGGATCATCATAGATCGACATCCATATTTCTTGGCTTGAGGCTTTCTTTGAAGGTGTCATCTTATGCAGATTCATTGTTGGCCAGTCTATACATTGGCCGACATTTCATCACTGGCAGAAAGTTTTTTGTGATTAAATTGCTAATGTTCTTCATTTTCAGATTGCTTCTACACCTTTCAAGTATTTGAGAATCCATATTTCTCCTATTTACTTAAGGTAAAGCGATTAGAATATAACGTTGAATTATGTTCAGTGTCATTTTAATCATTGTACACAATATCTTTCTTTGGCTGGCCATACTGTCTTTCTTAGAACCGTAATTCAGGCTCTCACAATTTATAAATTTAAACTTTAAAGCTCTTGTCACTCAAAAACGCATTCTACATGCTTTGGATCATAAGATGCAGCAATTTCTTTGGGAAGGAAATTCAAATAAGAAGAAATGGCATTTGGTCAATTAGGATAAAATTTCTGGGGGAACATTCATTATGGGAATAAGTCTTTTGCTTAAGTACTTGCATCTGGATAGTCTTTCCTTTATCCCTAGGATGTCGACCCTTGAAAGAGGATCTCAAATTTGGAGAACTTAGAATTTGGGTAGTGGTTTAATTAAAGCTGGCCTATTTTGCATTGTGGGAAAGGGTGATCGTGCTCTTTTTTGGGATGACGCTTGGGACTGACATAGCCCTCTTTGTGTGGAATTTTCTGACCTTGATTTAAAATATGAATGTGTTGAAGCTGGCTGGATTATGTTTCCAATTTTTAGCATTCTATCATACAAGATGTAAGAATTTGGAAATGGAAACCTAAAGATATTTGACCGGGTCAGCAACTTATCAGGGAAACAATAATTCCAAAGAAACTAAAAAGATTATCACAAACTGTATCATTGGTTATCAAGGTGAACTCAAAATAAATAAATAAATAAACAACCTTTCTGAAACAAAATCATCATTAAAAAGAACAAGAGACAGCATTCTACTAATGTCCATCGATGACCAAAGTGGATCAATGGAACTCAAAAGTAAAACAAATAGAACACTTAAAATTAGGAATTCAATGGACATGCAAAAGTAGGTGCACTACTGTAGAATGAATCTTGAATTTTTTTATCAATTTTTATATTTTAATATTTCCATAGGTGGATTCTTTTGCATTAGTTCCAAGATTCTCTTTTATTAGAATAGCTGCAAGTATTTCAACGTTGGTACTCAACCATTATCAGACCTGGATGCTTTCTGAAACCCAGAAAGAAACGCAAAGAAATCCTCCACAGAACTTTCACCTCCTGCTTGTCTACAGTCAATCAAGTAGTCCATTGCCTGTAAAAAGCATCAAAAAATTAACAGTCCACAAAGGACTACTTTGAACTGGTAGATAAATTAACATAAAATAATGTTTTTCACATGAATACGTTAATGGATTCTTAAAATTATTTTGCATGCAGTCTGACAAAGCCCATAGAATTCCTAATTCTAGTGTTAGAACTAATTAAACCTCTTGATTGCGAGTGACCTTTACTGTGTATGAATGTTGACATCACTTACATAACTCGACTGGAGGAAGGCCTGCCTGAGCAAGGATCCACAAAGATACAAAGCAGAAAGGGACCCCATAAGGAACACAAGTTAACACTGGAAAGTCGATGACTTATATTTCATTATTTAACTTGGAAGATACTTTCATAAATGGAAACCATGTAAGGAATTTACGAGCAGAATCAAAATAAAGTATAAGCAAGCATTGCTGCATACAGTACATAATCTTTACAAAATTATAAGATGCTGTTGGTTATATTTGGAGACATGGGTAGGGATCATCTGTGAGTTGGAAACTTGTGATGCCCCCATCCTTTTTAAGTTTTTCCCATCAACCCGATATTTCAATTTTGAGAAGTCTCTGGGAGAGACAAAATTGCAAAGTATATCAGACATTCATACTTGAAGAAGTCGGATATGTTATAGATGATAAGATCTATCAGATAAAAGATAATGAGTATGAAAAACAAGCATTAACTATACTTATAGTCAAACTGCTAATCAATATCTGAATTGCTTTGATAAGGATCGACCGAGAAGAGACCAAAAGTAAAAGAAGATGTTTGACAGTCAACAAAGAGGATCAACATAATAACAGTGCGATAAGCATTGATGATGTAAATAGATGACTCAGCAAAGTATATGTTAACAATTCAGCAGTCAAACTTGGATCGTTTATTTACCACGTAATAAGCATTGTTAAGAAAGTCAACCAATGGAGAAAGAATATGATGGCCTTATCAATCAAATGGGAAGATGCAACCTTAGTACGGGAGATTACCATTTCAGAAGGCCATCAAGTAATACCATTAAGAAAGAGAATTAAATACAGCGGCCGATGTGGTTACTTGATCTCAAGAGAAGACAAGATCTAGTCACCAGCAATATCGTTTAAAGAACAGCGACTAATATTTGTCATCAGTAATAACAGTGTTTCAAAGATTGTCTATGTTCATAAGAACAATTGGAAAAGGCATATATTGGTTACCTATTGATGGAAGGCAGCAAAATGTTTCAGAACAGTGACTGCAAACTTTATCCAATGCTATCATTGGTTAACAATATCGATCGACACTAATAAATGCTAATTATAAATTAGTCACTGAGAACAATAATTAATTAATCGATTCATCCCAAATAAATAGGTGAAGTATGGCAGACATCGATGATAAACATTAATCATCAAACACTGATCAAAGTCATTAAGCAGTATTACTAATTGGTTGATTACAAACTAATAGACATCAGTTATGAAGGGACATGAATTATAGCATTAAAGGCAGTGACTAATATCTGTTAAGCCAGTGGTTATCCATTGTCATGAAAGGGCACAATTTACTTGAAAGGAGGTATGAGTATGAAAGGATGAGCCTCTTAGAAGGCAAACCCTTCATTGTGCCATGTTATATATAGGAGTATGTATGCATTCAAAGCAAACATCGAATTTGGAAACTTATAACCCTTTATCCTTAACTGGATCTGCTCAATTGAGCAAGTGCCTAATTGGCATAAATCGGTTGCAAGCACATAATTACAAATCAGAGACAGCACCAGTGATTGCAAGTGAAGAAAGCATAAATCGGAAACAGCATCAATCATTTCATTGCAAGTATTTATATCAGGATCAGACACAGCAACTATATCGCTATAGGCAATATCTCATGTCATATATCACACGTAATTAGAGTTTGTATTAGAAACAGAAAATACTTATTGCTATAAGCAATATCATTTCTTATTGCATACTCATATTGTCATACTTGACATAGCAGAGGTCATTGCATATAGTGCGAATCATAACAATTCACTTTTAGCATATATATTTTTGTATCTATCAGAATTAGCAAGTGATATTGTTCATATTCTCCATTACATAGTTAAATAAGATTAGATAATGTGAGTGTGAGGAATTGAAGTAATTGTCCCAGTATTCCAAGATATTCTAAAAGGGGACATTACAAAACTCCACATGAATACTAAGCCTCCGACAAGAACATTATATCCAAAATAAATTTAGCGTAGCAACTAATCACATAACAATGGGAGAAGAGTCACATTACATCAAATACAGAAGACACGTGATATGCTTGAACAACATAATATTCCTAAGATCTGTTCTGGGTGAATATATAAGATAATCATGTCACCAAAATATGTGAAAATATCTACAACATGATTATTCTCTAGAAGTGATGGAATGGATGTAACAATTGGAACATAAACAACTATAACTACCTGGGTATGCAAAATTTATCTGTTCTAACAAAATTGATAACAAAACAACTCTTGCCCTTTATTAAATTATCTGAGTTCATTGGATAATCAATCAAGGGTCTATTCTTTCCATATATTTTTGTGTACCAAATGAACATAATTCCAAAGAAAAACCAAGAAAACCTATTACTTTCCAAACTTATTTGTGGTTGAGATAATATTTTACTATGTTTGCCCCTTAAGAAAATTTATCCCAAATTTTGACGCAAAAAAATTGGATTGTAGTATTAGTCAAGGTTTTTTCCTCAAAATTTATAGATGAAACAAATATAGATGGATAAGGAATAATTAATAAACTTGCCTTTTAGTCCTTTCAAATGTGCAAATCAATTTAATTTATTTTTAATCCAAATACTAATGTCTACAAAAGGTCAATATAGGGCGATAGCCAAGGGGACTGCAACAATTACATATATTAAAATGTATTAGAGATTCCGGATATGGTTTTTGGCAATCTCTGATTCAACTGCTAATTCTGATTTTTTTGTGTTTGCTTTTGGTTTTCTGATTTTTGTGTTTTTGAAGGGATTATATTTTTTTTGGTTTTCTTTGAAGAGATAATGGTACTGCAAAATACAAATGCTGAAATTAACTAACACATATGACTTAATGCAAATAATTGTAAACAAATCAGACTTTATTAATTCTCAGATTTGCTGATATGACCGTAACAGGTATATGGCTTGATTACAAGCAATGAAATAATGTAGTTTCCAGCAAACCCCTGCTTTCTCCAAACGCCAAGTGTTGATGCCAGCATAAAAAGTTCTGATTTCACTGTAATTTGCTGCTGATGTCACCAGACATCGCCCAGATCTGACTGATATGGTTAATTCTGCTGATGTACGGCTGGGACTTTGTGTCAAATCTGCCCTCTAACTTGCTGGGATGCCGTACAGACTCAGAACTATGAATTTTCTGCCCAGAAATGTCTCCAATAATGACCTGATCTACAATTTTCTCAGCCCGTGTCAAAGCTGGGTCTAATTTGGTGAATCTTGGAATGGTACGGCTGGCCAATGTGCCCTAATATTGATAATTCTGACTTCACAAGCACCAATCAACAATTATAGTGAACAAATTTGGCCTTCTACATATCTGATCTGATCAACTGCTTCTAATTCCTGATGCGAAATGAAGGACAATGCTGATCTATGCAAATTAAGACTCTTTGATGATCTCTCACCTGCAAATCTTCTATCTTTTGAGAGATTTTGTTCTCAGATGACCTGTATTGCTGAAACTCCCATGCTCAAGGCTTATCTCAAAGAGTGCCAAGATAAAATGATTTTTTTATGCCCAAAATGGCTGCCCCTCTTTTCTTTTAATTCATTTCTTTTCCCTCCCAAATGCCATTCAAACCAATTAGGGTTTGGTGCAATTTATTTTAAACAATAAAAAATGTCTTATTTTTAATTTATTCCCTCACCTAGGGAATCAAACCACTTAGAGGGTTTATTTTATCATTGCTAGGACGTCCCTCTTTAAGTTACATGTAACTATTAACCTAGGGAAGTGCGCCAAGTTCCCTCTTATTATAATTTATTATTATAATATTAAGTGACTATATGAAATCACTTAAGAGGGTTTATTTTATCATTGCTAGGATGTCCCTCTTTAAGTTACATGTAACTATCAACCTAGGGAATTGCACCAAGTTCCCTCTTATTATAATTTATTATTATAATATTAAGTGACTAT
Source organism: Chamaecyparis obtusa (assembly GCA_027943335.1). Lineage (NCBI taxonomy): Eukaryota > Viridiplantae > Streptophyta > Pinopsida > Cupressales > Cupressaceae > Chamaecyparis > Chamaecyparis obtusa. The sequence goes on from BSBK01007281.1 coordinate 210,389, forward strand.
ATGAAATCACTTTTATTATTATTTTATTAAAGTCTAACTTAGGAAATAATTTGATTATTTCCAAATTATTCATATCTCGCTCATTTGGACCCCAATCTGAATTTTGTCTAATGACACATGTCCACTGATGTTGTCTGACCACTGCGAACTAAGTCTCCTAAAATTTAGTAACCCCCTCCTAAAAAATAGGAACTGCGCCAAAAGTCTCTATGCTAGTCCCAGAGGTCTCCTAATGCGTCCTGGTCAACTCCCAATCAATCCCTAAAAAATAGGGATTCCTCCTAAAATCTAGAAGATTGTCCCAAACTAGCCAAACTGGCTCACAAGCTTCCTGTATGGGTCCCCTATGCAATTTGCTGGCCTATGGGAACCGTATAATAGGCCAACCTCCATTGGTAACCAAACTGCCTGAGGGGACATTACATAAAATGAAGAGTGCAACAAAACTCCAACCAATTGAATAATGATACCTGAAATCTCAAACACAAGTCATTCCAAAAGTATTATTCTTATTTCATGGACTATGGAGCCTAAATTTCTTTAAGGAAGCATTTTATTGATATACCATCAGCATGAGTTTTCCATCCTACATTTGTGCGTAAGATTAATAGTAGTGGGGAAGGAAGCATAGGTGTTCAAGGCCTATTTGACTTTTTCATTCAACTTCAAGTACACAAAATATAGATCTGACTATAATATATATCCTTATTAATTGTGTTGATAAGTAAGTCTCTATAGAGTAAGGATTACCTTTGTAATAAAGACTCCGTAGTGATTTAGTTGTGTTAGTGTTGCTATTATTAGTGCTTAGGGTTGTGGACAAGTATTGCGTCTATAATTGTGAATTACATCTCCCAATATCTTTATAAGGAGATGAGCCATACTATAATCGTCACTCCAATATAAAATAATATTATAGTGTTATCAGCTCTTTTTCTCAATATTATATCGTCAAATGTTATAGGAGTCACAAACAACAAAAGCAAAAAGGTCTATTTTTCACCAAGGATGTGATCTTTACGAATCACGACCTCTAACAATCACCTAAAGTTGCAAAAAATACAATTCAAGTTTTCCACATTTGGCATAAAAGATATGAATCATGGTTATACGAGTGAAGGAATTACGGAGTCTTTCTTAAGTGTCATGGTCACTATGTCAAAAGACCGATCTAGTGGTGAAAACGACCACCACGAGTGTTTAGGGAGAGATTTTGTATTCTAAAAGATCGACAATGTAGCAACAATGGGCACATGGAGGCCCCACCATCCCAATTAGATGCACCCTTGCCAACATGATCGAGGAACATCTGTTGGGGCTGCCCACACATTCCATAGGGCTCAGCCTACAGATCTCGACCTCTAATATCATTGTGATGTGCCACTACCAAAAGAGTAGACTAATGGTGACAACAAGCACCAAGGGTGTTAGGGGAAGGGTTTCATCTTCTAGAGGACCCAAGAGGTAGCATACAACAAACACATGGAGCCCCTACCAATGTTAGAGAAATTGCACCCAATCTAGATGGTGGGGTCTCCATGTGTCCTTCGTATGCTACCTCGTGGATCCTCTAGAGGACAAAACCCTCCCCTTGACACCATTTGTGCTTGTCCCCATCACTAGGCCAATATCTTGGCATAGAACTACATCGCGATGGTATTAAATCTAAGATCTCAAGGTTGAGCCTTGTGGAGCATAGTGAGAAGCCCGAATGGATGTTCCTCTATCATGATGGTAAGCATGCAACCAATCTAAATGTTGGGTCCTCCACATGTCCATTGTGTAATACCTCATGGATCCTTCATAGGACAAAAGCTCTCCCTTAAACCCTCAATGCTTATCCTCGCCACTAGGCCAATCTTTTGGCATAGTGGCACATGTTGGAATCAAGGTCAAGTCTTGAGATTAAGCCCTGCAAAGTGTGGTAGGCAGAGCCAATGGATGTTCCTCCATGTCGGTGGGTGTGTACCCAATCATAATAATGGGACCTCCACATGTTCCTTGTGTGTTACCTTGTGGATCCTCCAAAGAATGAAACCCCTCAGCTTTATGATGCTTTGTTTAACAGTTTCAGCCTTTCATAACATAATTTTCCTTCATAACCTTCACAATTTTCATTTATAAACTTCGCTTGGCATTCATAGATCAAGGTGACAGAGTTTACATGTATTCCATGTAACTAATACTTGTTAATTGTAACGTTCCCTTTTCTCAATAAGAATTTAATAAATAATAATGATAAAATAAAAAGAAATAAATATATTATAATAGAATGGTCACTAATGGGCATAATAAGATAAATTACAGGTTGCCAAAAGGGAGGATCCATATTAAGCAAGGAGTTTTGTGAACTAAAGATTAGGACGTGATTATAATATTCACATTGTGGAAATTGAACTATTGTCAATACCTTTATTTTCACATGGCCAACAACTTATATTATAATTTATAATTAAAAGTGACGCAATCAAATATTAAATATTAATGGATATGGGACTATGGAAGACAATAATTACAAGGATGTTGATGATATTTAAGGTTACAACCATAGTTCGACTTATCGCAAATAAGTCAACTTATCGCGATAAGTTTTACCAGGCGATAAAACTTGTATACTTATCGCCTGGAAACTTATCGCCGATAAGTTGCTCTTATCAGCGATATATCGGCGATAAGTGCATAACTTATCGCCATTTATCGCGGCAGCAGCATGTTAAAACGCGACAGCAATAAAAAATGCCCAATTTGGTTTTTTTTCGATTGCCAGTGATTTTTTGTGGAGAGAAAATATAGTAAGAAGGGTTTTGGAGGAGAAACATCAGCATTTGATGCATTTTGGATCGATTCGGAGTGGATTCGAAGGGATTTTTCAAGCAAATTCAAAATCACAAGTAAGTTTTCAAAATTCTTTCCCTTTTGTTTTAAAATCATTTTTTCTCGTATTAAATGCATTCAAGTTTATACAAACTATCTAATATCATTTCCAATCTACTATAACTTGTTTTAGAACGTAATGAATAAGATCTAACACCATTTTTTAGCAATTTTTGCAAATTTTTCATAGTTTTGTCAAAAACTTTATATTTTCTCAAAAATTTCATAACCTTTCAAGTTTTTTGGTTTTTTCCTTCACGTTTCAGCTATGTTTAAACTAATTTAAAGTTTTAAACTATCTTAGTTTGTTTCTAAATTTCTTCGTTAAATTTCTAAATTTGTGCCTTCATTTTGTATGTGACGTGCAGTTTGATTCTTCATCAAAATGGCAAATAGGGATTCCTCTACAACTGACTCAGCTGCAGGGTCTGCCAATGTCTCAGTAGACGCATGTCCATCGGGATATGTAGGAACGCGCCCTAAAGGGGCTAGAGACAAAGCATGGGCATATGCTTTTGAAGGACTCGAATATAATACCGTGATATGCATAAAATGTGAAAAACTAGTGAGTGGAGGCATATCTCGTTTGAAATACCACCTTGCAGGGATCACAAAGCATGACACAAGGGTTTGTGAAGCCACCACCCCAGAAATAATGAGAGAGATGAATGCCTTGCTCGCTGCCCAAGAAGAGAAAAAGTTGCAAAGAGAAAGGGCAAAATTGGCCATGAGGGCAGCCATTTCTGAATCGCAAGGTATCTCACACTGTCTCATTTTTAAGAATCATTTATAATTTTTTTATTTTATAATCATAATGAAATAATGTGGGTTGTGATTTGTGACTAGGTATCCCATCCACCCTTGAAGAAGATGAAGCAGCACTTGAGGGCATAGTGGGCTCTCATCGTGGCCCACGGATCCGCAAATCTACCTTGTCCTCACCTTCCACTTCTGCTGGTTCTAGTAGACCAGCACCACAGTCATCTTCTATGGACAATTTTTTTGTGCCCAGAAACACACTTGGAGCACAACCATCACTAGAGGGTACTGGGTGGAACAGCGATGTGCATCGGCAAGTTGACATTCAATGTGCTGATTTTTGGTATTTTAACAATATCCCCTTCAATGTTGCAGAAAGTCCCTATTGGCTGAATTTTGTGACAGGAATCACTGTAGCGGGAAAGGGCTACAAGGCACCTACTCCTAAAGACTTGAGTGGGAGGTTAGTTCACTTTTACGGTTTTACAATTTACTTATTTTTGTTGAATGTAATTTTTTTAAACAAAGTTGTGTACTTAAATGTTATTTTTATTTTGTTCTTGTAGATTGCTCAAAGATGCTGTTACTAGGGCCAATGAAGTGGTAGAAGACCAAAAATTGCAATGGAAACAATTTGGCTGCTCTATACTTTCAGATGGATGGACGGATGGAAGAAACCGTACCATCATCAATTTTTTAGTTTCTTGCAAGGATCAAGTGGTCTTTCTAAAATCCTTGGATGCCTCAGACAAGATAAAGACAGCTAAAACTTTGGCTCTAATGTTAGAGCAAGTTGTGATGGAGGTGGGGGTTGCTAATGTGGTGCAAATAATAACCGACAATGCAGCGGCATATGTGGCAGCAGGAAGGATCCTCCAAGATAAGTATAGCACACTTTTTTGGTCTCCTTGTGCAGCACACGTCCTTGACCTTCTTTTGGAGGACATAGGAAAACTGGATTGGGTGAAATCGGTTGTAGAGGATGCAAGAAAGATAACAAAATATATCTACAATCACCCTTGGGTTCTCGCTTTGATGAGAAAATTCACCCATGGGAAGGAGTTGGTTAGACCTGCAGCTACAAGGTTTGCAACTATTTTCTTAACATTGTGAAGTGTTCTTGGTTCTTTGAATCCTTTGAAGCAATTGTTTGTGAGTCCACCATGGTTAGACTCAACTTATTCAAAGAAGGCTGATGGTCAAAGTGTTGCATACATTATCTTTGACAACCACTTTTTTGAGGATGCTACAAAAATTGTGAAGGTATCTTTGAAACTTCAAAAGTTGAATATTTAGTTTTTTTGTATTCAAGAATCAAGTCTTTCATTATTAATCTGGAACTCTAGTCTATAATTAATGATAATCTTTTTCTACTTTTCAATTGTAGGTGACAGAGCCCTTGGTTAAAGTTCTCCAATTGGTAGATGGGGATCAAACCCCAATGGGGTATCTTTATGAGGCCATGGATAGGGCCAAAGAGGCTGTAAGAAATATCTACAAGGGAAACAACCTAAAATTTGACCCCATATGGGAAATTATTGATAGGAGGTGGAACAATCAGCTCCACCAACCCATTCATGCAGCGGGGTACTTCCTCAAACCTGCTTATCACTTCTCTCCATCCTACGGGGATCCCAATGGAGAGGTCATGGAGGGCCTCATTGAATGCATACAGAGGATGGTACCTGAGGTTGAGGTGAGAGACCTCATTGTGGCTGAGATGGAAGTGTATCAGAATGCAACGGGCAAGCTATTCTCCTCAGACTTGGCAAGAAGAGGAAGACAGACTCAAAGCCCAGGTACAATATTTGGATTTTTGGTGTCTTTCACATTCATGATAAGTAGATAAAAACTAAGTTACTAAAATATGTTTTCACCTTGCTTTCTAACTCTTTAATATTTATCTTGCAGATGCTTGGTGGCGAAATTAGGGTGGGAATGTCCCAAATCTGCAAAAACTTGCCTTGTGCATCTTATGTCAGCCATGTAGCTCATCTAGTTGTGAGTGTAATTGGAGCTTATTTGAGGCCATTCACACAAAGAAGAGGAATAAGTTAGCACAAAAACGCCTCAATGACCTTGTTTATGTGCAATATAACCTTAAGTTGCGCATAAGAAAGGTAGAGTTACCAGCAGCAAGGCCACTTGATTTGGATGACATAGATCCGTACTATGATTGGACATCACAGGAGCAGCCTCCATTGTTCACAGAGGATGACATCTATGATTTGGAGAGGCAGGCTATGGAGGAGGGTGGAGGCACAGCAAGATTGGATGACATTCAGGAGGATGATCATGAGAGTAGTGAGAGTGAGGAGGAGACAGATGATGAGGAGTCATTGCCAGTGTCAACACCATCTACATCTAGGGTGGAGGTCCAGTCACAGCCAGTTGTGCAGAGGGAGCTGTCACAGCCACAGCGGACTACTAGGGCTAGACCCCCTCCCACTCCCGTAGTTTCTACTAGAGCTACTGGGAAGGGGAAGAGGAAGATGTAGACTAGTTTGATATTGTACTTGGCATATGTATTTGCTTATAGTTTTACAAAGACAATTTGCTGTTTTTAATTTTCTTCAGAGTTCAAACTATCAAACTATGGCTACTAGCCATCAACATTCCACATGAGGATGCAATTTTGATACATATTTGCATTTATATATATCTAGATCAGCTTGTTTGGTTTGTTTACTCATTTACTAACTCATTAGATGAATCTTTAAATTGAATTTTGCAAAAAAAATGCATTTCTAATTAAATTTAAGCCATTTTTTAAGTTTCCCAATAAGTTCGCCGATAAGTTCTCGACTTATCTCCGATATATCCAAATTTATTTTTTTTGCCCTCAGCGGTAAGTTGCTGATAACGATAAGTTGAACTATGGTTACAACCAGCATTCCAGGACTCGCCGAATCCATGCCTGACTCGGCGAGTCCGAGCCAGAGTCAGGCCAGCCGAGTCTGGCTGCCTCTGGACTCGGACTCGGCCGAGTCTGGCATGGACTCGCCGAGTCCTGCAGAGTCCATGGACTCGCCAGACTCGGCGAGTCCCGATGCCTGGACTCTGCCGGCAATGAGCGCTTTTCAGCGCTTTAAAAAAGCACTTTTTAATTATTTTGTTTTGTTTTTTTGGTTTGTTATGCATGTTATAATATGTCTTTGACCTAAAAAGGTCATTCTATCACTTGCATAAGGAAAGAAAAGAGAAAAAAGGCTTGAGAGAAGAGGATTGGGGTTTTAGGAAGAAAACCGGTTGGCTCTCATTGAAGAATTGCTGATTGTTTGTTCAACTTTGTTGCACTTTGTAGCTTGCATGTAAGCATTGAGAGGAGTTGAAAGACACATTTGGAGGAGGCTTCTACAAAGTTGATTTGCATTTCCATTTCTAGAGCAAATTCCAAGAGGTATGTTACTTTCTTTTTGTTGTTTTGTATTTTTTTTTTGCATTCATGAATCTTTTTTTGTTTCCATTTTGTTTAGTATTTAGTATTTACAAATTACAATTTTACATTTCTAGTGTTGGTAAACCGTAAAATTGATTTTCAGTTTCTATAATATATATTGTAGTCTTGTAGATGCTTATTTTGTTTTATTTATGATATATTGCAGCTGCCACCAGTCATCATGTCTCAGACTGAGGGTAGTGGAAGTGGAAGTATGCCTAAAACAAACCCGGATGCAGACCCTCGTGCCGTAGCAAGGGATGAGGCTTGGTTACATGCCATCCCTGGCCATAAAAAAGGAGTTGTTACATGTTGGCATTGTAAGGTAACATATAATGGGGGAGGCATTAATAGGCTGAAATATCATCTTGCACATATACCAAAGCGGGATGCCAAAGCATGTTTACTGGTTCCCGAAGATGTCAAACGCAAGATGATAGCTATTTTAGAGGCAGCTGAAGAGAAGAAAGAATTACAGAAGAAACAAGCAGAAGAAATGGCAGCCTTAGCTACACAGGGCTCTTCAAGGACACATGCTAGGACTCCTATTGGCACTAGTACTACTAGTACTACTTTTGCATCTGCGAGTGTGAGCATTGGGGGTCGGGTTCGTAAGAAACCATCCACACTTGATTCCATCTTTGCTCCACGCACAACTCCTGGTGCACAACCATCGCTTGAGGGCATGAATTGGAATAAGGAGATGCATGACAAAGCAAAACTAGCACTTGGAGATTTTTTCTTCTACAAGAACCTTCCATTCAATGCAGCAAGGTACTTATTAATATATAATTTTAATTTTTAATTTCTATGTCTTACTTCTCTTGCTTTAGGTCTTCTTTTTAATTTATTTATTTAATTGCTTTTAGGTCTCCATATTGGCAAATTGCCATAGATGCTGTTACTGTTTGTGGTGCGGGGTTCAAAGCCCCTAATGATGAGGAGCTAAGAGGTCCTATTTTGTCCCAACGAGTTGCTGATGTACAAGTTGAAATTGAGGAGCAACGTAAGGTATGGAAGGCAAAGGGTTGCACCATCATGACAGATGGTTGGACTGATAGAAGAAATAGGACACTTCTGAATTTCCTTGTCTCCTCATCAGGTATGTTAAGTTTTTAAGCTATAAGACTTAAGTTATGAAATTATGAATTAGATTGATCATTGATCATAGTAGTAAGTACTACTAAATTGCTTTATTTTTTCTCAGGTGGTACAATGTTTTTGAAATCCATTGATGCCTCGGGGAAGACAAAAAATGCTGAGTATCTTTGTGAGGTGATAGAGGGAGTGTTGAAGGAGGTTGGTGAGGAGAATGTGGTGCAAATATGCACAGATAATGCAGCAAATTATGTTGCAGCAGGTAAAATTTTAAATTATTTTAATTTTTAATTTCTATGTCTTACTTCTCTTGCTTTAAGTCTTTTTTTTAATTTGTTTATTTTTTTTGTAGGTAAACTTCTTATGGAGAGGCACCCTCACATATTTTGGACCCCTTGTGCCGCTCATTGCATTGACCTCATGTTGGAGGACCTTGGCAAACTTCCTTGGATCAAAACATGTGTAGACATAGCAAGAAATATTTGCAAGTATATATATAATCATACTTGGGTCCTCAACCTTATGAGGCAACACACAAAGCAAAAAGAGTTGTCTCGTCCAGGGGTCACTAGATTTGCAACAAATTTTCTCATGTTGCAATCCATGCTCAAGTCAAAGGCCGGTATGAAAGGCATGTTTGTATGTGAGGAGTGGACAAGATCATCATATGCAAAGACCACTGCAGGGGCTGCCATGGTTGACATGGTTTTTTATGAGAGAAACTTTTGGCAACCGGCCAAAGAGATTGTTGATGTAATTTTCCTTTTTGTCCTCATTTCCAATTCCCTTTCATATCATTATTTTTTGTTAAACACTTGTTTATAACTTTATGTTCATTGTTCAACTTCATTTATTGCAGCTTGTACGACCTCTTGTTGTTCTCCTACGGGTTGCTGATGGAGAGAAGCCCTCAATGGGATACATTTATGAGGGCATGGATAGGGTGAAAGAGGCCATTCGATCCTTTTATGCAGGAAATCAAGATAGATATGGTCCCCTATGGGATGTTATTGATAGGCGATGGCACAATCTACTTCACAGGCCTATACATGCAGCCGCCTACTTCCTTAATCCAGCATACCAATTCAGCCCAAGTTTCAAGGCTGATGGGGAGGTGTGGAGTGGCCTCTATGATGTTATAGAGAGGATGTCACTTGATGATGCAATTTCCACAAGTACAGTCCGTGAGGTAGAGATGTACACCAGAGCACAAGGGGACTTATTTGCACGAGAGAAATGCAAAAAAAATCGAACTGCATTGATGCCTGGTAAGAATCTATGATTCCAAATTCTAATTTCTAATTTCTAATTCTATTACGGTTTACCACTTTAGAATCTAGATTGATAAAGTTAAAGTTATAGAACTGATTTCAAATTTTCTTGTTTCAGATGTATGGTGGGAGATGTTTGGTACTAAGGTGCCAAATCTACAGAGGATTGCCATTCGTATCTTGAGCCAGCCATCTAGTGCTTCAGGATGCGAACGCAATTGGAGTATGTTTGAGCATATACACTCCAAGAAGCGCAACAGGTTGGCCGTGAAAAAGATGAATGATCTTGTGTTTGTTCACTACAACCTTCGCCTTCGTCACAAACGTATCTTGGGCACTGACACATCTCCAATTCAATTAGAGAACATTGATCCACAAGAAGAGTGGAACACTGAGATGAATGATCCTGTCTTCAGTGATAGAGACTTGGAGTGGGTTGATCAGGTGGATCGAGAGGCAGAGGCAGTAGCGATGGCACAGGAGGAGGCTAGAGCACGAGGAGACCCAGTGCAGGACCCTGAGGCTGACAGTGGTGGATCCGAGTCTGATGATGAGGATTATGAGGAGGGTGATGATGAGGAGGATGATGAGGAGGAGGAGGTTTCCGATGAGCATGTCACTGAGGATCCTGTTTTGGTTCAGCCTCAGACACAGGGAGAGAGGATGGCTATAGAGTCTTCCATTTGTCATTTTAGGCGTACTCGTAGGAGGACATAGGCTACTATGAGGCTATGAGCCTTTATTTTGAATCTTTGATATATGTTTTGAACTTCTCATTCCATGGATTTCATATTCCATGAATATTGTAGACATTTTGATTTATCATTTGACAGTGACACTATATTTCAGATTTCTATATGTTATTTGGTTTAACAGTGTAAGTAACTTTAACTAGTTTTCTTCAGAAATCCGTATTTTTACTTATGTGATCTATGCAAAGTTGTGTATGTGTGCAAAGGAGTTTCTATTTATCTCAATTATTGTGTATTAGATGTTAATTGACTAAATATTGCAGGAAAAAAACTTAAAATCCTTAAAAATCTTTGCATTTCATGGGTTTTTTGATTTGCCGAGTCCAGGCGCCGAGTCCGAGTCCGAGTCCATTTTGAGCTTTTCGAGTCCGAGGCGAGTCCGAGTCTTGGAACACTGGTTACAACAATATGATATATACTATGCATTAACCATTTACAACGAAGGTTATCAAATGAAGATAAAGTAATACCAAAATATGTTATGTAGAGGCATCAACAAGCAATGGAAGATTTGTTAGTTTGAATATTAGAACTCGGATTAGCAAGTGTTCTTTGGAACCAATAATGATAAATGCTAGAGAGTCAGTAACTATTAAGAACTGATAATGATAAAGACATCTCTGATTGGCCAGACGAGATCAAAATATAGTATCAAATCCTTACGTAGAAGAAGGGAAGTGAATATAAGTGCTGTGAATATTCTGGGAGGTCGTCATACTTCATACAATGATAAAAGTCAACAAGATAGTGACCATATGAAGACAAGATGATAACAATGGAACCTACTAATTAAAGGAATATAAGCGTCAGTGCAAATCATTACAACCACGATGATTAGCGACAACGAACAGCATCTGTAATTAGCTAAGGCAGCAGGTTGATCAACAAAGAGAGACGATTAGTTAATACAGATATTAATTTATCTTATAACAAACTACGCATATACCAAGTGGTGCGATTAGCATATATCTTGAAGGATTTGATTGAAGAAATAACATCTCTCTTGTATAATCAAGAGATGCAACCGTTGAGTTTGGTAAGATATATATTGGGCATCCAATCCATTATCAAAGGGGGGAATAACTTTGGGGGCAATCACTGAGATACAACATGAATGGAGAAGATCATCAAATAGGTTATTTCTAATATTTGTTGGGCATGTAATCATCGAATGAAGAAGGGGATTATTTTAATAGAAATACATAGTGGATAGTGAACCGATTGGAGGGTATGAATAAAGAACGAGAATTAAATATAGCAGACATTAATCGAAGGAAATAAGAATACAATATTAAGGAAAACATTATTACGAGTATGTACAATACTAAGCATCGAAGAGGAAATTATATATGGAGTGTATATAATAGGAGATTAAGTTTGATAAGAGGAGGGAAGATATATAAGTCAGATTCTAAGGAGATTATTATTATTACATGTGGAGTACAATGGAAGAATAAGAGAATATAAAAGAGTATATTTGCTGACTAGTTTTGTGGATAGCAATTATGATATACATAGCTATGAGTTTGTTTGATATTGAATGATAGACTAGTGTATCTGAACTCTATCAAAGGATAAAAGAATACATATATAGTTGTTAATAATAATAAATAATAGAATTATTTGCACTATTATATATATATATATATATATATATATATAGACACACGCGCAATGTATTCTATATACATTTAGTATATATTGGAAGTGCATATCTTAAGAATATATTTGAATTATATATCTAAATGTTCTAATGTATATAATGGAATGTTCTATAATATGAACTCTAATATATCCAACCATAGGGACAATCTAATATTTAGATATACTATACATATTTATTGGTAAGAAATGTAGATATGAATTATATATCAGTTATGTTATGTCTATACTCTATTCGTTATATATAAGAGATTAATATTTACTTAGCTAATTCTTTAATCACTGATATCATGAAGAGGATGAGTTGGCTTGTCAGGGATGGAGCACTACCATGTTGGAGGAAACTTCCAAGATAGGGATAAGGACGTATATCACGAGTCCTTGAGGACATGGCCCCAAAATAGGTAATGCATATATGTGCCACAAATCCTTTGAGGGAGCCTACTTGCAGACGGTATCCAAATGCCCATGGATAAGTAATTTCCCATCTTCTTTAATGCTAGTGATGAAGAGTGTAATGAGGAATTGGACGCTTGAATATGTATGATGAAACAACAATTATTCCTTAATGTAATTCAAATGCGTAATGATGAACATTAATCATTAGGAATTAGCATTCACCTAATAGGGAACTTATAAGTAACCATTCTTAGGTGCAGTCCCAAACCTTAATTAGGAATTACTAAGAAAATTAAGTAAGGTCCCAACAGGGGACATAACATTAATTATGGCTGAATACATGTACAGATTGAAATTCCAGTCGGCTGCAAATAACTTCAGATAGCAATACTCTGCACAAATATTATTATGACCTAAGTAATTAGCAAGATGAAGTCTTCTAAAACTGATATCGCCCTATGTACACTTATGAGGAGCTCCAATCCCTCACATCTCACTCCTAAACTATTGGCAGCTCCTTTAAACCTTCATATCAGCCATCTAGCTAGTCTGCAGACCACTAAATATGCTACTCCCAAGTACTTACAGCCCATGCATCCATCCCTGTTAGAGCTGTTTGTGCAATATTAAAACCCATCTCTCACTTTGCACGGTGGCATCCAATTAAAATGTGAGTTTTGGACACCCACATCTTCCTTATAAACTAAGTTACCGGATTCAGATCCTGGACCCTCGAACCAGGTCCAAGTCTGATCCGGACCCTGCCCGGACCTAGCGTGGACCCAAGGGGATCCAGCGTGGACCCTTGAGGATCTCACGCGGATCCACGCAGATCCCTAGGGACCCATGGCTAGGCAAATTATAAAGTGGGTCCAAACCACTTTAAAAAGTTTTTTTTTATTATTTTTTTTTAGAATAATTTAATGTGCTGATTTTCTTTAGAATCGTGAACATAGATCAATGATCAAGTATACTATTTAAATTTTTAATGTTTATCTTTGACATTTGGCATTGATCAATGATCAAGCATCATAGATTCATACTATGAAATGATTTAGTTTTAGAATTATGTATATTTCTCTTATTTTTTGTATACATAATGCATATATATATATATATATATATATATATATATATATATATATATATATATATATTTATATACACACACACACACGAACCTATATGGATCATAATGGGAAAAAAAAATTCACGAATCCACAAACTAGATTCTCATACCCGAATCTGTCCCCGAACCCGAACCCGAACCAGCACCTTAGCTTATAAACAGTGCTCAAGTGTTAGAAAGCCCAATGATGAGATTTTGAGGTTTGAAACCCTCAACCTTCCTTCAAGAACCCATGCCAAGAATCTAAGGTAGCGTCCAACAATGAATAATGTGTTGCACAGACCAAAAGAACATTTCCAAAGCCTAACAATAGATATTGTGGTTGGGTATGGTGTCCCCCAAACTTCCTGCCTATAAATCTCTTAAATGTTGTATTTGTATATAAATCCAAAAATTTATTAATGATATCTTCCCAGTAGAACAAGTTCCCAAAACCTGTGAAAATGATATATCATTTAGCACAACCATTTCAAACTCCAATCCAATAGATGCACCCTAAGTCACAAGGTTCGAGTTCGCAACTATGAAATTCGGATTAAGTTCAACAAGGTCAAAAAATTCGAAAAAAAATTCAACATTAAATTCGCCTTGTATATTTATTTTTTTTTTAAAAGTATATCCAATAAATTAATCAAAATAATTTAACATTGAAAATAGATTTAAAACCATTATAAAATGTCACATTTATAAAATATAAACCATATAATGTGACTTTTATAAAGTAAAGCAATAGTAGGACAAAGAACGTAATTTGATAAATTAAAATTAATATATAAAATATATTAAACATTAATGTTTAAATAAAAAATTAATATCTAAAACTTATAAAATATTAAATTAATTTAAACCTGTTTAATATTAAAAAGTAAATTAAAACGAACAAAATTAAATATATCTTAACACAAATAACCAAAATAAAAACAAAAATGAACTGCGATCCTCGACAATTCCTTCCTCATTCCTTGGCGAGTCAGGACATGCCACGAGCAAACAGATGGTGCTTCTCTCCTTGGGAGGAGGCGTTGGAAGCTATCTGTGGAACAATTTCCTGGGCGGGAAGTCTGCATTGTAGCCTCTGGGCGACGCCATTTTAGATGGCAACGACAGAGCACTGGGACTCCAATGGCGACAACAACAGAAGAGCTCCAGTGGCGACGACGGTGGGTTGCGACACTCACAGTCGCTAGACGAACACATTAACAGGCACAGAAAAAAATTTAGCCTAACATTAGCTGAATTTTTCCGAATTTAATTAATTTTTTATAGGTTCGCCGAATTTCGAAACTAAAGCTGAAAATTCGGCGAACCTTGTGACACAGGATGCACCGATGAATTCTATGTGAATCCACCCAAATTGGCTAAAATGGGTTTTCGTTCAATCAACCAAGAAGAACCCAAGAGTTTTCATCCCTTAATTGAAAGTAGAAGCTCTCAAATCTCCAAGAAAATGACAAATCAAGAATGAATTGTGTTTGACTCTCAACCCATTTTATATCCATCTTTGAGAGAATTAATTAATTTTCTTTCTTTTATTTTATTTTGCCGCTCATAAAGTGACCCACTTTATAATTTTCCATTGACATAAAATAAAGCCACTTCATTAAAATAACCAGGGTTCATCTTTTAATTAATTAAATATAAATAATCACAAGAAGCTTAGGACTATTTAAAATTTATAGTGAAACATAGGGATGTGTCCCAACCCCTAGATCCCTACATTTCAAGACGGGGATGTCCCCGAGACAAGGGGACAAAGACGGGGCATCCCCCCACCACTACCCAAGTGCCACCATTCTGCCACCAAAACACTAGGGCAACACGACATCCCTAGAACGTATGTGGGGATGCCCAAGCATCCCTCAACCGTCCCAAGGACGCCTCCACGTCCCCCGTCAGCAAACGTCTTAAGTGGATTTGCATGCAAAAACATTTAAAATGTTGCATTTCCAATGGAGTTCAAACACATCAGTTTTGGGAGAAAAATGCTTCAAAAATTAAGAATCCAAAGGCCACGCAAGAGGGAAAATGTGCCTTAGGACCTTGCAGGGGCATTGCTCCTTAACCCCACTGGGGGATGCTGCCCCCAAACCCCTGTTTTCAAATTTAAAAACAAAAGAAAAAATTGATAGGGAAATCGCATCGAATCAAGTTGTTTTTATGCACACTTTACTGAGTTCCAAAGATGAGGAGTTTGACTTGAGGGATGATTAGAGGCCTCCCTTCACTACATTTTGACATTTTGTACTTGTTTTGATACCATGCTACTTGTAATCATGTTTATGATATTTTTTATATAATAGAAATCTTCCATTTGCTGATTCAACAATTTCATTTGTCAAATTGATATAAATACTTATCATTGTTCAATGTTCAACTATTTAGAATCTATAATTTTTCTATTTTACTTCATATATATCTTTTCATAACAAGCATTTCAAGTACATTATGTATAGTTACTAGTATATACAACACCGCCCTCTGGTGCCCTTTGTCCCCCTGCCATCCCCAAACTTAGGCCCTTTGTCCCCTCGTCCCAGAAACCTGTCCCAACGTCCCCCTATCCCTTTGTCCCCAACAGGTGGTGGAACACTGAAAAATTAATTAATTAGTTATTCTCTTAAAATAGATGACTTAGCCAACGATCTCTAATAAATGACTCATTTGGAAAATGCGTACATTACAATGGATGTACCTCAACATGGATGATTGTCCAAAAATTTGAGAGGTCTATAATTCTAGAGTTTGGGGAATTGGAATCCAATAACTTGAGAATCAAGCTTAAGAGATATATCTTTATGAGGCTTGCAAGGAAGCTTTACGAGGTTCTACCTGTACATGAAAAAATCGTCGATTTATCAGTGATAAGTTTTGGCCAATGAATAATTGCTACATTTACTCACCAAAACTTATTGCCGATGAGTTGACAAAAAAATGCAGATTGTTTTGCAACTTATCACCAATAAATCGGCAATAAGTGCTTTATTTATAGCACACGGCTATATAATGCAGTTTGGCGTCAAGTAAAAAGCTCGTTTTGCATTTCCTCATTTGTTTTGTTGTCCAAGCCAAAAAAAACATGGCCAAGAGAGGAAGAAACACTCAAAACCCAAGTCTAATATTTGGAATTTTGGAGTCTTTCACATGCATGATAAGTAGATAAAAATTAAAATATGTTTTCACCTTGCTTTCTCACTCTTCAATATTTTATTTTGTAGATGCTTGGTGGCCAAATTGGGGTGGAAATGTCCCAAATTTGCAAAGACTTTCCCTTCAAATTTTATGCCAGCCTTGTAGTTCATCCAGTTGTGAGTGCAATTGGAGCTTGTTTGAGGCCATCCACAGAAAGAAGTACAAGTTAGCGCAAAAATGCCTCAATGACCTTATCTTTGTGCAATATAACCTTGAGTTGCCCACAACATAGAGGAAACACTAGCTGGTCCACTTGATTTGGATGACATAGATCCTTACTGCGATTGGACATTACAGAAGCAACCTCCAGTGCTTACAGAGGATGAGATCTACAATTTGGAGAGGCGGGCTATGGGGGAGGGTGGATTTGCAGTGGGGTTGGATGACATTAAGGAGGATGCAGAGGTTGAGGATGATGAGACATTGCCAATGCCAGCACCATCTATATCCAGGTTGGAGGTCGAGTCATAGCCAGTTGTACAAAGGGAGGAGGCACAACCACGACGGACTTCTAGGACTAGACCCCCTACCCCTCTTGTATTTTTTACTAGAGTTGCTGGGAAGGAGAAGAGGAAGATGTAGACTATTTTGATGTTGTACTTGTATTTACTTATAGTTTTACAAAGAAAATTTGCTATTTTAAATTTGTTTTAGACTATCAGGCTACTAGCTATCAACATTCCACATGAGGATGCCATTTTGTACCCCATTTGCATTTATATATATCTAAACTCAAATTGTTTCTTTTCTTTACTCATTTACTGACTCATTAGATGCATCTCCTCATTGAATTTTGAAAAAAAAAAACATTTCTAATTTAATTTTGTTGATGTTTTGTAGCTTCAGTTGGATAAACACTATGAGTCAATACTAGTAAAGATATGTATATATATATTTAAGTATATATGAGATGTATATATATACTTAAATATATATATATATATATATATATATATATTATGTAAATATTAGAGAAATTAATATAATACTCAAGAGATATTATATACATATATATAATCATAATTGTCATTATATTAATTACATAATAATTAATAGATATGTCCCATGACGGGACATGTCTCTTCTTGGCTCATTCTCAATATAAATGCAAGAGATTGTTGCATTTGGAAAACATATGCAATCAGGCAATGCTATTACATTTCTAGCGATTCCAAACTTTAACATGGTATCAGAGCCAGGCTGCAAATGTAAGAAAGTAGTTTGTTGATGGTGAATGTGGGACTATCTCAGAAAATACAATCTCAGTACAGGGACTATATCTCACAAATGCACCGTTGGATTTTTTTGCATTTTGGATATGTTGGTAATAAACAAATTTCGAAGAATCTCGCCGGAGTGATTGGTGAGAAAGTGCCGGGTTCAAAAGTTATGACCGAATGTGTACGGGTCTATGTGAAATCTGGTGAATGAAGTTGTGTTGCAGATTTTTGTCCACACCAAGTGCAAAGAATAAGGTCAAGTGAATTGTAGTAGATTTGTTAAGAAGGGTGTCTCTTTCTAGAAAGAAAGAATTAATTATAGTTCACCTCTCTTGGAGCAATCAAGTCATTTCACAAGAAGACATAAGCATTGTTCAATGATATAAGAGTGAGAATTTTACATGGTGGGGGGAATAATTACCAATGTTACATTCCCACTTGAACCATCCTTAGTGGGGAGATGATTCAAAGGGGAGATGTCTTTCAAATAATCTGAGAAGGTTTTTTCGGATTTGATGTATATGGACAGTAAAAGAGCGAGGTTCCTTATTTAAAAGCCTAACCGCTTGAAGGGAGATCTGATCAAATTGAAGGTTGTCATAGTGTATAGAACCTTTGGATATTCAAGATACGTCGTGAAGAATTCTGGTAATGTTCGAGAACGGCGACATCATTCTGTGAATTTGCATGATATTTTCTATATAGGCTCACCTTACAGAATGAAATACTTGAAATTTATAAAAGATAAATATTCCATGTTTTATTAATGCACATAATTTTTAAGTTTGTAATTCAAGCTATACTATTGGTTAGTAAAATATTGTATACTTCTATCATTGGTATTTTCGGTCAAGATAGTTTAGTGAGCTATTTGTAATCTCTCTCTAACATACCTTCAAGACGGAAGCACAAGAAAATTGCATTCAAGGCAGAAAGAACTCAATGCTTGCAAACGAATTGATGATTGAGACAAGATGCAAAGGGAGTCTAACATTTCAAAAGAAGACAAGAGGTTGATACAAGAACTTGAGCTTCAGAGGGAACAGATAGAGGATATGGTTAAATCAACTTTTGATAATCGTGGTCGTATTGATTCCGATGGAGTAGTCAATACTGAGATGGATTCTCCAATGATCAAGAAACTATAATAGTCAGAGGACTAGGAATCATGAATGCCTTTTGGGCCCTATGTAAATCATGAGGAAGTGACGACTTCAAAATGATTATCACTTGTATTTGTTAAAGTTATTGGAAGGTGACGATCTTACAATAACTTGATCTTCTATCATGATAGACATCTTATGATGGCTGAAATAGATCATGATAGATGATATCTTGCATGGTGGATTGAGTTCCTTAAACGGGCCATGATCTTCTATTGTGATAGACATCTTATGATGGCTGAAATAGATCATGATAGATGATAGGAATGTTCCTATGGTAAGTATTATTGAGGGTACATGTGCACATTACCTATAGGACATTTTTGAGTTGTGGTGAATATCATGAGACATGATATTCTTGGTCAGACCATATCTATGATATCATATTGAGGTGATATCTAAAATATTTTTTGAGATATGGTGAATATCATGAGACTTGATATTCTTGGTCAGACCATATCTCTGATATCATATTGAGGTGATATCTAAAATATTTGTTGAATACCTGGTGGACATCATGAGACTTGATGTTGGTAGGCCAGTACTCTGAGTACATGGTGAGTATCATGCGACTTGATATTCTGTGGCCAATGCTCCAGCTATCATGAGATGATATCTTTATAAATTTTTGAGTACTTGGTGAATATCATGTGACTTGATATTTTGTGGCCGATGCTCTCAATATCATGAGATGATATTCTTATGAATCTATGCATTATGGTGAATATCATGCGACTTGATATTCCTAGTCAAACCATATCTCTAATATCATAGTAAATGATATCTTCTAATCCTAATCATGTGTTTAATCTTCCCTAGCTGAGAGGGAGTGTTGATGTTTTGTAGCTTCAGTCAGATAAACACTATGAGTCAATACTAGTGAAGATATGTATATATATATATATATATATATATATTTAGTATATATGAGATGTATATATATACTTAAATATATATAAATATAAATATTATTATTATGTAAATATTAGAGAAATTAATATAATACTCAAGAGATTGTTGGCTAAAAATTTTGTAAGCCGCTAAAACTACACCTTACAAAATTGTAACTTTAGACAACGTCTCATGAGATTTCTCTCTCCTCTCAGCAATAGAGGAGGCTCCCTTCTTACCGTAGGTGGCTTCAACAGGAACTTAACTGAAAATACAAAAAGGGCGGTTCTCTTTATCAATTCCTCTTTTTTCAGGAATGATTTGCGTACAACTACTACTTTCTAACTTAACAAAAAGTGCCTTATTGCTATGATAATACTGGCGACCCTGGAGTTGACATAAGAACAATACCAGGAGCAACAGCTTTCTTTTTATATTTTGTGAAACAAAAACAAGAACCCAAAGTCTCCTGCGCTTGTCTCGTGAGGATTCAAGCAGAATAACCAGTAAGGCACAAAGTCTCTTACCAGATACTCTCAAACTTAATAAAAATACCTACAACTGAAGCCCAAAGTCTTCAGTTCTAAGTAATTGCGGCCACTATCTAACTATCACAATCTGTCCTCCTGCAACACAAAGTCTTCAAAAGTTCAAATTGGCTCTGAATGTAATAGGCAACTCAAAGTCTGCACAATTAAATTCAAATCCCTCTTGAGCAAAACCCCAAAACTCACAATCAATATCCAGAAAATGTCATCATATAACACCTTGAATCAACACAAAGTTTGAAAGCAAGTTGCCCCTTTTATTGAAAGCAATCTGATTTACATCCAAGCACAAAGTCTTAGAGTGCACAATACAAACTGGCAGAATTTTCTTGCCTTGCCAAAAGATGATTATTTACAATTTGCTCCCTCCTTTATATAGGAAAAGAGGAGAGAGAAAGGTGGAGAGAAAAGAGGAAAATCCTTAACCACCTTGACTTATTCCCTAGCTAACTAACTAATTTTAAGTTGCATGCCTAATGCACTTGCAACCTGATTACATGTTACAACTTTGCACGTGATACTATCACACGCAATTACATATGTCAAACACAAATTACAAAGACATGATGAAATATTCTAAGTGCCTGACAAGACATGACACCTATTACATCATCCTTCGTTTGTCTTCATGCTGCTACAGGATGCGCGGTGATTGATATGCTTTAGTTCGGCGAAAGCATCTGGAACAGGAACCTGCATCCTTGGTTGTCTCTTGAGAAGTACATTTGTTTCTTTCCATCTTTGCCTTGAAAGGATTCTTTCTGATTGTAGTCTTTCAAACCTTTCTAGGGAGAAAGATCCGATCTTCTTATCTAGCTTTTGCTCTAATTTTGATTTATTTGATTCCCTTGAAGTTGAATTTCTCTTAAGGGTGGCCTTTGAGCTCTCCTATGGGCTTCCCTTTCTCTTTGTATTCTTTCCCTTTGCTCACGTTCCAATCTTTCTCTAAGCCTCCTTTCAATTCTTTGTCTTTCTCTTTCAAATTCAATACCAACTTCCTCCTCTTCCTCCAAGATGGCCCGAGCAACTGAATAGTGTGCGTCGTCTTCTCTTTGATTCCAAATGAAAGCCCTTAAGTCTGAAATGATATCTTCCTGCCTTATGTTTATATCCAAGCCTAGTTGCACAACTGGATAGTTAGCATAGGAAGGCAACACCATCTTAAATCATTCTTTCTGTTTTTTCCTCTCACGTTCTGACCTTTCTTGAATCTTCCTTTCAATCCCTTGGGCCTTTACTTCTTCCTCTTCTGGTGTTGGCTAGAGATTCTCCTGACATAGCAATATGATATGCCTGAGTAACTGTGTCATGAAGATTCCACAAGGTAAGAACATCTTCAAGTGATGGATTCATTGCACTTTTTTGAATGCACAAGAAATGAGCTTGGGATATTGTATGTGGATGGAATACTTGTGAACAACAGAAGAACAAACGGATTTGAGTTTGTGTGGTGAGAAAAACCAAAACGGGTTTTTCAGAGGGTATTGCATATGAATGAACAAGCATTAGGTGAGAAAATGAAGCATGGATGGGTCCATTGCATGATCTTTGATGTACAAATATGGATTTTGGAAGACTATGGACACGGCATATGGCTGGAAAACTTTAGGACAGCAAAGAGGTGAATGGATAATGAGTGAATGGAGGGATGTCATTTCATGGAAAAGTGTCAAATTAACCACCATTATGAGTTTGACATCATATGGTGATGGTAGGGACAGCAGTTTGATGCAAGTGAATTTGGAAAATAGCACATAAGGGACTTGCATTTATTTTTTCTTCTTCATAGGACAGAGTTTTTAATCCCGACTACATGTACAAGAAAGATGAAGTTCTTGCACATGCATCTTTGGAATTGAGAATGGAAGTAGAAGAATTATATATTTTATCACATGTAAATCAAAATTGCAAGCTTTACATGTAGAATAAATAAATTTAGAAGAAAAACAAGAAAAACAACTAGGAAAAAATTTACCTCAATCTCCAAGATAAATCCAATTGATTCCCGGATTTAGAAAAGATTGGATAGAAAGAGTATAAATAGATCATTTTCCTAGTTTCTCTCCCTCAAAATTGGATAGTCAATGATCATATACAGCCAAACGGAGAAGATTGAGAAGAAAAATGCCAAGAAATAGCAACCGTTTGACCATTTCTCTTGCATATGCAATGAGAAAGAAAAACGGCATCTAGGGCATAAATCCGACCAAAAATGATAAAATAACTCAATAAAAAGAATAAATAACTCATCAAAATCAGTTCTAGAGCTAAGTGAATGATTTTAGATGCTCAAATCTTCCAAACATGAGGCGTTTTTGAAGAAAAATGATCAAGAAGTGGACTGTTTTTATCAAAATACATGTGCTATGCATTACAAACAACATATGCAATACTCACAAAAATCGACGTCCTTGGGAAAGATCACTGAAAACGTCATTTGTAATATGATTTACACATATGCAATCATGCTAAAAATCGACGCCCAAAGGATGTTATTAAAAACGTTGATTTTGAAATCTATTACATATGCTGTTTGAGGTTTGAACGCATATGTATTTATGTTGGAAATCAATGTCCTTTGCTGGGAGTTTAAAAACATTATTTTCAAAACCCTTTACACATGCAAAAAGATTTGAAAACATATGTAACAGCAATAAAAATCGACGCCTATGCTTGGATATTAAGAACGCTGTTTTGAAAATGCAATGGTAAGAGAAATTGACGTTTAATACACATATATGTTATGGCCTCTAAAATCGACACCCTTTGCATATATATTAAAACGTTAATTTTAAAAGGTATTACATACATGCATAAGATCGATTCCAAAACATATGTAATAACAACAAGAATCAACGCCAATACATATACATATAAAAACGTTAAAAAGGGGAAGGATAGCCTATGTTTAAGATTCTAAAATCAACACCTTCCTTGGTATGTAATGGCTCCCAAAATCGACGCCTTTACATAGAGGTTAAAAATGTTGATTTTAATGTTGGGTTTGCAAGGCAAAGACTTCAAAAATAAACATATGGGGAAGACCATTAAAAATGTCTTTTTCATATAGTTATTACACATACCATAAGCATATGTAATAGCTATTGAAAATCACGTAAAAAGGAAGAATATCTATTTTTAATGTATTAACATGTAGAGAACACATGTAATACATTTAAAATTTAACACCAAGGGAAGAGAAACAATAAAGAAATGAATACGTTCTTTTGAAAAACATATACATATCCTTATAAATATGACTTTTATGGAGAAAAAGCCACCTGGGAAGTTTAAATATGTTATTTGATATGCAATTGCATCCAAAAACAACACTTGATTAAATATTAAATACGCTTTTCCGAAGTTCAACTGCACATGCAATGAAAACACATGCAGTCATTAATAAAAATAACGTATTTAATAGGAAAGACTTAAAAATGAGATTTTTAATGTGATTTGCACAAGGATAATATGCAGTAAGAAATAAAAATCACACCATAAAAGATTTAAGTCTTTTTATCCTGAATTAATTTAATATAATTATAGTATTTTAACAAAATTAGTTTATTTAAAAACTAATTTTATGAAAATATTAAAAACTATATTCAAATCAACTCAGAATGAGTTGAAATTTGAAAATGAATTATAAAATCCATTAATTATATCAAATGTAATTCAATTACATGCAATTGACTTCAAAAACCCCACCTTTAATGGATTTTTAAAGAATATGCAGTCAGCACGAAAAACCCCACCTTTTTCATCATAACTGGAGCTATATAACTCCGTTTGACGTCTAAGTTAGCTCGAAATGAGCATATTTCAAAGGGCTTTCGACTCGAGGAAAAAACAAGATCAAAAACAAATGGGAAGAACGAAAAGAACGCATGAACGTGTGTTTATAAGAGCTTTTCAGGGATAACGAATCGCTTTTTTTACATCACTTCATCAAAACATTCAAAACATAGACGATACTCCTACAAATTGACAAGAAAAATTCGTAGGGTTGCCATAATTTTGCGAACTCAAAATTGAGGACAACAGAGATATTTTATATATATATATATATATATATATATATATATATATGTATGTATATTTTTACATATACATATACATATACATATATATATATAATCATAATTGTCATTATATTAATTACATAATAAATGAATAGACATGTCCCATGAAGGGACATGTTTCTTCTTGGCTCATTCTCAATATAAATGCAAGAGATTGTTGCACTTGGAAAACATATACAATCAGGCAATGTGTAATGACCCTTACCAATAGGCCACTAAAAACCCCTAAAAAATGTAACTCAAAATGTAGATAGAAAATTATTTTGCAATATATGAGTTCACTGTCCCAAAATTTCAGAATAATAGATAGCAACCAAATACCATCTAAAACACTATCAATGATGTAGGAAATTGCTCAAAACCATATGCCATTCATATATCAACAATTTGCAACAATGTCATACATATTTCAGCCAATAATATGATCATCAAACCCTAGGTTTGCAATATAGATAGACTGAAAATTACAATGCCCTTTCACTTGCAAAATCCTAGCCTTCCTTTGATACCAATAATGTCAAATGGCAAACAAAGACAAGTACAATGTAAAATAGTAAAGTGTTGAAGCTATATTTTGTACTCAGCTGAAAACATACATTTCTCAAAAAATATGCCAAATGTCAAATGAGAAGTGAGGAACCTAATTGTAGATGGCTGCAATAATTTTTACCAGTGCTGAAGATGCCAACACCCAAGCCAAAGTCACTCCTAATCTGAAAATGTACTTTCTTGCAGATTTTCGAAAATGTCTAAGAATTTTGAAAATTCTTTAAAAATAAATCATGGTATTTTGGGACTCCAAAATGCACCTATCTTTATCTCCTCGACGATAGAAATCCGATGCAAAAATACCCAGAATGATATGTTGAGTAATGAGGAAGATATGAGCAAAAATGTGGTTCCAAAACCCTATCCTGAAATTCTGAAAATTGAATTAGACTTGTAGC
Organism: Chamaecyparis obtusa; assembly: GCA_027943335.1. Taxonomy (NCBI): domain Eukaryota; kingdom Viridiplantae; phylum Streptophyta; class Pinopsida; order Cupressales; family Cupressaceae; genus Chamaecyparis; species Chamaecyparis obtusa. Next base: position 235,812 of record BSBK01007281.1, read on the forward strand.
AAAAACTTTTTCGGATTGCTTTTTTGCTCTGCTTTTTCGAATCTGCTTTTTCGCTTTGCTTTTTCAGATCTTCTTTTTCGCTTTGCTTTTTCGGATCTGCTTTTTCAGATCTGTTTTTTCGCTTTGCTTTTTCGGATCTGCTTTTTCGGACTGCTTTTTCGCTTTTCTTTTTCGAACTGCTTTTTTCGGATCTACTTTTTTTCCTCTTGCAATAAAAAACTCAAACCCTCAGGTAAGTCTGAGGACTCCAAATAAGCTCACCTTGAAATGGTTGAATACCACTTCCAAAGTGCAACCCTTCAAAGGATATTTCACCTCCTTAGTTATGCAAATCGTTAAGAAACTCCGTTCCTAAAGATCAAATGACAATCTGCAGACCAAGATGGTGCCACAAATGCTCAAAGAGAAAAGTAGTGTAAACTCAAGTCATGGGATGTCCAAATGAGAGAACAAGCACTCTATTTATTTACTTTTCTAAGAAGCCACTAAAACTTCTAGAAGTATCCATAAAATATTCTTATAAAATCTCTTTATAACGCACTTTTATATAAAAAGTAACTTTATAAAATAAAAAGTGCAACTCAACTCAAAATTATAACATTTTGGCCCCACATAACACATTATAATAAAAATATGATAAACACCATCTCTCCAAGAGCAAATAAGACCATCCAATCCCCAAATAATCATCAGAATGACTCTCTCACCAAAACCATCTGCCTATGAGAGTCCATGATAGGCAAATCCACTAAAAAATGACATGTCACTAAAGAGGGGACATGACAGTCCGCCCCTCCTGAAATTGCTTGCCCTCAAGCAATCCCAAAGCTGGGTGCTGCAAAATATCTTCTCCCTCCCATGTGGCATCCTCCTCAGGCAAATTTCTCCACTTCACCAAATACTCCCTGATGGTCCTCCTGCAGAGCTGCCTCTCTCCGTTGTCAATGATGTACTCGGGAACAAGAACCAACTTCTCCTCATCATCCAATGGAGGAAGAACTGTTGAAGGCACAACATGCTGACCCAACGCCTTCTTGAGGCGTGACACATGGAAAACATTGTGTACCCTACTGTTTGCTAGAAGCTCAAGCTCATATGCCATCTCTCCAATACGCCTGATAATCCTGAAAGGACCATAGTACCTAGGCTTAAGTTTCTCCGACCCACTCTTCCCAAGAGTAGACTGTCTATAGGGCTGCAACATGAGATAAACCATATCACCAACCTCAAAACTCCTCTCTATCCACTTCTGATCTGCATACTACTTATGCTGATTCTATGCCCTGGCAATATTATCTCTGAGAGCATCAACAATGTCCTTGCTCTCCTGAAGCAAATCTCCAGCACGAGGAACTCTAACATCACTCATAAGTAAATCCAAAAAACTCGATGCCTCATAACCATATAGTGCCCTGAAAGGAGTCATCTGAATAGACATGTGGTATGTGGTATTGTAACAATACTCACATAGATAAATCCACCTAACCCATGCCTTCTGCTGCCCTGCCATATAGTTCCTCAAGTAGCCTTCCACCCACTTATTTACTATCTCAGTCTGCCCATCAGTCTGCGGGTGGTAACTGGTGCCAATCAATCCACCTGGATCCCAAATGTAGTCATGAACTGTACTGTTGTCAATCAACGCAGGGTCTTGCAATATCCTCTGCAATATAACCAAGAGGAATCCATAATCAAACTGACAAATACAGCTCAACCAAACTCCAAAATCACAACTGCCACAGTCAAGAACCCACGAGACACAAACCCTCAGAACATCAGAACCCAAGTAAAGTGGACAACTCAAACTGCCAACACAGTAAATACCATCAACGCATCCCATTGGCCTATGCGGAATGTACAATCCAACTCTACAACAATGGTGAACACTCCCGAATGGAACTGTACCAAGTATGGAGAATCCACACACTGTACAACTCCTGCAGTCAACACAACTCTGCAGATCACCGGCCACTGTCTCATAACCATAACTCCCATGCACCGCTGATGGCGAAAAGACATCACAAGATAAACAGCAAGAAATAGAACCCAAACCACATCTGCCTGCCATCAACTCCTCAACACAAGGATCAAAAGCAAACTGATGTACATAACCTGCAGTATAATGCTGATAAAAAGAACCAACCTCAGTCAACAGCTCACCATGCACAGGTGATACAACCCACTACGGCTGATCACCAGCTAAGTCAGGAGATGTCATAGCCAAAGGAGTAGAATCAATAACAACAACCGCTGAAGCATCACTCCCAAACTCCTGCTCTAAGTCATATATTATCAAGCTGTCAACTGCAGACCCTATTGCCATGTCATGCCCATCACAACTCTCATCCCGTGGCGTCAAACCATCCCATAACTGATGACAAGCACTAAGGACCAAAGTACATCTACGTATCATCATCTCATCAACATGGTCATCAAAGGTAAACTGATGAGCATACCTCACAGTGTAATGCCGATAAGATGCCCCAATCTCAGTCAGTGACTCAGACTGCAATCCAAATGAAACTAACTGCAACCGATCACTAACCAAGCTGGAACTGCCTACTACCTCCGAAGACACTGCCAAGGGAGTAGTATCACTAGCAGGAACCATGCCAACTGTCGGCTCACCAACATCACATATGATCTCTGATACAACATAACCAGTCTCCATGCCATCAGTAGTAGAGACCACCACCATGTCAGGCATACCACAACAATCTGCTACAACACCCAACTCAATTGAACCTGACTCTAGTGGAAACGAACCCGATATGTCAATGCTAGTATCGAGGATGGATGCATCCCCATCTCCACTGTCTCTGACAATCTCGACCATGGACATCCTCGGATCACCAAACACCACAACCTGTGACTGAACAGAATCTGGTAAAGACTGCAGTCGCTCTAACTCCATGGTCACCTCAACCAAATGAAACTGTGACTCCTCGAAAGCCAACTGTGTACTCTCAAGAATCTCAGAAGTCACCTCGAGCTGCTGAGTAAGCTCACTCACCCCATCTTCCTTGGTCAATAATGCATCGTACGCTGTACTGCCCCACTCCATAAGATAATCTCTGTCGGCTACCAACTGCATATAATTCTGTCTCAGGATCCGGATAGCCTCCCATAAAGAGTGGATCTCTGTCAAGGAAAGATAATTGCCTCCCTGCTCATCACTAGTAGGAGAACCCCATCCATAAACTGCTAACAACTGACGAGCAACATCAAAATGCTGGCAAGCGATAGCAATGTCTCGCTCACTAACTCTCAGCTGACTAGACACATGATGACGCTGGCTAGACTGTCTCCTATAATCCTCCTCTGACGCACTGTCCAAAAGAGTATCCTCAAGGTTACTAGTCTCTAGAGTATTACCATCCATATCCTGTGAATTAACTCCAAAGCTCATATCAACATACGGAGTATCAAAAACTGTAGCACCGCTGTCCAACTCCTCTGTACCAAAAGAAATTGCCGAGGAAACTAAGTCCTCACAACTGCCCACTGCATCCTCCTGGATGTCATCAATGCCAATATGATCCTGGTACTCATCTGTAAACACTGCCAAATATGAAAGATCATCAACACATTCCAGCAAGAATGGTCGATTGGATATATGAACAAGGCCCAACACCGGTGTATAAAAACTAATACTAATATCGGACAAGCTACTGGCACAAGAAAGGACAACACCGTGCAATCTGCTAATCAAATCCATGATAGCACCCAAACAATCACTGCTACCAAAAAGTGATAAAGATCTCCAGTCAACTGAATCCCAAACGCCAATATAACAATCTCGAGTCCTTATCCGTAAACTAGAATCAGCTGGTAACTCAAGCAAACTCCTCACCTGAGTAATATGACTAATACCAACTAACTCCACATACCTGTCTGACACTGTCCCTGTATTCTGGATGTGGATGCAAGATGAATTATCAACGACCACATATGATCCATCTGCCGCAGAAAGCTAAGTATCAGGTGTGCAAGATGAAACCAAACTCAACTCCACGCCATGCTCATCCCCATGTCTCTCCAAGTCCTGTAATGCCAATGGAGTATTCACCAAAGAAGCTCGAGTGTCCTCAAGCTCGCGAGAAAGCCTGTCAACTTCCTCCTCCTTCCTCCTCAAGGTATTTGAATAGTCTCTAGCAAGGCTAAGAAGATGGTCACGATCTGATAGAAGATGTAAATAACTCAACTTCACTGTTTCCATTCCTTCCCTAATCGCCTGTAAGTCAACACAAGAAGACTCTGCCTGAACTCCCTTATGTCTGCCCTGTAACTGAATCATCTGGATATGATCCTCTATCATATCCCGCATCCTGTCATAATGAGATAATGAAGTCACAATACTGTCTTTGGTCACCTTCAGCTGGCTGGACAAATCATGCGAAGTACTACCAGCCTCAACCTCATGTGACGAAGCATCCAAATGTGCCTGGTACTCCCTCTCAGCAAAGTCATGAATACTCAATGTCTGCTCATCTCTACCAGGTATCTCACCATCGTGCGCAACATCCTCAAAATCATCATCTGAACCCTCTACGCTATAGTCATTGCCTGTCGTAACCAAACCATCCTAAGTACCTGTGACATCACCCTCTGGCAACCTGTATACAACTGTCTCAACTTGAGTATCAAGTTGACAGTTACTATCCATCAGTGTAATATCCTTCACCACTTCTTCCTGTGGCTGAATAGGAACTAAAACCTCTACCTGGCTGCAAGCTAATTTCTCGAACTCCTCATGCAAGTTCCTGGTAATTGTGTCATCTTCCCTATGAGAAGATTTGCCAAATAGAAATCCAGTCAACTTATCCACCTTAGCTGGGTTGGACAGCATGTCATTCATCATACGGTGGTGCTTAACCAACTGTTCAGACATGTCATGGCTTATTTTCTTAAGTTCATCTCGAATGTCTAAATAACCATCCTTTCTACTGTTCCGACTTTGGATCTTCCTACTTTGTCCACCAACTGTCCAGGATCATGTCCTCTGAGACTCTGTACTATACCTGTCCATTCTGGATAAAGCAGAGTGCTGATCACTCATACAAGACGGCTCTTACCCAACAGGATAGCAAGAAAACTGCTCTGATACCACTGTAATGACCCTTACCAATAGGCCACTAAAAACCCCTAAAAAATGTAACTCAAAATGTAGATAGAAAATTATTTTGCAATATATGAATTCGCTATCCCAAAATTTCAGAATAATAGATAGCAACCAAATACCATCTGAAACACTATCAATGATGTAGGAAATTGCTCAAAACCATATGTCATTCATATATCAACAATTTGCAACAATGCCCTACATATTTCAGCCAATAATATGATCATCAAACCCTAGGTTTGCAATATAGATAGACTGAAAATTACAATGCCCTTTCACTTGCAAAATCCTAGCCTTCCTTTGATACCAATAATGCCAAATGGCAAACAAAGACAAGTACAATGTAAAATAGTAAAGTGCTGAAGCTATATTTTGTACTCAGCTGAAAACATACATTTCTCAGAAAATATGCCAAATGTCAAATGAGAAGTGAGGAACCTGATTGTAGATGGCTGCAATAATTTTTACCAGTGCTGAAGATGTCAACACCCAAGCCAAAGTCACCCCTAATCTGAAAATGTACTTTCTTGCAGATTTTCGAAAATGTCTAGGAATTTTGAAAATTCCTTAAAAATAAATCATGGTATTTTGGGACTCCAAAATGCACCTATCTTTATCTCCTCGACAATAGAAATTCGATGCAAAAATACCCAAAATGATATGTTGAGTAATGAGGAAGATATGAGCAAAAATGTGGTTCCAAAACCCTATCCTGAAATTCTGAAAACTGAATTAGACTTGTAGCAAAAACTTTTTCGGATTGCTTTTTTGCTTTGTTTTTTTGGATCTGCTTTTTCGCTTTGCTTTTTCGGACTGCTTTTTTCGGATCTGCTTTTTTTCCTCTTGCAATAAAAAACTCAAACCCTCAGGTAAGTCTGAGGACTCCAAATAAGCTCACCTTGAAATGGTTGAATACCACTTCCAAAGTGCAACCCTTCAAAGAATATTTCACCTCCTCAGTTATGCAAATCCTTAAGAAACTCCGTTCCTAAAGATCAAATGACAATCTGCAAACCAAGATGGTGCCACAAATGCTCAAAAAGAAAAGTAGTGTAAACTCAAGTCATGGGATGTCCAAATGAGAGGCCAAGCACTCTATTTATTTACTTTTCTAAGAAGCCACTAGAACTTCTAGAAGTATCCATAAAATATTCTTATAAAATCCCTTTATAATGCACTTTTATATAAAAAGTAACTTTATAAAATAAAAAAAGCAACTCAACTCAAAATTATAACATTTTGGCCCCACATAACACATTATAATAAAAATATGATAAACACCATCTCTCCAAGAGCAAATAAGACCATCCAATCCCCAAATAATCATCAGAATGACTCTCTCACCAAAACCATCTGCCTACGAGAGTCCATGATAGGCAAATCCACTGAAAAATGACATGTCACTAAAGAGGGGAAATGACACAATGCTATTACATTTCCAGTGATTCCAAACTTTAACAAATTTAAGAAAGCTTCTATAAAATATCAGTTAGTTCCACTTTTCTTTCAATATAGTAAGCCTTAAGAGGGTGCGTTGGAATATAGGGCTTAACTTTGTAATGAAGTCACCATAGGGACATAATGGTGTTCTATTGTTGCTATTTTTGGCATTTAGGGTTGTTTCTAAAAAGATAAACCTCATCGCAATCGTCAGTCCAAAATCTAATAATATAATATTATGTTATTAGCTCTTTTTCTCAATAGCATTTACTCCCTACGGGGTATATGTTTGATACTCAAAGTAAACAGGAATATGAACATAACACATATAACATAGTAATTCAAATCTAACACGTAACACATAAGACTGGCAGAAAGATATAGCTTTATTTCCAATGTAATGTAGGTACAATGATAATGTCCCTATTCTCAGTACAATTCCGAAATATAAAACTTTCAACGGTTGGTTAAGAGTGCCAACCATCGACAAGCAATAACTACTACCAGAGAACTATATTCATTGCATTGCCATTTACTAAACAAAAGCATAATTTATTATAGTTGGAAAAACTACCACCAACAAACAGTATTCAAGGTAGATAAATATGCTAAAGTTAGAAACAATGATCGTTGATATACTAGATTGCTAAGCATTGATGAAACACTTAAATATAAGAATAAAATGATTTAAGTTTTTTCACCTTGGCATGCCAATAATATGTACACCCCTTCTCTACATGTTATAATTAGAATTTTTGCCATTACTTGTCAGATTTGGGTAGTTTTAAATGAATAATTGCATGTGGTTACCAGTAGTCTCAATCTAACTGGCCCTTCAAAGAGAAGTCTTTTAGTCAAGGAAGGCAATCTGATTTTATACATGTTCTTCCTGTTCTACAATTCATTATACAAAGCACTACCATGGAATAAAGCAATAATTGTTCTTCAGCTATGGTCAATCAGTACATACTAATATTTTCTATTTATATTGCAATTGGTCATGTAATCATTTAGCAACAAATTGTAGGAAAAAATATAGGTATGTTGACAATAAATCCTATAAGTGTATAAATAATATAAAGAAAATCAATTTCAGAGGCAAGTCGGAACTCTCTCAAAGTTGTAATGGCCAGTCAGCTCAAAGTATGGGCTCCAAATCCCCTATCAATTACAGGTTCTATGTTTGTGAAGAGACAAATATATGTCTGTTAACACGGTAAGTGCAACATACCCTTTACCAGGACATGCGTCTACTTCAGACAAGCATAAGCACAATCTAGATGTTACAGCTTGTTTAATTAGCCTAATTCGATTACTGAATTAATTATGTATTAATTTTTAATAGAAAACAATTAGGCGAGACAGTTTGTTTATGCTAAGTCTTGCTGAAATATAAATAAGAATAATTATGATGATGACTAATTATCCAAGTGTGATACAAACTTGACACTCTGTCCAGTTGAACTGAGAGTATTGATGAGAACGAGGCTCTAGCTGATGGAGTTAACCTGTCAAGATGGAATCAAAACACACTTTAACTTATGTAGTTAGGTTGCATATTTGAATTTATTGCATCATTTAATGAATAGATATAATTGGAGCTTTGCATTTGGGAAAAGGGTTTTGAGATGCCTTGCTTACATTTTAACTTGTGAATGATTGATGATTGAATTGTAGATTTCACCATCAAAATGGGTTGGAGTGTGTGTGTGTGTGTCAGATGACTTCAATATGTGAATATGTAGTCAAAAATTTTGTATTTTAATTTTTAAGAGTTGTCAATAAGATGTTTGGTTAATGTTAATTTTAAGCTGATAATGTACTTATCGCTCTTCGAATTTTCGGCAGTTAACTCATTCTCAGTACCCGTTGGGTGGTTGGAAATGGTTATGTGTAAGTTCTAGAAGTCTTGTCCGATGTGAGTACGAATAGAGCAAACTTAACCGCAGTTTGGGAGCTCTCGTATGCAAATATTCCCTGGTATTTCAACTATCCATCATTGATATATATTTCCTTTCATAGCATTACAATTGCAGTTCCATATGTTGAACAAGTGGTTGTTACTCATCTCAGCATTGTGTTAATTTTATACTAGGGAAACATTCAAGAACCATAAAAGATATTAGATTTTTAATTTGCGGGACTTGACCCGTGTAGGTTTCTGTCATCTCAAGATGACCAAATGAGTAGTCATTACCACAATGACTTTTTTCTAAATTATTCTCACGGTGCTTGCAAGGAAAGGGAACCCACTTAGCACATAAACACCTTTAAAAATTGTTAGTAGAGAAAGGAATATTGAATAGTAAATACATTCAATGCTTTAGGATTTTCAGTATTTCACCGTTTAGCCTCTTTACCCATTGGCAAAGCTTTTGAAGCGTATAATACCTTATATTTTACCCTAATCTCACAAATCTTGCCAATGTGGGATTGACCCAATTATAACCCACCTATGTATTTATTTTAAGAACAATACGAAATATATCAACTTATCTAAAATTAAAAATTTTGACAAATATGAGCAAGAACATACTTGGCGGTAACCAATTGCACGTGATGCCATTCTTGTGTTAGGAAGCATTCCCATATCCAACAGCCAAGAGGCTTCTGCCAAAAGTCCGTTACTTCCTGCAAAACAAAACATCAGTTTGCTCTTGCCTAAAATATAAAACTGCTTAGACATGGTACTCCCATCTTTGACATTACATATCTGTATCAAATAATTCGTAATCATAATTTATACATTATTTTTCACTCTTGATTGCACATTTTTATCTTCTGTGGTGTAATGCTTCATTCAGGTATCATTCACTCACTTGAATATTTATACTTAGATCATATGGTTCAGGATTTTTAACCACTTTTTGTTACCTGCTCTTGCTTTGTTCCTTTGCTTTAGGTTTCTTGTTTTTGTGTCCAGTTACTTTCTTGGCCCAGGGGCCTCCTACCCTACGTCTAATTTATTTCAACCAGTTGTACTTTCACGGTCCATTGACCTATCATTTGCAGAGATTAATATGATATTTTCCTTTTTTTTCTTTCTCAAAAGTAGATGGTTTCACTTTTGAGACTCATTTGCCTACCCTGGTTATTTGTAGACATTAGCATAATTTTCTTCTTTCTTTATTTTAGAATGATTAATTTTGGTAAATAGTAACTGTTTTTATTCCCCAACTGCCTCTCGAACCTTCCCAGAAGTTTTTGTTACTACCATCAATCGACAAATCATATTTTATTTATTTATATTTTATAACTGACACTAAGAGAGTTTGACATTTAAATTGATTATTATTTTCCCATACTCCATTTTGGACTTCCACATTTTAGAAACCTTACCTTCTTAATACCACAAAAAATTATGAATTTCAAGAAACCAAACCATCATGATATTATATAATTTTCAGCATTGACTTTGTGTGGCAGGTACTTAGCCATACATGTTACCTATGAGCATCTCCTCACACCGCTGATCAATTTTTTTATAAAGCTCTGCTCTTTGAACAGAAAGGAAAAAACACAGAAATTCATAGTCCAACTGTTTACGGGAACTTTTTGTAGTTTCATCCTCTGGATGCGTGTTGTTGCAAGAAGAAACTGTTGTAATCGAGGTTTCTTTTGCTTTTAAAATGTCATATGGTACGGGAAATGAACTTCGAGGAACTCCAGCAGCCTGTCACAAAAGGAAATAAACAAATTCTTATAAATAATAAATATCAACACTAATACAAAAAAATATAAATAGCTCAAGTCCTTCTAGTGTACAGGTATTTACTGGCGATCAGTGCCATCGCAAAGGGGATAGGCATTTGCACCAAATTAGCGCCTGTGCCAATGTTGGGGCCTCCGCAAGACTTGTTTTGTGAGCCCTTGCGTGGATTCCGAAGTGCTTTAAACTTGCAACCCTGCTATTCCCTAGTTGACCCTTACCCTAATCATTGGTTTCTGAATGGCCAATTATGGTATAACCTCGTGATGTGATATTATCTCAGGCTTTATAATACACTAGTTTATATGCTTGCAATCTGCTGGTGGAGATGTTTTATGGACCATCAAAAAATTTCATTAAAATATAGCATCTTAATCCAAAAAAAGGTAAAAAGGATTATGGTAATTACCTCAATTATCTCAAGACCACGTCGTATGCGATACCAATCGTTGCGGCTCACATTCTTAGCAGTGGAATCACCTGCTTTCAGGAGGAGTTCCACAGCAGCATCCCAGTCATCATTTCCCTTGAGCATTCTCAAGTCATCTTTAATTTTAGAACTGATTTCAGAAGATGCTTCTGGGATGGCTGGCGTGCCATACATATACCTTTCCAAGAAAAATGGCAAGAAGTCATTAATTAGCTAGTTCATTCAACACCTTTCTTCATATTTAACCTCATAATATTTGATTAAAAGTATTCTTTTTACATAATCAAAAATCAAATTTATGCTAACATACAACTCTTCACATTTTGTGAAACAAATTTGGCAGGGACATATAGTCATTTGCAAATATCAACAAAGAATGATTAAAAACATTTCAAGATAATTTAAAATACCAGGATACCTACATTGTGGTATCAGAAATCGAGCATATGGTCAACTGACATAAAATTTACAGTGTAAACATGTTTGCACATTATTTAATAGTAAGCACTGCATCTGGCGCATTATGAAATCACTGGTTGACTACCTCATGCTAAAGGTAAAGCATCCTTCAAAATAATTGAAATAGAATTCTCTAATCGGTTTTTATAAGAAAACAAAAATACATACAACTCTACACTTTTTGAAATACAAATTTGGCAGGGATATATAGTCATTTGCATATCAGCAAAGAACAAATAAAAAATATTTCAAGATAATTTGAAGTACCAGGATACCTACATTGTTGTATCAGAAATGGAGCATATGATCAACTGACAGAAAATTTACAGTGGAAACGTGTTTACACTTTATTTAAAGCCTGCCAAAGGGCTCATAAAACAAATGTCAGCTAACCAACAATGCAACAAGAAATAGAACTTGAAAGGAGGTTATAACAGAAAAAGCTCCCTTGAGACACCATGGAAAATTACTACTGTTCTTCACCCACATTTTCCTTCGTGATGAAACCTTCCAACCAAAAGAGAACCACCTATTTTCACACAATATTCTCTTTTATTATCAACAAACAAAAAAGGCTCAATGCAAATAGCTGTATTATTATTGAGAGGTTGTAGAGGAGGATATCCAAACAGCCTAAATATAATGCTATGCATTTATCATCTCTAATAACTCTTTCATTTCACACATAGTGTGAACATGAGAGGCTTCAAATAAGGATCATCTAAGAAGAGCGAATTGGTCTATAGAAATTGGCCTCAACATACCAACATCACCCTTGGCTATGGAAGTCCTACCACCACTAATGACCTGAACCTAAATAATCAATGAGCCTCGGTCTATGAGAGAAGAAAACAAGCCCAAGGAAATTCTCCACTCAAAGAGGTTGGAAACCAAATCATTATATGCTTGAGAATTATAGTATGCACTCTCTAGACGTGTGAATGGTCAAGAGGCCCTAAAATTGGGGCCCTAAACATTACAACCCATAAGGCATCATGGGTTAAATATTTGTGTCAGAAAGATGCATCTAAGAAGCGATAATGCCATATCTGTAACCATGGGTTATTTAAAATAGAAAGCATTCCTCTTACAAAGATGTAATAAAGAGTCATGCCACCAATTTTAAAATGGCCCAATAAAGTAAACCCTCAACAAGGATAACCAAATAGCCTAAATATAACGCTATGCATATATCATCTCTAATAACTTTTTTCATTTCACCACGGTGTGAAGGTTAGAGGCTTCAAATAAGGATCATCTACGAGTGGCCAATGGAAACCACTGCCATATGGTAATATGGAGATCCATCCTTGTGCACAACATTTTTACGGAAGTTTTCTCTTGCAAAATACATAGAGATGAAATTATGGTTAATAGCTCAAGGGTCTGGGACAAAGCCATTAGAATTCTTAGGCACTGAGAGGGGGGGTGGGTGAATCAGTGCAAATAGATTATAGACTAATCCAAACATCGGTTTGAATAACTTCAATAATAACTTCCAAACCACAAAGCATATAACTGAAGTAAACAAATAAAAGCGAACAATATCAAGCATCCACAAAATCATCACACATGACACAATGATTTTTACGTGGAAACCCTTGGTTAGAGGGAAAAACCACAGTGGAGATGACACCCACAAGCCCACTACTGCAGTAAATGAGTTTGCCCTGTTAGGAGCATACAATTACCCTTTTTGAGGGTTCACCCAGTTAGGAGTGAATAGTACCTTGTTAGAAGTACAATCATATCTACTAAGATCTACCTTGCAAGATGATTTGAAGACTATTAAGAGGTCACCCGATTAAGGGATTTACAATGAGGAACTTGTTAAAGTTCACCCTGTTAAGGGATTCGCTTGTTGTAACTACTAGGGAACAACAAGTGAATGATCTGGTTATAGCACTAATTGCCTGTCAGATCCAATCTATTCTCTACACTTTGTATCTGCTCATAACTCTATCTCTATCATATCTCTAATAGCGAACCCTAATTGAGATTACAAACCTTCTTTGCAACCTTCACATCAACCATAGCAACATAAAAACAACCTTTACAATATGAGCAGTACCACTTATATACACTCCTAGCACCGACTACATGAAATCCAAATGTTTTCCTACGCAAGATCCACACGCCAAAATGATAATCTCGATGTTAAACACATTTTCCTATGACCGCAGAGGCTCAAAATAAGATCTACATGATATATTTTCAAGGTAGTCAAACACATTATGGCTTCTCCAATGCGCCACCTTAAATCTTCCCTATAAGATAACATCAATTCCAAGAATTCCAACTCATCAATTTTATAACCCTTATTACACGTCATCATAACACCAAATATCATCACAACTGCTATACCGCTTACCGATCTAGAATCTTCCAACTGATGCTCAAGAACACAAGTGTTCTTACCTGTCTGAAAGAATTGTGTCAACAAAATCTCTCTTACTGATCAACCAAACGAGTTGTGGTCAAAACCACACTGTAGTCTAACCATGTTGATACTGTAGCTTTGACCGCACCTCATAATTCTCCATCTATCACGACCGCTACCAAATTATTGAACTCACTAACTACCGTTCTTCTGGACTTAGCCAATTTCCATCATCACTGGTCACATATCTTTCACACCAATTGCATCCTGCACTGTGATACATGACTAAACTGACTTAGTTGCCATTTAGTTGCCATCAATGACAACCAAACTACATCACAATGTCAACAATCTCCCAATCTCATCACAATGCCAACAAAAGCATCTCTTTTTGTTAAACCTTGGTTTTCAGATTTCACTTGTTGAATGGAAGGTTTCAAAATTTTGCCAATTTGGATGAGACTTCCTGATTTTCTCTTACATTTTTTCGATTGCTTCTACCTTGGAAATCATAGGATACTCCTTGGTAAAATTGTTTTTGTAGCTCTTGACAATTTGGAACAAAAAATATGATCATTCAACCTATGCTCATATTTTGGCAAAGATGGGTTTATCTTGGGAATAGCTAGCAAAAATTTAGATGGAAGTAGATTATACTATTTGGAAGTAGCATCTTGACCAGGAAAAGTTGGATTTTAGATGTAGAATGTAATGTCCCAAACTACGACTTTACTTAATTTGTCCTAAAATTCCCAATTAGGGTTTGGATTGGACTTGGGAACGACAACTTATAACATTCCCTACTAGGAAAATGTCAATTCCCAATGATTAATTAGACATCACTATACATTTAAAATTCGATTAAGGAACAACCATTAATTCATAATACATACTTGAGCCCTTAATTCCTTACTTCTCTCCTAAACACTAACTTTAAGAAGGATGGTAGATTTACTGTGCCAAGGGGACATGAAACAATATACAAGCAGGCTCCCTCAAGGCTCTTACCCATCTCAGGACCTACCCATCATGTGACCAAATTTACTCTACCTTTCCCTTCAAAAATTCCCTATCCTCTTAACAATAATTAGTGAGTGAATAAGAAACTGGCTAACTATGTATTACTATCTTATATATTACGAATATACACGTATCTATATAACATAACTGATATATATATATATATATATATATATATATATATATATATATATATATATAATTTTATTCTTACTATTATTAATAAATATATCTACATATATATTTGACCATATCATAGTTCTTTACCCTTATTAGAATTTAATATAATATTATATAACCAATATTAATACATGACTCTTTTCCTTTTATTACTGAGAAGTAATTAGTAAAAAACTTTGTTGTCTTAACAAATGATCGAACAGATCATTATAAAGAATTTACAAGAATACAAAAATAGAAAGTTTCTAATAAGAAATTGAAGAAGATCGTAGAAATGATCTTATCTAAATAATTTACATATTATACAAAGATGACCATTAAATAGTAATAAAATAATATTCTAATACCCTCCCTTAATGGTCAATCTATCAACAACACCAAGCTGCCCCCTGAATTTAGCAAACTTATCTAGGCTGAGAGGCTTGGTGAGAATGTTTGCAGTCTGATCCGCAATTGGAACATACTGCAACTGAACTGATCCATCTTCAACCAACTGCCGAATGTAATGGCAATGAACATCAATATGTTTGGTTCTTTCATGGAGACTAGATTCTTGGCAAGTTTGAGAACCCCCTCACTATCAAAGAACAAGGGAGTCGGACCTACTTGAGATATTTGCATATCCGCAAGCATCCAGTGAAGCCAAACTGCCTCACAAGCTGCCTTAACTACTCCTCGCTACTCTACTTCTGTCGAGGAGAGAAACATTGCCTGTTGCTTTTTACTAGTCCAGGTGATTGCACTAGATCCCAAACTGAACACATATCCAAAGGTTGATTTCTTATCATCAACTGAACCTGCCCAATCTAAATCCGTGAACCCACTAAGTCTAGGATCATGACTCCTAGTGTAAAGAAGTCCATAATTGAAGGTGCCCTTCACATAACGCAACACACACGTCACTGCTACCCAATGATCGGCCTTGGGGGCTATCATGAAGCATGATATATAGCTCACTGCAAAACTAAGATCAGGTCTAGTGGCAATGAGATAGATGAGACTGCCCACTAGTTGCCTGAAAGTAGTTGCATCAACTGAAGGAGAATTAGACTTGGCTGACAACTTCAATCCTTTCTCCATAGGTGTGGAAGCAAGTTACAATCCTGCATTCAAAACCTATCAAGCAAGAACCTGACATACTTAGACTGAGAAATAAAAATGCTATCATCAGTCTGCCTAACCTCAACACCTAAACAATAATGGAGAAGCCCCAAATCTGTCATATCAAAATCCTTGCATAGGTCTTGTTTGATTTCGGCAATCAAATGTGTTGAACTATCAATAATGACCAAGTCATCCACATAGACAACAAGAAAAAGAACATCATCACCAGAGTATTTGATATACAGATTACTGTCTAAAGGGCTACGGTGAAAACCATGAGCAACTAAGTACTGATTAATATTGATGTACCACGCTCAAGGAGCCTATTTGAGTCCATAGAGTTCTTTCTTGAGTCTACATACTTGTTGTTCTTTGCCGACAACCTTGAAACCAAGAGGTTGCGTCACATCATGTAGACCTCTTCCTGCAACTCACAGTTGAGGAAGGTACTCTGAAGATCCATTTGATGGACTTTCCATCCAAACTGAGCGACAATGGCGAGAAGAAGATGAATTGTACTCATCTTGGCAATACGAGCAAAAGTCTCCTCATTGTCAATGCCCTCTCGCTATGTGAATCCTCAAGCAACTAATCTGGCCTTGTATTTATCTAAGGTACCATATGAACGATACTTGACCTTATACACCCATTTGTAGCTAATGGGCTTCTTCCCTAGAGGAAGATCAGAGAGAACCCAGGTGTTGTTCTTTAGAAGACTGGTATTTCTGCATCCATTACTTGTTCCCACACTGGAATCCCTTTTGCCTTTGCAAATGTTTGAGGCTCATAATTCCTATGAATGTTGACCATGAGAGAAAAGTTAATTGTATTTTGTTGCTTGCCCTTATTTCAAGAAGATTTGCCCTCAATGAGCTCATCAGGACAAAGATCACTAATGGTCTTAGCCCACCATTTAGGCCGGAGAGTAGATGTGCCAACATCAAATGGAGTAATAACTGGAGTTGGAGGTGGAAGAGGATTTGGAACAAGCAGAAGATTAGCATCATCCAGAGGGAATTTAGGTAGTGCATCATTAAATACAAAATCTGCATCATCCCTCCCATCAGGTGAACCAGATGAAAGATGGATACCCAAATCAGAAGCCTTCAAAAGGCTGATCCTCAGAATTCTACTCAGACGAGGAAAGCTGAAATGGTACTCGTTCTTCATCAAAGACAACATCACGACTGAAGATAAGATGATCAATGTCTACATCAATAAGCCAATAAGCCTTATGATTGTCACTGTATCCTATAAACAGAAGCTTCTGACTCTTGGAATCCAACTTGGAGCACCTGGCATCTGGAATCCATACATATGCTAAAGAGCCAAAACCTTTCAAATGGTTGATCCTGGGTTTGTGACCAGTCCAGGCTTCCTCAAGAGTCTTCCCCTGAACAACATGTGTGGGAGACCAATTAAGGAGATAAATCGCAGTAAACATTGCTTCTGACCAATATTTCTTAGGAACATTTTTGTGTTCCATCATTGACCTGGCCATTTCTATAATGGTGCGGTTGCAACATTCTACAACGTTGTTTTGTTGAGGGGTGTATGGTGTGGTTAACTGACATTTTATGCCATGTGTATCACAAAAAGTGGAGAAAGCAGTAGAACAAAACTCCCCCCATTATAAGACCTAAGAGATATAGAAAGAACCAGACTCTTTTTCTACTAAGGCCTTAAATTTCTAAAATACAGTAAACGCATATGTTTCTGTCTAAAAAAGTACACCCACATTTTACGACTAAAATCATCAACAAAAAGCAAGAAATACCTACACCCAGTAACAAAAGGCTAAGTTGCCGATTCGGGTGCGGATGCGTGAATTTTTATTTTTTTTGGATGCGGATGTGTTTGTATGCGTATATACATATATATATATATTTAAAATATATATATATATGAAGTGCAAGAAATCTGAAATATACAAAAATATTAAATAAATCATTTGATAGATCATAGTATGAATCAGATTATCAGAATAATGATACTTTACCATTGATCAAGACATCAAGTGACAAGATTCAAGATATTTCATATTTGATAGCTGAACTTCAACTTAAACTTCAATGCTTCATAGTTCATAGACAAACATATTCAAATAGAAAGAAGTTCAATAACTAATTTAAATTACAAACTCAAAACTTAGTTCATCATTCAATGTTTCATTGTTTATCAATCAAGGATTACTAATCAAATTGAGAATCATAAGGATTCTCAAGAAAATCCACATTCTCATTATCTCCAAGTCCAATTGCTGCAAGGTCAAGATCATTTGAACCAAGAACGGTTCCACTTGTGCTAGATGCACCGTGTGTGATAGTATCATCACCATCATCTGTAACTGCAATAAGATCATGAAGCGTTGCATCCAAGTTTGCACACTCAGGGACTACATCCCAAAGCTTGGTTGACCCTTCCTTGTATTCATTCTGGTTGCGTGACAAAAGACGCAAGTTGGTATGAATGTAAACCAAGTCCTCAGCTTTCTTTGAGCCCAACCGGTTGCGCTTCACTGAATGGATGTAGGAGTATGTACGCCAATTCCTTTCAGCAGCAAAAGAACTTGCAACCTGGATAGTGTTCACACAATTAAACATACAAATGAAAAACAATTTAAAGAATGTTAAACAATAAATTGTAGAATACATGTGGTAAACAAAAAACGACAAAAAAACTTGGTAAACAAAAAAACTTACTTGTGATAGGATCTTGATTGCAAGAGGTTGTAGATACTTGAATGGTTGACCATACATGTACCACCAAGTGATAGCTCCCGTTTTATATTGGTCCTTGATTGCATATGGAGACATTTTTGAACCCGAAGCAAATAAGCCAAATTCTTCCCTCACTGAGTCGTGCATTTGATCATCTGGGAAGAGCCTTGTAAAAGCTTTGTAGCACCCATTAGCAACTTCTTCATCCGCATATGGTGCAACTCTTCCTGGCATACCAAGTACTTGCTGACTATAGTACCTTGGAGATAATGCATATGCGAGGAGGTGCAATGGGGTAGTCATCTTCTCCCAACGATGATGAATGATTGCCTCCACCTTATTGCATAAGGCTTCACATTCTGTGGGGTCATTCTCATGATTTTGTATGGCAACTTTTACCTTCTCAATCATGGTGTCCATGCCATCATACACATCCCCCAAGCAAGGTGTATCTGTATCGGCAAAGCGGAGCATGGTCATGATAGGGTCCATGAAATCCAACACAAATTGCACCCGAGCCCACCAACTGTCATCCAAGACCAAAGCCTTGACCTTTTGGGCTCTTTCTGAATTTGAAGCCTTCCATATACCCCACTGGTTAGAAATAACCATTTGGCTTAATGCTGTTTGCACCTTCACAAGTCGTCTCATAACAATAGTATGAGACGCAAAACGGGTCTCAGCAACCTAAGCATAAAGCAAGTTAACAATATGTCAATAAATATCAAGCAAAGTTATAACTTATATACAATTTGATAATTGAACATGACCATAAATTAAAATAAATGAAATTTACTAATTTAATAATTACAATTTGAGTTTAGTATTTACCTTCAGCAGCTCCAATTTGGAGAATGTTCTAAATATGGATTGTGACATGTGGTGGTTCGTCACAAACATTTGTATCTCCTCCCCTTCTCGGTAAATTTGCTTCACCCAATCAATTTGGGTGCCAATTTGTTGCATGATCAAGTTTAGGGAGTGTACTGTGCATGGTGTCCAAAAAATATGGTCATACCGACCCTCAATCAAAGCACCTGCACCCCTACAATTTTTGGCATTGTCTGTAACCACCTGTACCACATTCTCACTCCCCACCATCTCTATGGCCTCATTGAGAATTCTACTAATGAACACTGAATCCTTCACCTGCCCTTCACAATCAACAGCCCTCAAAAACATTGACCCTTTGGGGCACATTGCAATCACATTGATTAATGGTCAATTTCTTGTATCTTTCCATCCATCAGACACAATAGTTATACCTGAAGTTTTCCAAGAATGTCTAATTGGTTGAAGAGCCCTCTCTATAGCAATCCTCTCTTTTTGCAATAAAGTGGTACGCACCTTTTCATACCCGGGACTTACATAATCAGCTGGGGCTTTATTGATGGCTTCCACCATTTCCTTCCAATATGGTGATCTTACCAAGTTGAAAGGAAGACCATTAGCATAGAGACAACGTGCAATGGTTTCATTAGCAAGCTCTCTTGCCTCCATTTTAAATGCACTATCCAATGGGCCTCTTTTGCGGGCTGTAATTTCTACTTCTTCCTCTTCCTCTCCCGGTACAGGTACTTCCAAGAATGGATGTTTGGAGGAGACAACTGGTTCATTGGGTACTTGCATTTTGTTCTTTCCGGATGGAGGTTGATAGAAACTCTTTTTTGATCTTTTAACCAAACAGTTAGCCTCTTCTTGTTCTTTTACAAATGAAGCTATCTGTGCACTAGACAGCCCCTTCCCATTTGGGCCTTTGCACATTGCAATACCTTTTCCAGAAGGGCCCATAAAATGAAGTTTTACACGGGAATATGAGCTATTAAATGGTTTTCTTTTGTTACTTTGACAAAAATTGCACTTCCAAAGATACGAGCCACCTCCTGAAACCTGTGATACTCTAGTGGTATGTCTCCATAAGGGAGATCCTACATCAATATTAAAATTATCATTACTTTGCCCTCCCACTGAACTTTGACTACCGGTGGTGGCCATTCTTGCACAATACAATCGATTTCCTTGCTATAATAAGAAAATAAATAAATACAATTTAGAAAAAAACTATGAACATCAAGCTTAGAAGTGCAAAACAATGATACAAAATAGTCTAAAACAAATAGCTAAACTTGTTTCATTATTTCTTAAAAAATGAAAAAATGAAAAAATGAAAAAAAACTTCAAATATTTCTTCCCAAACTTGAAAAAATCCATCAAAACCTCAAAAAAATCCATTAAAAAACTCAACAATGGGATCAAATGCTTACCTTTGATGCTGAAAACTCCTCCGTGGAAGCTATCTCTCAACCCACGAATGCTCCTCTTCGAAAACAATCACCTTAGCTTCACAATCGAAAATGGAGAGAAATGAAAAAATCTTCAAGCTGCATAACAAATGAGAATGTTAAATGTTGAATGGCCTCTTCTAGAGCCGTTTTAGGGTTTAGAAGTCAAAAGATGAATAAAATATTCATTGGAATGCATATTTTAATGTTTAAAAATGTTGCTTTTTCCCTTAAAATTGCGTCTAGGCCCGCGGTTTGACCCGGATGCATTCGGATGTGCCCGGATGCCCTGCGGATGCCATCCGGAAGCGCATCCTGGGCGAGCGCATCCCAACGCATCCGGGCACCCAGGATGCGCTTCCGGATGGCACCCACAGGGCATCCAGATCCGCATCCGCATCCGAACGCATCCGGATCTGCATCCGCCCAGAACAGAAGCGCATCAGTATCTTAGACAAAAGGAGTATTCATCGGACAACATACATCAGCGTGGACCAATTGTAGTTCCTTAGAGGCTTGCCATGAGTCACCATCCTTGAACAATGTCCTGTATTGCTTCCCAACCTGACAAGCTCCACAAGATTGATATTTCAGACTTATACTTAGGGTTTTCAGTTTATAATAATTCCTTTAAAAAAACAATTATACACTAATACAAAATTGATAAAGAGAGAGTGGATAATACCCGGTTTGTGCTGTTTCAATCTTCTTACAATTTGATGCTGATGATCATCCAGTATGCTGCTCCAGATTTCCTTCTTCTAATGTGCATGAGAAATGAATAAATATTATTCAATGTCTAACTGCTGTAATTATCAAATTTGGATCTGCTTATGGAGTGAATATTTTACACATGTTATGTTTTCTATGTCATCATATTCACTCCACAAAATACTTATTGTATATATGATCAGGTCATGACCAAAAGACACCTTATCATCAATGATAAGGGCCGACTTGAAATGGCTAAGTATATTTCTCAAAACAATAATACAAGTCGTCCCTCTTTAGAGCAATGTTTCTTATCTTCCATTCATATTTTAATACAACATATTGATGACATGTATAATGAGATAAATAAAATAAATATATTATTTATCTCAGGATATATATCATAGATTTGATCTTTCCGAAAAGGCCACAAATATCAACACACAAGCACGCTGATTCTGAGTTTGAATTTCAAGGAGGCCATGTACTAAATCTTCCCAAACAAGCTAAGCAAGATAATGAATGTTCAAGTAACCATATTGCTTATGCCAAAGACTGTTGATAGAAGATTTTGTTGCGAAGGCATGCTCAAGAGAATCACCTGTATCCACAAGTCTGCATAGACCATGATCCTCAATGCTAATAGCTACAGTAGTGCGTGCCGCACGATCAACAGTTGAACACTCATGTGTACTGAATACCACATCAAGCTAAGGAGAATGTTGCATGATCTGACTCGCTGAGAGTAAGTTTAGTTCCATGCTAGGAACGTAGTATACATTGAGGAATATGAGATTCCTCCCACCAAACTATATCTGAAGGTTGCCCCTGCTGACAACAGTATACTCTTCACCTCCTCCAAATATGACTGAATCGGTATAGGGCAAAAATTCTATAAACCAATCACACCTATGAGTGAAATGCTGAGAAGCACTAGAATCTATATACCAAGCACAAGATTTCACATGGTCTGCAG
Organism: Chamaecyparis obtusa; assembly: GCA_027943335.1. Taxonomy (NCBI): domain Eukaryota; kingdom Viridiplantae; phylum Streptophyta; class Pinopsida; order Cupressales; family Cupressaceae; genus Chamaecyparis; species Chamaecyparis obtusa. Next base: position 258,345 of record BSBK01007281.1, read on the forward strand.
GTCTTTTAGACATGAAGGTGTAAAAGGCAGATTCTTTCTGCTTTGTGTGCTTAGCAACATTGGCTTTAGGCCGAGACCCTCCCTGCTTCTGTTGTTCGAAAGCCAAACGATTGCGAAAATCCTTGAGCATATGGCCATATTTATCACAATAGTTACACTGAACCTTCTTCTTCGAGCCATCCTGAGACTGACTGGAGCCCTTTAGCTGAGATGATTGAGATGTCTATGATTTGCCTTTATCCTTATGAAAGGATTTAGCTGCAAAGGCTTGCTCTGAGGAGGATGAAGTGGCACTATTACCAAACTGTTGTTTCTAATGATCCTGTTGCAGGAGTTTGGTGCACAACTCTAGAAATTTCAAATCAATATTAGTTGAAGTAAGGTTGAGAGTTTCTATAAAGTGCTCATAAGATTTAGGTAAACTCTTCAAGGTGATGACTGCCATATTTTCTTCCTCCATTTTTCGACAAATGGCTTCGAGTTGATCTCGGATGTCCTTAATCTTCGTGAGATGCTCCTGTAAGGACACAAGTTCATCCATCATGATTGAGAGCAACTCGTTCTTCAGAAAGAACGCTCGGCCTTTGTCGGATGTCTCATGCAAAGATGCTTTCGAATTTTTGATGCTGACTTGCCAGAAGGAATCTAAGGCAACTAATCATCTGTGATAGATAGCTTGAGAAGCATGACGGCTTCTTGATTCTGGTCATCAAACTTGTCCTGGTCTGATGCAGTTGTGGTAGGACGAGTCTTTGTTCCCAAAACAAGAGCATCAAGGCAACGATATTCGAAGATTGTCATCATGTGCTGCTTCCAGGTGTTATAATATTTGTCGTTGAATCTCCGATTGCCTTCCAACATTAAGTTGGTCAATGACGCCATCTTGCACATTTCGCAATGCACAGAAAACCAAAATCAAAGAAGAGGCCATAGCACGGAATTTGAAACACGAATCCTAATGCAGAAAACAAAGATAGATTCAGATAGAGAATTCAACAGAAAATGAAGTACGTCTGGCACGGATTTTGAAAAAAAAAAATTGGTTGACTCAAAAAAATCTAACAAAGACCCAAAAGAGCTCTCAAAAAATCCACAAGAAATTTGAAATCAAAATAGTTTTTTGACTTAAACTGAAGGGTCAAAACCCTAGTCAAAGGTGCAAAAACCCTAGGCGGCCATGAACAAACCAAAAAGCTTTGTGCAGAGTCAAAGCACAAGCTGAAGGAGACCAAATAGCCCCATCTGCAAACAAAAATCCTAGTTGACTATCAATAACAAAGAAAAAAAACCAAAAATGGGTTGTTAATAGAAAACGACGATTGCAATAGAACCGTGAGTTGCAAATAAAAATGCACCTTGATTTGACCATGAGCCAAGCAAAAAACCTAGCGCAATGAACAAGGAAGAAGACGAGCAGCTTTGCAGGAAAGAAATGAACCTATCTGAGGGTCGTGTTTTTCAGAAAACGTGAAAACAAGACTGAAAAAATCAGTTTTTATGAAGAAACATGACCACAGGAATGGTCGACGATGGAGGTAAACAAAAAAAGGCGGAGATTCAAGCACTGGGAAGCCAAAATTTGCAAATATGAAAAAAAACGTGTTTTTAATAGGTCACACGAGCTGCAAGAAAAAACAACTTTTGAACCTTGTGAACAATCCTTGCAATACTGCGAAAAGTCTACAAAAAACCCTAATCATGAATGAAGTGATCACATTTTGCAGAAAGAATTTCGAAAAATTTGGAAGACTAATAATTTCATAAAGAAATTATAAATTTTTCGAAAAAAATAGCTTTATCTCTGATACCCTTACTGAGAAGTAATTGATAACAAACTTTGTTGTATTAACAAATGATCAAACAGATCAGTATAAAGAATTTACAAGAATACAAAAATGGAAAAATTCTAATAAGAAGCTCAAGAAGATCGTAGAAATGATCTTATCTAAATAATTTACATATTATACAAAGATGACAATAAAATAGTAATAAAATAATATTATAATACCTTTTTCATACCTTCTTTTGAATTATATCCAATATCCTTTATATTTTCTGATTCTGCTCTTTCGGTATGATCTATATCAAATATGTTTTATAATCTCCATTCTATTTATGATCTCCATCGATGATCCTATTTCTTGATTATCCAAAATCCCTCATATATTCTCCTTCGATGTAAACAATATCAAATATTAAAAGCTTCTATTCGATGATCTTCCCCATCACTATAATCTTCTGATTCGATGATGTTTTTCTAGAATGGTAATTGACCCACTTTAGTATCATAGGATACAATTGGATGAATGGCGACTCTTACCGTGAACTCTTAATTGTACCTTTTGGCTTATCCGTGTTAGTCTTACAAATAAATTAACTACTTTTAAAGATAATTGAACAGATGATATTATTTTCTTGGCCCATACAACAATTGATTGTTTGGCTTAGTCTTCACTTAGCTCGTGTTGTTTACCAACTATGATATTCCTATGTGGGTGAACAAACTAAGCTCCTCCGCAATGTAAGACTTTTATTCAAATCTTTGTTTCATGTTTGGTATTAGTGTTTTATATCTGTCAACCACTTCCAGCTAATGTATCGCAGCTACTTAGTTATATCGAATTGGTTGTATATCACAGATATTTTTCAATCGGTAACTCCCGTCAACAGTGATGATAATACCCTCTCTAACAGTTGTGTATATTCTTCGTACCTGGTCTCTTTGGACGCTAACACTTATCCCCTGTTATTTGTGGTCATTCCTTTTGTATTCTCTTCTCATTTGATAGTATTCAGACTGTATGTTTGTACTGCCTTTATCCCTTTCCTTGTGTGGGAGATGGTTCTTCCCTACTGTTCAATGGTAGGATATTTCCTAGCTTATGTGTACATATTTCTCTTTATTTTCTCTGAGTGACTTTTAAAAAATATGAAGTGTCTCCTCCCAGGTGTCAATGCGTGGTCTTGCCGTGAGTTCAGTGTTTTAACACTTTACATTCGCTCAGCCAATTGTTAACATTAACAATGTTTGTATATGTATTGTATTATTTAGTAAACCATATTTATATTATACTTATATATATTATATATTAGACTATATATATAACATATATTATATATTAAACTATATATATTATTCTTTATTATCAAATTCTATTTTAGAATGGGGACATTACATAGAATTATTTTGGAATTGGGGATATGTCTGTGGGATGTCTAAGCTCAATCAAAAAATCCTTTGAAAAGCATATTCATTTCTTAATGAAGAAAAGCTGCAAAAACCAAACAATGTAAATTGAGCAAGGAGCAAAAGCCCTCCCCTAATGGTAAGGTTTTGTTAGTGCGTAAGGATTCAATAAGTATTAAGGAGACAGATAAAGCTTCATGTTAAGAAGAAAGGAAGTGCATTATAGCAAATTTCATTTCAAAAACCCTCTGCTTCTATTTCAAAAGTTTCCAGAAAAGTTTTTGTAAGATTAAAAAAAGGAAATAAGTAACAATGTAGAGCTGCCAATTTTAAAAATGTGGAAAGGAGGAAAATATAAGAATTGGTTAAGTAGTGAAAGGGGACTACACATATGAAAATCCCCCTAGGTGATCAGGGTTATGAAAATTTAAGTCTTAATAAGACTTATCTCTTGTCAGGCAGTTGATATGCTTTTACCAAAAAAAAAGAAAATAATCAAGAGTTGATATCATATAGTAAAAGAGTTTAATTAGTTCCAGGTAGTTTCATAGAAACCATATGCCAATGTATTGTACTTCTTTCTATTTTACTAAAGGACAGTTAATATTTTTCTATAATAGCCTTTTAGGCTACAGGATTTAGGACCAATCATGCAGTTGATGCAATTGGTATCATTTAATGAGCCTTATTTCACTAACCTATATCTAGAAAAACATCGATTGTCGTTGATTTACAAGAGTAACTCATGGATTAATATCAGACACAAAAAGGAGTCAAGATTAAGTGTTGATCTCATTTTAAGGATAGTACCCAAATTTGTAGACTAGAAGAAACTCAGCAGAGCTTAAGTTGAAGCCGTTTCTTTGTTTTGCAGAATATCTATGCAGTATTTCTATTTGCAAGGTTAGGCAGGAGGAAGCATGAACAGAACTACAAATTTGAAGATGGCCCACAAATTGGGCCATTAGAGTCAAGGGCTTCAACTTAAGTATATCAAGATTTTCATTAGAACATAATGTGAAAATATAGACGTTTAAGATTAGACATGTAACTAAGTTTACATTCATTGTTGTGGTTAGAGATTAGATAATTATATAACCATAACCAAGTCTGTTACTATAAACATGTAATGTGAATTTCATACATGTTAAAAATTGTGATCTGTTGTAGACTAAGTGTAGTTATGAGTACTCAGAATTTATTCATTATGTGTTTCTAGTATTTTGCATATTAGTTGTATTTATTTGATGAATTTATATATATTTCTTCTTTGCCATGTTTTCTACCAAGCACAAGTCCAAGTCAAAATTTTGATACCAAGTTTTTGCTTAGTCCAATTTAAAAATCATGGTGCTAAATTTTCATTTGATTTATTGTTGTTATATAATTGAAATCGAAGCTGAACTCTGATATACATTTCCTTGAGAGACTAATTTGAATTTCTCATTCATGCATTTGAAATGTCCACTTATACTATGTAAGAATGCATATTTTGAATGAGATTTGTCCTTTACAAATTAATAAAATTTAGTTTTGTGCATTATAAACAATGACTGAGATAATGCATTGCAATTACTTATTTGATTTAAATATTTACTGTTGTTAATCCATGACTCATCATAAGTTCAAAACACTTTTTTATTATGTATAAATATCATATTTTTGCATTTTTATTGCACCACAAAAAAGTGGGGGTGCCTCCAAATGCCCTCAAAATGTGCCACCCATTTATTAGTGCCAAAAAATTACTGAAATCTTGCTTTTGAGTGAGATTCTTATTTGAATTTATTGAAACTGAAATTTGTTTCTTTGTTAGGCATCCCATGAATTACCATTTTCTCCATTCCCATATTCTACATTGTTTTGTAGCTCTTTCTGATCTAATTCTCGGTACCTCTACTTCAGCTCATAATTTTATGTTCAGGTCAAAGGTCACTCTGAAGGCAAGTCATTTGAAAAATGAAACAACTGTTGTAAGCAAGAATATATCAAAATACCATATTTCAATAAATAGTTCATTCAGTACCCCAAAGCATTATCACATTCCCAAGGTAGACCAATTGCCAGGACCAAAAGCATTTGGCACTTATCAATTTTCTGGAGCCAATCACCATCAGCATTCTTTAGTTTAAGTTAGTTGTCATTCATTGATTGGGAATTATCTGCAATGTTTCAAGATCACCCATTGATTTAATATCCAGTATTGTAATTTGTAAGTAATTGATTGAAACTACTGCCTTCATCTTGAAAGAAAAACCAACATGCACAGGTGTAGGATCCCTCCTTTGCCTTTACAGTTAATCATCAAAATATACTTTTTCTTAGACTCCACTATATATTCAACTAAAGCAACACTCTTTCAATTGAAATGCAACCCTATAACATGTGAGTGACTCCTTGTAAGAAAAGCCCAAATAAAAAAGGTCATCACAAGAAGTGAATTTATACATTTTAATAGTAAAGATATGAAAACATATAAATTCCTTGCAGTCCAAACTTAACAGACAGAAGATTTCAAAATAAATAAAAACAAACCAACTGTGAATTAAAGCACATACCATCGTATGTATAACCCAGAACCACCAACAACTATAGGTACATGATCTTTATCAAGTACAGTTTTTGTAACTTCTCTTGCATCTGAAACATATCTCCCTGCAGAGTATTCTGCAAAAAACAAGTGCACAGTGAACACATTGTAACCTAGTCATAGTTATTGTCACTAATGAGAAAGCACTCATCTCTACAAGCATATTTTCACAGGGAACTCAAGCCTTAATTCCTAAATCGCTTGTGATTAGATTCGTTTGGATCCTTTCCATTTGTATGCGTTTCAAACCCAACATTCCACACATCCTTTATTTTTTAGTGCCTTGGGTCCTTTCAATTGGTTTGCATTAATATAAACAACACATGTTTTCTGTGTTAGTGTAAAGAGCCCTGCTAGCTCTTTCACAGACTATGCAGAGAAATTGCTATTTTTTTGTGTTTTTGAACAATTTGCAATTTTTTTGGTTTTTGAGAATATATACTTTATTTTTGGTTTTTTGGCAATCAAGAAATTTAAAAATAAATTCAATGCAAATGCAAACTATTTTATTTGTTGCATAATATCTACAATGCCTTGGCAAATATATATCAAACTCAAATGCAAATAAGAACCTGGATTATGTTGATTTGATGGCTCTAAGACAGAATCGCAGCCCACAGGATGAAAAACACTGTCCCTTATATATAATGTGCTGCTATAATGCTGATTGCAGCCTTCCCAATGACAGACACTGCCTTCCAAATGATATATGCTACCTTCCAAACGATGCCAATGTCCACAATAATGAAACACAGCCTTGTATTGTTGCTGCCATTTCCAATACAGAGATCGCAGCTTATAAATTTGGGATCGCTGCCTCCAATATATGATTGCCCAGCTCATAAGAATTCCCAACGCAGGCCATAAACAATGCACAATTCACCAATGTTGAGTATTGATTTAAAATGCAAACTTCAAGCAAGGAAAATCATTCTCAGCTTGGAGAAGAAATTTCAAAACCCTCAGCAACTTAATTTTATTCAAAGATGCAATAACAACAGATGGTTCGATATTGTTGATGTTTTGTAGCTTCAGTCGAATAAATACAATGAGATAGTGCTATTACATTTGCAATGATCGTAAAACCTTAACATGGTATCAGAGCCAAGTTGCAAATGTAAGAGAGTAGTTTGTTAATGGTGAATGTGTGACTGTCTCAGAAAATACAGTCTCAGTACGAAGACCATATCTCCAAAATTCACCGTTGGATTTTGCTAAATTTCGGATATGTTGGTGATAAACAAATTTACAAGAATCTTACCGGAGCGATTGAAGAGAAAATATCAGGTTCAAAAGTTATGACCGACTATGCACAGGTCTATGAAAAAAAAAATCTGAAAAAAAGCGAGGTTCCTTCTTTAAAAGCCTAACCACTTGAAAGGAGATGTAATAAGATTGAAGGACATAAGTACAAGATAATTGCATTTAAGGGAGAAAGAACTTGATTCTTGCAAATGAATTGATGATTGAGACTAGATGCAAAGGGAGTCTGACATTTCAAAAGAGGTCAAGAAGTTGATAAACTTGAGCTTCAAAGGGAGTAGATGGTTCAATCAACTTGTGACAATCTTAATCATATTGATTGAGAGGGAGTTCACTATTGAAGGTGAAACACTTTTGAGGTAAACTTGATATAAATGATTATTATACTAATGAATCATGAATGTTTTTAATGGGCCTACCCCCTGTGTAAATCATGAGGAAGTGACGACTTCCAAATGATTATCACTTGTATTTGCAGAAGTTATTGGAAGGTGACGATCTTACAATAACTTAAATCATGATATACATTATTTATAATGTTGAAACAGATCATGATGAAGTAATGCAACAACTAAGTGTTAGATGTCATTAAATTGACGGTCTATAAGTTGTTTGCATAGATATATCTTGTAAATCAACAACTAAGTGTTAGATGTCATTGACGGTCTACGAGTTGTTTGTATAGATATATGATAAGTATTTGGTGAATATCATGTGTTGATATTCTACAGGCCGGTACCTTATTGAGTACTTGGTGAATATCATATGTTGATGTTCTGATAGGCCAATACTCAGAGTATTTGGTGAATGTCATGTGTTGACATTCAGATAGGCCAATACTCAAGAGCTTGTGGATAGAATAGTCGATGGAGGCAATCCACCTAAGAACTTGTGGATAGAATCGTCGATGGAGGCAATCCACATATTGAGACTATGTTTCTATTGATTACATCTTGATGATGATGCCTTTATTTCTTACATCATATGATTGATGTTGTCAAGTGTCTTTACGTGTTGACATTGGATTGATTTATCCTCCCTAGCTAAGAGGGAGTGTTGATGTTTTGTAGCTTCAGTCGAATAAATACAATGAGATAGTGCTATTACATTTGCAATGATCCTAAAACCTTAACAGATATGAACAAAAGGCTGCATATATGGAGATCGAACCAGTAGCTTCAAGCTCATGCAAATGGCTAGCTTCATCAATACACCTTTCACTTAAATGAGCACTTTTCTTTTTGGTTCAATTCAAAAGTTTGAAATAACATTAATTTATTATCATGCCACCAACCCATGAATAAAATAATAATGAAGTCCCCACTCTATGACGGCGCCCCCCTTCATTAGTCAACACAACCACATAAATATAAATTATTATCCCCCTTCATCAACTTAGGCGCCATTAATGCACTTTTAATAATAACATAACTTGGCACTTATAATATAAGCTCATATGCTTAATAGTTAAGTATAAATTAATTAATAAACAAATAAACAACCATAGCAATATCTCATAAAATCTCCCAGGTAGTCCATCTCAAGAGCAGAAGCCATTTGACTAAACAATCGCCCAAATGTCATTCCATAAATAGAAACTAGCCAACACTGACTTACTTTGTATAGTAAGTCGACCACCAAAGACCATCAAAACAATCTGTTAGCCCAAGAGGGTCGCAATGATGGGCTAACAATGCCAAGTCCCTGACACTTGCTAAAAAGGGGACATCACAGTCATCCCTCCCCAAGATTGTTTGTCCTCAAGCAATCGCAATGCTGGATGCTAAAGAATATCCTCTGACTCCCAAGTGGCATCCTCAATAGGTAGACCCTGCCATTTAACCAAAAACGCCTTGATAACCCGCCTGCGCAGATGCCTCTCTCTAGTCTCCAAAATAGCCTTAGGAATCAGCTCTAACTTCCCCTCATCATCCAAGGGTGGAAAAATAGAAGATGGGACAACATGCCTACTTAACACATTCTTGAGGCATGATACATGGAACACATTATCCACTCTATTGTCCTCTAGCAAATCAAGCTCATAAGCTACCTCACCTATCTGTCTGACAACACGGAAAGGACCATAATAGTGAGGTTTGAGTTTCTCAGCTCCGCTCTTCCGAATAGAAGATTGTCTGTATGGCTGCAACATCAAGTATACCATATCCCCAACTTGGAAAGAGCGACCAACTCTTTGTTGATCAACATACTGTTTTTGTTGATTCTATGCCCTCTGGATATTATCTCGCAGAGTCCCCACAATATCCTGGCTATCTTGCAGCAAATCACCTGCACTGGGAACTCTATTATCATTGAATAGCAAATTCATAAAACTCGGAGGATCATACCCATATAGGGCTCTGAAAGGAGTCATCTGAATAGACACATAGTGAGTGGAATTGTAGCAATGCTCACACAAGTATATCCACTTCACCCAAGCAAGCTTTTGTGCAAACACATAGTTCCGAAGATAGACCACAACCCATTTATTAACAATCTCAGTCTGGCCATCAGTCTGAGGGTGGTAATTGGTACTCGGAGTCAACTTTGTCCCACATAACTTGAACAACTCCTGCCAAAAGTGACTCATAAATCGGCTATCTCAGTCACTCACAACACTTCGGGGTAAACCATGCAACCCGAAAACCTCTCGGAAAAACAACTTTGCAATTTGTGTCGGTGAAAATGTAGTAGTGATCATAAGAAGTGACCATACTTTGTGAGACGATCTACTACCACATATATACAATCTCTGCCCTGGGCTTTAGGCAAGCCCACAATAAAATCCATAGATAGGCATTCCCACTTCCTCTCAGAAATGGGAAGTGGCTGTAATAAACTAGCTAGATATGTGTGCTCTTGCTTGCTCTACTGACAAACAGAGCACTCTCTAACATACTGTTGTACATCAGACTTTAGGCCTTTCCATGTGAATCCCTCCCGAACCTATCTGTAGGTTTTGAAGAACCCGGGATGTCCAGCTAAAGGTGAATCATGAAAGGCCATCAATACATCTTGTCTAACACTAGATCCTGGGACGAATAATACCCTCCCGTTACAAATGATCAGCTCATTTACAAGAGTATACATGTTGTCCTGTACTGACCCATCAACAATACTAGATGCCCACTGATCCTCGACATATTCGGCAATGATCAAATGTCTCCACTCCTCAAATATCTCAGACATAGCACATAAATGAGGCCCCCGTGAAAGTGCATCAGCAACAACGTTCTGTGTACCCTTGACATATGAGATGTCAAAATCATAAGACTCTAGCTTGTCAACCCACTTTTGCTGCCTTTCATTAGGGTCACATTGTCCAAGGAAATGTTTCAAGCTATTAGGATTTGTTTAAATGCAAAAATTCCTGCCAACTAAGTATTTCCTGAATTTAGCCAAAGCATGCATTATGGCTAAAATTTCCTTGTCATAAACACTAAAAACTCTCTCAGGACCCTTGAGCTTCCTACTCTAAAAAGCAATAGGATGGCGATCCTATGAAAGTACAACACCAATGCCTTCACCAGAAGCATCACAATGCAACTCAAATGGCCTAGAAAAATCTAGCAATGCTAAAACCGGGCATGAAGTCATAATCTGTTTGACCTTCTCAAAGCACTCATGTGCCTGAGAAGTCCACTCAAAAGCTCCCTTCCAAGTCAAATCAGTAAGAGGAGCTGCATGGCGAGAAAATCTTGTTACAAATCTGCAGTAGAAAGAACAAAAGCCAATGAACCCTTGAGTTGTGTCAAGTTTACTGGAGTAGGCCAATCCAAAATGGCACAAACCTTTTTAGAATCCATGCTAACTCCTCCTGCACTAATAATGTGACCAAGATATAGTAACTCTGTCATACCCAATACACACTTGGACTCCTTGGCATACAACGAAGCCCTATCCAAAATATCTAGAACTGTATTCAGATGAGAAAGATGATCATCCCACATCTTACTATACACCAAGATATCATCAAAGTAAACCAAAACAAATTTCCTCAACTGGTTGTGGAAGACTTTGTACATAGTGGACTGAAAAGTGGCAGGCGCATTAGTCAAACCAAATGGGATGACTAAAAACTCGAAGTGTCCACAATGGCATCTGAAAGTTGTTTTCTCTATGTCCTGATCCCGAACTCTAATCTGATGATACCCTGATCTCAAATCAATTTTAGAGAAGAAGCATGCACCATGCAACTCATCTATTAGCTCATCAATGTGTGGGATCGAATACTAGTTCTTAATGGTTCTCTTATTTAGCATCGAGTAATCAATGCACATACTGAGTGTACCATCCTTTTTCTTCACCAATACAACCAATGAAGCAAAAGGGGACTTACTCGGCCTAATATGCCCCATAGCTAACAGCTCCTGAATAGTCTTCTTAATCTCATCCTCCAGGCACTTGGGGTGTCGGTAAGGAGTAATCATGATGGGCTTAGTGCCCTCCTCTAACTCGATGTGTTCAATACCTCTATCAGATGGTCTGCCTGGTGATATATCACTAAACACTTTGGAGTGTTTAGTTTTGAGCTCCCGTATATCCAAGTGATACGTTGGTTTCCCTGTCTCATCCAGTGTGGGTAATAATCTACACTCTTCTACCCACTCAACTGCATCATGCCTAATAAGACTCTGCATACGCCTAAATGAAATCACCCTCAAGTTTTCCTCTCTGATAGCCTTAAGAATATGTTTTTTGCCATTAATCTCAAACTTCATTTCCATGTCCTTAAGGCTGAGATAAAATGCCTCAATAGTATGTAACCAGCTCATGCCCAAAACCACATCAGTGCCTCCCATATCCACAACATAGAAATCAGCTTTAAATTCATAATTATTTAGCTTCATGGGAAGCTCAAAAATCATCTTGTTACACTTAAGTGTATAACCATCAGCCACCTTTAATACCTTCAAATTCTTCTGTCTGTATACCCCTCTTGGATACTAACTGTGAATCTATGAAGTTGTGAGTAGCACCTATATCCAATAATGCAATGAAACGCTGCCCTGCTAAGAGGCACCGCATCCTCAATGATCCCTCTTTTTTCATGCTAGAGGGATATACTACCTTAAGGTTGGAGTCATCATCAACCATTTCCTCAATAATTTCTTCCTCATGATCAGTTGGCTGTCCCTCAAAAGCAAAACTATGTTCATCCTCATAAAACTTTTCCGTTAGCCTATTTTTGCCCTTAGGCTTCATGGGACACTCATGCTTTTTATCATATGGTCCCTTGCAATAAAAACAAAGTCTTTTTCTTCTTAGATCATTTAGAGTTTCCTGATCTAAAGAGGCTGCCATAGGATTCTTTGAATCTGAAACCTCCACTCTTTTTGGAGCTGCCTTGTTTTCATAAGTAGAAGTGGATGGTTTAGTAGGAAATCTACAACGACAAGTGGACATTTCCAAATTCCTTGCTTTCTTCATGGCTTCCTGCAAGGTAGGAGGATCAAGAGACTTAACCCATACCCTAAGAGGCTCAACTAAACCCTCTATGAAGAGCATCACACGCCTCTTTGCCGAAATGTCATAAATCATCACTGAAATCCACTGAAACTCACTAATGAAAGACTCCAGACTACCAATCTGCCCAAGTTGTGTCAACTCATGAAAAATAGGACTCTTGGTCCTTCCTGTCAAATCTCTCTACCAATCTATCCACAAACTCCTGATAGGATGTAATCTGATCATGGTGTAGGGAAACTAACCCATGGTACCACCAATCATGGGCTATACCATCCAATTGCAACACAACAAACCAAATAGTGTCCTCCTCGAACATAGGATGCAATGAGAAATATGTATCAAGCTTGTGAACCCAAGCTCTAGTTGTTACCTTACCACTCCCATCAGAATGTGTCAAGGTTAATTTGTTGCTTGCCTGTTTCAGATCATTATTTTTATGCTTATGTCTCCCATCAGGTCTACCTCTGGAATGCTCTCTCTTCTAGCTCATAAACTTGTCAAAGTTCAAGTATTGTTTTACATCATGCAGTAAAGCATCCCACTTTGCATGCAATGCTAAAACATCATCGGTAAAAGATGTTGCCTCCTCCTCAGCACTACCCTCGTCAAAATCCGGCCTCGAGAAAGTAGGATGTAAAGGCTTGTCATGTGTGCCTGGAGGATCATCTCTAGACTAGTGTGAACTAACCGAAATACTCCTAGTTCCTCTATCTCTCCTACGACCTCTGGGTAAAGATATCCACTGAAGAGTGTCAAAAAGTTCTAGTACATTTGCCAACTGATGCTAACCAGCTACCAATTCCTGTTGGCTATGTGCAATATTCTTGAATAATTCTCCAACCTCTCTCTCCTCATCATTACCTAGATTACCTCCAAATCTATCACCCACAATACCAAACTGTATACCTTGTACCTATTCACCCTAAGGATTAGCTTTGCCTCTGTGTGTGTAATGTAAACCTCGTATAAACCTCTGATGCCGCATGAATGAACACAGTTCCCTGAAGGATGGCAGGAAACCATTCTAATAAAACTGTAAAGAGCCTTGCTAGCTCTTTCACTGGCTATGCTGCAAAATTGATATTTTTTTTGTGTTTTTGAACAATTTGCAATTTTTTGGTTTTTGAGAATATATGTATTTGTTTTTTTTGGTTTTTTGGTAATCAAGAAATTTGAAAATAAATACAATACTCAACAATGCAAATGCAAACTATTTTATTTGTTGCATAATATCTACAATGCCTTGGCAAATATATATCAAACTCAAATGCAAATAAGTGTTAATATATTCAGATTTATGTAAGGAAAATTACAATCTATACATGGCTTTTAAGACTGAAAATAATAATGATAAAAATTAACAAAGAAAAGGAGAAGATAATACCCGATTTGTAGCAAATAATTCCTCTTCACTTTGAGCCTAATGTTCTTCCATCTTCAGCTGCATATCTTCTTCTAATGTGTATGAGAAATGAATAATTATCATTCAATGTATGACTGCTGCAATAATCAAATTCGGATCTGCTTGTAGAGCGAATTTCCTTGACATGTTATGTCTTGTATATCTTAGATAATTCGCACCATAGGTCACATATGTATGTGTGAAGACACTCAAAAGACACATCTCAACATCAATGGTAAAGGCTGACCCGAATCAGCTAAGTATATTTCGCATAGTATTAACACAAGTTGTCCCCTGTGGACAATATGAAGTCATCCCTCTAGGACAATATAAAGATGTTTCTTATCTTCCATTCAGAGTTTAATACAACAATTAATGAGATGTATATTGAGATAAATAATAAATAATAAGTATATTATTTAATATTCATCTCAGCATACATGTCATTGATTTGATCTTTCCAAAAAGGACACAAATATCAACAAAAAGAACCTGGATTATGTTGATTTGATGGCTCTAAGACAAAATCGCAGCCCACTGGATGAAAAACGCTGCCCCTTATATATAATGTGTTGCCTATAATGCTGATCGCAGCCTTCCCAATGACAGACGTTGCCTTCCAAATGATATATGCTGCCTTCCAAACGATGCCAATGTCCACAATAATGAAACACAGCCTTGTATTGTTGCTGTCATTTCCAATACAGAGATCGCAGCTTATAAATTTGGGATCACTGCCTCCAATATATGATCGCCCATCTCATAAGAATTCTCAATGCAGCCCATAAACAATGCACAATTCACCAGCGTTGAATGCTGATTTAAAATGCAAACTTCAAGCAAGGAAAATCGTTCTTAGCTTGGAGAAGAAATTTCAAAACCCTTAGCAACTCAATTTTATTCAAAGATGCAATAACAATGGATGGTTTGATATGAACAAAAGGCTGCATATATGGAGATCGAACCAGTAGCTTCAAGCTCACGCCAACGGCTAGCTTCATCAATACACCTTTCCCTTAAATGAGGACTTTGCTTTTTGGTTCAATTCAAAAGTTTGAAATAATAATAATTTATTATCATGCCACCAACCCATGAATAAAATAATAATAGTCCCCACTCTATGACAGTGCCACCCTTCATTAGTCAACACAACCACATAAATATTAATTATTATCCCCCTTCATCAACTTAGGCGTCATTAATGCACTTTTAATAATAAGATAACTTGGCACTTATAATATAAGCTCATATGCTTATTTATTATTTATAACTAGCCAACACTAGCTTATTATATATAGTAAGTCGACCTCCAAAGACCCTCAAAACAATCCATTAGCACACGAGGGTCGCAATGATGGGCTAACAATGCCCAAGTCCCTGACACCTACAAAAAAGGGGACATCACACTTAGAGCCATATTGCAAAAGGGAAAAACAGAATTGTAGAAGAGCAAAAGAGGCAATGGCACAATCATGGTTGCATCGTATCATTAAATGAATGGACAAATGGAAGGAACTGTATACTCATCAACTTTCTAGTGATTTTGGATGAGTGCTTGGTAACGAGGATCTAAAATGACCAAAAAATGGAAAAATTGCCCAATACTATTATTTTTTAAATTGCACAATCATAGTTGCATCGTATCATTAAATGAATGGACAAATGGAAGGAACTGCATACTCATCAACTTTCTAGTGATTTTGGATGAGTGCTTGGTAACGAGGATCTAAAATGACCAAAAAATGGAAAAATTGCCCGATACTATTATTTTTTAAATAAATTTAAAAATAAAAAGTTTTGAAAAGAAAAGCAAATACAATAATTTTGTCGGAAAATTATAAAAAAAACTTAGGTTTAATGTTGAAAAAAAAATGCATGAAAGCACACAATTTCCTCTATAATCCCCATTAATTTAATTTTTAAAAATAGCAATATAAATTTGTTAGCTATTTTGACCAAAATGAATATTTTTGTACCAACCATATTTCTAATTCATTATGATTGGATATCTAGCTTGTTGAGATAAGATTTCAAGTTCATTTGAATATCTAGAGTTACAAGACATTTGCCCACACTTTGGTGTCAATTTTGACAGCATTAATACCCATTGGAGCAGCCTTTCTTGACTTTGCTATGCCATATTAATAATATGGTTGTAAGTATTCAAAATTGTAGTTGATAGTTTCAGCTCTTTATTATTGTAGTCATATTGTTAAATATGGTTGAATTCCATAATGTCACCTCCATTTTGGTTTTCTATTTAATAGATGCCCTGCCTCTCATTTCTTCGAGGCAATTTGGGGCTTTTGCACTTTGGTTCGTTTTGTGATCAGCAGATCACCATTATTGATTTAGTTGCCTTCATCTGGTATCAGAGCAAGCTTGAGAAAAATCTCTCTTAAGAATCATTTGCAAAGAAAGATAGAAGAGCCTAAAGAGTGCAAGATCAGTGATTTGTAAATCACAGTTCAGTTAAAGCTGTTTGCAGAAGTTTGCAACTTGGCTATCAAGAAGAACAAGAGATCAAAAAGTTTATTTAGTATTAATTGTTTTTAGTTTGTGTAAGTTGTTTACTCTGTTGTTGCAGGGAGTATCATTACAGAGAAAATATTTGTCATATCAGCAGTGAAAGATTTCTGTTTGAAGTCGTTGGAAGGAGCAGACCCATACTGTGTGTGCATACGTTTGGGTTTGGAGATATTTCTGAATCCAGTCAAAGGAAGCAACTAAAACAGTGTCCCGATTGTTGTGTAAAATCTGTTTTTATCTCAGTAGAGAAAAAAAACAAAAATCTTTTATCACTTTTAAAAGGCAAGTCTTATAGCTTTAAAAGTGATAATTACATTATGTAAGTGATTTTTACAATTGAATTTGTTTTTAAAAAGTGAAATATCAATATTTTGTAATTAAGTGCATTATCTGTTGTAACCGACATTGTTTTTCAAAAAATAAATAATAATAAGAAATCTTTTTGTGTGTGGGTCCCAATTGAAAGGACAAGGAGAGTATTCATTTGCAGAGATCACTTCTAAATTTTGTGTGGAGCATTTGGGTCATTGTGCATATTTTTATGGCAAATATGGCAGGCAATCTATTGTCTAATGTGTTGATTCTCGTCTTTGAAGGAGACAATTTTACATATTAGTGTACTAGAATGCAAACTCCACTTGAATCTAAGCATTTGTAGGATAGTGTTCAACACGGATATGTTGAGGTAGCAAGTGTAAATGCATTAAATGACCAACAAAAAAAGGAATACAAAGAAAATATAAAGAAAGATAACGAAACTTTATTCTTGATTCAAGGTGCAATCACTCAAGCTATTTTTCCCAGGATAAGTGGTGTTGTTCATTCCAAACAAGCATGGCAAATACTAAGTAATGCATATCAAGGTGCACAGACTGCAAAATTACAAACAATGAGGAAAAACATTGAAAATGTAAAAATGACAACTGGTGAATCTGTCAATGAATTTCTAACAAAGGTAGATGATCTAGTGAGTCAAATGAAAGTACCAAGGGAAGATGTAGATGACAAGCATGTTATTGAAAGGATTTTGAAAAGCTTGATTCCAAAATTTGAAGGTGTGGTCTCTACAATTGAGATTTCTAAGGATCTCTCAAGCATGAAAATTGATGAATTAAGTGGAATTTTGTTAACTGTTGAAGAAAGAATGAAAAGTAATGAAGAAAGCTTAGAGCAAACATTTTCCTCTAAAGCAAATATAAGAGGAAAAAGAAATACAATCTTCGAGAATCATAGTAAATGTGATGATAATAATAAGAATGAATACAAAGGTGAATCTAGCAATTCTAAAGGAAGAGGAAATTATTCCAGAGGAAGCAGTAGCAACTTCAGGGGAGTAGGAAGAGGAAGAGGTAGAAGTAATGGGGGAGAAAATAGTAAAAGAGATGTCATGCTTTCATTGCAATAAGTTTGGACATTATGCTTCAGAATGTTAGAGTAAACAAGGTGAAACAGAAAAGAGAAGTACTCATAGCACTATTGAAGATAAACAAAATTTGTTCATTTCTTGCTTCAATACAAATGTCAATGAAAATAATGTGGTATATAGACTCTGGATGTTCTTTGCAGATGACATCTAATAAGTGTTGTCGGGATAATTGTATGTACGGGTTATTATATTAGTAAAGTATTATGTTACTCTCGGTTGTTAGTGACTGAGAGAGTATATAATAAGCATCTATTTGTCAATTTGGATCAAAAGCATCAAAGTACATTAGTACTAGGAGATAATAATTCTCATGGAAGCAAAGGTAAGGGTACTATTGCAATTACAACAGAATATGTTGAAGTGCAACATATCAATGAAACACTATTGGTTCCAGCACTCAAAAAGAATTTGTTGTCTATTGGACAAATGTTAGAGCAAAATTATCAAGTGACTTTTGATAAGAATGAGTGCTCAGTGCATAATAAGAGATAATTCAAAAGGAATGAATTTGTTGCAAGAGCAAAAATGATAGGTGATAGGATGTTTCCTATTCATTTTGCTCATGGGAACCAAGTACTAAGGTCTAGTGAACTAAATGAAAGTAAAATTTGGCACAAAAGATATGGTCACCTCAGTTTTGATGGGTTAATTTTACTAAAAAGATTAAAAATGGTTGAAGGTCTTCCATTAATCGAAGACACAAAAAAAGTGTGTAAAAAGTGTATCGTTGGCAAACAACATAAGATAAAATTTCCTATTGGAAAATTCAATAGAGCTAAACATCTTGAGATAATCCATACAAATTTGTGTGTAACTATGGAAACACCTTCTTTGAACAAATCCAAGTATTTTCTAACCTTCATTGATGATTACTCAAGAAAAACTTGAGTGTATTGTTTGGTTTCAAAATCAGAAGT
The DNA here is from genome assembly GCA_027943335.1 of Chamaecyparis obtusa. NCBI lineage: Eukaryota > Viridiplantae > Streptophyta > Pinopsida > Cupressales > Cupressaceae > Chamaecyparis > Chamaecyparis obtusa. Next base: position 277,128 of record BSBK01007281.1, read on the forward strand.
ATTTGAAAAATTTGTAGAGTTCAAGAGTTTCGTTGAAAAACAAAGTGGTAAGTATATCAAAGTAATAAGGTCAGACAATGGAGGTGGGTACAAGTCAAATCAGTTTATTGATTTTTGCAAAAATCAAGGAATCAAGAGAGTTCACTACTTCCAACACTCCACAACAAAATGGAGTTGTTGAAAAGAAGAATAGGACAATTGTTGAAATGGCAAGAAGTATGTTGAAAGAGAAAAATTTGGATTAAATTATTGGGCAAAAGCAGTATGCACAATAGTGTATCTTCTAAATAGAAGTCCTACAAAAGTAGTTAAAGGAATGACTCTTGAACAAGCATGGTTTAGGGTAAAACCAAGTGTTGATCAGTTCAGAGTATTTCGATGTGTTTTTGCACACATACCAACAAAAAAAAAGTCCGAATTGGATGATAAAGGCCTAAAATGCATTTTTCTTGGTTATGGAACTGAAAATAAAGCATACAGGTTGTACGATCCAGTAGGGAAAAAGCTCGTGATAAGCAGAGATGTGATATTCAATGAAACAACAGAATATACCAAAGAAAATGAAATAAAAGGAACAAAGATAGTAATTGATGAGGTTGAAGAGGAAGAAGACGTACCTGAATTATCTAAAGCAGCAAGAAAATATCAAAAATATCAAAGGAGGGCAGAAAAGAATCATCCATCAACTCTTATGTTGGATTCAAATTTTGAAAAAATGACAACAAGGTCACAAACAAAAGTAACTTTTGCATTGGTGACTCAAATCATGGAAAATAATGAGCCACGGACATTTGAACAAGCTCAAGAAAAAGAAGAGTGGATTGAAGCAATGAACAGTGAAATAGAACAATTAAAAGGAATAATACATGGGATTTGGTTCAATTACCTCCTGGTAAGGAAATTATTGGTACAAGGTGGGTTTAAAAAAAAAGTATAAATCTGATGGGAACATTGATAAGCATAAGGCTAGATTGGTAGCCAAAAGGTACACTCAACAGAAAGGTATGGATTACACTAAAACATTTGCACCTGTAGCATGAATGGATCTTATCAAATTAGTTTTGGCATTGGCAGCTCAACAGAATTGGATAGTTTATCAAATGGATGTGAAGAGTGCCTTCTTGAATGGATATATTGATGAGGAAGTGTATGTTTCACAACCTAGAGGTTTTAAAATGCCTTCTAAAGAACATTATGTTTGCAAATTAAAGGTCTTGTACGGTCTCAAGCAGGCACCAAGAGCATGGTATTCAAGAATAGATTCATACCTACAACAAAAAGGTTTTTCATGAAGTCAATCCAATCCAAATCTCTATATCAGAAGCTCGGCTAAAGATATTTTTATCTTAGTCCTCTATGTTGACAATCTTATCTACACAGGGAATAATTCAGCTTTATTTGCAGAGTTTAAAACAGCCATGATCACTCAGTTCGAAATGACAGATTTGGGACAAATACACTACTTTCTTGGTATAGAACTATGGCAAAACAAAGATGAAATATTTGTCTCAGAAAAAGTATGCTTCAGATATCCTACAAAAATTTCAAATGAAGAGTTGCAAACCAGTTGCAACACCTATTGAAGTTGGACTTAAATTGTCTACTTTAGATGTGTCAAATCCAATGAAAGAACCCCGTTGGTTCTCCCCTTTTTAACTGACTCTGCCAAATATGTTTTTTTGCAATTTTGTGGTTTTTTTTGTTTTCAAAGTTTTATGGTTTTTTGGTATTTTGAAAATATAAGATATACAATGCATGTAATTGAATTAATCTTTCCACCTTAGAGCTTAATCATGGCTTTTGATATAAAGTCATCACCATTACACAATTTCACTAGATATCTCACCAATTTAGAGTGCAAATAACTGGAGAAATTCACAATTTCTCAAGCCAAATACTGTTGCAAACCCTTGCAAAAAATCTCTTCACAAAATCAACAAAAAAGCAATGTCATGGAATGAATCAATTTCTACCTCTTTTGGCTTTTATATTTTCACAAGTAGAAATCTATCAAGTATCTTCTCCAATACACTACAGATAACTTACAAATATATTTGCTTTCCAAAGTCCCACGTTGACTTGGGATAATGAATAAATAGACCCCCAAATTATGGTATTCATTTAATGCACTTATAAAGTCAATTAGCCCCATTTAAATAAAAACTTTATATCATAACTTTTATTTTTTAATTATTAATAAAGAACTCTTTATTAATAATTAATACCTTGGATATGAGCCAATAAACTTATTCCACTTCGTCAACTAATGAACTTTGTTAATACCAAGTACAAGTGCACTACCAAAAATAACATGAGCATAATTGACTTCCTATAAATAAATAAGTCTCTGAATGAAAGCTTTGTCAACGCTACCAAAGCTCCACATTGCCACCAATCTGTTTAGGTGTCCTGCTAAAGATAGAAACTCTGACTTTCCCAAAATAGACACTTACTATAAATAGTAAGTGTGTCAAACTAACCCAAACGAAGAGCAATCCTGAACATTCCTGACCTCTTGAGTAGGAATTTGCCTCTGGTTCTGCCAACTAAGACCCCCTAAACATCTGACTTAGCCTACAAGGGTCACTAATAGGCTAATCCAAACCACCAACCATGGTGAGCTAAAAAGGGGACATTACAATCTGCCCTCCCTAAAATTCCTTTCCCCAAACAATCTCAAAAACAATTAACATACTAGTCCACCCAGATCCCAAGGGTAGAACCGTGTAATGTCCCTGTGATCACCAACTAGCTCCTGTAACATCATCATCAGTACAACTGATAGAACATGCCAAACTAAATTGAATCCAACCGTAGATGTCCTAGAAGTAAACATCTCATAGGGAAGCAACTCAAAAAGCTGACAAAGCTTGCTTCCCAAAACTGCGCAAAGTGAGCTATCATACACACTATCCAACACATGCGCAACTAAATTGTGCATCTAAAGGGAGTCGTGCACAAGAAGATCGAAGTTAAAACTGTACGCACCACTCACTGTGTAAAGTGAGCTTTGTCTGAAATCTTGATGCACTAGAACGATCCCAAACTCGAAATAAAAGTCTGCCAATAAGTATATCCTCAAACATTTGTTGCTCAACTCTAAACTCAACTCCACCGTGCCCAAAGTAGTGAAGCAATCCCCTGGGACCCATCCAATACATAGTGCCACACCTATCATCACTTGGGTCCCAAACCACACTATACTCACATCCACCCATACTGTGGAGATAGGAACATTTGAAGGTGTCTATAACATGACCGCTATCTCCATCTTTTGTTGGGCTCCCATGGATGTGCTGACTCTACAAAGTAATTCAACTTGCAGCCACTAATCCCATCTACTAAAAATGGCAAATACCTGTTGTGAGGTTTTCACACTATCGCCCCATTGCAAACTCCGCAAATTTTCCTCGTGTAGGTAGAATCCGCCATGCTTAGAGGAATTTTCCTCTCAACAACTTGTTGTCCATACTTAGTCATTGTTTCAGCTCAGAGGGTGGGAGGATTTATATAAAATATAACATTTAAGTATAAGTTACATTTATTTTCTTTCTTATGACTTATACTTTAAGTTATATTTTTTATAAATACTATTAGAATGTTTCAAATAGGTTTCAGCTTCATAGGAGTTATGATAAAGATTTTAGATTTTGGGAGTTTTCAAACAATTCTAGACTAAGCCAATTCCAGGATTCAACACACCTTCAACAATGTTAGCCCCCACAACGTATCATGGCTTTCTAAGGTCAAATTGAAGCTGGAACAAGGATTTTCTAATGATTCTAACTCATTTCCTCACAAATCACTTGGTTTCAACTCCATCTCCTAGCTAGCTTAGCCCAACTTTTGTACATATCCCTGACAAACTTGACATTCCAACATCCCAAAATTGTTCAAACTCACTCTTTGACTTGGAGACTCAAAAATTGCTACCAACTAACAGTTTGACACCACCTAAAAGCATCTAAGACTGCTACTCCCATTGCTAAAGCAAAAAAAAAAGAGGGGGTCCCCGTTTGCAATGGGGCATGATTTGATAGTGTGAAAAGTGTAAGATTCAATCTAAGATGAAAGGAAGGGGTGATTGAATTGCTCAAGAGGAAAATCCTCAAGGCATGGTGGAATCCGCCAGCCTTTGAGGATTCTAAAATCCTCTCATACCCCTTATTTCCGCCAAGGATCAATGGCAACAAACTCAAAGCAAAAGGCCTCCCAACTCACACAAATGGAAAACAAGAACATGAACTGATGGATTAGATCAAGTTTTGGATGAAATAAATTGGAAATGAAGTAGAAGATTAAGAATCCTCTCCATGTCTCAAATTCCTCCTTGAGAGAAAGTGATAAAAACATGCACCAAGAGCCTCCAATCTGCATTGAGAAGAGGAATAATGAAAGAGATGGAAGGCAAGGAAAAATCCTTGGGGAGTGGCAGATTCGAGAAGAGGAATAATGAAAGAGATGGAAGGCAAGGAAAAATCCTTGGGGAGTGGCGGATTCTGCCACCCCCAAAGGATTCATTTATCCTCTAGCATGCCTCATTTCTGCCAAGGGGACAATGAGACTTATTGAGATGGGAGAAGTGTGATTTGATCAATGCTTATGGGGTGAAAACATAAATTAAATGTACCTTCATCATGTCAGCCTGTCTTAAGGAGTTGAAACAATAATTAAATAAAATGATTTGATTGGTTTGAGAAGGTCAGGTCGGCCTCTAGAAAGACATGCCTCTTCAAAATGTCCATTGCCTATATAAGGAAGGAGGCATAAATTCATTTCAACATCACACCAAAACAAGTTTATCTCTGCTCCTTAAAACAGAGACTTCTCCTCATAGTAACAGCAAATTGTCTCTTGTTAAAGCAGCGAAGTATTTTTGAAGAGTGATGATTTCATCCTCCTAAGGCAGCGAACTCCTTAATTAGCAGCGAATTACCTTGGAAAGAACTGAATTATCTTGCATTTGCAACGAATTATCAGTTTAAGGCAGCGAATTGCAATAAGGAAAAGCAGATTATCCAAGGAGAGGGAGTGAGTCATCTTGAGGAAGCAGCAAACTATCCAGAGCAGACAAATTATCTTGCTTAATAATTTATTACTAAACTAATTAATAAAAAGGGCCCGTAAGATATCATTAATTTTGGGGCCATACGAGCAATTAATTTACAGTCCTCCCGGTCCAAGAATTGCTTGCCCTCAAGCAATTGCAGAGTCAAATGCTCCAAGGTTTGTTCTCTCTCTCAGGTGGCATCTTCAATCGGCAGGTCCTTCCATCAAACTAGGTACTCCTTGATGGTGCATGACCTCAACTTTCTCTCTCTGACATCGATGACCTCTGCGGACTCCAACATAAGTTTTCCTTTTTCATCAATGGGTGGTAGTTCCTGAGAAACCGTGACACATTGACCGACTGCCTTCTTGAGGCATGAAACATGAAAGACGTGAATTAAACTTCCCTTTGGAAGCTCCAACTCCTAGGCAACTTCTCCCACTCTCCATACCACTCTATATGGTCCATAGAAGCGTGACTTCAACTTCTCGGCACCACTTTCTTCAAGGAAGAAAGTATGTACAGTTGTAGCCAGAGGTAGACCAAATCCCTACCTCAAAAACTCCGCTCTACCATGTGCCTATCGGCATACATCTTCTGCTAATTCTAAGTCGTCTGGATGTTATCCTCTACATGATGGGCATATCCATGGAACTTAATTATTAGGTATTCATCCTTGGATTGTGTGAGGTTGTGAGCAGTGTTGAAAAACTGGCGATATATCGCGATATATCATGAAGGAAATTGGACTGCGATATAATCGCACAATAACTTGGTGACGAGTTTAATAAAAAATCGCTGCAACATTTTCGGTGTATCTTGCACAATATGGCAATTTGATTCGAAAAATCATTAAAAAAAGTTGCCGCGTTTGTCATTTTCATTTTAGGGTTCCTGCTTTAATAAATAATAAATATTGGCAATCTTTTTTGGTTGTCCACGCGGTTTTTTGTCCCTTTTTGGCATTCGTTCGTTGCCATTCGCATTTGGCTAAGGACAATAAAATAATGCGACACCCAACAAAGATTTGTAACGCGATGCCTAGCAAGGATATGTAATGCAACAGCAACTGCAAACCCAGGCAACGCCCACTACAACCCGACCCAGCAAAGGTATGTAAAATAAAATTATAAATTATTAACAGTTTTAAATCTCTATGTTACATTGCGGAATATATCATTATTTACAGTTTTATAAAAATCTATACGTTACAATTTTAATAATTTACTAGGGCTATGTAATATAAAATTATTAATCGTATGTCACACAGATAGTTTACTAATACATTTTAGGAATTTTAGTAAAATAAATCGAAAGTAAATGTAAATATATTTTAGTAAAATCATTTTTTAAATCCATTTACAGTTTTACTAATACGTCTACTAATATATTTTAGGAATTTTATATATTATGGAAATCGTAAATGCATTTTACATATAATTTCCATAATTATATGTAAATGCATTTTACTTATAATTTCCATAATCATATGTAAATGTATTTACTGATATAGTATGTAATAGATTCATAATTTAGTATTTTAATAGAATAAAATACTACATTTTATTTAATACCAAATTAATTATCATTACCATTCATGAAATAAATTTTATGTAAATGACAAGCATATTTACTAATTATATGTAAACAAAATACAAATAGATTCATTTAAGATGAAATAAAATACTAATATTTAATAGATTTATCATTTATGTTTTTATTATTGCATGCTAATTGAGGGATAAAATTCTAAACGAATGTTCATGAAATAAATTATAATGCTCAAGAATTATTTATTATATGCTTTCTAATTATTTATCGTCTATTTTTTGTTGGGTTCTCTAAACTACCTATTTCTGTACAAGATGGTCGGTGGCAAAACAAGGGACAAATTATGGAAACATAGGACACCAGAAGCAAATCAAGGAGGTGTGACTTGTAATCATTGCACTAAATAGATGACAGGGGGCATAAGTCGGCTAAAATATCACTTTGCAAAGATTCCATGTAATGATATTACAGCGTGTGATGGCTGCCCCGAGGAGGCTACGAGGGAGGCTTGGCAAGCCTTGAAGAATATGCACAAAAGAAGGCAGCAAAAAAGAGGATAGCACATGCCATGGAAGCCCAAATGGGGTATTTTAGTTCTACATGGTCACAAACAGGTGCAGAGGCTTCTTCTTCCATTGGACCACGGATATGAAGATCGCAAAATGTGGGCGGGCATATATCAAACTTTTGGGTTCCAAGTAACACTCCCGGTGCTCAACCTGAATTGTAAGGCACTGCATGGAACAAAGAGATGCATGTGAAGACAAAGGTGGTAATTGCAAGATTTCGGTACTACAACAATATTCCCTTCAATGCTTTATTAGTCCATATTGGGATCAATTGGTTGCTGCAATGACCGTATCTGGTTAGGGGTTCAAGCCCCCAACTCGTTATGAGGTGAGTGGACTGTTGTTATAGGATGAGATCCAAAGCATTCATCAACTTGTGGAAGAGCAAAGAAGAGTTTGGGAACAAAGAGGTTGCACTATTATATCTGATGAGTGGACAGATGGCAGGTATAGGACGCTCATCAACTTTCTAGTTGTTTTAGGGGGACAATTAGTATTTCTAAAATTAATTGACACCTCTAATCAATTGAAAAATGCAGAGACTTTGTGCAACATGTTGGATGAGGTGGTGGTGGAAGTGGGAGTGAGTAATGTCATCCAGATTGTGACAGATAATGCAGTTGCATATGTGGCAGCGAGTAGACTTCTGATGGAAAGGCATCCCACATTATTTTGGAGCCCTTGTGCTGCCCATTAACTTGACTTGCTCCTTGAGGACCTAGGGAAACTGATTTGGGTGGAGAAGGTGGTTGAAGATGGAAGGAATATCACAAAGTACATCTACAATCACACATTGGTCCTGAGTCTTATGAGAGAGTACACTGATGGTAAGGATCTCGTGCAATCAGGGGTCACACGCTTTGCTACTAATTTTCTCAACTTGCAAAGCATATTAGCCACATTGTCCAACCTGAAGCGGATGATTGTGAATGATAAATGGTTGGAGAGTCCTTATGCCAAGAAGTCTGAAGAAGAGAAGGTTGTGAAGGTTGTGTTTGATGTTAGATTTGGCAAGGTAATGGAGGAGATCATGAACATAAGTTTTCAAACCTTGATTGATGATTTATTATTTAATTTTCAAATATTGCAATTCGCTGGTTTTTGTTAAAGATTTTATGCCCAAATCTCAGAACCATTGGTGATGGTTCTACGAGTGGTGGATGAAGATAAAAACCCCATGGGGTATCTATATGAGGTCATGGAAAGGGCCAAAGAGGCCTATCAGCACTTGTATAGGTCAAATGAGACCAAATATAAACCCCTATGGAACATAATCGATCATAGGTGGAACCAACAAGTCCAACATATTCATGTTGCTACCTACTACTTGAACCCCAAGTTTTACTTCTTCAACACTTTGAAAGCAGATATAGAGGTTCAAATTGGCATGGACACGTATTCAGAAATTGGTTGCTAATATGGACCTTCGAGACCTCATCTTGATGAGTTACAGAGCTACAAGAGGGAAGATGGGCCATTGTTTTCTTTACTTGATTGCAAATGTAGGAGATACACCCCACAGCCAAGTAAACAAGAACATGTGTTTAGTTTTATTATACCATTTATTTCACTCATTAAGTTTATTGGAATCTTCACCACATTATAAATGGCTTTTTTTATACTTGCAAATCTGTGGTGGGAATATTATGATGCCACAACACCTAATCTTCAAAAGCTTGCCATCCAAATATTATCGCAGCCATTTAGTGCTTGTGGTTGTGAGTGAAACTGGAGTGTTTTTTAGAACATACACACAAAGACGCGCAATAGGTTGACTCAGAAGCGCTAGAATGACTTGGTTTATATGTGGTACAACCTTCGATTGCATGAAAAGGTGCAAGGGCAAGCTTCATATGAAGCACTTGACTTGGATGAGATTGATTCATATTCGGCAGATTGGGTTGCTCCTCCTGATGGTGATGATGTGGATGTGCATGTGGATCCTTTCTTGATTGATGATCAGCCAGCTGACTTTAATATGGAGGAAAATGATTGGGATGCAGAAGTGGCAGCACGTGAGGAGGAACATGAGTTTGGTGATCCATCAAAGGCTTCTGTTGAGGCACCTATTCAGGCACCTGTTGAGGGTGCTGCAACTACTTCAGCACCACCCACCCAGCAGCAGCAATCTCTTTTGAGTTTTAGTCGTAGATGCAATTTATGATTTCTACTTCTAGTTTTCATTGATACCAAAACTTGAACTTAATATGTATTCAAAAGTTGTAATTTCATGGAGTTTGACTTTGATATGTATTGAACTTATTTCTATTCAGATGCCGCACTTGTTTTTTGATATATGATTCTGTGTTAATCTACTAAGTTCTAATTGCTATATATTTAACTCAAAACTTTGATTATTATATGGTGGATATCTCAAATCAGTATATGTTCTGCAAATTTGGTGTATATGTGTGTGTTTTTAAGAATATTTTAAGAAATTATATATTTTCAAATGTTCAATAAAAGTGTCAATTTATTACCAATTTTTTTGTCAAGCTTCTGGCGATTCCGAATTTTTCAAAATTTTTGGGTCAGTCAAATTATTGCCAAGTCCGAGTTTTTCAACCTCGGTTGTGAGTATCGTCGTGTCTTACTTGTATGGTTCCATATTTGTATACCCTCTTGAGTGCCAATCTTCAGGTTGATGACATCAGCATGTATGGAGTTAAATAGTGGCATGAAAAAAATCTAGGAAGCTATGGGATTATGCTGTCTGTCCTGCAGGTCCTCCAGTGGACATCTGCATGGAAATATTTACAGGATGTTCAAACTTTTTTTTTTTGTGGAACCAAGCTCCATTTCCCACCACAAACTTTTGACCATAGCTTTGCATCATTTTCCACACTTAATAAATTTCCACACATTGTTCACTATTCACCATCCATTTCCTTCTCTCGTGTTCCACATGGAGTCAAACAATTTTGAGCCCTGCTACATCTCAAGGCTCCCAATGCATGATGCTTTTACATATTTCAAAAGTTTATATTAACTCTAACATTGCACTTCTGATCTTTGATTTGATATTTCATATTATAGGATACAAATTATTCTTCTGCACACTTTCTTTTTACAATACAAAATAGTCTTGCTATGCTTGCTTAATGAATTAAAACATTGTTTAGGCCATGATTTATGCATGGAAAGCATCATACAGTCTGTCATTTGTGAATATAAAATATAATCATTATTGAAATAATCAATCATGCAGATCTTTATCCATAGGCTTTAAAAGTAATTGTAGTATTTTAATTTGACTTTTCTGCCTAAGTTCCTGAAACAATGCAAATTTGTAAAAACCATAGTTTGCAGCTCAGACTTGGAGAGAACTTGGAAAGCCTAGAATTTTCAACTCAGCAAATACTTAACAAATACTCCGTAACTTAGAAAGTACTAAATATTAAAATATCTTAAAGATACATTTTTTGTGTGTAAAATTCAGTTACAAACTGTATTAAATAAAAAGTTGACATCTTGAAAGAGAAAACGGAAAGTTTTATAGCAAAAACATGTGAAAAACACATTTCAACCAGCGTTTTACCTGCGTCAACATTTTTACCCATGTTTTTTTGCATCTATAAAAATGTGAGAGCTAAACTTGTGAAAACTCACTTAGCAAAAGAAATAGAAAGTACACAGCAACTCAGAGAGTACTCACAGAGTTTGCAAACTACGGTAAAAACCACTTGTGAAAATACCAGTTCAACATAATTCATTTTTAAAATTGAAAACAAGTAATAAATGCGCACATACCTTCAGTTGGATGTAGAATATCAAGCAAATGATGTGGTATGTGCTGATACAACAATTGCGAAAAACCTAATTAGAAGATTCAGAACTATATAATTTCATTTAAAGAAATTGTTACTCCTTTGTTAAATTTACAAACTGTCTGTACCTTCTTTTGATAAAAATTGATCCCTTGTTTAAATTAGTAATAAGATAATAAAAAAAACTAGGAAATAAAAAAGAAATCAATTGTATGTAGACCTATAATACACATTTTTTAGACAAGGCCCATAATCATAACAAGCAGATACTAGTACAAAAGCAAATGTAGCTTGACGTGATTACTTGTAAGTTTGATTTTAATATTGATTACAGCATTTTAATTTTTAAAGAATAATAATAGCCATTAAAGTTGAAATGATCCCACCTGTCGATCACTTAGAAGAGTCTTTGCTGATCCAACATCTAAACCCCTGTAAACCTACAATAATTCCGATGGCGAATTACAAAAATACATTGAAAAGATTCTGACAATATTAAACAAGATGAGAACCATGAAAGAAATTGAAAAATAAACAATTTCAAATTATGTGCTCTTCTTTCAAATATAGCTACTTACACGCAATAGGAAAGAAAAGTGAAATGAAACATTTAGAGAGTATAACCTCTGATTTAGTTTAATATAATTTAAACCATATAATCATATCCACATAAAAATGACGACCTGAATTTGGAGAAAAGATTATTATTATGAACAAACAGCTGTTGGCCAAAAAAACCCACCTTTTTGTCATTTTCTTATTTGGGGCAATTTTGTTCACATGTCAATTACTTATGTCAGTGACAGTGGGTGCTAATGTTGACAAGACAGAGGTGTCAAGAGTTAAAGTTGCTCGATAATTAAAGATGAATACCACTCTCAATGTGACAACCTAAGGAAACCACCATTATTTCGGGTCTAGCAGTTGGCTATATATAGCAGACCCAGCCCTCCATTTATTTTCATTATCAATAACATTTATCTGGTTCTCACACCTCTTGTACGCATAGTATATTCTCTTGCCAGTGACTAAAAAATGTGAGTGCAAAACAAATTTAGGTGTGCAATAATCATCATATTATTAAGTCACGGTATAGTCATGTCTGTTATGGATGCATGAATTCTACAGGTGGTATCAGAGCTGCTTTTATTTTTAGGGAAGGAAAACCTGCAATGCAAAGTACATAACATTCTGCCTGTGAATTGAATTGAAGAAAAATGTTGTCGTTAAAATGTAGACTCTAAAGAAGTCTACTACGTCAGTGGCAAGAGAATATGTTACTTTAGTTATGAAAGATCGGATAATCCTTGGTAGATATGTTTATAACAGACTAAAAATAGACAATACTGTTAAGCATTGGAAACAATTGCCTTTTACTGTACTTGAGATAACCTCAAGGACAGCCCAATATAACTTTTACAACAAACTTTTACTTTTACAACTTAATATCATAAGCATATAACCTAATCTCTAAGAATATTTATTGCATATTAACATTCACATAATATATAACTACCTTGTAACACAAATAGAACACAAGTTATGCATGGAAAACCTAATGGGAGAAAACCGCAGCAAATTAATGCTTTTATAAATATTCTTCTTTTACAAAGTTCGCAGGCGCCAAACTACTAGAGGCGCCAATCCCTCATTCAATTCATGAGCACCAACTCATCAGAGGCACCAACCCCTTATTTACTTTGTGAGCTCCTACTCACCAGAGGCACCAACCCCTCATTCAAATTGTCATAATCTTCCTTTCAAATCTGATATAACTTGATCATAATTCTGCCAGAGATATGATCTCAAACTCCTTATACAAATCTGCTATAAAACTCCTTATCCTTCTCATCAAACCTGCAATCTTATCTTCTCATGTTCTTCTTATCAAATCTGCCTTATATTGAGGAACACATTCTTCATTTACTTTCTCTTCTCAACCAAACTAAAACTCTCTTAATACCTTACCAAGAGGTGAAATTAATCTAGAGACAAAAATAATTCACCATGATCATCTCCTTTCATAACAAAAGTATCACACCTCTTCTTTAGAGATTAAGTGCACCACCTCAGATAAGATCTCTCTTTTGTTCACACATTCACTCCTTTTCAACTCTCCTAAATCTAATAAAAATTATCCACAAATTCTTTTCATAAACTGATCACAATTATGAATATCACTTCACATGAATTTCTGCATAAAATCTACTCTAAATTCTCTTTACAATCTGCCCTCCAATCTGCACTTATTCCTCTCTATAACTTTGCCATAAATTCTTTTATACATTAAGGCCGCAAGATTTGGTAGTTTGATAAGACCCCAAATCTTGACTGCATCACAAGAATAAAAAATACATCCTTTTGGGATATTCAAAATTCTTAAAGGGCCTATAGGCTGTTTGATGAAAGAAAAAAATAAGATTTTTCTCATTGCAAAGACATTTCGTGTGAAACCACAAAGGGCACAAACAATATTGAGAAATTTCCAAAATGAGTGTTTTCAAAGATAATGATATGGAGATTCCAAATATTGAGACGTGAGTAATATAGTTTGGAATCAGAATCTATTTTGCCCCCAATATTTGAAAAATAAGCTCTCCCTAAGGAAGAAACAAAACTTCATTAGAAGATGAAACCTTGGATCTGGACAACCTAAAGATGAAAGAGCTTTAGATCAAGAAAATGAGGCCCCAATTGTTCTCCAAGTATCACAAAAAATAGATGCCAAAATGGGCCACACAAACATTGAAAGATGTACAACCTGATCAAGTTGCGAAAGCATCCACTAGAAGTGCATACAAAGACAAACAAGAAGAAAAGTCCCTAGATGAGATTCAGATAGGGACATTTAGAAAAAGAACATATGGCTTTTGGTTCAGAGTTAACATCATTCAGACAAGCTGAAACAATTGATGCATGGAGAAAAGCAATGAAAGTTGAACATGGTGCCCTGGTCAATAATGGCACTTAGGAATTGCTTGATCCTCCACTCAATTGTAAACTCATTGTTTGCAAGTGAGTCTTTTGAAATCAATTCAACACAATTAGCTCACTTGACAAACACAAAGCAAGGCTTGTCACAAAGAGATATGCTCAAAAAGAAGGGATAGACTACAAACAACAAAATGGACTGCCATCAAGGTCTTCTTAGCTTTGGAAGCACAAACAAAAGGAATCTCCATCACATGGTTGTTAAAAATACTTTTTTACATAATGATTTCAAAGAAATAGTTTACATGACTTAGCCAAAGGGATTTCAAGTTAAATGTCAAGGACATAGAGTGTGTAAGATGGTAAAAATAGTGTATGGTTTGAAACAAGTGCGGAGAGCTTGGTCTAAAAAGCTGGCTAACTACCTCATGAGCATGAACTTCAAGCGTTTTAATTTGTCGATGCAACTCTTTATGTTGGTAAAGAAAACAATTATATAACTAGTTGTGTATGTGGATGATTTGTCTTTTAAAAAAATAGAGAAAGGCACACTATAGAAATCGAAGCACAACTGGTGAAAGGTTTTGAAATGACATATTTGGGTCATATTCATTACTATTTTGGTATTGAAGCAATTCAAGAATTCAAGTGTATTCTTATCACACAATAGAAGTGTATTCATGAAACTCTATGCAAATTTAGAATGATAGGCTGTAATGTCCCCATTTTTAATAAATTAGTTCTTATTAATTATTGGTCCCAGAATTTAAATAATATTATAAATGGACCTTTAATTAATAAAGGGGGGCTCATTTTTATTATTATTGTCCATAGGTGTTTGTCGTGTTGGCATTCTTTTGTAAACCCTCGGGAGTTTCTCCGAAGGCGTATTTATGACCGACATGTAGGATGTATTTTTCATGTGGAGTTTTGATATTTTATTTGTATTTGCGAATTCTTGTTGGGATTCTGTTGGCTGCCATTTCGAAGGTGAAAGATCCTCCCTATTTGGTATTTGCAGTTTCGGTGGGATTTAACCCTCACCCTACTATGCCTGTTCTTGTTCTATTGTATTGGATCTGGCATATCCGAAATATTACAAAAATATCAAATAAAGTTTCCTTGCAAATATTTCAATTGTATCTGGCATATTCTTTCATTTAGTAAATTACTACAAACTATGTCAAGAGGACGACACCATCCAAATCACACGACCACGATCTGCCTCCGTACGGCATGCCTGCCTCCGGCCTACCTGCCTGCCTGCCTTCGTACGGTCTGCCTACCTCTGAACGACCTACCTGCCTCCAACCTGACTATCTGCCTCCGGCCTGCCTGCCTCCAGCCTGTCTGCCTGCCTCCGGCCTGCCTGTCTGCCTCCAAACGGCCTGCCTGCCTCCCTCCAAACGGCCTGCCTCCCTCCGGCCTGCCTGTCTACCTCCGGCATACCTGCATCCGGCCTGTCTGCCTCCGGAAGGCCTACCTGCCTCCGGCCTGCCTATCTGCCTTCGGCCTGATTGCCTTCGGCCTGTCTGCCTCTGGACGGCCTGCCTGCCTCCAGCCTGTCTACCTCCAGATGGCCTGCCTGCCTACCCCCGGATGGCCTGCCTGCCTGGCTCCGTACGGCCTTCCAGTTCAGCGTGCGGCCTGTCCTCCGCACGGTCCATAATAGAAACAGCAAACAAAGGCATGTTTCCAGTTGATTTGTGGTTGGGAACATTACAGTGGTATTAGAGCTGGTGATCTTGCCAGCCTGTTGGGATGATTGAGAGATTTTGGGATTTGGATCACACTATGGCGCCCAACAGTGATGGACAATGGTGGTTGAAGGCACTACAAAGGATTAGCAAAGAGCTCAGCAAGGGTATTGATCTTCCATTAGATATATTGGAAGTATGTTTGTGTAAGGTTGACCAATTACCTTCAAGATTTATTCAGAGGATCCTTTCTCCAATTATGGACGCCTTAAGTCAACCCAAGCTTTTGAGACACCATGACAAGGAAATGAAGTTGGCAGCTGCAACATGTCTTAGTGAGATTTTGAGAATCTAGGCTCCGAGAGAACCGTATGATGACAACACCATGATAAAGATATTGCAATTGATCGTTGACAGCTTTCAAAGTCTTGATGACTTCAGTAGTGACCCTTTTGGCAAAAGATCTACAATATTGGAGAATTGTGCAAATGTCAAAGTAAGTAACCTCCTCCTAGATTTGGAGTTGCAAGACTTGATCCATGATATGTTTCATCACTTCTTAGTTACAATCAAGGAATGTCATGATAGTAAGATTTTGATTTGCTATGGAGAGCCTTATGATTTCGTGCATTGAAGAGATGGATGAAATATCCCAACCTATCATATCTATGTTGTGGGCTGTTTGTAATTTAGAATGTGTTTCGTCTATGGCAGCGTGTAGATCGGTCAGTAATGTAATCAAGCATTATAAAGAAAAATTAATATCTCATTTGCACAAGGGGGAGAAAGTTGATGACGGCGATAAAGGTGATGCTTTACACAAGGCTGTGTCCGTCGCCAAGGCTATATCCATTGTTGAGGCCTTGTCTGTCGTTGAGGCTATGTCCGTCGTCGAGGCTATGTCCGTCGTCGAGGCTCTGTCTGCCGCTGAGGCTCTGTCCGTCACTGAAGCTTTGTCCGTCGCCGAGGCTGTGTCCATCGCCAAGGCTTTCTCCGTCACCGAGGCTGTGTCCGTTGCCAAGACTCTGTCTGTTGCCGAAGCCTTGTCCGTCGCCAAGGCCATGTCTGTCGCCGAGGCTGTGTTCATCATCGAGACTCTGTTCACCGCCGAGATTGTCTTCGGGCCGAGATCCCCTTCGAGCAAAGTTTTCCTTCGGATCGAGATTCCCTTCAGCCCGAGATTGCCTTCGGGTGGAAATCCCCTTCGGACCGAGATTGCCTTCGGGCTGAGGTTCCCTTCGGGTCGAGTTTGCCTTCGAATCGAGATTCCCTTCGGGCCGAGATTGCCTTCGGGTGGAGATTCCCTTCGGGTCGAGTTTGCCTTCGAATCGAGATTCCCTTCGGGCCGAGATTGCCTTCGGGTGGAGATCCCCTTCGGACCGAGATTGCCTTCGGGTCGAATTTCCCTTCGGGCTGAGTTTACTTTCGGATCGAGATTCCCTTTGGGCTAAGATTGCCTTCGGGTCGAGATCCCCTTCAGATCGAGATCCCCTTTGGGTCGAGATCGCCTTCAGGTCGAGATCCCCTTCAGGCCGAGATTGCCTTCGGATGGAGATCCCCTTCGGGCCGAGATTGCTTTCCGGACGTCTCGCAAAATTACCTCCGAGCAAAAATCACCTATAGAACATTACAGTGTTGTCAGCGTCGACATTTGTGTCTGTGTCCATGCTAGAAGAGATTGTTGAACATGAGGGTGTGAAAGATTTCATGGGTTCGCGTTGTTGGGATCCTGGTGAAGGGCATGGCAATAGTTATACGAGAGTGGCGCAATTAAACCTTGATGACGGTTTACTCGTCCCAACTAAATCCAACTATGTGCATATGGTCCAACAGCAGCACAGACTTTTCAATGGATATTAGTACCAACGTCCGCACTTGGCTTGGGATTTGAGCATTGATGAGTTTGATGTTTGGTTTCATGGGGATCCTGGTGACTCTGGGCATGGCAACAATTATATCAGAGTGGAGCAGCGGAAGCATGATGGAGAGTTACTTTTCTCGCTTACTTCCAGCTGCATGCGCATGGTCTTATTGCGGCTTGAGGGCTCCAATGGATACAGTTATCAGTGTCCACGCTTTGTTTGGAATCCTGGAGTATTGATGATGGATTGCTTGAGGGCAACCAATTTTTGGGCGGCGAGGATTTGTAATGTCCCCATTTTTAATAAATTAGTTCTTATTAATTATTGGTCCCAGAATTTAAATAATATTATAAATGGACCTTTAATTAATAAAGGGGGGCTCATTTTTATTATTATTGTCCGTAGGTGTTTGCCGTGTCGGCATTCTTTTGTAAACCCTCGGGAGTTTCTCCGAAGGGGTATTTATGACCGGCGTGTAGGATGTATTTTTCATGTGGAGTTTTGATATTTTATTTGTATTTGAGAATTCCTGTTGGGATTCTGCCGGCTGCCATTTCGGAGGTGAAAGATCCTCCCTATTTAGTATTTGCAGTTTCGGTGGGATTTAACCCTCACCCTACTCTGCCTGTTCTTGTTCTGTTGTATTGGATTTGGCATATCCAAGATATTACAGAAATATCAATAAAGTTTCCTTGCAAATATTTTAGTTGTATCTGGCATATTCTTTCATTTAGAAAATTACTACAAACTGCACCAGGAGGACGACACCATCCAAATCACACGACCATGATCTGCCTCCGTATGGCCTACCTGTCTGCTTGCCTCCGTATGGCTTGCCTGTCTGCCTCCGGCCTGCCTGCCCGCCTGTCTGCCTCTGAACGGCCTACCTGCCTCCAGCCTGCCTGTCCGCCTCCGCCCTGCCTGCCTCTGGATGGCCTGCCTACCTGTCTTCGTACGGCCTTCCAGTTCAGCGTATGGCCTGTCCTCCGCACAATCCATATTAGAAACAGCAGACAAAGGCCTGTTTCCAGTTGAGTTGTGGTTGGGAACATTACAGTATTGAAGCAATTCAAGAATTCAAGTATATTCTTATCACACAATAGAAGTGTATTCATGAAACTCTATGCAAATTTAGAATGATAGGCTATAAACCACTCAACACACCCTTGGAACAAAATATAAAGTTGTCGTCAAGTGATATTGTAGGTTTGGCAACTAAGTATAGATAACTCATTGAAAGTATAATCTATGTAACCACAACTAGACCAGACATTTCTTTTGTAATATGTGTGCTCTGAAAATTCCTACAACAACCAAGAGAAAGACGTACAGTGGCAACAAAAAGGATTGTCTGATATTGTTGGCAAGACAAATGAGGTTGTACAGTGCAGAGATATGTACCCCAGATTTCTGTGATGTAGTCTATTTATACCCCAGAGGATATAGTCACAGAAATGAGCATTTGTGGTAAGTAGATTAAGTGATCAGACAATGTATACTATTCTGACAATAGAAGGAAACATTTATTCATCCATAACACACATATATAAAACACTTATAAATCATTATTATATTAAGTCATCTTACAAAACAGCAGGTCTTAGTCACTGCTATGATATATCTTATCTCATATATATCTTTTATCTCTCTATTATCCATTCTACATATGATTTACACTTCTTACATAAATGTTTCCCACATGACACCTAGAGACATCTAGTGATTCATCCTTGTTCCACAGATCCTTTGCAGTAGCTTGCAGCATGCTTCAGCTTCTGATTCTGGGCCCCTTGACTTGCTAACATCATCCCCCCTTATAGAATGATGGCATGTCCTCAAGACATGATGCTTAGTTGGGTACGAGACCTTGATAATTTACCTTGATTTAATTGGATGATTTCTCCCAATGTGTTTTTGCTTGCTACAGTATAGTGATGTATCCCTAAATCTGGACCAGTGTAGCTTGTGCCTCATTGAGATTGCCAGGGATCTGAAATTGCTGAGTTACTTGTTTTGTTTCATCTAGTATCTCTGTCAAGTGCATCATGTGATTACTCACCATATCTGGTAGTTGTTTGATCTACTCTTTTCTGTGCTCTTTAGATGTGGAGTTGCTCCAGTTGGGTATGAAGTGTTTCCATTTACACCCTTATTGGGTCATCCATGTCTTGGAGAAGGTTATATGTGTGCGCCACATTTGCTATCTAATCCTCCAATTTGATCATCTAGTCCCTTAGGCCTTTTGTTGTTGTAGGCCATTGTAGACAAAACTGGTAAATAACCCCTGCCTCTACGATAATGTCTCCTAAACCCTTAATGTGCTCCTCCAATTTTGAACGACAATGCACCTTTTGTGTATTTGTTTGTTCTTTTCTTTATTACCTCATCTTGAGCCTCCTTATATTTCCTTTGCGGAGGCCAAATCTACTTGCAAGTTGTCTACCAACTATTTGAGTTGTTGGGGTAGGGGAAGTGAGGTGTCTCGATGTAGATGTGGAATGGTGCTCTGAAATGTATCTACTGCTTCCTTTAGTTGCTCCATGTTCTGCACATGTTCACTCAAAAGTTCTTCCCTGGCAGTAGCATGGAGGATCTCTCCTAATTGGATCTTTTGTAGTGTTGAAATACTAGACATATCCACTTGCGATCCTACCATTGGTAGTTGTAGTAGGTTTAACGATGGCACTGCTTGTATTTGTTGTCATTGTGCCAGGGTGTCTTTAATTATTTTTATTATAGAAGTGGAAGTGAAGGTCACCTCAGTGGCACTATCTTCTCCTAATGGATTGTTCTCCGACAGCGGGGGCCCTTCTATTTCCTCATTTGTATTCTTTACCACCTCTTCACAAAGTTTTAGTCTATTGAATATGTGTTCCGTGTGAACCACTTGGGCTTGCACCAAAGCCAACGCCTTCTTTTGTTCTTCAATAATGTTGAGGTAGACCTCAGAAGTTGCCTTCTCCCTTATCTCTTCTTCTTTCTCTATTGCTTTGGCCCTCTTTTCCAATATTGCAGCAATTATCTCCTCTAGGAAATCCTTTATTACATCATCCAATGCTTGGTTGGACTGGTTTACATATCTCATGTAATATTCCCAACCGTAATCTTGACAAGAAAACACACCTCCAGATACCCTCGCTGCCTCTTACGCAGCCCAGTTTGGAACGGAGAGACAAGGGATGGTCGTACACTAACAAGGAGGTCATACGGTGATGACAGGAAGGTCGTACGGTAATAGGGAGGTCGTACAATGATGGCAGGAAGGTCGTACGGTGATGCCAGGAAGGTTGTACGGTGATGACAAGAAGGTCGTACTGGATAGCAGAAAGGTCGTACGAAGGTAATAGGAAGGTCGTACGGTGGCTGAATATGCAAGCAAGGTCATACAATGTTCATTTTTCCCTTCGCCTGGTGATGTCGCCAATTTGATGTAATGTTGCGATGTAAGAGATGCAGACACAGAACAAACATGCAAGACGCAAGCCAAGTATATTTGCAAGGAAACTTTATTGATATTAATGATAGCACTTCGGATTTGCCAGACTCGACACAGAAGAACAAGCAGACTAGGGTGAGCATTGAATCCCACCGAAACTACAAATACCAAATAGGGAGGATCTTTCACCTCTGAAATGGCAGCCAGAAGAATTCCAACAAGAATTTGCAATTACAAATAAAAATATCAAACTAACATGAGAAATACATCCTACACGTCGGTCAAAAATACCCATCGAACAACTCCCAAGCGTGCACAAATAGAGCCGACACGGCAATACCTACGCCTACGCCAAAATAAAAGATGGGCCCAAGATACACTAAATCGATCGGAACCCAAATATAAATATTATTATTTATTTAATGACGAGGACATTACAGTCTTCTCATCCTAAAAATTGCTTGTCCTCAAGCAATCTCAAGCTAGGGTGTTCCAAAATGTCCTCGCCTTCCCAGGTGGCGTCTTCTATCGATAGATCCTTCCAGCGTACAAGAAATTATTTGACAGTGCATGTCCTCGGCCTCTTCTCCCGAATGTCGACGATCTCAGCAGGTTCTAATGCTAACTTCCCTCCTTCGTCAAGAGGTGGCAGATCTGTTGAGACCGTGACGTGTTGACCCACAACCTTCTTCAGGCAAGAAACATGAAAGACGTTGTGGATTCAGCTTCCCTCAGGTAGTTCCAATTCATATGCAACCTCGCCCACCCTCCTGGTCACACGGTAGGGTCCACAGAAACACGGCCTCAGCTTTTCCTTTCCAGAAACCTTCAGAGAGGACTGCCTGTACGGTTGGAAGCCGAAGGTACACTAAGTCCCCAACTTCAAAACTCCTCTCGATTTGATGCTTGTCAACATATGTTTTCTGTTGATTTTGGGCTCGCTAAAGGTTTTCCTTGAGGGACCTCAAAATGTCTATTTCCTCCTGTAGCCAATCCTTGGCCTTCAGTGCGCGACTGTCACTCAATGCCATGGCCACGAACGAAGGGGGTTCATAACCGTACAATGCTTTGAATGGTTTCATCCTAATCGACATGTGGTATGTGGTATTGTAATAGTGTTCTCCTAGATGTAGCCACTTGACCCATACTTTCTATTGTGTCAAAACATAGTTTCTAAGGTACCCTTCCAGCCATTTGTTCACAATCTCGATCTGTCCATCAGTCTGTGGGTGATAATTGGTGCTCGGGGACAACTTCGTCCCTGCGAGCCGAAACAATTCTTTCCAAAAAGTACTGAGGAAGCAGCTATCTCTATCGCTTACTATGTTCTGAGGGAAACCATGCAAGCAGAACACTTCCTAGAAGAACAGGTCTTCTACCTGTGCGGCCTGATACCCAGCGGAAATAGCAAAGAAGTGTGCATACTTGGTCAATCTATCAACCACTACAAAAATACAGACCCTTCCTTGCACCTTGGGAAGCCCGGAAATAAAATCCATTGAGATGCTATCCCACTTCTTCTCAGGGATCGGTAAAAGTTGAACTAGACCTGCTAGTAAGGTGTGTTCGGATTTATTCTGCTGACAGGTAGCACATTCCCGTACATATTGTAGGATATCATTCTTACAACCCTTCCATGAAAACCTTTCCCAGATATGCTTGTAGGTCTTTAGGTACCCCTAATGTACAACCATTTGCGAATCATGCATCTCCCTTAAGATTTTCTCCTTCAATTCGGACTCAGGTACCAAATAAATTATGCCCTTGTCATAAATGATATCATCAACCACTTTGTACCTATCGCCTTGCACTTCACCATCAAACAATTGGCATGTGAAGGTGTTCTTGGAATATTCGACCAAGAGATGTGCCCTCCAATCTGTCGAAATCTGAGATAAGGAGCATATGGTCGGCCTTCTTGATAATGTGTCAGCCACAACATTATTTTTTCCTTTTATGTATTCAATGTCGAGGTCAAAGGCTTGTATTTTACTCACCCACTTCTGTTGCCGTTCGTTCAACTCCTGTTCTAGAAAACGCCTCAGGCTGTTGTGATCTGTACAGACTACTAATTTGGCTCCCATGAGGTACTGCCGGAATTTTGTCACGGCATGCATGATGGCAAGCATTTCTTTGTCATAGATGGAGTACAACCTTTCAACTCTCGAGAGCTTCTAACTTTCAAATGCAATCGAGTGGCGGTCCTGCATCAGCACAACCCTAATGCCTTCTCCCGATGCGTCGCACTCCAGGATGAAGGGCCGAGCTAAATCTGGTAGTGCAAGAACCGAACAAGAACTCATAACCTCTTTGAGCTTTTCGAACGTTTGTTGTGCCTGTTCACTCCACTGGAAGGGTCCCTTCTTCGTTAGATCGGTGAGTAGCGCACTAAGATGTGATAATCCCTTCACGAACTGTTTGTAGTAATTGCACAACCCAAAGAATCCACGCAGTTCCGAGAGAGTTTTCAGAGGTGGCCAATCCAAGATCGCCTGAATCTTTTCTTGATGTACCTAAACTCCTCGGCTACTAACTATGTGCTCTAGATATAATATCTTTGTCATCCTCAATTCACATTTGGATCTTTTGGCGAACAACAGTTGTGACTCCATAATCTCGAGCACTTCTTCCAAATGTATCAAGTGCTTCTCTCATGTCATGATGTAAATTAGTATATCAACGAAGAACGCCAACAAGAACTTGAGCAGTTGTTTGTTAAAAATGTAATTCATGCAAGATTGGAATGTAGCTGGCACGTTGGTCAAACTGAATGGCATGACCAAAAATTCATAATGCCCATGATGGTAACGGAAAGTTGTTTTCTCCACATCTTGTTCCCTCATGCGGATTTGGTGATATCCTAAACGAAGGTCTATTTTGGAAAAATAAACTGCACCGTGTAACTCATCCAGCAACTCATTGATCCTGGGAATAGGATACATGTTCTTGATGGTCTTCTTGTTCAATGCACGATAGTCGACACACATACGCAGCGTTTTGTCCTTCTTTTCAACCAATACTACTGACGACACAAAAGGATTGGAGTTGAGCTTGATCCAACCCTTGTCAAGAAGCTCCTCTATTGTCTTTTCAATCCTGTCCTTAAGCTTCTTAGGGTGGCGGTATGGTGTGGTGATGACAGGTTTGGCGCCCGCCTCCATCTCGATAGTATGTTCAAACCTGCAATGTGGTGGTATGCCTAGTGGTATGTCGGCGAAGACCAGGTGGTGCATATCCAAAACTGCTTGAAGTTCCTCATCCTGGTAGTAGGCCCTTTGTCCTTGTATAGGTTCTAGTGAGATGACACAGTGTGCGGCCCAAACCACATCATCGTGTCTGAGGATTGCCTCCATCCATCGGGCTGAAATTTCTTTCGAGTCTCCATTCAACATCCCTCTTAGCACAACCTTCTTGTCGTCCACTTCGAATGAGAACTTCATTCGTTTGAAACTCTGTGTGTACTCGTCTAATGTTTCCATCCATTGAATCCCTAGAATGACTTCCATGTCGTCCAGATTGACCACGAAGAAATCATTCGTCACCGTGTGGTTTCCCATGGTAATGCTCAGTTGCAGAACCTGATGGGTACATGTCAAAAGGTTTCCTCCTGCCACTTTGACGTCGAATCCTTGGTGTGCGTCAATACACAAACTCCGTCGGCTGACCAGGGATGAGTTGATGAAATTGAGTGTGGCTCCATTCTCGAGCATGACCACAACCTATTGTCCCTGGAGGGTACCCCGGACTCGAAATACAGTACACCTCAGAGTTCCTATGAGAGCCGCAATGGCGCCTCCTCTCTTCAATAGTGTGGCAATCCTTTCTACACGATTGATGTTTACCTCCCTGGAAGCTTGTTCATCCCCTTCAGGCTCAGGTGCCTGCTCCTCCTCCTCGTCAGACAACACCTCAATATAATGGATTTTCCCCTTGCCTAGGCATCAATGCCCTGGTTCCCATGGCTCCTTACAATTGAAATAAAGCTTCTTCCTTCTGAGCTCCTGCCAGGTGGCCTCATCCAACAGGGGTTTCTTCGGTGGGGGTCTACTGTCTTTCTCCCTTTGAGCAAGAGGTGGCTTGGACTATGAGTAATTTTTGGCGGAAGAGGAAGAAGATGTCGTCATGTCGTGTGCCTTCTTAATTGCCTTCGTGAGTGTGATGGGGTTGAATCCCTTCACCCAGCCTTTCAAGAGTTCTATAAGCCCATCCATGAATGATACCACCAATCGTCTTTCTGAAATATCTATCACGAAGACAGACAGTCTTTGAAATTTTGCTATGTAACTATCGACTGTGTCGGTTTGCTTCAGCTAAGCCAACTCTTTGAAATCTAGTTCTGGATCTCTATCGTCAAAACGGTCTATCAACCTCTTCATGAATTCGGCATAGGATGTTATTTGATCGTGGCCAAGAGCAACCATGCTATGATGCCATCATTCGTGGGCTATCCCTTCCAGATGCAGTGCAGCAAATTTGATGGCTTCATCCTCCAGCATAGGGTTGAGTTGGAAATGTGTCTGCCTTCTGCACCCATGCTCAAGCTATGGTGGATCCAGACCCATCAAAAGATGATAGATTAACCTTGCCAATCTTTCGTCTAAGATCGTCATTATAATAGCCCTACTTGTTGCCGCCAAAATACCTCATTCTTAGATCAACATAATCTTTGTAGGATATATCCCCTTCCATATTTATGTTCGTCCAATCCTCCTGAAGTTGATCTTGCATTTCTTGGAAAGTTGGTTGCTCTTTGTGCTGTTCTTCCGCCCGTGGAGGGAAAGTTGGCATTGACGGTCAAGAGCATACGGCTTGGGGGTTTGCCTTTCCCGAGACAAAATTGTCACTTTTTTCTGCAGATATTTTGCCTTCAACCAATTTTTGCAATGTCTCCTCCATGAGTCGCTGAGTGTCGTTAATCTGTACTTGGTTCCTTGTGAGCTCCCTCAACAAAGCCATGACTTCGGCAACAGGATCTTGTGGGTCTGCCATTCTACCAATTGAATGATACCTTCTTCTCTTCTTGGTATGAGCTTGCATTCACTACCCACAAGCTAGCAGAATCACCAGCTCTGATACCACCGTAATGTTCCCCACCGCAACCCTGACAAGAAAACACACCTCTAGATACCCTCGTTGCCTCTTACACAGCTCAGTTTGGACCATATAGAGAGACAAGGGATGGTCGTACGGTAACAAGGAGGCAATACGGTGATGACAAGAAGGTCGTACGATAATAGGGAGGTCATACAGTGACAGGGAGGCCATATGGTGATGCCAGGAAGGCCATACGGTGATGACAAGGTCATATGGGATAGCAGAAAGGTTGTACGGAGGTAATTGGAAGGTCATACGGTGGCTGAATATGCACGCAAGAAGGTCGTACGATGTCTGTTTTTCCCTTCGCCTGGTGATGTCACCAATTAGATGTAATGTTGCGATGTAAGAGATGCAGACACACTAGAACAAACATGCAAAATGCAAGCCAAGTATATTTGCAAGGAAACTTTGTTGATATTAATGATAGCACTTCGGATTTGCCAGACCCAACACAAAAGAACAAATAGAATAGGGTGAGGATTGAATCCCACCGAAACTACGAATACAAAATAGGGAGGATCTTTCACCTCCGAAATGGCAGCCAAAAGAATTCCAACAAGAATTCGCAATTACAAATAAAAATATCAAACTCAACATGAGAAATGCATCCTACACGCCTGGCATAAAGGTTAGATGGTTGAGACTGTACTACATACATGATATTATTAACTCAAGGGCGGGGAAGTTGAGATAGTTGGATGACACCCTCATAATTGTGTATGTAAATGGTGCACGGCTAAAACATTACTACTTGCTGGCAGATTGAAAGAAAATCCCAAAAGAATCTGATCTTATTGTACATGTACTATTTACTACTGTAGCTCAAAAACCCCAAAACCAAAAAACTTAGAAACCCAAAAAGAAAATCATTATGCTTAGTTCATGGCTAGGAAAGCCCGCATAACCCAATGTGGAAAACATTAAATGCACCTCCACCCACTTGCGTATTTAACACCTTGCACCACACCACAAATACTCACTTGTCTCCTATAGACTTTGCATTATGAGCTCAATAGCATATTCGAAAATCTCTAAGCTCTATGAATTCTAAAATTTCCTCTACAAAACAATGGCCACCCCAATTATTGTAAATGTCTTTGCGAAGGTTCAACTCAGATACTCGAAGTACCCATGCAAGGTGCTAGAAACCGATAAGGTTAGTGCATTCTCCACCATACCCCGCAATGCATTTTAACGAGATGATATATAAAAATATATTCATGGGCAGATAACGAAAAATGACTATATTAGATTCTAAGAGCTCCGTAGAACACTCCTCTCACCTGACAAGAATGTGTATTAAGAAAAATACTAGGAGATTGGTTGGAAGAAGCTAGACATCTAGAAAGAGCGCTTGGATTTTTGTGATAATTACAAATTGCTTTGAATCGAGTGCATGACGAGTTCATGTACCTAGAAAAACCACACCACATTACAAAGGAGGCAATTTAGGTAGTCACCTAGCTATGGAGGTGACTACCACAAAAGTATTTATGGTAACTTGTATTAGAATGCTTGGTCGATTAGTTAATAGGTCCACAAAACTCTATGGTCCATTTTTCAAATGGGTTTTGTGCTAATATTGGTTTTAGAGGCATTTCATCTCTTGCAATAGGTTTTCCCACCCTCTAACAAATGTCAAAACCTTCTATATATTCATGGGATCTTTATGAAGAGATCGCCACCATAGCCCTACAAGTTGCACCAACCTTGTTGTGATTTCATCGCAATTATGTTCCCATCTATCCCTTCATGTGCTTCCTTAAGGAATGATGATCTTTCATGTTTATATACAACTTTTCTTAAGACATCATCCCTACCTAGATGGCGTAATTCTCCTTCAACCAATGTGTATGGTGCAACACTTTGCACTAATGATTGCTTATCTTGCAGTGAGATATCTTTGGGGAATTCTCCAATAGAAAGTAGTAGGGCAATGTCCTATAACTTCTCCAGTACTTCTCCAAGATAAATAATCTGGCCCTTACTTTTTCTTTCTTGGTTTCACCATAATTTTGAAGTCGAATTCCTGGAACAGTAGTTACCATTTACATATTCATCCATGTGTAATTGGTTTATTGAATGGATATTTGAGTGGTTCATGGTCATTAAATAAAGTGAAAGGGGTAGTAGGTAGAAGATAGTGTCTATATTTTTTATAAGCATAGATCATAGCCATTGTCTCTCTTAGAGGTAATGTAATTCTTCTTCGTGGGAAATAGCTTTCTATTGGCAAAGGTAATGAGGTGATCTTTGTTCCCTTTAGGTTAGGCAAGCACTGCTCCTATGGCAATACAGGATGCATCCATGTGGAGATGAAAGCGTATGGTCCAATCTAGAAATATGAGAATTGGTGCATCCACAATCTTTTGTTTGAGTGTGACAAATGCTTTTTGGGAGTCTTCATTCCAATCAATGTTCCTGCCAATCTCCAATAGTTGTTCTAGTGGTGCACCAATACCAACATATCCCCTTATAAATTTCCTATGATATCCCGTATATCCTAGAAATGTCTTAACTTCTGGAGCACTCAAGGGTGGCAATAAGTTTAGTATTGGAACAACTTTCATAGGATCCACCATCAATCCCTCTTTGCATATATCACCTAATAAGTCCCAAAGGGCACTGCAAACATACATTTCTATGAGTTCAAGGATATTTGCATACTTCTACATCTATTCAACATCATGTGGAGCACCTATATGTGATTTTTGACTAACCCATAGATTGTCAATCATCCAAGTAAACTTCTAGGAAATCAGGAATGAAGTCCTTAAACATATTATTCATTATTCTACTAAATACCGCAGAGGCATTTTTCAATCCAAATGGCATCATTGTGCACATAAAATTAAATTTGGATTGATCTTTCTCCCTTATTCTAACCTGATGATAACCTAAAAGGTCATCAATGAATGAGTATATCTCCCTTCCTACTATTGATTCTACGAGTTCTTCTATGAATGGGGTGGGGAAGGGATCATTTAGGAAAAAATAATTTTATTCTCTATAATATCCACAAATCCTTATTTCATTAGTTTTTTTTTTTTGAATCACCATGGGGCTTATCCAATCAACATCTTCTAGTGATTTAATGATGTCAATAGCTAGTGTCTTATCCAATTCTGTTTTAACCACCTTATTCAAGTTGGGATTCAATCTATAGGGTCTCTTCTAGACTGGTTTAACCCCTTCTTTCAATTGTATTTTCATAACCCCTACTCCTTTGATTCCTTTCAAGTCTATAAAAGTTCTAGGGAATAGGTGTTGAAATTCTAAGAGGGTCTCTACCATTTGAGCTACTACTTCCTTATCTCAGTAGTCCCCTATTTTTGCCATCTTTGAGTCCCCTTTTGTTGCAATGTTTTCTTCTTAATTTTATGGGGTTATAGTATTTCTCCTTAGACTCAGTAGATGCTTCTATCTCCCTTTCTCCTTGATCTATTTCTATTTCTAGATCATGTCTCTCCACATCATCTTGTTGTGTTGCACAACATTGTCTACTTGCTCTAGTTGATTCCAAGTCCAACCATTCTATGTACTTCCATGTCCCTTCTTCTCTAGGTGGTAAAGATGATGGTTGTGGTATTGTTGTCTCTTGATTCTGGTCAAACATGAATATAATTTCCTTAATTTTGATCAGTGCAATATGTATGTATGGGCCTTCATTGTAAAATCCAAAAGTATGTAAGAATTTTGTTGTTAGTTCATCCCAAGATTTGGTTTCTCCTCTCGTCTCTTGGTTGATATATCACATTTGGACTACCAATGATAATGTCCAATAAAATAGCTGAATGTACATTCTTTCATCATATTCATATTTTCCTCCTTATAGTATATACACATATCGAGGTGATGATGCGGTAAAGTAACTCACTCATATGTGAGTACATCTAGGTATGTTCCTACTTCCAATAGATATCTTGCTTTTGTTAGGACTTTAAACGATTCCCATCAAGTGAGGGTATTCTTGTGGGTGTTATACCAACTTGTGGCATTGTAGGTGAGTGTGTGGCAAAGATTTCAAGTTTGTGGCCTTCATTTGCAAAGAATTCCTCTATTTATGTATTGTATGTTAGCAAGTCTCCTAACCCTAAATACCTAGGTAACTGACTATCTGATATGCCTTGTAGTATGTGGTATACATGGTGAGATATCTTATTGTTATCCTCCTCATTGCTTCCAATGCTGTCACAAATGTTATGCAATGGGATTAAGTCCTCTTCTAGTCACTTTTGGACCATAAATACTCTTCTTGAGCCAAAGATCCTCAAGGAGAATAGCTTTGGTTCATCTTGCATCCATACATTTAATAAAATCTTATTGTTTGTACTCCCATCAATGTCATTTATTTCTAGTTCCTCTTCTAAATTGGGTTCTTCCCAAATTTCAGTTGTAGGTAGTTTAGTTATAGTGTTGAGGTTCTTATCTTCATCACTATACTCTTTCACATTCACCTCTTCTACATAAGATTCCTCTTGGTTCTTTCCTAAGCGGATGCATACTATTTTCCTGTAATCTACAAATGAGATTTCTCATTTTCCTGGCATCTATTACCCCACATGAATCTATAAACCAACCTAATCCTAGGAGTGCATCAAAAGAATGGAAGGTCTCCTTGACTATTACTGTTCCAAAGTCCACAGTTTGCTTCACTCCTTTGACACTTACTTCTACATGTCTCCAGGCATCTGAGGTTTTCATGCTAGTTCTATCCACCAAACTAAAGTTATAAGGAGTTGGTTTAACTATCAATCTCCCTAGGTATTCCCATATTGTTTTGGGGATTAAGTTGAATTGTGCTCCTTGATCAACCATTACTCTAGAAATTTTTTTATGGTGAATCTTAAGGTCAATCATTATTGGTTTGGTTTCCCAATGTTTGCTACTTTTGCATAGTCTGCTAACTTGTGGCAATTTTTTTCTTGTTCCAATACTTACTAATTTGCTTTAGTTTTGTTAATAAGTCATGCTCTCTTACCATTTGCACCAGCTGTTTTAGTATTCTTACTTCCTATCCTAAAAGATAACCATTCTATTATTTCTCCTTTCCTTGTAAACTCTACGACTTTCTTAGTTTCTCTTAGGATTTGATCTTCTAGCTTCTTAGTAGGTGGAATTCTTTTGCCTCTTCTAAACTCTCCTCTTCTAAGGTTGACACTTGGCTTTGCAGTATTGGTAACTTCCCTAGTGACTACTGCCACTTTGTTCTTCTTCTTTGGTTTAGGTTTCATGCAACATTCTTCTTTGTTGCTTTCCTCTAGAGCGTAATCCTCAACTCTCACTGCTCTGTGGCACCTTCTAGTTCTTCCTTTGGTACTTTATGTACTTTCTGGAGGATTCTTGCTCCCTCCTATTTAGGTTTTTCAATTCATCGCTCTTACATTGCACTGTCACATTCTTATAGAACTGCTGGTGTTTATCACAATTACCGCAAAATTCACATTGCTACTTTTCCCCCAGCACTCAATTGCAAAGTGTCCTAGTTTACCACAATTAAATAAGGTAACACTGTTTTTGTTTCTCCTACCTCAGCCTCAACTTCTTCCTCCCCTACACTGGCCTTTGTCACTATATGGCTTCAATTCCTGGGAGTTTTTGTATGGTATTTGCACTCCTCTGATTCTGCCATGGCAACACACCAAATCTATGGGTTGACACATATAGGTGAATCTCTACTCGTAGCCCTTTTACATATGTCATGTCTCTATCATAATCTTAATCTTCCTTCACTTAGAATAGTTGGTAGGGGCAATCTTTTATTAGTGGTCATCCCACTCTCTACAAGTTCCACAATATAGTAAATTCTTTGTGGTTTGCAGGAGTCCTTTCACACGCTTCAAAAGCTGACTTGTCAGCGATTGCCCCTTCCAATGACCAACATTTATGGCAATCCATCATTCTGTCCCAAGAAGTGATTTGCATGCATCACAGATATTGAACATTTGATTTCCTTGGGTTTTGTTAACCTTAGTAGGGTTAGGGTTCAAATGTTGATTTGTATTATCTCAGTTACACCTAATGAATTGAAGCTACCATTTTACTTCTCCAATCCAATTTGTTGTGTATTAGCTCTTTATCTTCATGTTGGATGAAAGTTTATACTACTTTTTGCATATGTATGTTGTGTTAATCTTGCTTGTAAAGGCTAACTGTGGAAAATCTCTTCCCTCTTAGCATTTATCAAAACCCTAACCTCCATATTTATTTGTGGGATCTAGTATAAGAGAGAATTGTGTAAGTCCCTTCTGGTAGTTTGATTTTTTTGGTGCTATTCTCAGCAGGGGAAAAAAATTCTAATCTTGGTGCATCAGCATCCTTTTAATTTTCTGCACTCTTTCACCATTTCCCCTTGTAATATCATAGAATAGGACTAGCTTAGGCTTGTTTAGTGCTGAGTTGGATCAGCACTTGTGCATCTAGATTAAAGAGGAAGCCAACCTTCTCTAGAGATTCAACCCCACTTGCATAAGTCCCACACTTCGAGGTTATTTCCATTGTGTCATTGGAATGTTGGACCTAATCCAGCAGGGTGCAATTTCATATGACAACAATATCATATAACAATCTTAAAGACTCCCGTGCAGAAGGCAATGAGTTCCTAAACCCTAAGTTGCTCCTCCCCAGTTGGCAATCCTAAGCCTCTATTGTCCATCATGTCAACTCTCCTTTGCTTCCTTACCCACTGTGAATTTTCTCTTACCTAGAAGGTGTTATTAGCCTAGCATTATTCCTAATTATACACAGCAAGTTAGCACCATATGAAAATTGCAACGGAAAATGAGAGAAATCAAATACACAGATAACACAAATAATTTGGACAAATATCCCTGGAAAAACCCCAATCTGGGGAAAACCACTTTTCAAGTCTAAGGTATTTTATTAATATGTTTAGCAAATCTACTATTGAGGAATTGTTACAACTGTTTGCCTAATACTGGAAATACTAACAATCCCCCCTCTGTCAGTTGTTGAACCTCCCTCTGGAACTTAGAAGTTGGAAGTCTCTCCTTCTTACGCTGCTAAAAACTCTCCTCTATCTACCTGAATACTCAATTCAATTAATTCCAATGAATCTCTATCCCAATATGGCTCATCAATTCCCTACATATACTCTCTCATTCAGAAACTGAAGAGCCGCGAAAGGGAACAACTTAGAATCCCAACTGGTGCCGATTCACATTCCTTTGTGTTCCCAGCCTCCACGATACCTCTCAAGGCTGGAACACTTGACAAACTACAAAATTTAAGACTCACGCCAGACCCATCCTAAGCGTACCACCTACAAAATGCAGTGATTGTCCATGTGTTCAATAATTCAAGGCTTATTAGGAGCCTAAGAGAAACTTTGCAATTGGCTAAAGAATCCTCCGGGAGATCAAAACCTTTCGTGTTAAGGTTATTAGCATCATACAAGAATATCTTCACTCTCTAAATGTTGGAGGTACCACCGGCCCTGGCCCTGCTAATGGTTCCAATTCTGCTTGATTAGCCAACAGATTGAAGAGAGCCTATCTCTCTAGCCCACAATGAATATAGAATTTATGTAGCTCATTGTGGAAATGAAAAAACTCTCATCTTCTCAAGAAGACAGGGTTAAAGATGTGGGTGAATAGCGGAAGAAAGATTTTGACACAATCCACCAAATTATTGCCGGTGCAGATTTGTATTGTGTGATATTAGTAGTAGTGAGTTTCAGGTGATAAATTGTTGCTGCAAACTTCAAGCATTTTTTTTCTCAGCCCTTAATCGAGGAACCGGTTAATAAAGGAGGCTGTGACTTCCATCATCCTGTGGAGATTGGAATGCCAATGGTGGAGGTATTAAGCTAGCAATCCCTCCCGTCATGTTTGTTTATTAATTTGTGCTTTGTTGCCTATGCTTGAGCTTTGTTAGACTAAACAATGGGTTGGGCTACCAATAGCTAATGTCTTCAACAAGATTTTGTATTATCCTTTAGGGTCTATATAACAGACCATATGGAACTCAATTCCACTGACATCACGCCCTAATTAATCGTGAAATCAGAATTCAACGGTTGCAGAATTTGAAAGCTATTAATTATCTACAAGAAAAGTACAGACTGACCTGAACTGAGTCGGCACTGATAATTTCTCCGCCGAGTCTCTTGGCTAATTGGAGGGCCAGGCTGCTCTTGCCCACACCTGTGGGGCCTGATATTACAATCACCTTCCTCTTCTTTCTCTGCTGCCTGTCCTTGTTCACATTAAACTGTTGAGTGAGTGAGGCAGCGGTTCCAAAACCAATGGACAATACGTTCCTGCGCTGAGGATTGGGAAGCTTTTTCCGATTCACTGCTGAAAATATAATGGTTGCGCGCAATGGAAAAGCGTCCATGCGTTCTCCGCGAAGATCCGGGAGAGGAGGATTTAAATTTGCTTGTTTCGGTTTAGGATGTGAGTTTATGAAGACGATAAATTTTAAAATTATGAGAAATGATGTTTAAAAAAAAGACGTTAGTATTCCTAATCTCGTATGGCTATATGTTTATGTACAATTAATTCAATCTTGAATTCATTATTTTTTTTTGTCATAGTTATTGTGATGTTGGTTATCATATGTGTGAATGTTTCCTACCTTTTTAAATAGTCTCAACCTTTTTCTATTTTGTAGTAAATATTGGAGCTAAATGTTTGATGATGGTAGATAATGGCACCTCCATTCAAGTGAAGTTTGTTCTCAAGGTGTTCTACAAGTTATATATGTTGACACGCTTCTTAATATGGCTTTGTCCATTCTTAAATTTGGCAATGCATGCAATTGGTTGGAAAACTTTAATAAAATATTTTAGAAGAAGGGTACTCCATATAAGTGTGCTCAAAGAATGGTTCGTAAAGGCTTGGATTTATCACGGGATTTGCCTTGATTTCATCCAAAAAATGTATATTTTTCATTTGTCAAATTCAACCATCTTGAAGCCATCTTTAAACATAGTCTCTAGTTGATTCACTCTTCCTTTCCTTTCTTCTCACCCTAGACTATAGATTCCATCATCTCTAATAAGAAAGATCTATATCCCTATCTTGGTGGAGTTTCTTGGTTCACCCTTGTCATGCTAGAATTATTTTACACAAATAGCAACCTCTTTAGGCTCTATTGTGTGTGTTCAACCAAATAGTTTTTCTCTACTTGAGTTGAATAGAAGGTATGTATGGAAGTGGATCTCTCAAAAAATTTAAATGAGACAACTGATATTGAAATTAGATAGATGAGATACACTTAATATGTTCGCTATTTAAATTTACTCAATACTTGCTATAGATATCAATCTTTTCAATATAAGATCTAGGAGTGTGTTTCGTCATCTCTTCCTTGTAAGTTCAACATTTGATCCTCTTCTAGGTCTCATCCTCCAAAGAAAAGAAAAAAGGAAAAGGGTGGTCTATAGTGGTGAGTTACAAGTGAAGAACCTTGATAATAATGGCCCCTCAACCAAATCACCTTGAGGGTCTACGGATCAATACTCAAAATCTCAACATATAGTTTCAAAACCTCTAAATGTTCATAGGGAAAATTGTTGATTCCCCTTAAGGAGAGATGTCTAGAGTGGTGAAATTATCTCAAGTTCCATTAGAGGCATTCATTTTGGCATCTCAAAATGCTACCATTGCTTGACATACTCCCCCAACCTTGGTTATCCAACTAAAGTCATATAGCCTACTAGGACATATGGAAAAAGAAGATTAGATAACTAACAATCTACAACATATCCAACCTTCCATTATGTATGTTAGTGAAATGAGTAAATCCAAAATCAAACTAAACACATCATGAAACATTAATTCAATGAACTATTCTAAATAAATTGTAATAACAAAGATAGTTCAAACAAGAGCGTCTCATGTTCTCTATCTCCAAGGACCCAGCTTTTAATCTTTTATAATGGCTCTCGGATAGCACAATTTGATCAAAATGTGGATGACTACTCAAAGAACGAGAGATGATCTATAATGCATAAAATACACTAAATGAGCTACAATGAGAGTATATGAACTTGATGCATGATTGATGATTATGAAGATAAATGATCTAAGATTATCAATAGGTTTCACTATGCATGAATGCAAAGAGTGATTCTCTACCAACAATAATGCAAAAGATGGAGGACTTCAAAGATAATGGAACCCCAAAACATAAAACAAGATATGAAATATGTATGAAAGAAATGTGCAAAAGTAAAGTGGTGTCTTTCCTTCTCCAAATGCTTGGTATTTATAGATTTCCTTATGAGGTGTGAGGTATCCTTAGTTGAACCAAATAGGTGACAAGTGTTGCAAGGTTTGAGACAAGTGTGTGCAAGAATAGGTGACTAGACTTGCCTTGGTCGGGGAGTTTGAGAGGGGTGACCCCACAATAATGGGTTACACTTTTTCAAACATGTTGATTTTTGTTGAAATAACACATTTTTAATAAAATGTGATGATTTAAGCCTTGAGAGGTTCCATTTGAAGGAATTATTTACAAATGATTAGCTCAAAGCCTCTTAGATAAGAAAAATATCGATATAACATCTATACTCCTCATTCATAACTACAATGGAGTCTCCTTTGCACCTATTAAAATACTGACAAAAAATTACTTTGACATTATCTTTTGGAAGATCAAATGAATCCATTTGACAAAACTATCTATGTAGTAAGGTAATACTAAGAAAAATATTTCCAGTGATTATAATTTTAATATATTAAGTTTATTATGACTTTGTATTTTTAGTTTTACTAAACATAGATATTTCACTGTATGTCTACCTCTATGTTTGATGCTTATGGAAAAAAAGTAAATGAGAGAAAAAAAATCTAAAAATATATATGCCCTAGGTATTAAAGTTCTTTTTCTATCAATAAATAAATAAAAATTAAATTAGACAAATACATGACAAGTTATAAGCTATGTAGTCAAGGTATGTCAAAATTACGACTTAGTCAACTTCAAACGTTGATAAAATATGCAATAATTGTGATAATATCATCAAACCAATTGCATACCCTCCGTATGGATGTTACAAAACTAAATTTGAAAGAAGCGTGTTGATAGCTATTTTAGAATATATATATATATATATATATATATATATATATATATATATATATATATATATATATATATATATATATATATATATATGTATATGTATATGTATATGTATATGTATATGTATATGTATATGTATATGTATATGTATATGTATATGTATATGTATATGTATATGTATATGTATACATACATACATACATACATATATATATATATATATATATATATATATATATATATATGCTCTATGAAAATAATGTAACTCTTTGAAAATGATGTTTTCAACAACATATCGGTTTTTGTGGGAGAAAAAAAAAATCATTCAAATAAATTCTAAAATAAATTTAAAAAAATATTTAGAACATAGACAGAAAATCCTAAAAGACTCTAATTTACTTCATCTTTCGATATGAAGAATTAGTTGGAAGGTGAGAGTGAAAATAGAGGGAATGTTCCTCCTACAATGACAAGAAGGAGAGTCACGATGGAAGACTCTTTCTTTCATAAGACTCTTTTGTACAAGTGTTTGTATGACTCATCTTTGACCAAAGAGGTGGCCAAACAAATCCCTTGATTATAGCCACGAGGGAATACCCTTTCTAATAAAAAAGATTCATGTTTGAAAGAAAATAGCTAATAAATAATTAATATTATAATTAATTATTTTAGCCAAGTGTGAAGTGTCATGTGATGAGGTGGATGGGGTGAAATGATGAGGATTTAATTAAAAGGTGGGATGATTTAATTAAATAAATTAATAGGATATGCAGAATTTGGACGAATGAAATATATAGTTAAATAATTGAATTAAACTATATAGTAGAGAAATTTTATTCATTAAATGTAGAATTTTATGTCTTGATTTAATGTGTCAAATTTATGTGTATACACATTCAAACAAGAAACTTCAA
Organism: Chamaecyparis obtusa; assembly: GCA_027943335.1. Classification (NCBI taxonomy): domain Eukaryota; kingdom Viridiplantae; phylum Streptophyta; class Pinopsida; order Cupressales; family Cupressaceae; genus Chamaecyparis; species Chamaecyparis obtusa. The sequence continues at coordinate 315,054 of BSBK01007281.1, forward strand.
TTTTTAAAAAACAATCTATGAAATAATTACTTACCTTTAAGCAAGTGAGGTAACTAGATGATTCTCAACACTCATACATTAATTTTGTCTCCAAGAATACTTGAGGTTTGATGATTCTCCCACAAATGTATTCAATTCATGGCTCTCAATAGTGTTTTCTAAGTCTATACATTTCTTAATTGTAGGAGGTTAAATTTTCTATGTTTTTTAGTAACATGTCATGTTAGTTGTTCTTCTAGTAATTTATTTGTGTGACAATCATGAAATAGGTCATGGAAGCATGTTCTTGCCTTTGTCTTGTAATACCCCAAAAATGGGCTATAGGTTCATTAACCTCCTACATCTTCAAATCGAACGAAATCGACATCAAAGTCCTAACCTAAGGCACATCTGCACATTATCGAATCCTAATTGATTATCCTAAATTCTGCATCGGGGAATATTCTTAGTAATATTTTTAATTTATCATAATTATCTTTAATTTAATAATTATTTGACGATAAATCTTATTTATCCTAAAGTTTGATTAATTGAATATTCTGAATATTTAATTAATCAAATTTAATACTACCACTTAATTATTTAATTACATTTAATTAAATTATTCCTAAATTGTATTGTTTTATTTTGACAATAAATCTAAAATCTCATGACTAATTGATTAAATTCTTATTTAATTAATTAAAGTCAATTGTCAATTTTTAATAATATAGTTTTTGAATAAAAGTTTGATTTAATAATTGATTAACCCATAAATCAATTGTTTTAATTCAAAAAATCAGTTAAGTTGAGAATAAATCACTTTATTTTTAAATTAATTTATAATTAAATCATGCACAGTCAGAAAAGCAAGCAACTAGAAATTAACAATCAATTTTAAAATTGAAACTCAACATCTGATGATGAGTTGAAATTTTATCTAAAACTCTATTTTGAGTTAAACACTGCTTTTGCATATTTTTGTAAGTTAATTATCTCTAATTTCCTGATAACTCAAAAATCAACCTGAGTTTATCAAGAGTGATTTATGGCTTTTCTCTTGTATCCTCAAAGCCCTGGATTTCTATAAAACTAAGGCTTAGCTCTTCATAATTATCAACACTCGAAGTTGCACAATTACTCTGCGAATTGGCGATTGAAGGATTAAGCATTTGCGACAGGTGATTTGTGAGATCTTTCATAGTTGATCATAGCTTTTGCATAGTTTCATATCATAGTTTTGATATTCATTCATAGCATTCTTAGACTAAATCTGCATTCAATCTTGATTTCATTCATATAGCTTAGATTCATACAGTTTCTCATTCTTATTGCATAGAAAATACAAAAAAATAGATTAATTTGCATTCATATTTTATTTCTTTCATCATTTTAAATCCTTTGTTTAGGTGTTGCATTGTCACTAATCTCGATTTTAATCTGAGAACATCATACTTGCACCTACTAGAAGGCAGTAAATCACCTGGTTAGCATAGTTTCAATTACTTGTAGATTTCAATTTTTGCTAACCTCTAATGTTTTATTTAAGTGTTGTGTCTATAGCTAGGTACAAAATTCACACACACATTTATGGCACCCACCATGGGGCCTTGAAATGGGTTTCCATTCTATTCTATCAAATTTCTATCATTTTTCTCGAACCCATGACCACAAGGTTAATTTTTGTGAGTTTTGTGATAAATTTTTGGGCTATTTTTCCAGAAATCCGACTGATATTTTTTATTGATACATGCACATATGACATGATACAGATCTGAAACTTATATTTCTGGAAATTTATTTGAGTTAGCTTTCATTTTCCATTGGTTTGGATTAATTTCATTTTGATTTGCAAAAGTTATGATTATTTTAGTGAAGACTGGTTTGAACCTGATTTTATGAAATCCGATTGATGTTTTTATTGGTACATGCACATATGATATGATACAAATCCAAAATTTATATTTTTGGAAAGGTATTTGATTTAGCTTTCATTTTCTATTAGTTTGGATTAATTTTGTTTTGATTTTCAAAAGTTATGATCATAAAGTGAAGATTGGTCTGAACCTAATTTTATGAAATTCGACTGATGTTTTTATTGGTACATGCCAATATGACATGATAAAGATCCAAAATTTATATTTATGAAAATTTATTTGAGTTAACTTTCATTTTCCATTGGTTTGGATTAATTTCATTTTGATTTGCAAAAGTTATTATTGATTTAGTACAGATTGGTCAGAATCTGATTTTTTATGACAACAGGTTTTTCGATTATCAAATGACATATTATCTTTGACTAACCTGATTTTCTACCACGTGGGGTTGACAAGTTGCGTTTCTTTTTTTATAGATTTTTATAATAGTGGGTTTCATGTACAAGAATAGGTAAGTTTTTCATAACAATGGTTTGTAGGTGCAGGTGCAGGTACGTCCTATGGGTACAAAAGATAGAAGATAAATGCTCAAAAATTGCTAAAACAGGTAAAATCTACTAAGCACATTGTGAGGAACTCAGGTATCATGTTACATATGATAACACTTCATTTTAGGACATAAAACAAACTCTCTTGTGTCGAGCTTGAGTGCCTTTACAACTTTCATAATTCACACTTCAGTTTTGGGCTCTAAAATGAACATAGATTTGTTTTTTGCATATCTGTTACACATAGTAATTGGGCCCTATGAACACTATTTGTGGATGATCTTGAGAGAGTGGGCTTCTTTCTCTTATTCATGCATGCGAAACTCTTCTTGACAATAGATCCCCTGGTAGGTAGGGAGGTTACTGAGATTGTCTTGTGTTCTACTAGATTTGTGCATCTTCAACTTTTGATTGATACATTCTCTCTCTAGAGAGGTTGATAGATCATAAGCGGTTGACATCATAGATCTTTGCGAGATAATTTTGGTCTTAGCATGTTGGATTAATCTGTATGCTTTGTCTTGGTGAAATGAAGAGGTTAGGGGATTATGCTCTACTTCCTTTTTGGATAGTACCAAAAACCCAGATCCTTGAATCTGATCTAGTCCCCCAATGGTATCTTTTGTGAGTCACCTTTAGAGAGGGTTAACCATAGTGGACATTCCCTTAATTGAGTCATCCATGTGGATGGAACCTCAAGCGGTAATAGCCATTTTCACTGTGGTAGAAACAATTGCTATATAAATGTCCTTGTGGAGGAAATCTTCACAATTGTAGTCTCTTGTTGGGCTGTCATATCTCCCTAGCAGCTCCTGATTGATTAAATTCTCCAACTGTGTCAAAACCCTGGTGCGCCTGGATTGGAGTTTTCCCTCTTGAGATCACAAAATTTGTAGAGTCAGACCATTACTACAAACCCTAGTGAGGCCAAATTTTTCATTTTCTAGGAATATGTGCATTATTGAAAAACTTTTTGGAACATACACAAGTAGTATTTCTAGGGATTAGCACAATAAGTCACTATTGCTTGTTCATGCGCAAGGTTTCTTTTGCCCTTGTTCATTGTTTTTAGACGATTGCTTGCTTCCCTTGCTTCTTGTTTTGCATGCTTGATATCTTCTTGGTTACTTGAAATGAACTGTTACACAGATCTTCAAAATTTGCATAACAATCTGATACTAAAACATTGAAAAATTGCAAAATTTGAGCAAAAATCCTTTTCTGGAGTGAGAACTAAATATTCTATCAAAGAACAACCAACATTGTGTCTCAAAATTTGTGCCTTGAAAACTATGTCTAAACTGTCAAACTATCCTTTTATCACGTGAAATTTCACTTTCTGAGCATTCCTTCACGCAAGACAGCACATTCTCGTGCGCAACCTGGTACTTCCTCACGCGAAACAACATTCTCTTGCGCAAACCTATCCTAAAATTTGCAAAATAGAGAGCTTATTACTGCTAGTTGGTCAACTTTCTATTAGATCTGATTTTTGTCTGGGGTCGGTATACCTATTTTTCTGTCTGAAATTGCATGTCTAGAGTTGAGAAACAAATCCTAGAATTTGTCAAACAAATCATTGCATCAGAAATAGAGTAGAGCCTATAACGAATCCATTCATTTTCCTAAAGTGGTCTCTTGAGTCTGATTTATCGATTTGAGTCTTTTTCATCTTGTGTCAAAACCTTGTCAAAATTATCTTCAAATTTAATCTTTTTACTAAATGACTAAGTGTTGTGAGCTCGTGCCTGCCATCTGTTGGGCATCTACCCACACTACTGTGGTGTAGTATCCTTCATTTACGTCTGATCTAATCTTTAATCACTTCAATCTTGACAAGGTTACGTCATTCGATCTTCTTGAATCAATTCATTCTTCAGTTATCTTTATCTTATTCTTTTGCTTCACCCAAGGTTAATGGTGGAAACTAGAGCTTCCTCTGACAAGAAATCTGGAGAAGCACTTAACACTGTACCTTTGACTACTCAAAAGGGTCCAACTCTTGAACAATTCTACAATTCTAGTCTTTATGAAGACGATGGTCTTGGCAATTTTTGATTGAAAACTGGTTACATACCCCCTTCATCAACTCCACCTCAATCTAATCCAGGGAGTCCTAAAACTCCTAACATGTCTCACAGAGGGACACATCACGGCTCTCAAGGACATTATTCTCGATATGGTATGGATCAAGAACCTACACCTTCTGAAATTGCCCAATATTAAAATGATGATAACTTCAAAAGAATGATGAAACATTTCTTGAAGGAAGATAGAGAAGCATACTTTCTAGAGTTAACTCATCAAGGAGCTAAACTTCCTCCAAACTTTAATGTTGAAGATATCATTACACATGAGGAAGAAACTCCTATCATGACTATGATGAAACAGATGCATGCCATGCAAGTCAAACTTAACAAACTTGAAAAAGAAAAGGAACCTAAGGAATTCTCCATGGAGGCCCTATGCCCTTTTCCATTTGATAAAGACTTGTACATGCCACCATTTCCTAAAAGAGTGGAGATTCCTAAATATGATAAGTATGGTGGAAATTCTGATCCTCGAGATCATGTTAGAGAATTATGTACTCAATCTATGGAGTTTATGCACAAACCAACTTACTTAATGCATCTTTTCCCTCGATCTCTAGGAGGAGCAGCCATTCATTGGTTCTCTAGAATGCCTCCGAGTATCAAAACTTTTGAGGAGTTAATCAAACTATTCTATCAAAAATAATCCTACAATATTCAACATCCAGTCACCATGATCGACATCTGCAATCTGAAACAATATACAGGTGAACCATTCTTGACATTTCTCAAGAAATAGAGGAAGAAATTTTCTCTATATGCTAGACCCATTCTAGAAACTGAGAAGCTAGAAATCTTCACCAACAATCTTGTTCCAAAACTCACCTACCACTTGCAAATGCAAAATCATACATCCTTTGATAAGATGGTAGAAAATGCAATCAAAATTGAGAAAGTACTTGTGCAAAAAGGAGACATATCACTTCAAAAGGACAAGTACGAATATGGATCTAGTTCTAAAGACAAGAACAAAAACTAGAATAAGAATAAAGGAATCATCATAGATGGTGTTGTTGATAATATTTGTGCCCCATCTAAGGCACCCACTTTCAATCTCACTATTGGCACCCAAGCCATCAAAGTTGTTGAAGCTAAAACATCTGAATCTAACAAAAAGTCATCTGATTATAAACCTCATGCTATAGATCCTAATCACAAATTCACTCCTCTTGGAGAGTCCTTGGAATCTGCCATGAAAACTCTATTGGAAAATAAAATCATCCACTTGCCTGAGATGAAAGTCTTTGATCCTAAACCTAAACTGAAATGGTGGAGGGAGAACGACTTCTGTGAATTCCATCGCAATAAGGCTCATAAGACTAATAACTGCATCCACTTGAAGCACATCATACAAGACAAAATTGATAAAAGAGACATCGTGATTGACAATCATAAGAGCAATAATGATCATACAACATTCACAGAACCATTTCCTAAACATGGTAAAGAAGATTCTTCTTCGCAGCCTAATATGGGTGCTAAAGTCAATTATGCCTACTCTGGAAACAATGATGTTATCAATATGGTTGAACCATGCCTATCTGAGCGTAGCAATGTCATCACAATTATAAGAAGAGATAGAGATAATCAATCAACAAATGCAGTTACTCGATCACAAGCTTAGGCACATCTACAAGGAAAAATACCAGATTCATCCAATGTCCCTAAGGTGCCTTTCAATCTTTCATCTGCTTCTAAACAAAAGGCTACATCTAAATCTTCAAATCCTAAAGACATGAGACCTACTTCATATAGTATTGTTCAACAACTCTAGCACACAAATGCAAAAATCTCCATGTTTGAGTTGCTTCAGATATCTCCAACTCATAGGGCCATTCTAGACAAAGCTCTGCTTAGATCCAATGTTCCTGATAACATTTAGATAGATTCCAGACTATGGTTGGTCATCTTACATCTCCATAGTACATTTCCTTTTTAGATGAAGATGATAACTCCTTGAGTCATCCGCATAACCAGCCCTTGCATATTGAAGTCTTGATCCAAAATTGTCGTGTCAAACGTGTGTTGATAGATGGGGGCGCTAGCTTAAACCTTTGTTCCTTCAGTTTGATCACACAACTGGGATTTTTAGAAATGGATATTGATCCTAGAAAGAAGATAACTATCAAAGCATATGATGAGCAAGAAAGATCTTCCAAAGGCTCCATTGTCTTACCTATCAGAATAGGTCCAGTTATTAGAGACACCATATGTCAAGTTCTTGATCTACCTTTGGCTTACAATATTCTTTTAGGGAGACCCTGGATACATGAAATGAAAGCTATTCCTTCCACATACCATCAATGTGTTAAATTTCCTTATGAAGGAGTAGAGGTGATGATTCCAGCTTATCTATATACAACTTGCAATGCATTGAAAGAAAGTGCTGATAAACTTGTTCCTAATAACAAAGAATCTTCCACTAAGCAAACAGATGTAGCATCCACATCCAAGATGGAAGACATTGCAAAAGAGGTCAAAATCAAAGATAATGGTATGGGAGAATACACAATGGAACCTGTTTTATCCCTCACATCTCTCCCATTGTCCCCAAAATCTTATGGACAACCTTCTTACAAAGTGAAACCTATAGCTAAAGAATCCCAGGTCATATTCAATGGAAGCTTTGTCACAGAACAAGTATCTAAACAAAAGTTTGAGAAAGATGAAGTTGTGCTTGCATGGTTATACAAGGATGAGCCTCATTCTCAATCAGTCCAGAAATGTGACTCTACTTCAAGCAAAATTCCTCAGAAGTCATATGGACCAGGGGACAAATTGATCACAAAAATGGGATATACTGGAAAAGGACCTCTAGGAATACAAGGTAAAGGTCTTCTATCACCTCTTGACCATCATGGTCGAACCAACAAGAATACAATAGGTCTAGGATATAAGAAGAAGCCTTTCTATCTTAGCAAGAACTCCCCACATGTTATAGAACAAATTGAACCAAAGGAAGAAACAATACAACAGTATGATAGTGATGATTCAGACACCACTAAAGAGATCATTCCTTATGAACATTTTCCTAAAGAAATTAAAGACCTTGAAGTAGAGGATGATCCAATCAAAAGGATTAATGTAGTAGAAACACAAGAACCTGCTATAGAACAAGAGACAATTACACCACAAGAACCAGTTGATCTCGAAGGCAATCAAACAGACAAAGAAGAAGGTGGTAGCTATTCTGAGACAGATTCTCATGAGTATGAATTCAAATCAAAATCTGAGGGTAACCCTTCTTGGGTTATTCATCCCAACTTTACTCATGTTCTTAATTTTCCTAGAGGCATAGATGAGGAATCAAATGACTATGAATGGGGAGCCACTCCAGAAGAAGATGAGCTTATTACAAAGAAACATGTTGATGTTATTCACCAATACATCTAAACCCAACGTAAGTCTAGAGCGAAATAATGAACTTAACAAGTCTGATCCACCAATGGCTGAAGAGGACTCCCATAATGACGTTGAGCCTATTCATGAATTGAACATCTTAAGTTGTAATATCACCTTCAAACTCAAGAGTCGGGTTAGGACCAATGATGACAAATCCATATCTATAAACACTATCTCCCAATCCTTTCCCACTTTGACTATCCGACATCCTGAACTTCTTGACCAAACCTCCACAAATCTGAGCCAAGGTATCTATACTTTTTCAAATGACTATGCCCTTGCTTGCTACCTCAATGCAGTTGAGCCTATGATGACTTCCATCAGTGAACCGAGTGTTAGTGTGATAGAGTTGGACATGAAGTATCTTAGTCAAAAGAATAAGAATAAAAATAAAAAGAAAAGGAGTTCTGAGGGTGAAAACCACTTTGTGGCAGTCTCAAAACCTACAAAAGTAAAAATAAAAGACGTATCTAAAGGTGAAAACCTCTTTGAGGCACCTAAGGATGAGATATTTGATGTCCTTTCGAGTCATTTATAGGATAGATCTCCAGTTCTAATTGAGCCTACTCAATATATCAACTTGGGAACAACAGAGGAACCACAGTTGATTCATGTAGCATAATCTTTATCAGAAGAAGAGAAGCAAAAATTTACTACATTCCTAATAGAAAAGAAGATCAACTTTGCATGGAAGTATTCAGATATACCAGGGTTGGATCCTGGTCTTATAATGCACCATTTATCTATAGCTCCAAATGTCAAACCTGTTAAGCAAAAATTGAGAAAGATGCATCCACATGTGGCACTCTTGGTAAAATTTGAATTAGAGAAACTACTAAAAGCTGGATTCATCCATGTTACTGATTATGCAGAATGGATCTCTAATATTGTATCTATTTCAAAACTAGATAAATCAATAAGAGTATGCATAGATTTCTGAGATGTAAACAAAGCATGCCCTAAAGATGATTTTCCATTACCTAACATTGATATGATAGTGGACATGACTGTAGGCTTTGAGATGTATTCTTTAATGGATGGTTTTTCTGGGTATAATCAAATAAAAATTGCTCTTGAAGATCAAGAGAAAACTGCTTTCACATGTGCATGGGGTACCTTTTGTTGGAATGTCATGTCATTTGGGCTTAAGAATGCTAGTGCTACATATCAGAGAGCTATGACATCTATTTTTCATGACATGATGCACCGAACTATGGAGGATTATGTTGATGATACTTTAGCAAAATCTATGATTAGAACTAAACATCTAAATGACTTGAGCAAGATACTAGATAGAATGGAAAAATTTAGTCTTAGACTAAATCCTAAGAAGTGTGCTTTTGGTGTCACTTCTGGAAAGCTCTTAGGATACATAGTTTCAAAGAAGGGCATTGAAGTTGATCTAGGTAAAGTAAAGGCTATAATGGAGATGCAACCTCTTAAGAATATTAGTCAAATAAGAACATTACAAGGGAGAGTTCAATCTATCAGACGCTTCATATCTCAACTAACGGACATATCACAACCTTTTACAAAGACATTACATAAAGGTGTGATCTTTGCATGGAAAGAGGAATGTGAAAAGAATCTTAATGATATCAAGAAATATCTATCAAATCCTCCTATCTTGATGTCTCCCATTCAAGGGAAGCCTTTGATCTTATATGTCTCCCCTACAGATACATCACTGGGGGCATTGCTTGCACAACATGATGAGAATAAAAAGGAAAGAGCTATACACTATATCAGTAGAACATTGGTGGCATATGAAAAGAACTATTCTATGATTGAAAAGGCTTGTCTAGCTGTGATCTTTGTGTCATAGAAATTGAGACATTATATGTTGGCTCATACCATGCATTTAGTAGCTAAGATTGATCCACTAAAGTACCTACTAAGCAAAGCTGCCCTCATGGGTAGATTAGCCAAATGGGTCATGTTCATAAGTGAATTTGACATTGAATATGTTGAAAGAAAATCTATTAAAGGCCAAGTTATTGCTGATCAATTAGCAGATGCACCTTTGTTTGATGACACACCAATGCAAATGGAATTTCTAGATTCCTCTATCATGAATCTTTCTTCTAGAGAATGGCAATTGTTCTTTGACGGCTCCTATACACATAATGGATCTAGAGCAGGTATCTTGTTTATCACTCATCAAGGATACTCCATTCCTAAGGCGTTCAGAATTAAATTTCCTTGTACAAACAATATTGCTAAATATGAAGCCCTTTTAAATGGTATGAAAATAGCAATTGAGTGTAGAGTAACAGAACTACACATTCAAGGAGACTCACAACTTGTAATCCATCAAGTCAATGATGTATACCAAACGAAGGATGAAAAGCTCGTTCCATACAAGAGAATGGTAGATGATCTAAAGAAATATTCCATATCTATCACATTTGAGCAAATACCTAGAACAGAGAATAAGGTTGTTGATGCAATGGCAACATTATCTACTTTATTATAGCAGCCTAAACATAAGCTATGCTACGAGTTCCTGGTGGAAGCACTATCTTATCCTGCATATGACTCCCCTAATACCCGTATGGTCTGCACTGTTGTGGGTCATGATTCATCCAGATATAAAAACCTATTCTCCTATCTCAAAGACCAAATCATTCCCGATACCTTTAACCTCCATGAAAATAGATACCTTATCTGCCATGCCTCCTGGTATGTCATCATTGGTAACAATCTATACAAACGAGGTCTAGATGGTACGCTACTTAGATGTTTAGAATGACAAGAGTCTCAACGTGTGTTAGAGGAAGTCCATGATGGTATTTGTGGGTCACACTCGAATGGTTTAACACTAACCCAAAAACTTATTAGGGATGGGTACTATTGGCCGAAAATGGAGAACGAGTCTATCAAGTTTGCTAAGAACTGTCAAAAGTGCCAAGTGCATGGTAATTTAATTCATGCTCCGGGGAGAGATCTAATTCCCTTTACTACATAATGGCCTTTTCACCAATGGGCATTTGATCTTATTGGAGCCATACATCCTCATTCTTCTAATGGACATACCCATATAATCACAGCTACAGATTATTTTACAAAATGGGTAGAAGCAGTCCCTTTAACACAAGCAACTGGAAAATAAATATCTATGTTCATCTTGAACTACATCATATGCCGATATGGTATTCCACACTCTATAGTCACAGATAATGGTGGACAATTCAAAAATAAAGACCTAGATGATCTATGTGCCAAATTCAAGATTACACAACATTGGTCATCAATCTACTATCCTCAAGGGAATGGACAAGCAGAGGCTTCAAATAAGAATCTATTGAAAATCTTGCACCATACAGTTAATAAAACAAGAAGAGACTGGCATCTCATGATCAATCTAGCTCTTTGGGCTTACAGAACAAGTATCAGAATGCCCACTAGGGCTACACCATTTGCTTTAGTTTATGGGTCTGAAGCGGTACTGCCTATTGAGGTTGAAATCCCATCACTAAGAATCATGATGCATGGTCTAGTAACTGATGATGACTACAAAGTGTCTAGGTTAAAAGAACTTGAACTACTAGATGAGCGTAGACAAGTAGTGTATGATCATCTCAGAGTATATCAGAAGAGAATGTCTAAAGGCTACAACAAGAAAGTTAGACATAGAGAATTTCAGGTTGGTGATCTAGTCTTGAGAGAGAATCTTAAAAATCAATCACATAGAGAGCGCAAGGGGAAGTTTGAACCCAATTGGTTGGGACCCTTTTTTATCACTGCTACTTTTGGCTCTAGTGCCTATCAACTCTCAATGACTGAAGGAGAATAGCTTCAAGAACCAATCAATGTTCTCCATCTGAAGAAATTATACGCCTAAGGCATTTAGTCTATGGTAAAATGTCCTGAAAAAATTATAAAAATTGGAAAAGGTACTGAAAAAATGAACATCTTGGTGAAAACCTAGTTATAGGTGCCTTGATGATTCACAAAAAAAGTAAAAAAATATCAAAGGTACAAAAAAATTGGAAAAATGAAACATACAAAAAAAAAATGAGAAAAAGAAAAGTGCCTTGGTGAAAACCTAGAAACAGGCACCTTGGTAGAAAAAATAGAATCTTTTCCAAGATGGTGAAAACCCAACAAACGGGCGCCACTTGTTTCAAAATGCTCCATCTATCAGCACAATCTTGGTCTTTCCTAGCTATCAGTCTTGCTTTAGTTTGTACATATCTCCCAGTTTGTTTACACATTCCTATTTTCAATAAGTCGGTTTGTACACCAATCAGCTCAAGCGTCTATATCCTATCAATGTTCCTAACACTTGGGGGCAATCAATGTCATATCCTATAGTCCCCAGTGCATCTTTAGATGTGTCATATCTAGTTAGAGTCCTTTTGCAGCTTCATTTGAGTTAGTCGGTCAGTCTCATCTCCAAAAAGGATTTTGCATCTACAACACAATCAAACACAAACTGAAAATAATCTATGCTTCTTCATGATTTTATCTCCTTGTATGCTTACTAATTCACATTGAGATTTTTGCATATTGTGTCACTTCGAGCTCTTCAATGATGTCCTTTACAGGATTTAGAGAGTGATGACTGGGGACATAATATTTTCTTTGTTTTCTACTTGTATGTGAAAATCTAACAACTTTGGAAATTCTGGATTGAAATGCTGTCCGTTTGTAAGAGCCTCTATCTTGTATTAGATGGCCATGCGTACCTCGACCATTGATACCTAGAAAATTCAAGGAAGTTTGATCTAACTATTATCTTTTTGAGTGATTTCTTACTCCTACTGTGAAACACGATCTTACCTAAGGATGTGAATGATAAAGGGTCACTACAGGTAATTCACACTGGATTTAGAATGATCTCTTGACTGCTTGATGTGTTTGTACCGCAAGGCATATTCAGGTCATCACGACATCTATGTTTTGATTCTTATACAAATTGCTATATCAAAATGGACATGATATTCAGGTCATCCTGGCATTTGTGCCTTGGTGCTTATATCTAATCTGACATTCTGAAAACAAAATCAATATTCATATGTCCATGGTTGTCTCACTAGTGGGCGTTGTATTGATTCTTGCGCATACAAATCGATATTCATATGTCTATAGTTTCATAACTAGTGGGCGTTGTATTGATTTATCCGATTACCTAAAAAGTTCAATGATGATAACAAATCGACACATGATTAGTGACTAGGTCCTAGGTCCTAGGTTTGCATTTCATTCTTCATGTCATTTTACATTTTGCACTTTGCATGATCTCACAAATTGCTTGAACACTTAAATGATTCTTCAAAAAAAACAAACAAAAAAAATGACACAATGAATCTCACATGAAGGTTCTTCCAACGAAACATCAAGTAGAATCCTTTTTCAAGATCAAAATTGAAATCTAAGATCATTTATATTATTCACTACTTGCATAATCAACCTTCAATTATCACAGAAATCTAGAATTCAACTTAATTGATTATCTTACATCAAACTATCAAAATTTCAACTTGGTCAACCATGGTCAACTCATGGTTTAACCTAGTTAAACATGGTCTCCAGGACCTCTAAACGATGCAGAACGCGTTCCCAGATGTGTATAACCACTTCTCAAATTAATTAACATGCTTCTAAACCATTTAATGCTGACTTTTCTTGTCAGATTTCAATTTTTATCCCCAAGGGGGCATTGTATTGCACATCATTCAAGTCTGTAAATCTAAATTTGTAATCAATCTTTCCTCAATAATCAAGACAACAACCTTGTCTAGTTGCTGACTCATCAAAAGTCCTCGTCACTTGGGGCATATCAGATTCATCGAGATCCATATCAATCTGGTATCCTAAATCTATCTTGTAAATTGTATCAACTTTTGTAACTATCGGTTCATTAACATCATTTCCTTATTTCTTCATAACTGATGGGTTCATGATGTGATACCAATATGATTCATACAAGGACATTCAAGTCTGGAATCGGTCACTCACTTCTTCATAATCATAAAGTTCAAAATCAGGCGTTTTGACACTTTTTCATAATCATTGGTTCATTGTTGCTATAGTTGACATTATCTTTGGTCACTTAGGACCTAAATCTTAAATCTTGCATCTTCAAAATCCTTGAATCGATTTCTGTCTCAGAATCGTTTAATCTTTCAAATCTTTCAAATCAGTTTCATACGTATATCAAACATAAACTATTCTTTGAACCACTACGCTTTGCAAAGTGATTCAAAGAGAGGCAAAATGTAATACCCCAAAAATGGGCTAGAGGTTCATTAACCTCCTACATCTTCAAATCGAATGAAATCGACATCAAAGTCCTAACCTAAGGTACATCTGCACATTATCGAATCCTAATTGATTATCCTAAATTTTGCATCAGGGAATATTCCTAGTAATATTCCTAATTTATCATAATTATCTTTAATTTAATAATTATTTGGTGATAAATCTTATTTATCCTAAAGTTTGATTAATTGAATATTTTGAATATTTAATTAATCAGATTTAATACTAACACTTAATTATTTAATTACATTTAATTAAATTATTCCTAAATTGTATTGTTTTATTTTGACAATAAATCTAAAATCTCATGACTAATCGATTAAATTCTTATTTAATTAATTAAAGTCAATTGTCAATTTTTAATAATATAGTTTTTGAATAAAAGTTTGATTTAATAATTGATTAACCCATAAATCAATTGTTGTAATTCAAAAAATCAGTTAAGTTGAGAATAAATCACTTTATTTTTAAATTAATTTATAATTAAATCATGCACAGTCAGAAAAGCAAGCAACTAGAAATTAACAATCAATTTCAAAATTGAAACTCAACATCTGATGATGAGTTGAAATTTTATCTAAAACTCTATTTTGAGTTAAACACTGCTTTTGCATGATTTTTGTAAGTTAATTATCTCTAATTTCTTGATAACTCAAAAATCAACCTGAGTTTATCAAGAGTGATTTATGGATTTTCTCTTGTATCCTTAAAGCCCTGGATTTCTATAAAACCAAGGCTCAGCTCTTCATAATTATCAACACTTGAATTTGCACAATTACTCTGGTGAATTGGCGATTGAAGGATTAAGCACTTGCGACAGACAATTTGTGAGATCTTTCATAGTTGATCATAGCTTTTGCATAGTTTCATATCATAGTTTTGATATTCATTCATAGCATTCTTAGACTAAATCTGCATTCAATCTTGATTTCATTCATATAGCTTAGATTCATACAGTTTCTCATTCTTATTGCATAGAAAATACAAAAAAATAGATTAATTTGCATTCATATTTCATTGATTTCATCATTTTAAATCCTTCATTTAGGTGTTGCATTGTCACTAATCTTAATTTCAATCTAAGAACATCATACTTTCACCTACTAGAAGGCAGTAAATCACCTAATTAGCATAGTTTCAATTACTTGCAGATTTCAGTTTTTACTAACCTCTAATGTTTTACTGAAGTGTTGTGTCTACAGCTAGGTACAAAATTCACACACACATGTCTCACCTATGTGGAATCAACACTTAGTTGATCAAATATGTGAACCAACCAGCCAAGTGTTTCTATTTAAAAGATGCATCAAAGTTATTAATGTATATGCCTCGAATGATATTGTTGATAGATCTACCCTCTACAGATGGATCACAAATTTAATGTCTATTTATTTATGATGATTCTAATATGTTTGATCTATGCATTATGATAAATGTGGGATGTTTCCTATGCACTAGATAGTTGGAAAAGGAAAGGCATGTTACTTTGCGCACAATAAATTGGGACCTTATGATCTCAGTCTTGGTTGCCACCATAACCAATTGATGTGGTATGCATGGATCAAACTTAGAGATAGAATTGATAGGGTCCTTAAGAAACTTGATAGAGTCGCATATCCTGGACTCAACCGTACTTTTAATTTTCTAGTTCTTAATTTTTTCCATGGATCATTTGTTGAATATTATCCTCTTATACCACTTTTTCAATGTAATTTTGTATTGAATGACAACTTATCAAATTGAAGACCATGAAGACTCATTTGTTATAAACATGTTTGTAGAGGAGGAAAATAAAAGCACTTTTAAGGGTGGTCACACCCCTCAAGGATTCAGTATTCAACTCTCTACTGGAAGTGACCTTTAAGGCACTATGACCTCAAAGTTTGCTCTCTTGAAGAATAATATGTGTGTAGTTGATGCTAACTAACAAATAAAGGTATTTAGACAATATGAGACAAATACACAAGTTACAAGGACTCCCTGGTCAACCTTGCATGTTTTCTCTCTAGGATGCACACATAGGTTGTGAATGAAAATGTAGCACAAAAATGTTCCATACAAATAGAGCATGCAAATATGTACCAAAAGGTGTCAAATAAATAGCATATAAAAATTCTACTAGCTAAATACTACAAACTGAGATGAAACAAGAGCATAAAACAAAAAGGGAAATAATTGAAAGGACAAAAGAAAGGAGAGGGATAGTTGAAAAAGGTCCAACAAATGAATCCTTTATGGATATCCAAGATCTCATTCATATTTGCACATATATGACCGAGGACAAAATGTTTAGGTCACAAATATTTGTAGGGTGAATGTGTAATGCATAAACATCTTTGCAGTGCATAGGTGTCCATGGATGATCTTGACAAATGATTAATAAAATAAGGTGGTGGGTGACAAAGAAGGATGATGAAAGATGAAGAGTTGACATTATCATAAAGTTAGCTAAAGCAGAGGCCTATGTGATGTGAAATTGTACAAGGTGCAATTTACAAGTTACAATGACATTTCTTATTCATAAGGCCATATAAACTCATATTCAACATGTTTGGAATTCAAATCCATTCCCCGTGCATGAAATGGGTTGGATGGCCTAATAGAATGATCATGTCAATCATAACAACCACTACCTAGATACATTTATGGATGTTGACTCATTTGATTCCATTATTACTCTGACAAGTCCATTGCCTCAAAGATCTACCAAGCCACAACTATCATGGAAGATCAACCTTTTGACTTGGAATCTCAACTTCAAGTGGTTGCATTTTACCACCAAAAGCATGTTGTAGATCTATGTATTTTTCTTGTGTTGGCTAAATCAAAGATCATCTTTATTGACTAAGATTAGAGATAAGGTTTCTCAAGAATTTTATATTTCCACAAGCTTGTCTTTAAATGTGATCTCTTTGATCTATGCATAATAGAGGCCTACATAAATTTGTATATAATTCTTTGTAATCAATTAACCAATTTCATTTTAATGTCTACATTGTTCTCAACATTGGATTATATTGGATATTTTCTTCTTGCATTATTTTTTTGTTTGCATCTAGATTTTGTAACTTTCTTCATTTACCTAGATCTTGGCTCTCGTTTGGATATTAAATATATAATATATAACTAAATAATCTACAATATATCATTTATTTTTGCATCTTAACGATCAATCATGGGGTTGATCTAAAATATTGATGTAAAAGCTCTCATGTAGTTACATTTAAAAGCATTATTTATTTATTTGTAATTAAATTAATATTTTTTGTAACTCAGTATTAATAACTATTGAATTATTATCTCTTTATACATGTAATAATGAAATTTGTTTACTTTTGTCATTTCTCTTTTAGTTTTGTCCATTTTGAGAGAATGGTTTAATAAATTGATAAATGACACAATCTTGTCAAAACATTGACTCCTTCACCATGTTATTAAGTTCATCTAATCATATGTATTCATATGTATTTATGAGTCACCTCACTGATATACACAAAATTATGCATCATTTATTGTTTGCATATTTTTTCGTAACTTTCTTCACTCACCTACATCTAGACTTGTGTTTGGATTCTCATCACTATTAAAGTTTATAATTTCTTTTGTTTTTAATTTCATATTTTCATATATTTAAAATTTATATTTTAATTTCATAGTTGTTTCTAAATTTGATAATTATTATATTATATCATCATGAAATTTATGCATGTTAATTTGGAAGGTTATAATTGTTAAATGTAGATTAGTAATATATAAATCTAAAGTGTACAAATACCAATTTATTATCACAAACAGAAGGAAAAAAAGTAATAAAGAAACCTAGATAAGATAATAATCATCTTAAACAAATGATAATAAAGATGTTATCAAAGTAGACGTGTCACTTTCAAAGATCATCTTATGTTTTAAATATATTTTAAACTCTATTGTATGAAATGATATTTTGAAATAATTATAATATTTATTTTTTAATTACAATATTTTAATAATTAAAATAGATACATTATAATTTCTTAATAAACATGTAAAAATATTTACTTAGCTATTTTTCTTTTTCTAAATGAATCGTTGGGTAAGGGCCCTCTTTTTTTATTGATATAATTTTTTATAAACAATTAGTAATATTAATTAAAGCTAAAGGAATCTAATTATAATTAATGGCAGAGTGGAAGGCATAGGGCCTAATTACATCACACAACAAAATTTATAACAAAATATGATAAGGACAAACAATAATATGATGCAAAATTTATAATATACCATGGCTAGAACCAATTCAAACATTTATGATCCAAATCACAAGTCATGTATTTCTTCTTTACCACACCCACCCTCAATAAGAAAAGAATGGTGTCTTTGATTTACATGTCTAAGTTGAATCACTACTAGAATGGAGATAAAGTCTTGGATGAACAAAGCTTCATTACATCAAGAGAAGGATTATGAAATCTCACTATTCCTTTGAGATAAACTTGATAGGACACCACTTATTTCATCAATGACACCATCCTCAACTCAATTCCATGCTTACTTATAACTAAAATTTCATTGTAATGACAATTAACATTTAATCAAAATATTGAAATTTAATTATTTAATGAAAAATAGCAATATGCTAATGTGGCAAGTTGCATGGCGAGTCACACTTCCAAACCTTGATTATAAAAAACATTTTAAACTAATTCATATTTAAATAAAATAAAATATTTACGGTGATGGAGTTCCTTTATTTGAAATGCAAGACTTGAGTTTGCAATCCAATGGTTCAGAACTTGGTAGAGGTTGTAACACCCTATCAAGGAACTCAAGAGGATAGCATAAAACTGCTAAGAAACATGACACATTTTTTTTTCTTAACAACTTTAACGGTTACAAAAATATATTGATGCAACATGATATCAACTAGCATGCAAAAGTGTTAAACATAAACCATGTCCTCTTAGGTTCCCCGATGTCGCTACTTAGCAATGCATTAACAATAAATAATTCTAACATAAAATAGAAACATCAGATTAATAATGTTAGACCCATAAATCCATATGAGACTAAGATCTATTACATAATGATGATAATCAAATACATAATAATTCTATTCAATTCTAAATATTAGATATTAATGATCATCAATACATATGTATAGCATGTTTACAATCATTTACATGAGTGTATGTTTACAATACCAAAACCTATATTACATCATATGTTACAAATTACAACAATGATCATCCATCAATAATATGGTATGAAGATACAATGAAGAAGCTAAAATGCTATAGAGTCTATCTAAAAAGCCACAAACCAAACAATGAATCTCGATGGAAAAAATATTTTCCACCCAATCACATGGAACCCTGAGGCCCACTCTCTTGAGCTAGGAGATAACACAAGGCCCCACACCACACAAGAAAGCACAATAAATCACAATACAAGAAAGCACAAAAAGGCTAAACATGACATGGAATATGCCCAAAGAATACAAATGACATATCACAAAGATACACATGGGATACAACAAGACACCACAATATACAAACAGAAGATACCAAAGGCGAACCACAAGGAAAACTTAAGAGAATTCTAAGATGCATGTCAGAGTCTCATTACATAGTCTTCCACTATACTGGGTTATCTTGGCCTATCTCTCCAGACCCCATCCCCCAGGTCAAAACTCATGTGGAACTGACAAACCTTTTGTGAGGACAAGGAAGTCAATTTTCCAATCAACACCACATAAGCCACTGGTCCTTCTCCAACCCATTCATCATCGACACAAAATCACACATGGCAACAGATGAGGTATCTCATTTATCTTATTTAATGTGTAATTGGACAACCTAGTTCATTTTAATTATATTTTCACTTGGTTAAAACTCCACAATGGGTTATCTTGGACTGAACACTTTGGGCCACAACCTCCATTGTGAGCCACTCTCCCAACAATGCTCCTATAAAACCCTTCCCTATGCTCCGAATTGAAAATCAAAAGAGTATATCAATCTAACTAACAATAAGGAAAATCCTCAAGGTTCATCAAATCCAAGGAACCACAAAACAAAGTTTAGAGCATAGAATCTCAAGATCATCAATGGAATCCACAAATGCCATCATAACAAAGAAGACATCAAAACAAAAATTATATGTACTCATCATAATGAGAATCTCATAGGAACTCTCCAAGTTCCAAAACATAACCATGATCCAAATACAACATAGCTCACTTATAAGTCCTATTTCGGATCCATTCCAATAAATTGGATTCATAAGATCTCCTCAAACTTTCCTTTGCACGACTAGGCCATAAAAGCACCATCAAACATATTAAAGTTTTAACAAATAACATAGTAGCTCAAAATAACCATACTCATCCCCAAATTAGCAATAAAACTAATTCCAAAAAAGAGGAGTCACAACCTTCATGTGACCTCAATTACACAATTAGGTTTGACAAACATATAACAATAAAACTAGTAGGAAATCAATTGTGTCATGTGGATATCAATATCATGAACACACAAATCACCAAAATCACATAATAACCCCCTCAAGTTCAAGAATACAAACTATTCCCTTGCCTTGGGTAATGCTTAGGACAACCCAAACACTCACAAATCCAATACACATCAATATAATGATGGAAACATAAATACCCAAACTAATTTAACCATTAGAATCCACGCCATCAATAAATCATCAAGAATGTAAACAAGGTTCTTCAACAACATGAGAAACACAATCATTTTCCAAAACATAAACAATACTTAATAATTCATGACAGAAAATCACCAAATCCCCAAAAAATGAAAATATAAAATCCAAATGACAAGTTCCCCAATAGCTTCTTGTACTGAAACAAAATCCCCAAATACACATCTTCCCACACTTGATGGATGCAATCACATTTGTGAAATCCAAAATCAGAATTCATCTAGAATCCAATATATACTCTAATACTTGCATGTGACTTAAATACCTAAATTTATTTTACTCACTTTATGTCAAGTTGTTCAAATTTAAGGCAACCAAAACATAATCTATTACACTCGACTGAATTACCCTAAAATATAGTTATAAACACACTTAAACATCATATTATTCCCAAGTTTCTTCTCTTTAACTAACACGTAACCATTATATAATATATAATGAAAAACCTAGGCGCTATGAACAATTTTTCTCCCACGTATAGATTAAAACTAACAATATATATTCTTACTGGGAAAAATTTGGAGCATGCACTCATTACCTTATCCTAACGATAGAACTTACTAATGAATATTGAAAGGAAGATCGAATACTAAATGAATTGCCTAAAATCATACTTAATAAAAGAAATCTAATTCTTAGATTAATAACGTTTTACTTAACATTTTCTATACACTTAAAAGAACTAATGATCCTTAATTATAAAATGAGAGATGGAGAGAAATCGAGTCTGCAACTATCACGAATTCCAAGGAAATCGAGGGTTTGGAGATTGACCTGTCTGACATCGTTGATGAAGACATTTCAAATCTGTTAACAAATATTGTGATTGGCCGCATTCTGGGAAATAGAAAATGAAGAAATCACTTTCGGATGTGGGTCAAAGAATGTTGGCATGAGGCTATAGAAGTTTATTTTATGCCAAATCATTTTTTTATGGTGGAATTTGAAAAAAGAAAAAGGAATGAGATTAGAGTCCGACTGGAAATTTGGTGAAGATTATGTTAATGTTATGAAATGGAGGCCAAACTTTGACCCAAAGGGGATGAGGCCATCACAAGAACCAATGTGCTTGCGGTTATATTACCTACCATTTGAATATTGAGGCGAGTAGAGTCTCAGAAGAATCGGAAATTGTATCGGCCACACTATTAGCGTGGACATGGGTGAGGGGGACACAATCCACTATGCGAGAATCCAAATTATTTCAGTTATCAAACTTCTGAAGGAGATTGGTTTGAAGAGTAAGGGATGGATTTGGAAGCAATCCATTGAAGTGGAAGTTAAACGGTTCTATTGCACTTGTTGCAGAAGAAGAAATCACTTCTTAGAAGATTGCAGGATTCTATAGAATAAGGAATGGAGGAGGAAATGAGTATCGGGGAGAAGGGAAGTTTCAGAAAATGGAGAACCATCTATTATAGAAGAGGATATAGGGACAGAAGAAGCTATTCCTCTTTTAGAATATCATCCTATGAAGGAGGACCAAGAGAAAGGAAAATCTTTGGTTATAGATATTAAACAAAATAAGCCCCCCGTGGAAGATTGCAACACACTAAATAGACTATCGTAGGTTGACAATGAAGGGGAGATAGATATTACAGAACCAAGAACTATTAGCCAAACATTGGCTTCCACTCTCAAAAAATCTAGAGGGGGGAGGAAATCAAATAGGAATAAAAGAGAGGAGGATGCAAGTTCGCCCGATCAAAACGTGGAATGTTAGGGGGCTCAACTCCCCTAAAAAGAGGTGTACGATAAAACCCCAGATAAACAACCAATTGATCGATATTTTACTGCTTCAGGAAACCAAATTATCTAAAGTTAATACATATAGTTTCTTCAAATATTGTGGGGGGTGGAAGGCTCGTGCCCAAGAATCTAACGGTGCATCTGGGGGTCTTTGTGTTATGTAGAATGATTGTAAGGTGAATATTTCGATTCTCCTTACCAACAAATTCTAGATTAAGTATTGCTGGAGAAAGATATTTCTGGAAGCAGACGATTAAAATTTTATATCAGTGCAATTGAATGGTGTTGAGGAGTCTGATTTTATTGTGCCGTAGCACACTAGTTTTCAAGTGTTTTGTCTCTACCCACTTCACAGTGGTATCAGAGCCCATGGTAGAAGATTTTGGAGAGTCTGGAGAGGAAGAGGAATCTGAAGGAGTAAACTGAAGTCATCTGTTAAGTTTGTAGACGAGGTTGCAATTATCAGAGTTGGGCTTCCTGAAGAGAAGTCACAGGAGTCAAAAGTATTGCTGGAGAAAGATATTTCTGGAAGCAAACGATTAAAATTTTATATCAGTGCAGTTGGACATTCAAAACATACTTTCTCTGTGTGCTTCTTCTGCCGCCTTTTTTTTTTCCTCTGTCTTGAGCTGGTGGAGATTAAAGGACGGCTTGTTGTTTCGGCTGGGACGAGTCATGAAGACTCTTGGGGTGCAATGGAGGTTGGGAGAAACAGGCACAAAAGAACTGTGTCTCGGTTGTCATGGGACTCCCTCAGTGAGGTTACAGTAGTTTCTCGATCCTCTTCTGCTTCTCGCAAGTGTCAGGAGGAGGAGGAGGAGCTCAAGTGTGTCGCACCTCAGAAGTTTCCACAATACAATGTCTCTCTTGCTTTCCCTGAAGTAAACGTTATGGACTATGACGGATTGCTCCATGGAATGCGCAACAAAAATTGATAGAGAGGGGATAGAGTTACCCGACTTGAGGTCTGTTTTGAGAGTTTGAATTTGGAAGCTGACAAAGTGTCTGCAGAAATTAAAGGCCGTGCCCTTGGAAGACAAAAGGAGCCGCACACCTTGGTAGATGAGGCAGACTGTAGTCCTGCCCTCAAAGTCGTCTCAAGATTGTCATAAAAAAGGAAAGGTTGTGTTGGTGTCCTCCATCTCCCCTGTTTTTTCGTTTCTTTTTTCCTCTGTTCCTGCCCATTTTATTTGAAAAGATTATTATGACAATATCCCTCAAGAATTGATGTTTTAATCTTGAAAATTATTGATAATATTTGGGAGGCTCTTGAAAAAAAGGTCAATCTCAAATAGTGAAGAATATATTGTATCTGATTTATTGTAAGGGGTGCATTATCGGTTGCATCGGACACCTCAAAAGTTTTTGGTTTAACATATTGATGAACCATGTATCTGAAAAGAATTCCTATACAACTGGCGAGTACATTGGATACAACTGGTGAGTATAGCGGTTGGGTACCCATGTATCTCAATAGATGGATTTCTTTTTATATGGACTCAATAATCACTTGTAATGTAGGTATAGAAGAAAAGTTTGAGTTGGTTTCCCCGTAATGGAGGTTCATGGTTATCCTTAAACCACTTTCATTGAAGGGTTTGTGGTAAGCCAAAATCACTTGCTTGGGTGAAAAACCTAAAATTATGTAATATTGTATCAGTTGGGGAAAATCTCAAATGATTATGGCTAAACCAGTTAAAAACCCAGAGTGATAATGACAATGGGAACAAATTTCCCAAAGTAATAGTGATAAGAGGAACTAAAATTTTGTGCTTGTAAATGGGTACCTTAGAAGGCTTAATGTCGGGACCCATTCTATTTGGATTATGGGGGGATAGTTATCAAAATTGGTATAATTAATTTATGGGGGGATGTTAGAAAATAAATTTATTATACCACCTACTCTCATAAGAGAACACTCTAGCAACTTTGACCATGACCAAGGAAGCTTCTAGATAGGTGAAGAAAGCCAACAAGTTCTAGATTATTCTTCAACTCTCCAGATTCTCCAAAATCTTCTACCATGGGCTCTGATACCACTGTGAAGTGGGTAGAGACAAAACACTTGAAAACTAGTGTGCTACGACACAATAAAATCAGAATCCTCAACACCATTCAACACTCCTTCACAGAGAATAACTTCCTCATCAACAAAACTTCAGACCTTGACTTGGCTCTTATCTTTGGCGCTTATGAAACTCCTTAGAACTTTCTGATCTTTCAGAGGTCTGTCACAAATGGTGACAAGATCTCCCTCTTAGCATCTATCACAAATGGTGACAGGATCTCCAAATGATCTTCAAACCTGCTCTGATACCATAGTGGAAACCCAAATTGGGCTCAACTGACCACAGGCCCATTCTATTAATTTATAATAAATTTTTACATCAATAAAGAAATCTAGAGAGTTGAAGAATAATCTAGAACTTGCTGGCTTTCTTCACCTATCTAGAAGCTTCCTTGGTCATGGTCAAAGTTGCTAGAGTGTTCTCTTATGAGAGTAGGTGGTATAATAAATTTATTTTCTAACAGTCCAGAGCAAAATTTCAGACATGAAATTCACATTATATAATATATATGGGCCGGTCAAGATGGAGGATAAGAAAGCAGTATGGGAGGCATTGAGCATAGAAATCCAAGGATATCTTGGTAAAAAGTTGCTTGCAGGGGACTTTAATGTTATTCTTGATCCCGAGGACAAGAAAGGTAGAGTAGGGATAGTCTCTCAATCACATATTGACTTCATGAACTTTGTGTTGGATTTCGTGCTCAAAAGATTGTGCAACAGAAACAGAGTAAAAATAAAATATAAAATAAGAAAATAATAACACACAGACAAAAGACAAGATTTATAGTGGTTCACCTGGAAACAGGCTATGTCCACTCTCAACCTGGGATTCTGAGTTTTATTAATTTCTCACAGTGTCATACAACCGCCATGTTAATGGCAATGTCCATCAATATTATAAACAGTCTTCAATCTATGGAATATGGGAGACCAAGAGTTTTTACCGTTACAACTATAAGATTGATGAAGATAATGATTCCTGCCAGAATACTGACATTGCATGCCAGTAAGAATATTATCCAACCCACAGCCGTTACAAACAGTGATTTGGCTTCATACACCCAACACTTTGTAACAGATAACAAAATTGTTTACATTGTTCCTAATAATGGCAAATACACATGGACTAATCAAAGAGACGGGTTCTCCAATATAGCAAAGAGGTTGGATCACTTTCTCATGAACAAAGATTGCATGGAATTACCTACCCTCCCTTTATCTAGCATAAAACTGAGTCTAATTTCATATCACTTTTCGGTAGAAGTCATCATTGAAGAGAATGGAAGATCGGTTAAGTCTCAATTCAAATTTGAAAAAATGTGGTTCAGATGGACAAACATGGTAGAAATCTTGGAAGAATGGTGGGAAGATTCTAAAAAAGAGAAGTGCGCTAAGATGTTTACCTTCTACAAGAGGTTGAAATTTATGAAAGAAAAACTTTAAAAATGGAATATTGAGGTGTTCAAGAATATTTTTGAGAAGAAAAACATAGTGGAGAAAGAAATAGAAGTGATAGGAGATTAGATCATAGCCAATGGGATGATTCATGATAAATATATCAAGGAAAAAGAATTGAAGGTAGAGTATGAGGAGATTTTAGCAAGGGAGGAGTGCTATTGGAAGGCAAAATCCAAGGAAACCTGGCTCAAAGAAGGTGATCGGGACACAAAAGATTTCCACAATTCCACTAAAGCAAGAAGAGAAAGGAATAGAATTTCTTCCATCATTGATAACGATAATCACATTTTAAAAGAGGATAAGGATATTCAGGATGAAGGAGTCTAGTTTTTCCAAAACCTTCTTGGAGGAGAAGGATCAAAAAATTTCATAGACAATGATGTTTTGGAGGTGATTCCAAATCTTATATCCAATGAGGACAACCATATGTTGGTCAAGAAAACTTCAATGGAGGAAGTCAAAGCAGCAACCTTTCGACTTAATCTAGACAAATCCCCTTGACAGGACGAATTCACAACTCTAGTGTTCCAACAATGTTGGGACTACTTTATGGGCAAAGAAATTTGGGAGGTGCCAGCAGAATCAAGGAAAAAATGGTTGATCTTCAAGGATCTCAATGATACGAATATTGCTCTCATCCCCAAAAAAGAAGAGGTGCATAATTTTAATGACTTTATCCCTATTTCACTATGCAATGTTATTTACAAGATTATGTCCAAAGTTATCTCTAATAGATTAAAAAAGGTTTTACCTAAAATCATCTCCCCAGAGTAAAGCATATATGTTCCAAATAGAAACATTGTTGATGAGATCATTGTGGCACATGAAATTCCCCATTCAGTTAAAAATCTAAATTCTAGAAGTATGATTTTGAAATTGGACATAAAAAAAGCATACGATCATGTACAATGGAGGTTCCTAATGTTGGTCATGAAGAAATTTGGTTTTGGGGAGAAATGGTTAAAAAGTGTTTATGCATGTATTTCAAATCCAAGATATTATTTAATCATCAATGGACCCCTACAAGTTCTTCGAGGGTGGGCAAGGATTGCACCAAGGTGATCCATTATCCTCATTTTTATTTGTCATTATGGCAGAAGTGTTGAGTAGGCAGATTGTGACAAGCAGAGATAATCAAAGGTGGCATGGTATTAGGGTGGTTGTGACTCTACCCCCTTTACACATTGATTATTCACAGATGACACCAACTTATATGGGAAGGCATCCTATGACGAAGCTTTGAGAATTAAACAAACATTAGACAAGTATTGCAAAGCTTCTGGGCAACAAATCAACAATGAGAAATCGAGAGTTTTCTTCAATAATATTGGACTGATGACTCAAAGAAGGATCATAGCCATTTTAGACTTTGGAGTTGATGAATTAACCATAAAATACCTAGGGTTTCCTTTGTTTGCAGGGGTAGAGAAATCTAATCTGTGGAATGATATAGTTACCAAATGTAGTAAAAAACATAAATATGGAAAGGCAGGTGGCTGACTCTAGATGG
This sequence comes from Chamaecyparis obtusa, assembly GCA_027943335.1. Taxonomy (NCBI): domain Eukaryota; kingdom Viridiplantae; phylum Streptophyta; class Pinopsida; order Cupressales; family Cupressaceae; genus Chamaecyparis; species Chamaecyparis obtusa. The sequence goes on from BSBK01007281.1 coordinate 342,707, forward strand.
GAGGCTAACGATGATCCCAATCTATATGATGTCTGTGCTAGAACTGAGTAGAAGTGGAGAGATGGAGATGTTGAAGAAAATGAGAGATTTTCTATGGGATGGAGCAAATGACAAACATAGAATCCCAATACTAGCTTGGGATATTGTGAAATATCCTAGATGGGCAGGAGTGAAGGATATGAAGGCACACAATAAGGCTCTTGTAGAAAAGCTAATTTGGAAAATGTATAAGGATCTAGGAGCATTATGGAGTAGGTTGCTTTAACACAAATACTTGGACTCCGAGGAAGAAGAGAGAATTTTAACCATTGCTAATCCTCCTCATGGGTGAACAATCTAGAATTTTATGATAAAAAATAGAGATATCATTATTGATCATTTATCATGGAAGATAAATGACGAAAGGAAAGCGGATTTTTTGATGGACTTGTGGAATGGATACGAAGCCATCATCAACATCCTAGGAATGGTCGAGATTCAACAAGTGTTAGCTCCAGAGGCGGGTAGCAAAGTCAGGGACTACTTGAACATAGAAATAGTGGATGGTATTCATAGAGCGAAGTGGAAGGATTTCTTCGATTTAGATAATAGGCATCAAGCAATCCTCAAAGATGTTCTAAAGAATAGGTGGGTACTCATTAATGAGAAGGAGGATGATGTTTTTTGGTGTGCGGCCAAGTATGGTAATTACTCTCCCAAAGTAAGTTACGAAATTATCAAGATTGATCACGCAAGATGTGAGTGGAAAAGTGATTTGTGTTAGCATTCGAGCATCTTACCTAAGGCGGGAGCCTTCTCATGGTTAGCCATGAGGAACAAAGTTTTAACAGGGGAAAAACTAATAAAGATGAGGATGGTCGGTCCATATTGGTGCATTCTATGCTACAATCATGAGGAGTCAGCAGACCACTTGTTCGTTCAATCTGAATTAGCACAAGAATGTTGGATGGTGATTAGGAAGAAGCTGGGAGTAGTAGGCCCGTTACAAAACAATCTCAAGGATATTTTCACTTTGTGGCAAACCCCGTGCAAATGATCAATGTGGGAGGTAATGTGGATTGCATGCCCAACAATGCTTGTGTGGACATTGTGGAAAGAAAGAAATGATTGCATATTCAATGACAATAAATTACCACTGGAATCCGTTATCGAGAAATTTGTAACTTCTTTGAGTGAGTACATCAACACATATGTGGCAACCAAGGGGAAGACAACCTATATGCTCTGGGATGATCAAATGATGAAAGAGTAGACACTTTTGCATATTCCAAAAAATATACAGTTAGGAGACTCCAAATACAGGACAGAGGTTAGGTAGAAACTTCCCCCCTTCGACAAACTAAAGTTAAACTTTGACGAAGCCTCGAGGGGAAACCCAGGGCCGTCAGGAGCCAGATTTATTATCCAAGACGACAAAGGGATATTAGAATGGGAAGGATTGGTAAAATTACCCATTAGCACAAATAATGAGGTTGAATGTGCAGCCTTAAGGTATGAGTTCATGTTATGCAAGGAGAAAGGGATTCTGAATTTAGACATTGAGGTCAATTCTTTGAACATGGTTAGAGAAATAGTGTCTGGATCAATGCCCAGTTGGAAGATGGACACTTGGACAAAAGATATTCTAAATACACTATCACTCTTCAAATTTAGCATCAGACACGTGTACAGAGAATTGAACAAGGAATCTGATCTACTAGCAGACTCGACAGTAGAACAGGAGGAGGACATTATAATATCAAATGAGGCAGAAAGATGGGACGGTCTTGCAAGAAGATTGAGCGACAATGTTCTTCGTTGACACCTACAGGGGCAATGAAGGATGCTTTTGTGGACAATTATTTGGAGTCTTTAAACATGGGATCTATGTATATAAGCATTTTCTAGAATCAACATAGATTAGTAGGGCAAGTTGTGCTTTTTAAATCCACTATCAAATGTATGTTTATTTTTTCTTTGATCAATGAAAGGAGGCTACCCTTAGGTAGAAATTTACATTAAAAAAAAATCCATGATTATAAGAAAATAAAGTAATATATTGCAATCACTTCGATGCAAATAGTTTACAATAAAGAATGGTCGAACAACAAAGATCATATTAAAATAAATAAGTTAGACAAATAACAAGTTGTAATCTACAAAGTAAATGATGGCTTAGAAGATACATGGTTTAAGGGAAAAAAGATAAATTAAGAGAAAATGGTCTGCTAATATAGTTATTCAAATCATTGTTGACTTCAATGCAACAAATAGTTTGTTAAACCATATGATATTGCCAACTCCTACCAACATTGGATAATATTTGACTTAAATCGAAAACCAAGATTCAAAAGGGCTAGCAAAATAATTGTAGTTTTGAAAGAGATCTTAGACTACTTATTTTGAATATGCATTTACAGACAACCAAAATTATAGGACACAAAAAGTAGGGACATAGAAAAGAAAGAAGGCCAACACTCTAGTTATTTATGCAAGACAATGTAGCGATCCTAAAATTTTGATCTTGCACCATTTGACACGTTGATTAAACATACATAAATTAACTCTGTATTCTTATTTCCAGTCTAAGATCAAAGAAAGAATACATAAGAATAGGGGATGTGGTGACTTATATTTAGGTATCATCTTTAAACTTAAAAGATGAATATCAATTTACAAAATAATAAATTTTAAACTTCAAAGAAATAACTTTCTTATCGTTAGGTAGGATCTTACCCAAGTGGTTGTTCATTTGTACTTTTCTTCTACCTTTAATTTCCTTCTATTTTATGTAGATTGCATTTTTATCTCTCTCTTCCTTTTGAAGCCTCTAATTATCTTCTCTTTTTCCCGCCAAAAATGACTCCCTTGTAATGGCTCATTCCTTTTCTAGAATAGTTACATCCAAATAATCATTTCTTCAAGTTGCACCTAGAACAAAAGAAATTTCCCCCCCGTAAACTCAAAATTACAAAAAACATATACCCCACTTGTCAACAACTCAACACTTCCCTCAAAAAGAAACTATATATTTCATGCCCAAGAAACTCAAAAGATAATGAATTAACTAAATAATTATAATAAACTAATCAACAATAAGAAGCAACGATTAATATTATATTTTATTATAATTTAATCAAAAACTAAAATTATATTAAAAGAATAATAATTTATTAATATAAGGTATGTATTTTAACCAACATGAGAAAAGTAAGAATGATCTATTAATTAAATCCAACTAAGAACCATAACATGATAAAAATCCCACAAAATTGAACATCAAAGGGTATTATATCCTCCCCCTTGAACTCGACTTACTCCTAGAAGTCACATAACACACAAAATCCAACACTTAAACATTATACCAAGATCAAAATATCAAACACAAGAGACCAAAAGAAAGCATTAAAATCAAACACAAGCACAACAAACCACACCAATAAAGAGAAGAATGAACCCAAACACAAACCAACCTTGAACAAAAGGATCAAGGAAACTTGGAGTTGTCTACCCGACAACCTGAATGTGTATTACACACATAATCATCCTAACATGGAATAATGCAACATGGAATAATGACTGAGCTGGGTCAAAAAGGATTTGGCCTTAATGCTATATCCAACAAAAAAATCCATCGAGTAAAGACATGCTCAATCTTGCCAATTCAAGGGAGTTGATGTCTAGCACATGCAAACTTGCATCACAAAGATGAAGCATACACACACGCACATATAATAGAAAAAAATGGAAAATAATGAAGGGGATTACGACATTACTTATATATCTTTCATGATTAACTACAACTTCATCCCTCTTCATAGAAACACATCGAGCAAGATCCAATCATAAGATAATAATCAAAACATCAATAGAGTTCGTACACCACTAACTTATATGCATACAATTATCATTATAACATGTAAATAGTCATAAATAATACACATAGATGCATAAAAAATATAAACACATCTATCACATCATGTAACATCAATATCATCATCAACAATTTGAAGATATCATCACGAGTAAACTAGAATCAAATCGCTATAACTACCCATGCACACCAATCAGAGGTCATGATCACCTGCCAAAAATAGAGTCACTTGAAATTAGAAACATGTCACATATTAGACCTAATATCAATATCATGGATAATATAACACAATCTCCTCAAAATGACTAGTCAAAACACATTTATATATCTATTTTAGGAGTACATCCTTATCATTAGCAAATTTTAACTTTATTCTACATTAGCGCACAAAGACACTTACCCTTTCTAAGAAAGAAAAGTTTAATCAATTCCACATATTCATTAGTATAACACAATTTATAAAAATACTTTGGTCATCAATGTACTATAACCAATCATCTTTCTCAGATCAACATAGTAATATACCTGAAGTCTCACTTCAATTACCTTTTGAGATCACAAAATCCAAGCATGAAATAGTGAAATGCCTCTTCCTTCCACAATTACATGCATAGTAAGTACAACAACTTGCACAACAACATGCAAGTTTATCCTTATTTCATCGATTTTCTAGAAGATAACAAACATAATCAATATTCCTAGAATCACACTTGAAATTTTACTTGCAAGGAACATTTATCCCTACAATAATTTTCATAACCTAATAAGTAACCATTATCCTAAAAATATAACTCTTCCTACATTTAGCAAGGTGTAATGAACTCTATATTAAAAAACATAATGATCCATCCTAACTTTGATGTGCAAGAATAAACAAGGAAGATATGTCTTCTACAACATAGGGATAATAAATCACAAGACTCGGGAGTGGCATGCCATGTGGACTCATGGTTCCCTATGCTTTCTTCCTCGTATACACTCACCAAGTTCACCTTATACATCCTTGGCGAGGAAAAACATGACAACATAGGACCATCTTTTGAACAACAACAAAGACAAACTAGCTTACCCACCAAAGTTCACAAGTTAAAGAAATTAAATTATCAATTTCAATAATAAACAAGAAAAATGAATAATGAGTCACAACAATAAATAAAACATAAAATTAATCTCACAAGTGGCGGCTAAACCATCACAACTAAGGATAAACAAATCATTGGCCCACATAATCAAAGATGAATTTTTTTTATATCATAAATGGCACATAACACCACTATGTGACTAGAAACTAGCCACTTAATGAGGAAGAGGGAACATTTGTCCAATTACATGTAGATAACTGGTTTGCATAATCCTAAGGACATACATAGGTCATCACCACAAGAAATATAGACCAAAGAAGAAATGCTTTAATCATGTATAGAACACCTCATGAGTCAACATAGTGAAATAAGTATTCTATGCATTTATATATTAGGGCAATGTTACATCAGAATATACAAGGAAAATTAATCATGAAGTTAATATAGAACCAATAGAGAAAGTTTTAGGAAGATAACTCCAAGAATTCCTGCAACCATACAACAAATGGTTAGCCACTCTAAGGCAAAAGTAAGAGAATAAGGGAGTACTCAACAAAACACCTAATGGGCACATCAAGTTCCAGTGTAGAACTCGGGCTTTGATACCATATGTAATACCCTGCCAAGGAAACCAAGAGGATAGCATAAAATTGCTATGAAACATGGTATAATTTTTTTTCTCTTAACAACATTAATAATTACAACAACATATTGATGCAACATGATATCGACTAACATGTAAAAGTGTTAATCATAAACTATATCTTCTTAGATTCCCTAATGTCACTACTTAGCAATGCATTAACAATAAACAATTCTATCATAAAATGAAAACATCAGATTAATAATGCTAAACCCATAAATCCATATGAGACTAATCTATTACAGAATGATGATAATCAAATATATTGTCAGTCTATTCAATTCTAAATATTACATGTCAATGACCATCAATACATATGTATAGCATGTCTACAATCATTGACATGAGTATGTGTTTACAATACCAAACTACATATTGCATCATATAATACAAATTACAACAATGATCATCTATCAAGAAATTGGTATGAAGATACAATGAAGATGCTAGAATACTACAAAGTCTATCCAAAAGCCACAAACCAAGAAATGAATCTTGATGGAAAAAATAATTGTCACCCAACCGCGTAGAACCCTAAGTCCCACTTCCCTGAGCTAGGAGATAACACAAGGACCCACACCAAATAAGAAATCACAACAAATCATAACATAGGAAAGCATAAGAAGACCAAACATGACATTACATATCCTAAAGACTAAAAATGACACATCACAAAGATACACATGGGATACCACAAGACACCACATTATACCAATAGAAGATACTAGTGGCGAACTATAAGGCAGACTAAAGGGAATCCTAAGATGCATGTTAGAGAGTGTCATCACATAGTCCTCTACTATCCTAGGTTATTCTAGCACGTCTCTCTAGACCCCAGCCTCTAGGTCTGAAATCATGTGGAACCAACAATCTTTCATGAGGACAAGGAAGTCAATTTACCAATCAGCGCCACAAAGGCCTTCTCCAACATATCCACGGTCCACACAGGATCACACATGGAAATGGTTGAGGTATATCATTTATCTTATTTAATACGTAAGCCAAACCTAGTTCATTTTAATTATTATTTCACTTGATTAAAAATCCACAATGGGTTATCCTGAACTGACCACTTTGGGCCCTGTTAATTCAAATATTTGCCTTTCTAAAAATAACTTTAAGAATGACTCGTAAATGCCCAAATGAATGACAAAACAAAACTAATAGTTGGAGGAATTTCCACTGAATGAATAATTCTCCTCTAAATTTTAGAGTTGCTGCTCCCTCTTATGATAAAATTTGGATATTTTGGGATGTGCTTTTAACCTGAAAGCATGAAAGGAAAATTGACACTCGAGAATAGGCATGTTGCAGATGTGAACAATAGATTTACAAACATAAGGGTACAAAAAAAATTACATCAAAGTTTCAGTTTGTGCATCCATAAGAGATATAAATAAACACATAACCAAATCGCACTAGAAAGCACTATAAGAGACACTGCAATAATTCAAAGCTTAATTAACAGCTAAAAAAATATAAATAAACACAAAATTTCAAGAAATATCTCCTTCTTTTCTTGAATGCAAACAAAATGACAAATAGTGCACAATGCTCTGTACAATGGTTATGCCTAAAAATATAAAATGTTTCCCACTTTTCCCTCTTGCAATGCTAGAATAAAAAAAGCCCTTTCCCTCTAGCATAGGCTTCTCAAGAAAAGAAAATCCTCTTCCTCTTACAAAATTTTTCTACCCTCCTATAACCAAAAAAGAAAATAGTTTGTGGGAAAGTAACAGTCTTGAAAATGACCATTTTAAAAAATTATTCCAGAAAATAACAAAATTTGATAGAGAATATTATGAACATTGACCAATATAAAAAATAGACCTAATCCTCTTCCTCCTAACTAGGTACTTGATTTATGCCTGCTAATATCATCTGCTGAATTTGGTTATCAATCATGTTATCTTTGGTCTCTTCTTCAATCAACACCAATAGGGTCATAGCAAATTCTTTGTCACTCCATGTACATTCTCGAGCAATGGTAGTTAAATAAAAAAGGATGTCATCTTTCTTAGGTTCGACAAAAGGTTGCATCCATAGATCTTGTCCATTCCCTTTAAGCACCATTTTTGTGTCTTGTAGTCAGTTAAGGTCAAACGTTCTCCTCAAAGCTTCTTCTTGTAGATTTTGTTCATGGTTTTTGTCTTGTATTTGAAAAAGAAATCTATTATTTGTATGCAAGAGTATGAAACCTTTGAAATTCTCCTATTCGTTATTTGGCCAACTAGAGTCAATATTAATAACCAACAACTATTATTTCAAGACAAAACCTTCATGTTGGCTTAGCAAATGGAGCATTAAACCTCATCTGCAATGAATGATAATATCAGGTATCAAAACTCATGTTGTCACCTTTACATGTCTTTGGTTGTTTAATCAAAGCATGATTAAGGGTAATAGCAAATTTCTATTTGATTTTCTTTCTTGGAATTAGTGGAATATATGATGGAAGAATCAACATGGATTCCTAGACATCCCAGTCTCTCGATACTGACTTTCATAAGGATATCAACATTTGAAAGAAGTCGAGCATTTTAAGTGGTGCCAAACTTTGATTATCACCCGATATACAATTGTCTCCTCTCCAAAGTCACGATGTTGGGGTAAGTTGGAACTTTGGAACTTAGTTAGAGACATTCATGGTTCCTAACTTTGACGAGAGCCTAATATCCCGATAATGCGAAGGGTCTTAAGTTTCTTTAGTATCTTGTCTTACAAACTCAATTGGATATTTTGTACTTTCGCAACGAGGTTCAAAAGTTTAGAAGTATGCCATTTTTAAAAATTCTTGAGGTAACAACAGGCTCTAATTGGGGATGAGGGATGAACAGGATTATAAGAATCCAAAAAATCTCTGGTATAAGCCAATGTTGAAATCCATTGGGTGCAGAGTCAGAGGGGTAGAATATAGGGAGCTGCTCAAGCAGGAAGGCATAGGGGAATTGGGCACACCAAAAACTAACAAACTAGAAAAAAACACACACAAAAAGTTCCTATATATGTACATGGTTGCAAGACCCTACATCAAAGCTTGCTTGAAATTGATCATGCAAATCCATTGATAGTTTGGGAGAAATATGAGCATTTACAAAAAAATGGATTTTGTCTATATGATGTGACTGGAAATAGCTGTCACTTGGTGACTCTTTGAAAATTGATTTTTAGACTAATAATATCTAGAAGAACTTTATAGATGCACTCATGCCCAAATAGCCACTCCTCATCATAAGTTTCTAATTTACAATCTTCTTCTTTGTTGGCTCTATGCATAATCTCTGTGGAATGAGCTAGCTCAACATTGGTCGTGACTTCATTACATATATCAAAGCATAGAGAAGAAAATTCAAGAATCAAACTTTCCTCCTTGGCACTACAAGATAAATTAATAACCTCTTCACATACAACTATTGGTTGCAACTTCTGAATATTTCTTTCTTCCAGCATGGGATCAAATTTGGTAGAAATGGCCTCTTCTCTTTTCTCATAAATAAAATCATCACTGAAAATACAATATTATTTAATCATACCTTCGTCAAACTTTATTATCAAATCATCATAATCTCCAATCTTATGTTCATCAATTGAAACATTACCATGGAAGTCAAGAAATTGGAATGAAATCTTTTGAATCTGCATAATCTTTCTTTCAGAAAAATTATTTTTAGAACTGGAAAGGCACATTACCTCATTTTGTAAATCATTTTCTCCATCTTCTTGATCAAGAAAACTAAAGGATAAATATTCAAGTTGCATAGTATGAAAATATGATCGACTAATTTCTCTTATGACCTTTGGATTTTCAAGTTCCATTTCATCTTCATCATTAAAAGTAAAAACTTCCATTTCTAAACTATAATTAAAGAACTCTCTTGCAACCTTATTAGGATTTTTTTAAAAATCTTCTTCATCAATGTTCACTACAACATTTGGGGTCGAATTTCGACACCAATTTGCGATGCCACTACAATTTGTGTTTGTTTTTTGTATTTTTTTTGCAATTGCCCCCGACAGTGTCATAATAGCGATGATGTTGTCGTAATTGCGACACCCATGTGTTTATAAACAAAAAAAAAGAAAAAAGAAAATGTCATTTGTAATTTGTGAATTCGAAGAGCTGCCATGAAGATGACACTGCACTTTTTCATGGTGTGAAGAGGGCATTCAAGTTTGGCGTGCGCGAAGAGGTCGACACTGTGTGGGAAGAGGGCACTGGCACTTGAGGTAGGCATTCAAACTTTTTCTTCCCATTAAATCAATTTCAGTGGCATTGTTTACATCTTAGCATTTGGAATGCTCGATGACCCGCGAGCTTTGAGAGCTAGGGCATCATTGCTATTACCTTCAAGGCATTGTGTGAAGTGTTTGATCTCTATTTATTTATTTTTCTTTTGATATTCACTATGTGGTACTCCCTATTTATGATCATTTCATGAGGAAATGTCTTGATGGCTTGCGGGCTGCAAGCTAGGGCATCATACATTGTTTATGAGCTCACTATTGAGTACTGACATTGTTTACATCTTTTCATTTGGAATGCTTGATGACCCGCAAGGTTTGAGAGCTAGGACATCGTTGCTATTACCTTCAAGGCATTGTGTGAAGTGTTTGATCTCTCTTTATTTATTTTGCTATTGATATTCACTATGTGGTACTCCCCGTTTATGATCATTTCATGAGGAAATGTCTTGATGGCTTGCGGGCTGCAAGCTAGGGCATGATACATTGTTTATGAGCTCACTGTTTAATACTGACATTGTTTACATCTTTTCATTTGGAATGCTTGATGACCTATGAGCTTTGAGAGCTAGGGCATCATTTCTATTACCTTCAAGGCATTGTGTGAAGTGTTTGATCTCTTTTTATTTATTTTGGTGTTGATATTCACTATGTGGTACTCCCCGTTTATGATCATTTCATGAGAAAATGTCTTGATGGCTCACGGGCTGCAAGCTAGGGCATCATACATTGTTCATGAGCTCACTGTTTAATATTGACATTGTTCATGAGCTCACTATTTAATATCTAGCCAGGCCATGTAAATGGTACCAGGCCAACCCAATCAGCCCAACAAAATGTGTTATGTTTATCTTTGTCAAATACACTCGTTCACCATTTTGTTCTTGTTCTTCACACAAATATTGCATCAAAAGTAATTGTAAACAATGATTCAAAAAAAAAAGAAACAACTACAATAGATCAGACCCCAAAAGAATATAGTCAACTACAATAGCTCACAGTCTCAATGAAATAAATAGTGTATAAAACAATATATGGTGCACAACAGCAACAAGCATGCAATGACAACAATAACATTGCATGATAAAATTTAATACTTTTAGTTTTTATTCACATTGCACATGCATAATTGTAGATGAGGATCAGTAATAGGGTGCCAGGCATTGCTTAGATCCTTTAGATCTAACCCCATCTTTTCCTTCCTTGCAGGTTTTGGATCATACAAAAGCATACTGGATTGAACCTCAGGTCAACACTTCATTACTTCAGGCAATGTTTAGTACCTTCATTATTTATGTTCATCCACTTATGTATATTTGCATTCATTCATTTTCTTCTGAAAGTTGGCTATTAGTGACCATATATGACGATTCTTGATGTTTTGGGTCATTTGATGAAAATATGTAAAAGTTTCTTAAAAGTTTATATTTTTTATTTCAATTTTTAAAATCATAAAATGAATAAAATTTAAAGATAACAAATTAAGATAATCTTTGTCTTCACTTAAAACAAAAACATAAAGCTCATAAAGCATGGTAAAAACATAAAGCTCATAAAGCATGGTAAAAGAGGGCCCTAACTATGGTAAAATGAGAAAGTTGCCACCTTGCACTGCTCTTCATATGGCAGCTGCGAAGGAACTATGTTATAAAATTTCAAGACATGAAATTTTATACTTTTTGACATCATACTTTTTTCTCCTTAGCATCGAGTTTACAATGTGGGCGACTCAAAGAAAATATATGTACAGTTATAAAATTTCATGCCTTGAAATTTGGCATGAAATTTTATAACATAGTTCCTTACCATTTGATCTTTATATGGCAGCCATGACTTGAGGTAGGCATTCGAGCTTTGTCTTCTCATTAACTCAATTTCATTTTGATGACATTTTTTGATTTAATGACAAAATATGAATGTTAATACTGACATTGTTTACATCTTTACATTTGGAATGCTCAATGACTTGCGAGCCTTGAGAGCTAGGGCATCGTTGCTATTACCTTCAAGGCATTGTGTGAAGTGTTTGATCTTTCTTTATTTGTTTTATTGTTGATATTCACTATGTGGTACTCTCCATTTATGATCATTTCATGAGGAAATGTCTTGATGGTTCGCGGGCTGCAAGCTACGACATCATGCATTTTTTATGAGCTCACTGTTTGAGCACCTCATGTCCCTATTTGATTAGCTGGTGCTCTATTTGTTATATTGATGCTATTAGATCAAATAGGAACATCAGTAATAAAATAGGGACATCACTAATAAAATAATACACTTACTGTTTTGAATTTGAGCTCTGGCATCATGCAATGTTATTGCCGTCAAAATAGTAAGTGTATTAATGTATGATCTAATAGCAACAACCTCATTGATCATTACCTTGGACTCCATCATTATAGAAGAGATAACTACCTACAACTATATTTCATAATTCCTCCTTTGAAGTCATAGGTTAGTTTATCTATTGGACAATGAGCTGATAGGAGTTTTGAATAGATTTGAATAAAAACTAAGAGTATTGAATTTTATCATGCAATGTTATTATTTTCATTGCATGCTTTCTATTGTTGTGCACCATATATTATTTTATACACTATTTATTTCATTGAGACTATGAGCTATTATAGTTGACTGTATTCTTTTGGGGTCTGATCTATTGTAGTTGTTTCTTTTTTCTTTGAATCATTGTTTACAATTACTTTTGATGCAATATTTGTGTGAAGAACAAGAACAAAATGGTGAATGAGTGTATTTGAAAAAGATAAACTTGACACATTTTGTTGGGCTGATTGGGTTGGCCTGGTACCATTTACATGGCCTGGCAAGATATTAAACAATGAGCTCATGAACAATCATCCTACTACTTACACTGCAATTTCTATGTCCATTTACAATAATAAATTACAGAGTTTCACTATAATTTCTATGTCTATTGCCATTAAAATATATCACTCGTCCTATTATATAGGCATCCTTCTCATTTAGTGTTGCCATTAAAATATATCACTCCTGTTATATAATGTATATGCATACTTGTTTAAAATGCCATACTTGTTGCTCTTAAATATTATTACCATTTCACTCAAATTTACATGACATTAAAGCCAAGCCCAAAATGTATACATATGTGTAAGTATAAGAGAAGCTGAATTCTACAACTATTGAAAAAAAAACTATACCAATAGCAGCTTACGAGAAACTATACTTCTGCTTACCACACCATAGCTCAGCATCATAATGCTTATCATTTTCAAGCTTCAACGAGGCTTCATACCACGTAGCGTTCGCAGATTTGTATGCAACACTGATTTAGGCTGGAGGTAAACTACATGTGTCATGTAAACAACATGGTTGAACTCAATCTCATTTGCACGTTTTCAAGAGTTTTCCCACCAATACAAGCATAAATAACGCATTTAACGTAATCTACGAACACTGCGTGGTATGAAATCTCGCTGAAACTTGAAATATATCACTCCTCATGTTATTGTCAAAATTAAATTCAAATATTTTTCAAAACATTTATTCTTGTAGAATTAAGATATCCTTATCTCAATAATAAAACAATCTTGCATAATAGCTTTTGAATCACATTAACACACACTAATGTTCTGTAGCATAGTTCATTTTAGAAGTGTATGGCTTGACTATGCACATGCATAATTGTAGATGAGGATCAGTAATAAGGTTCCAGGCATTGCTTAGATCCTTTGGATCTAACCCCGTCGTTTCCTTCCTTGCAGGTTTTGGATCATACAAGAGCATACTCGATTGAAGCTTGGGTCAACACTTCATTATTTCAGACAATGTTTGGTACCTTCATTATTTATGTTCATCCACTTATGTATGTTTGCATTTATTCATATTCTTCTAAAAGTTAATCTTTATGAGCTCAAATTCAAAATAGTAAGTGTATTATTTTATTACTGATGTCCCTATTTTATTGTTGATGTCCCTATTTGATCTAATAGCATCAATATAACAAACAGAGCATCGACCAATCAAATAGGGACATGAGGTGCTCAAATAGTGAGCTCATAATACAATATATTTAGTCTTAATAAAATCTTATAAAACAACATATATTGTGTGAAGTGTTTGATCTCTCTTTATTTGTTTTGGTGTTGATATTCACTATGTGGTACACCCCGTTTATGATCATTTCATGAGGAAATATCTTGATGCCTCATGGGCTGCAAGCTAAGGCATCATACATTGTTCATGAGCTCACTGTTTAATACTGACATTGTTTACATCTTTTTATTTGGAATGCTTGATGACCCGCGAGCTTTGAGAGCTAGGGCATCATTTCTATTACCTTCAAGACATTGTGTGAAGTGATTGATCTCTCTTTATTTATTTTGTTGTTGATATTCACTATGTGGTACTCCCCGTTTATGATCATTTCATGAGGAAATGTCTTGATGGCTTGTGGGCTGCAAGCTAGGGCATCATGCATTATTTATGAGCTCACTGTTTGAGCACCTCATGTCTCAATTTGATTGGTTGGTAATCAAACAGTGAGCTCATAAACAATGCATGATGCCTGACTCAAATTCAAAATAATAAGTGTATTATTTTATCAAGACTAAATATATTATTTTATTAAGATTTTATTAAGACAAAGTGTTTTGGGTTAGTTTTATATTTTTTTATAAGATTTTATTAAGACTAAATATATGATGTAAACTCATAATTATACTTGATATATATATATATACTTCAAAGGAAGAATTATGAAATATAGTTGTAGGTAGTTATCTCTTCTATAATGATGGAGGAGTGAAAGGTAATGATCAATGAGGTTGTTGCTATTAGATCATACATTAACACACTTACTATTTTGAATTTGAGCTCAGGCATCAGGTAATGTTATTGTTGTCATTGCATGCTTGCTATTTTTGTGCACCATATATTGTTTTATATACTATTTATTTCATTGAGACTGTGAGCTTAGTTTTTCTTTCAGAAGTGTATGGCTTGACTATGCACATGCATAATTGTAGATGAGGATCAGTAATAGGATGCCATTTATGGCTTAGATATTTTTTTATCTAACCCCCATCTCTCTTTTCTTTGTAGGTTCTGGATCACACGGGAGCACACTAGATTCATACCCAGGTCAAAAATTCATCACTTCAGGCAATGTCTGGCACCCTTATTATTTATGTTCATCCTCTTATGTATGTCTGTAATCTTGCATTTTTTTTTAAAAGTTATTTTCCTTATATAGTATATACAAGTTATTTTTCATATATATACATGTAATCTTTAGATGCAAAAATTTATTTTCCTTTACATGTATCTTTGCATGAAATGAACACAAATTAAAAAAGATCATCTAATAATGCAAACTAGGGTACTGTAGTCACTCATCTAGTAATTAGTTCCCCAAACCATTACTAAGGATTGAACATACATCTAAGTCCCCAAATCTATTGTTCTATGTGTATAAAACAATATATGGTGCACAATAGCAGCAAGCATGCAAATGACAACAATAACATTGCATGATGCTCAAGCTCAAATTCAAAACACTAAGTGTATTAATGTCTGATCTAATAGCAACAATCTCATTGATCATTACCTTTAACTCCTCCATCATTATAGAAGAGATAACTACCTATAACTAGGGCATCATGCATTGTTTATGAGCTCACTTTTTGAGCACCTCATGTCCCTATTTGATTGGCTAGTTATCAAACAGTGAGCTCATCAATTGCGACACCCATTTGGTTATAAACAAAAAAAAAGAAAAAGAAAGTGTCATTTGTAATTTGTGAATTCGAAGAGCTGTCGTGAAGATGACACTGCACTTTTTCATGGTATGAAGAAGGTATTCAAGTTTGGCGTACGCGAAGAGGCCGACATCGTGTGGGAAGAGGGCACTGCCACTTGAGGTAGGCATTCGAGCTTTGTCTATTTGATCATAAATGGGGAGTACCACATAGTGAATATCAACAACAAAATAAATAAAGAGAGATCAAACACTTCACACAATATATGTTTCTTTATAAGATTTTATTAAGACTAAATATAATATTTTATGAGCTCACTGTTTGAGCACCTCATGTCTCTATTTGATTGGTTGGTGCTCTATTTGTTATATTGATGCTATTAGATCAAATAGGGACATCAGTAATAAAATAATGCACTATGTGGTACTCCTTGTTTATGATCATTTCATGAGGAAATGTCTTGGTGGCTCACGGGCTGTTGCAAGCTAGGGCATCATACATTGTTCATAAGCTCACTGTTTAATACTCACATTGTTTACATCTTTTCATTTGGAATGCTTGATGACCTGCAAGCTTTGAGAGCTAGGGAATCATTTCTATTACATTCAAGGCATTGTGTGAAGTGTTTGATCTCTATTTATTTATTTTTGTGTTGATATTCACTATGTGGTACTCCCCGTTTATGATCATTTCATGAGGAAATGTCTTGATGGCTCACAGATTGCAAGCTAGGGCATCATACATTGTTCATGAGCTCACTGTTTAATACTGCCATTGTTCATGAGCTCACTGTTTAATATCTGGCTAGGCCATGTAAATGGTACCAAGCCAACCCAATCAACCCAACAAAATGTGTCATGTTTATCTTTGTCAAATACACTCGCTCACCATTTTGTTCTTGTTATTCACACAAATATTGCATCAAAAGTAATTGTAAACAATGATTCAAAGAAAAAAGAAACAACTACAATAGATCAGACCCCAAAAGAATACAGTCAACTACAATATCTCACAGTCTCAATGAAATAAACAGTGTATAAAATAATATATGGTGCACAACAACAACAAGCATGTAATGACAACAATAACATTGCATGATGCCTGAGCTCAAATTTAAAACAGTAAGTGTATTAATGTATGATCTAATAGCAGCAACCCTCATTGATCATTACCTTTCACTCTTCCATCATTATAGAAGAGATAACTACCTACAACTAGGGCATCATGCATTGTTTATGAGCTCACTATTTGAGCACCTCATGTCCTTATTTGATTGGTTGGTGCTCAAACCATGAGCTCATAAATAATGCATGATGCTCTAGCTTGCAGTCCGCAAGCCATCAAGACATTTCCTCATGAAATGATCATAAACGGGGAGTGCCACATAGTGAATATCATAAAATAAATAAATAAAGAGAGATCAAACACTTCACACAATATATGTTGCTTTATAAGATTTTATTAAGATTAAATATATTGTTTTATGAGCTCACTATTTGAGCACCTCATGTCCCTATTTGATTGGTCAGTGCTCTGTTTGTTATATTGATGCTATTAGATCAAATAGGGACATCAGTAATAAAATAATACACTATGTGGTACTCTCTGTTTATGATCATTTCATGAGGAAATGTCTTGGTGGCTCGCGGGCTGCTGCAAGTTAGGGCATCATACATTGTTCATGAGTTCATTGTTTAATATTGACATTGTTTACATCTTTTCATTTGGAATGTTTGATGACCTACGAGCTTTGAGAGCTAGGGCATCATTTCTAGTACCTTCAAGACATTGTGTGAAGTGTTTGATCTCTCTTTATTTGTTTTGGCGTTGATATTCACTATGTGGTACTCCCTGTTTATGATCATTTCATGAGGAAATGTCTTGATGGCTCGCAAGCTACAAGCTAGGGCATCATACATTGTTCATGAGCTTACTGTTTAATATTGGCATTGTTCATGAGCTCACTGTTTAATATCTTGCCAGGCCATGTAAATGGTACCAGGCCAACCCAATCAACCCAAAAAAATGTGTCATGTTTATCTTTGTCAAATACACTCGTTCACCATTTTGTTCTTGTTATTCACACAAATATTGCATCAAAAGTAATTGTAAACAATGATTCAAAAAAAAAAGAAATAACTACAATAGATCAGACCCCAAAAGAATACAGTAAACTACAATAGCTCACAGTCTCAATGAAATAAACAGTGTATAAAATAATATATGGTGCACAACAACAACAAGCATGCAATGAAAACAATAACATTGCATGATGCTTGAGCTCAAATTCAAAATAGTAAGTTATTAATGTATGATCTAATAGCAACAACCTCATTAATGATTACCTTTCACTCCTCCATCATTATAGAAGAGATAACTACCTACAACTAAGGCATCATGCATTGTTTATGAGCTCATTGTTTGAGCACCTCATGTCCCTATTTGATTGGCCAGTGCTCAAACAGTGAGTTCATAAATAATGCATGATGCCCTAGCTTGTAGCCTGCAAGCCATCAAGACATTTCTTCATGAAATGATCATAAACGGGGAGTACCACATAGTGAATATCAACAACAAAACAAATAAAGAGAGATCAAACACTTCACACAATATATGTTGTTTTATAAGATTTTATTAAGACTAAATATATTGTTTTATGAGCTCATTGTTTGAGCAACTCATGTCCCTATTTTATTGGTCAGTGCTCTATTTGTTATATTGATGTTATTAGATCAAATAGGGACATCAGTAATAAAATAATGCACTTACTGTTTTGAATTTGAGCTCATAAAGATTAAGATATCCTACTATTTTGAATTTCTATGTGCTTTGAGCCAATAAAATTTTTATCATCATGATGAAGTAATAATACATTAAATGTCTTACTTATGTCCCTATTCAGTTTTAATTTTATAGTGAATTTATGATTTATAATTTAGTTGTAGCAGCTCAATGTGTTTGAACTCAAGAATACCCCTTGATTTCCTACAAAGATTTTGGCGAAATCTGTCAAAAAATGAGAAGCTATGAGAAGGTGACATGAAGCTAATGAAAGAAGGCATCTCCAATTTGTTTTGTAGATATACACGTTAAGGATCATGTCAGATAATACAAGGGAATTTGATCAAAATAGGGAGACAATTGCTAGATTGTTGTCTAACTTTCAAAGAGAAGGCGATGACAAATGTTATTGTCCATGCAAGAGTTGTAATGACTTAAAGACAAGAAGAATTAAAATTAAAATAGAAAAGAGACATTGTAGGGAGAATGGTCACATGGAAGGGGGGTTTGGTTATAATCCAATGGTAAGTTGTTTGTTATATTGTTTTCACAATTAATATACATATGAACCATGGAAGGAGGTTTGATTATCATCATTTTTATATAGGTCGATCTCCCTAGTGTGAATATAGATGATGATCCCATGGAAGATGATGATCATGCGCTAGAAAACACATTTGAAGATGATGGTATGAATGTATTGATCATTGACACATTTGGTACTGGTGTTGTTAATGCTACTACTACTATTGATGATGATTATGATGAGGATGACATTGATGACGTCCATGATATACCTCTACTTGAGAAGGTGGACACGACCCTTTAGGAAGGCTCCCAATCTACTCTTCTCTTTATTGTATTATTGGTAAATTTGAAGGTTTTGAATGGTTTATCCAAAATAGCAATGTCATGTATGCTAAGGTTTGTCATATATGTCATTATAGTCTATAAAAGGTGAAACATGTACCATTAAGATTGTTTATAGTAATGACATATATTATTTGTTGCAGATTGATAGGTGACTTTCTATTACCACCATCAAATGTTCTCCCTCGCTCGTACCAAGAATTATGTGCCACTATGAAACATATTGAAATGGAGTATCAAACAATAGATGCTTGTCCTGAAGATCATATTAGTTATTATAAAAAACATGAAAATGCAAAAGAATGCCCTAAATTCCATACGAGCAGATATCGAGATGATCAAGTGAAAAAAAAGGTGTCTCACAAAGTTCTTCATCACATCACCATTATTCCACGTCTGAAATGATTATTTAGGTGCAATAGCTTGACACAATTTATGGATTACCATGCATGTGGCAAGAGTCAAGATAACATTATTCGAATGTCTGTAGATGGTTCATCATTTATGGACATAGAGGAAAAGTGGCCACACTTTAAAGAGGAACCTCAAAATCTTAAGCTTTCTCTAGCAGCAGACGGTGTCAATCCGCATGGAGAGATGAGATCCGTTTTCTCGGTGTGGCATATTTTTGTTATAAACAATAACCTTCCTCCATGGATGTCAATAAAGAGGGAGAACATTATGTTGAAAATGATTGTTCTAGGTATCTTATTATTTTATAGTTATCTACATGTAATTATAAGTCTTGGAGTGAAATGACCACAATAATTATCTGATGTTGTTGTTAATTCAACTAGGTAAGTACCAAGTGAAAGATATGAATGTATATATTGCACCTCTTATCGACGAGTTGTTGGTGTTATGGAATGGTTTCACTATGTATGACATCTCCTGACCAATTAGACAAAGATAATTTCAATTCCATGCAATGCTTGTGTGGACAATTCATGATGCTCTAGGGTTGACACATTTCTGTGGTATGTTATGGTGAATTCTAGTTGTACGCGATAATTTAAATTCTAAAAATATACATATTTAATCCAATTTTATCATTATTTTGTAGGTCTTCAAACAAAGGGAAAATTTGCATGTCCAATGTGTGGTCCAAAGATGAAATCCCGTCATTCCAAAAGTTTAAGAAAACAAGTGTTTGATGAGTATAGGCAGTTCCTCTCCAAAAATCATAAGTATTGAAGTGCAAAAAATCATTTTTTCAATGGGAAAGAAGAGACCACTTCAAAGCCCCAAAGAATGACACCTCACCTATGACAGTTGGAATATAATAGAATTGAAGGTAATATCATTCCACGTAATGGGCGATGTTTGAAAATTATATATTTTGATTGTGTTTTGTTGGCTAATTATGTAGTTGATGATCTTGAAGGTCATGAAGGCATCACCGACCAGCTTCCAAAGGGACTAAAATGTTATCTTAGAGAATTTAGTAGGCTGTCATACTATGAGCATCTACAAATTGTGCATTTGTTTGATACTATGCATATTGGAAAGAATGTAACAAAGACACTGTAGAAAATATTGGACGGAAGGCGTGACAAAGAAAAACTTGGCAAAATTTGTAGTGACATTCATGATTCCAATCATGCAATGAAAAATATCATTGAATCAAATAGCAATGGAGATCAGATTAATGCAAGTGCTCTTCCTTGGTTATTAACAGAGCAACAAAGTAATACCATAAAAGAAGTGATCTGAAAAATTTGATTTCCTACAGGATTTGCTATGGATATAAGCAATCTCATATCAAAGAAAAATAATTTTGGGTCAGGGATGACAACACATGATTGGCATACCTTCATCAAGGTAAGTCATAATATTTTGTATTTACAATATATTTGTGTAATTGCATTCAATTTTCATTGTATGAAATGATTAATTTACAATTGTTGCAGTATTTGCTACCCCTATCTCTCCCAGAAAACTTTGACAATAATATCAAACAAGTGATATATGATCTTGGAAAATACATGAGGTAAGCCATAAAAGAAATGATCTGAAAAATTTGATTTCCTACAGGATTTGCTACAGATATAAGCAATCTCATATCAAAGAAAAATGATTTTGGATCAGGGATGACAACACATGATTGGCATACCTTCATCAAGGTAAGTCATAGTCTTTTGTATTTACAATATATTTGTGTAATTGTATTCAATTTTCATTGTATGAAATGATTAGTTGACAATTGTTGCAGTATTTGCTACCCCTATCTCTCCTAGAGAACTTTGACAATAATATCAAACAAGTGATATATGATCTTGAAAAATATATGAGGTAAGCAATGATATTTGTTCAATATATCAAACAATAATATCAAACAAGTAATATATTGTAAAGTCTCGTATTTATATATTTATGTCTTGAATCCCTTGTAGGTGGTTGTCATTTAAAGAAATTCATAAAGAAGATATAAAATATTGGAAGAAAAGAATTTGTTGATTAATGTGTGAAATGCAAAAGTGTTTACCTCCAAATTTTTTCAATGCACAAGAACACTACCTCATACACCAAGTTGAGGAGATTGAATTGTGTGGACCTGTACATGCTAGGTCAATGTGGATGGTTGAGAGACGTTTGAAATTTTTGAAGGGTTTGGTACGACAAAGAGCATGTCCCGAGGGTTCTATGGTTGAGAGATATATGGTATACCAGATGATGGTGTACGTTACTCAATATCTTCCTAATCTTGCAGCAAAGACCCATATAGATTGCATTTGAGATCTCGACTCAATTAAAAAATTTGAAGGGAAGTACTTGGTGGGCAACGGTAGATTTAGGAAACTAAAAGGTAATAAATTATGAGATGTTATTGTAGTAAATTAATTCTTAATCTTCAAAATAAATCTGTTGTAAGTCATCTATTTACTTTTGTACAGTTGCTAAAGAGTGGGATGCTATACATTTGTTTATTGCAGATAATCAAGATTGGATGATGGCATGGATTGAATGATGTCAACATGATGGTCATAGATTAACATAGAAATCCATGTCTTCATTGGTTATACAAGCTCATCACAATGGAGATCCTAATGTTACACAAAAGGAAATAGATTTAGCATATGGTTTAAGAGATCACCAAGTACTTATAAATTTGTTAATTAATCAATCGTATGTTTTTCAACTCATGATGCAATAATTTATACATGTTTGACATTATTGCAGGTGAAACACCACAAGGCTATGTTTTGCAATGGTTATAAATTTTGCATCAAAAAGTTGGATGACATGAAGAGAACTTGTGATTTTGGGATAAGTGCAGTGTTCTAGGTTACTAATATTTTATCTAGAAATGACTTATATCCTCGAGAGTCACAAAATTGATACTATGGTATTTTGGTTGATATACTTGACTGTGACTTCAATTCCTTCAAATTAGTTCTCTTCATTGTGAAATGGTATAGACTATGACTCAATAAAAATGATCTTGATAGAATTTTTATTGAACATGACAATGGATTTTCAATGATTAATACAAGGTTGTTTGAGCCAGTTGGAGAAGAGCCCTATGTTCTTCCAAGCCAATGTGAGTAGGTATTTTACTCAGAGGTTCCACATAAACCAGGTTGGTCATTTGTTGTTAGACATGATCCAAAAGGAAGACCAATAAAGTATAATGCGATGGAAGAAGATACTAAGGAAGATGAAGAAGTGGAAGATGATGTAGAATCAGATCATGATCGAGAGCTAGTCGAAGAAGAATATGAAGAAGAAGAAGATGATGATGCTGCTACTGATGACGATGATGCTGCTACTGCTACTATTGATGAGGATGATGATGAGGATGAAGATGATGATGATGCTGATGGTGATGATGATGATGAAGAAAATAGTGGTGGTGATGATGTCGTCGATGACAATAATCTTGATGATGAGATGGATGAAGAAGAATATCAATGACTTGAATGAAATGTAAAATTATGCCATATGTTTGGCATGTTTTAATGATTGTTTTATATGTACTACTCTTATTCACCTTGTTTTATATGTCCTACTTATATATCTTTGATCTTTTGTTAAGATAAATTTCATTCTAAAAGAGTGTATTTAATCTCTATATGCTTAAACAACCTCACTAGTTAAGACTATTCTCATTTGTAGTGGGCATGACAAGAATCAAATCACTTGAAAGACACCAGTATTTAGACATGCACAAATTAGTGACGTGATTAAGAAAATTACCTTTCTTTACAATTGCATGGTTGTCTTTGGTTTGTCATTTTGTTTTGAGTGTCTAGTGATTTAAACCAAAGACTTCGACTTAGCCAAAAAATGTGCAAGTCTACATTAGTATGTTTCTTTTTATTGTAATTATAATTAGTAATCCTGGGCATGTGAAGATGTCACACACAACAAGTAATCCTGGGCATCAATTTTGGGTTTGTCCAAATAGGAAAAAGGCCTGGATACGTAATTATATTTTATGTTTAAAAATAATGTGACAACTAATAATTTTATGAAGAAATGATGTACATTTGGTATTGTCAGGGAAATACTAGATGTCAATACTTTCGGTGGGTCGATCAAACCACATTTACATCTACCCCATCTACATCTATACCTGATGTAGGAAATGAGTGCAACTTGTGCAAGGCTCAAGAGGCAACTAGTGCAGCCAAGATTACTTCAATGGGGAAAGCAGAAATCATATTTTTGCGATGCCTTCTTTGTGTAGTTTGTGCACTACTTTGTTGGGACCATATGCATAAATGTGGTTAACAGAGGGCTATTGTAGATAGTAATTTTTTTTATAGAATTTTTAGTAGATACACATAAAGAACATGCACATAAACACGAAAAATGAGAAACATAAATGTAGATATCACAACAACTGAAAAACATAAATGTAGGCATCATAATCACAATTTTTTGGAGACACAACATAATTGAATGGTATACCCAGATGATGCAACACAACTATATATCACTCCTCTGGTTCCAAGTTTACACTGCAGTAAACAAAATCCATAGATAAAAAATAAATTTAGAGAGGAGAGCGAGAATGACCAAAGTAATACAGGTCCCTATATTATTTGGATCATTATCGCTCTCCTCCTGCGCTCTCTAATTTATTCTTTATCTTGGGGTTTTGTTTACGCAGTGTAAACATGGAACTAGAGGAGTAGTTGCGTTGCATCATCTGGGTATACCACTCAATTATGTTGTGTTTCCAAAAAATTGTGACCATGATGCCTACATTTATGTTTCTCAACTGTTGTGTCCCAGGACCCCTTATGACCCTTTACGATCCCTAAGAATACATCTTAGAGATCTTAAAATGTTGTAAAGGGTCATAAGAGGCTCCTAGGAGGGGTCAGATGAGCTTCCACCTTCACGTGGTTGGCCCTGTTAAGTAGAGAATGTTAAACTATTCTTGAAACAAAGAGAAGCTCAATAATTTAAGATCTCAATCCATGTACGACAAATATATATCGATCCATCTCAATGGCCACCAAATCAACAGATCTCTATCAAGAACCCAATCGCAAAGAAACACCATAGAACACACCGTGAACCCGCTGTGAAGAGGCATTTAATGTCGCATAAGTGACATCAAATGATCCACTTTCTATAATTTAAGTCTCTCAGCTCGGTTCACCAAGAAGAAGACTTCTCCCAAGTCATCATAGACACCATAGTGATCTACAAATCTCCAATGTGCAAGTTCTGCACGTCGCTCTCTCGACATCACACCTAACTCATTTGAAATTGTGGCAAAAATGGTAGATGATCCCAGTGATCCATCGCAACCTGATCTCAACAACAACGCAAAGAGTAGCTTGATTCTGTCTTCAAGCCGATCAATGCACAGTCTACTCAAACTCCAAGTCAAGTCACTGCTACACTCTATAGGAACAAAGCACATCAAATTCGGACCAAAGAAGTTAAGAAGTCACTTGAATTAGATTTGAATGCAATTAGGTCCACATATATTTCATGAACACATCAGGAAGAATGCATCTCTGATCGCCGCACTAGCTTCTTGTGTTGGAGCCACCACTGTCACAAGTCTTGATTCAGTAGGATCCATTCGAAATCCAAGTCTCTAGACTCGACTCAATAATACATGACTTGCTACCAAATCTATTGCAAAGTTATCTCCAAATGATCCATAACCAAATCACGAGCAAGAACCAGATATGCAAGAACATCGTTCAAAATTGACAAATATATATATATTTTAAAAAAAATTGATTGTCATCGTAACTACGATTGCCTCACAACAGCGACGGTTATCCATCACAAACATTCGACATCCAGCTGTCGCATTAATAGTATCACTGTCAGAAAAAAACCATAAACGATGGATATCTGTCGTAAATGTTCAACACATGTCTGTCGCATGGACAACATAGTCATCGTTACAAACCATAAACGACGGATATCCATCATAAACTTCCGATGAATATCTGTTGTATTAATAGCATTTTCATCGGTGAACAAGTTACAAATGGCGACTACCCTTTAGAATATTCTGACGGGTCACCATCATTTGTATTTGTTGCGATGGATAGGTGTCCCAATTTCGACGGTCACAAATAGGTCTGACGACAGGTTCACTTTGTTGGCACCCTCTTTTTGCGACGACCATGGTTGTTGTAATTACGATGCCTAACAAAACTGTCAATTTTTTTGACTGTAAAAATGCGACGCTGGGTGGTGTCACTTAATCAACAGTATACTATCTAAATTCAAACATTCGGCCATTGGAAAAAGGTCTCAAATGTACTAGTGTTTAGACTTAAAAACTTATAATTTAGGAGGTAATGAAGGCACAAATATAGTAGCATTTATACCTTTCTTTACATCATCATAATTGCAAATAAATGCATCAATTTCAATTTTAGTGATGTTACCATTCAGGTCTTTAAATCCAAAACATAGCTTATCCTCTAAACCCTTCAAGAACCAAACAAGAATAGACACTCTTATGCTCTTCAGGTGATGCTTCCCTTATAGGTTTCTCAACATGACCCATTTGCATACACGCTCAAGTTTTTTACTTCCATTATGATGTAGATTCCACGACATTGTTGTCAACACAACATCTCATTCTTCCATGATGCTAAGATTATGATAAAGGTGAGGACATGAAGGAACACAATACTCACCATCTCTAAGTTCCTCTTTAAGAAGCTTCAAATTTTCTACTATTGCATGCAACTGATGAGTTTCTTGCTTGAGTTCCTTGAGCAGATAATATCTATGACACATGCTCTTCAATAATAGTGAATATTTGTGGTCTTAAAAAGGATGTAACCCTTTCTTTTCCACTTCATAAATACTTTCTTTGAAAGCTCTTAAAAAAGCATGAAGCATCTCATCATCTTCAACAAACACTTCTAGAAAAGTCGATGGAGGCCTTTTTTTATTGGACTGATTTCTTTTCCTATCTTGGTTTGGAACCATTTTTTATGAGATCTTTAAATTTAATAGAGTTTCCAGCGTTATTTCTGGAAAGACACCATTATACATAAAACAAGAAACCACCAATCTTTTCACCTCCCTAGCAAAGTCGTAAAAAATTTGTTAGTTCATATTTTTGCCTTTCTAAAAATCACTTTAAGAATGACTTGCAAATGCTCAGATGAAAGACAAAATAGAACCAATAGTTGGAGGTATTTCCACTAAATGGTTAATCCTCCTTTGAATTTTAGAGGTACATGTCCCTCTTATGATAAAATTTGGATTTTTTAGGATGTTTTTTTAACCTGAAAGCATGAAGGGAAAACTAATGTTCCCAAGCATAGGCATGCTATGGATGTGAACAATAGATTTGAAAACATAAGGATACATAAAAAAAAATAACATCAAAGTTTCAATTTGTGCATCCACAATATACATAAATAAGGGAAAATATATAATAATCTATTTTAGATTTAAGAGGAATCAAAATTCAAAGTTTGTGTATGAATAAACATATAACCAGATTGTACTAGAAAGCACTACAAGAGACACTACAATAATTCAAAGCTTAATTAAAAGTTGAAATAGATATTAAAAAACATAAAGTTTCAAGAAATATCTCCTTTTCTTGAATGCAAACAAAATGACACATAGTCAACAATTTTCTGTACAATGGTTATGCCTGAAAACAAAAAATGTTTCCCACTTTTCCCTCTTATAATGCTAAAATTATAAAAAGCTCCTTTTCCTCCAGCATAGGCTTCCCAAGAAAAGAAAATCCTCTTCCTCTTACAAAATTTTTCTACCCTCTTATAACCACAAAAAAATAATAGTTCATGGGAAAGTAATGGTCTCGAAAATGTCTATTTTCTAAAATTATTCTAGAAAATAACAAAATTTGATAGAAAATATTATTGACATTGACCCTAATCGAAAATATCCCTAACACTCTAGCTCTTGACTAGGTACTTTATTTCTTCTTGCTAATATCATTTTCTGAATTTGGTTGTCAATCAACTCAGCTTTGGTCTCTTCTTTAATCAACACCAACAAGGTCATGACAAATTCTTTGTCACTCCATGCACATTCTCGAGCAATGATAGTCAAATAAAAAATGATGTCATATTTATTAGACTTGAATAAAGGTTGCATCAATGGGGCTTATCCATTCCCTTTGAGCATCATTTTTGTGTCCTATAATCAGTTAAGGTCAAACGTTCTCCTCAAAGATGCTTCTTGTAGCTTTTACTCATGGTTTTCAACCCGTATTTTCAAAATGAGTCTATTATTTGTATGTGAGAGTATGGAGCCTTCAAATTATATTATCCTATTAATTATTTGTCCAACAAGAGTCAGGATTAATAATGAACAACTATTATTTTAAGACAAAACCTTCATGTCGGCTCAATAAATGGAGCATTAAACCTCATCTACAATGAATGATAATATCAATCATCAAAACTCATGTTTCCACCTTTACGTATCTTTATCTATTTAATCAAAGCATTAATAAGGGTGCTAGAAAATTTCCATTTGATTTTCTTTCTTGAAAGTAGTGAAATATACAATGGAAGAATCAATAGGGATTCCTAGATATCTTGATCTCTTGATATCGGCTTTCATAAGGATATCAACATTTGAAAGAAGTCACACATTTAAGTGGTGCCAAAATTTGATTATCACCTACTATAAAATTGTCTCATCTACAAAGTCATGATGTCAAGGTAAGTTGGATCTTTGGAACTAGGTTGAAAATGTTCATGGTTCCTGACTTCGATGGGAGCACAATATCTCGATAATGCTAAGGGTCTTAATTTTCTTCAACATCTTGTCTTATGAACTCAATTGCATATTTCATACTTTCAAAATGGGGTTCAAAAGTTTAGAAGTAAGCCATTTAAAAAAAATAGGTATTAGGCCACAACCTCCAGTGCCACTCTCCCAAATATGCTCCTAGAAAAACCTCCCCTATGCTCCAAATTGAAAAGAAAAGGAGCATATCAATCCAAATAAAAATAAGGAAAATCTCAAGATCATTTATGAAATCCATAAATACCATCATAAAAAGGAGGACACCAAAATAAAAATCATATAATCATCATAATGAGAATCTCATATAAGGAACTCTCTAGGTTCCAAATCATAACCATAATCCAGATACAACATAGCTCATGTATAAACCCTCTTTTGGATCCATTCCAACAAATTGGATACATAAGATCTCCTTGAGATTTCCATTGCACAACTAGGCTGTAAAAGTACCATAAAAATTAATAAAGTTCCAACAAAAAATACATTGTCTCAAAAGAACCATACTCATCCCAAAATTGGCAATAAAACTAATTACAACAAAGAGGAGTCACGACCTTCCTGTGACCTCAATCACACAATTAGGTCTGACAAACATATAACAATACAACTCGTAGGAAATCAATTGTGTCATGTAGATATCAATATCATGAACACACAAATGATATGTAATTAAGAGGCTTACAAAAATAAATTTCACTTAACCCAAATTATAGTTTTCCCAACTGCAAATAGAATTGTGTGGTTATGTTGATTAGCCGTTGAAATTGCAGTATGAGATTTATTTAATCATATATCAACTTAATGAAAAACTAATTAATAACTCATAAAGGAATCAAAATACTAAAAAAAATAAGAGAAGTAGAAAGAGATGGAAACTAATTTGTTAATAGAGTTCACCCAATGTTTGAGCTATGTCTTCAAGCTCACTCAACTGCAAAGTTGCTCCACTAACTTGATGCAAAGCTCAAAAAAGGATGTGTTACACCACAATGGTCTTTGAGTTGCAATAAAATTTATGTTGCCTTCGAGAAAGATTATTGCTCTTCAAGCCCTTCCCATTTCCACATTGTACTGACATAAACTTTCCAGGAACATGTTCGTGCCAAGCTTCTCCATCATTTTTACAATGCTTACAAAGCAATAAAATAGTACAACTCACTATTCTCAAAGATACGAGAACAAAAACTTAAGGCATGAAGCCCAAACCAAGGCTTCCTGCATGTTCCTCCTAAGAATTCCTAAGAATTATCTTTCAAGAGAAAAAATCCCTCTTTTTAAAGTATTTACATATTCTATTTGGGGGTTAACAAAATATATTTCTCATATCACTTATAGTAAGCCCATATATATTTTAACCAACAAAAATCTTTTACAAAATAAGGCTTATAGGTTTTTAATGGTCCCACTTAATTCGAGCCCCTTTAAAATCTTTATGCACTTCCTATTTTAAAGGTTCCTAACCCATATATTATGGGTTTGACTTGTTTGTTTTTTAAAATTATTTTAGGGTCTCAAGCTAAACCTGAGCCCTTTGATTTTGGGGCACCACTCAATTTTAGACAACAAAATAGTGTCAATCTACTAACATAACTGAAGATCATGACAAGCACACTAGTGAATGACATAAATAAAATTTAGGAGGTTAATGGTTCAAACCAGTCAGCTTCCCATTTATCCTTTATCCGATGCCAGTACACTTTAAGTTCCCTTAAAATTTTTAAAACTACGCTTGGATTGGTGGTGAAGAGTGAAAATAGTAGCATGGAGATCATGTGTTCGAACCTCCTCAATAACTTTTTGACAACCAAATTGGAGAAGACATATGAGTGCCACTATTAATGTGTCAT
Organism: Chamaecyparis obtusa; assembly: GCA_027943335.1. NCBI lineage: Eukaryota > Viridiplantae > Streptophyta > Pinopsida > Cupressales > Cupressaceae > Chamaecyparis > Chamaecyparis obtusa. Next base: position 373,000 of record BSBK01007281.1, read on the forward strand.
AATGTGGTTGGTCCTCAACATCCTAGCACATGTCATGCACTGATGATGCCACATCAGCATGGTTAAGGTCATGTGTATTTGGTCAACCCATTTTTTGGAAACTTTGACTGATCATATCTTTTGTGTATGAACTTTTTTTTGATGCGATACAAGTTTTGTTAGGACCGTATCAACAAGCTCTACGCACTGGAGCCATTTCCATCAATATTTGAAGACTTTATTTTTTTAGGGTTTTTAAGATCTACATGTTGGCAAAATGGTCAGTGGTCCCCTCAGGATTCATGACATGACTTAACCACCTCTTGTGTCTTCTATAAGTCTAGTGGTTGTATTGGGCATTAACATGTCGATCTTTTGGTGCAATGACAACCGCTACTTGTAACAAGTGGTATCAGAGCTTGGTCACAGGTTCAAATCCCCTCGGGTAGCGCTAAGGGGGAGATTGTTGGAAAAATGGTCAGCACTCCCCTTGAGATTCGTGACATGGCTTAACCACCTCATGTGTCTTCTATAAGTGTAGTGGTTGTATTAGGCATTAACAGGTCAATCTTTTGGTGCAACGATAATCGCTACTTGTAACACTACATAGATAAGTCCTCCCACTAAGAGGATTTTGGACCTCCAAAAGGTTTTTAATTAGACACCAAGTGAGGGAAATACCTCCCCACTTGTCCAATATCTATCCACCCTATTTTTTACACCCGCTTCATCTCAAAAAGTTTTGCAACAATAATTATGATAATTGAAAGCATATTTCTACCCATTTACATTTTCCCACATCATTCTGCATTTATTTTTACACCTTCTATCCATGCACACCATATTAGCAACATTTAAAATTACAAGGATATTAATAACAATGAGTTAATAATATCTTTAATCCTCTTAACAAGTTCCCACAACAAATATCATGTTGCGGTACCAATGTTCCCTAAAACACATGATAGTTAGGCTTACATGCAACTACTTAATTTGTGTGCTCCATATCACCTATTTTTTCCACTTTTTTAGACATGAGTGAAGAGGTTTTCCTCACATACATGAGCCTCTTCACTTTCCCTATGTTTACTAGTATAGAATCAATTTCAATCTTCTTTTCCTTATTCAAACAAAGCTTCAGATGGAGTGACCAACTTGTACCTTCTTTATTTCCACCTTTTTTTGCAATGAGTGTAGAGTTTTTTGAACATCCAACCTTTATTTCCCTTCTCTTTCTTCTGATTTGGAAATGGGTAACCATCTCGTGTCCCTTTCTCGGTCGACATAACTTTCCTATACAAGGCCATTATTTTCCAACACTTGGAAATATTATGGTTATTCAACCCATAAAATATTCATGGTTTCCTATACCACAAAATTTTTACATTTCCAATCTTCTTATAATGAAAAGAAACATTGGAATAATTAGGCTTATTATACCTTTGATGGTCATCCTTAGTGCATGAATGTCAAGGATAATTTGTCTTCATTCTTCTCTTGGACATCTTGCATGCTTTACTATCACTTTTCATAGGTTGTTCTTTTAATGGTTCTTTCTTTGGAGAATTGTTTGCTTATATTTCCTTGGAGCATTCCCATTCAGCATACCCCAATCCTGCATAGCGAGGTCTTACTTCCACCTTTAAAGGTTTAATTATACCTTGGCCACAAATTCCAAGTCCCTTTCCCTCATAGCCCATCTTGGTTAACAACCTTAATCCAATAATTTGAGATTGTTTCTCAAAATCACCAAGAGAATGAGAAGGAGAGTGAGTAGAATGATGAGTCATTTATGGGTCTTCATCTTTGACTTTCTTTGAAAAGATTCTTTTTCAATTCCTTTTCCATTACCAATACATTTTGTCTATTATGGTATTCATCACCATGTGAAAGCGTCATGAAACTCTGCTTCGGCCCCAAAGGATTTTGCTCTTCCTTGTATGATGACATCTCTCTTCTTTGAGTAAAGCTTCTCGATCTAATTTCTACATTGCCTTCAATAAGTATCCTTTTATCGTCCTTTAACTTCAACCTAGTTCACATCCACCACATGTAATTTTTCCTGTCAAAGTACTTTGATGCCACTTGATTTATAATTAAGAGGCTTACAAGAATAAATTGTTCTTAACCCAAATTATAGTTTCCCAATTGCAAATAGAATTGCATGGTTATGTTGATTAGTTGTTGAAATTAAAGTATGAGATTTACGTTGGCATAACTGATTAATGGTGAAGATTGCTAGAATAAATGTTGAAGAGATGTCATGAAAATATTGTTGGTTATGATTGATGATGATATGATGAAGATTGGAACAAGATTTGATGACAAGTAAATTAGTTATATATGGTTGTCATTGATGTCAACTATTTGACTAAGTGTTTTGGCATGTTACCACATATTCAGTAGAGAAAAGAATGAGTTTCATAATGAATTAAGTGTTTCTATTGTACATCAAGGTTTAATGATGAGTTATAATGATATATTTATGATAGAACCTATTTATGTGAAGAATTGAGTAAGCTATGTATGATGGAATCAAATTGGGTAATAGCTAAAGCAATTGGTGACAAGTAGTTAAATGATTTGAATATTATTTTAAATCTGTATAGCATTATCTAGAGAGGTCATGTAATATGACTTATAATGATGTCAAGATGATATGATTAAGATAAAACCTTAAAAATTTTAGAGGTAGAGGTCATTTGATGATTTGGAAGTGACGTTGATAGAACAAGTAAATGAGGATGAACAGGTGAACTAGAAAAATCGGTGAATGAGGAGAACAGGTGAACAGGTAAGGTTGAACAAGTGAATGAAGACCAATTTGTAAAGATTTCATGAGCGATAGTGAATGTTAATTTTATATTGGGATCAATGATGGTTTTTGAAGATTTGGGAGGTATATGCGTGATTTGTGGACATTATTGACAACACATTAATCGAGATAATACGTTTAAGGAAGATTCTTCAAGAAGTTTCTATTTGGTCAAAATAGTTTATGGAGTTGGAACAAGTTCCAAATTACAGATTGAATCTGAGCTGACACAATCAAGAGAAAATAAAGAATGTATGGTCAGATGTGATTTGGGATCACATAATTAATTTGGATAATTGGATTTAGGTTTTGTTAAGGTGGTGGAATGGATTTCTACCTAAAGGAAAACAAAAGAAGAAACTAATTGTTGAATGCTAGAGGAATGTGAAGTTGCAGAAGGTTGTGATTGATTAGTAAGTGTTGGAATCAAATGTGATTAAGGAAGACTATAGAGTATGGTATGTTGTTGAGTTTTAGAACTTAATTGGACATGATCTAGAAAAGGTAGTGCAAATTACAGATCATTTTCTATCTGTTACTCTCTAACAATTGTAACAACAAAATCCCTCAATTGGGTGGATTCTAATAGGTCCTATTGTAAAATCCTCTAACTAGATGACATTCTAAAGAGTGTTTAAATTCCTCTAACAAGGTTTCTCCTAATAGGGCATAGATCCTAACTGGTCTAAAGGAAAACCCCTTAATCAGGTAGCATTTGAAAGTGCTATTGTAACCCTTAACTAGACAAGCTCCTAACATAGCGTATTTTAGAAGAGTACACTATCTGTGAGCATCATTCTCACACTATGGTTTTCACCTTGATTGGGTTTTCACGTGATATATCTGGTGTTAAATTTGTGTGGATAAGTTTTATTTATTTTCATGTTATTTAAAGCCTACTTTACCTATTGTGATGAATGAATGTTTAAAAGGTTAAATTGCTTATCAATTTGATTAGTTTGAATTGGGTGAGTTTAACTTTGAATTAATCATTAATGATTCAACCCCCCTTAGTAATCATTCATTTATTAACAATTGGCATTAGAGCATTGGTTCCTTGAATCATAAAGCTTAACAACTTAGGGCAAAGACTCAAATATATATAGAAAGGAGGCACCCAAGTTTTCAAAGGATAATTTCAACACATGGGTAAGAAGAATGAAGTTGCATTTATGAGGTCTTTCAGACACAACTGTTGAATATCTTGATACAAAGTACACACCACCTACTAGAACACCTACTACAGATGAGAGAAAATAAATGTTGATCTACAACTCAGTGATGATAGAAATTGTAAGTGCCCTATCTAATATTGAATATGTTGATATCCAACATATAGATAATGCAAAAGATATGCAGGATAAGCTAATGAATGCCTATGTAGGTAATGTACATGTAATGAAGGATAAGGTTGAAAGTCTCAAAGGAAATTATAATTACATGAGGATGCAAGAAGGAGAAAACATTGCACAATACAATATATGACTTAAAGAGGTCAAAGCTTCCATCGCAAGTGTAGGAGGAACAATCACAAAAGATGAAATTGTAAGTAAATTTTTGAGAACTCTTTTACCTCAGTATGCTATAAGAGTTTCTTATATTCAAGAGTTAAGGTCTATTAGCCCTAATAGTGTTACATTGGATTCACTGGTTGGAAAATTGACTACATTTGAGTTAAGTAACTATGATAATGGTTTTCCTGCGGTTGAAACTGATTTTCAAGCTTCTCTAACCCTTGGCTCATCTAAAAAAGGAAAAGCAATTGCTCATAGTTTTGATGATTTTGAGTGTTTATTGGCTAAAGAAAGAGAATTGGAGGAACTTGAAGCTTTAATAGCTAAGAGGTTTCCCAAAGGAAAAGGAAAGTACAAAGGAAAGAGTCAACTTATTTTCTTGACATGGAATCAGATTGGTCACCTAGCTTATAGATGCCCTAATAATGACAAGAAAGGCAAGAAGAACATTGGGAAGAAATAAATGTACAAGACGTTCAAGAAATACAAGGATAAAAGCAAGAAGGCATGCTACATAGATGAAAGTGATGAAGATTATGATGATAACAATGACGATGAAGTAGTGTTTTTTGCAGTGAAAGAAGAGCCATCTACCGGTGAAGCAAGAGTCAATGAAGATAAAACAAATTAATTTCAAGTATTCACAAAAATGATGTTTGAATTATTGACAATGGATGCACACACCATATGACTAGTGATAAGAATAATTTTATCTCTATGAAAGAATGTAATGGAGGTGCAGTGAGATTTGGCAATGGATCACCTTGTGTTATAAAAGGTAAAGGTTCTATTGCACTTAATGAAAGTATTACTTGTGATGATGTTTATTGGGCTCAAAATTTGAAGTATAACCTATTGAGTGTATCTCAATTGAATAACAAAGGTTTTAGATTTGAGTTTAGCAATGGAATATGCAAGATTTCAGGAAAGTCTGGTGAATTTCTTGCTATTGGTGAACAAACAAGAGGTAATATTTTTTGGTTGAACACTTCTAATGGACATTTCTTAATTGCTAAAGTAGAGGAATGTTGGCTATGGAATAAAAGGTTTTGTCATGTAAATTTTGATAATATGATAAAGGTCAATAAGAAGAAATGTGTAAGAGGTATACCTACTTTAGTCAAACCTGAGAATGCTATGTGCAAAGAATGTCAATTAGGAAAGCTGGCAAGTTCAAGCTTCACTAGTAAAACCTATTCATTAGAAAATATTCTTGATTTGGTATATACTGATTTGTGTGGACCTATTGGACCAGAAAGTTATCATAGTGATAAGTATTTCATACTATTTGTTGATGACTATTCAAGAATGATATTAGTAATGTTTTTGAAAACTAAATTTGATGATTTTTATTTTTTCAAGATCTATAAATCTAGAGTTGAAAAAGAAATAGGTAAGACTCTCAAATGTCTTAGATCTAATAGAGGAGGTGAATTCACTTCACATGAGTTTAATACATATTGTGATGAGAATGGAATCAATAGACAACTGAAAACCCCAAGGAAACCACAACAAAATGGAGTTGTGGAAAGGAGGAACAAATCTATCATAGAATGTGCAAGAACATTGCTAAAACAAGGAGTGGCACAATAATTTTGGAGACAAGCGGTAAGTACTGCAGTCTATACTTTGAATAGAGTACAAATCAAGAAAGGTACAAACAATACACCTTATGAATTATGGTATGGACATACTCCAAATGTTAGTTATTTCAAAATATTTGGAAGAAAATGTTATATTAAGAAGGATGCAATGAATGTCAAGTTTGACACTAAAGGAGATGAGGGTATATTTCTTGGTTACTCCACAAGAAGTAAGGAATATAAATGTTTGAATAAAAGGATTAACAAAATTATTAAAAGTGCAAATGTAAAAGTTGATGAAATTTTAGAGAAGAATAAATAAGACAACAAAAAGAAACCTGAAGATTACAGTAAGATCATCTACCATGAATCGATGGAACCTGAAACAGTACCACAAATGAATGTAGGAGAAAGTAATGCTCAATTGGTGAACGACAATGCATATGACAATGAAAATGAAGATGAAAGAAATCAAAATGATGAACCGGTAACCCCAAGGTATGCAATATTTAGACCTAAACACTCTGAATCTAAAATTATTGGAGATAAGAATGTTGGTGTTATGACAAGTAAGGTTAAAGATGTACAATGTTTGTTATCTAAAGTTGAGCCTAAGAAAGTTAAAGATGAACTAAAAGATGATGATTGGAAGAAAGCAATGAAAGAATAAATTGATTAGATTGAGAAGAACAAAACATGGACTTTAGTACCCAGACCTACTAACAAAAATGTGATAGGTGGATTTTTAGGAACAAGCTAAATGAGAGAGGATAGGTAATAAAAAATAAAGAGAGATTAGTTTGCAAAGGATATGCTCAAGAAGAAGGTCTTGATTATGGTGAGACTTTTTACCTTGTTTGTATATTGGAAGGAGTTAGAATACTTCTAGTTTATGCTACATACAAAGGATTCAAAGTCTATCAAATGGATGTGAAATTTTCTTTTCTAAATGGAATATTTGAAGCAGAGGTATATATAGAACAAACTGAAGGATTTGTTGCTAAAATAGGTAAGAACATAGTTTGAAAATTGTATAAAGATATTATATGAATTGAAACAAGCTCCAAGAACACGGTATGAAAGACTTCACTCTTATCTGATGATAACTGGATTGACAAGGACTAGTGGCAACAACAATGTGTATCTCAAATCTAAAAATGAGGATAGGATATTGATTTTTGAAATATTTGTTGATGATATAATCTTTAGTGGAAATGAAGCATTATGCAGATCATTTGCAGATGAGATGTGAGAGGAATTTGAAATGTTTGTGATCAGTGAGATAAAATTCTTTATATGACTTCAAGTACAACAGATGAAGAGAGGTATCTACATTAGTCAATCAAAGTAAATCAAGGAGATACTGAACACATTTGGAATGGAAGACTCAAAACCAATTGGTACACCTATGATCACATGCTACAAATTATCTAAGGAAGATGATTCAAAAGACGTAAATGAAATAGTATATAGATCAATGATAGGTAAGTTGTAGTATGTTGTTCATAGTAGACCAAATATAGCTCATGCAGTCAGCATAGTTGCTAGATTTTCTTCAAATCCTAAAGACTCTCATATGACAGTAGTGAAGAGGATATTTAGCTAAGGTTGTCATTGTTGACAAACAAAATTTAGTATATAGATAAAGTAAGGAAAGACTTATCGACATAAGATACTATCAGTAAGTGATATCGGTATAAAGAGAGTATTATCAACATAAAGGAAGAGTTATCAGAAAGCATTAGTGGTGGAAAGAAAAGAAAAGGTTATGAATGAGGATGACATCAAATAAGAAAAATGGTTTATGGAAGATTGAGAAACCCTAATTAGGTCAAACAATTATAAGAAGAGATCGAAAGACAAAGATAGAGACATGGTAATAGAGAGCAAAAAATCAAAGATACAGTTCAAAGGATGCAAAGAGCAGTGTAAGGATCATAGATCATAACAGAGGACAAGTGAGATAGGATTTGACAATATTTTGGAGAAAATCTAAGGTCAAATTTCTTGTTGATTTATTCCTAGCACTTTAGTGACAAGATTGTGAAATCCCTTAACTGGGTACTCTCTAACCGGACTTAGAAGTTCTATTTTAGAACTTATTGTAAATCCTTTAACTGGGTGAAAAATGTATAAGTGGGATAAAATCTCTTAACAGAGTAGTCTATAACTGGACTTTCAATACTCCTACAGGGTATTAGTCAATCCTAACAGGGTGAAGTCATTTAGAAGATGACATTTATGTAAGCTTCTAATAGGGCACCTTATTATTGCAATGATGAGTTGTGGGTATCATCCCCACCGTATTTTTTTCCTCTGAAAAAGGGTTTTATGCAACACCAAAATATTGTGTTAAGTGTTTGAATGTTTAAGTGTTGTATGTTTAATTTACATGTTATCGGTTATCGATTAAACATTACAGAAGCTATTGGTAAAAGTCAAGATGATTATTGGTATAAGAAATTTACTGGTTATCAGTTTATGGTTAGAAAGTTGAATAAGTGTGAAATTTTTGTGGTACTGATTCACCCGCTCTCAGTACCTTACCTAATACTTTCCAACAATTGGTATCAAAGCATTGGTTCTCTATAGAAAAGTTTAACAACTTAAGAGTAGATCTAGAATGATGGGAAATTATAGGTATCAAAGAGAATTAGAGGAAGACCTAGAAGATGCTAATGAAAAAATCCATGATCTGAAGGGTAATCTAAAGAAATCATTTGCAAAAAGAAAGGAACTAACAAAAATATTACATATGAGCCTTGAGGATCTTGATAGAATATCGAAAACAATATAAATTTTGAGCAAGTTGATGTATCTATACAAGAACTATCAAAAAAGAACAAAGAATTACTTAAAAAAATTAGTTAAATAAAAAGGGAACATGAAAGTATAGCCTTGAGGATGACAAAAATACTGGAAAGAATGAGGATTGTCGAGAGTTCCAAAGGAATTCTGGAAACCGAGAAGAGAAATGTTGAAAACGTAATCAGAGACAAAGACTTACTCCCACAAGTACAACTAGAAGAAGTGTGAGCAAGAAATGACATGATAAGAAGAATTAGTGATAGGATTCTACAAATGGAAGCAAAAAATCAGAAGCTGAAAGATGAAAATGGATATATGAATAACAACCTGAAAATGGAAAAGGAATACAACTCTAGATTCATAAAGTATGAACTAAGCATGTTGAACACTGATGTATACAATCAAAGAAAACTAGGTGACACTACCAGATTGGGGTATACTAGTAACAATACAATGGAGATCAAAGAATCATCAAAATCTGGAGAACAAACTTCTAAAAAATCTAGTGATACACAAGGTAAGAAACCCTACAAAACTACTTGCTATATTTGTGGAAAATCTAGTCATACTACAAATGTATGTAGAAGAAAACAAGTGAATATTCCTAAAAGAACATTCTTTAATGGTTATTGCTATAATTGTAACAAGTTTGGTCATAGAGTTGTTGAGTGCAGATCTATAACTATTAGTAGAACATCTGAGAAAAGCTTGAATGGATATTGCTACAAATGTAATCACTATGGACACAAAGATGAAGAATGTAAAACTAAGACACCAAAAAATAAGGAAATCAATTCATTATCGGAGAAGAGTAATAAACAATTCTATTACATGTTTTAATTGTGGAAAATTTGGACATCGAGCATAAGAATGCAAAAAGGAAAATCAGGAAGAAAAATATGAACCATGGAGACCATTTGCACTACCATGCTATAATTGCTCAAATTTTGGTCATGCAAGTAAATGCTTAGGGACATAATTTTTTTGAAACATTTGAAAAGTCTCTTAAATCAAATTCTGAGTTGAAGTATTCAAGAACATAGAATAGATGCAACGACATTTAGGATAATAGAAAAGTTAAAAAAAATATTAAATATAAGATTGCTATCGGTGAATTGAGTTCACTATAGGTATGAAAGATATTGTCAGCATACAATAAATGCTTTATTACAAATATCCGTTGGACACTTTGTCATTATATATAATGACACTTATTATGAAAAAGTCACATTTTAAAAAGTTACTGCGAAGAACAAAGCTTGAGGAGATACTACTGTATTGACCTAATTCATTCTATAGAAAGGAATTAGATGGATTGATTGAACTACAAACCATGAAAACTCTAAATCTTAGATAAGAGAAGGAACATAAAAAAGTCACAATGAAAAAGAAAATAGTATTAGTTGACAAATCAGAAGAGGATGAACTGAAATATTAGTTAAGTACTCTGAAAAACACAAATGTAAATGGATCTGGAGCATTATCTTAAATACCATGCAGAGTCATGTCGACAGAAGATGTAAGATTGTTTATTCAATTCAAACAGATTGAAATAAAAAATACGGATATAAGATCATCCTACAAGGAACTATACAAAGAGGAAGGAATGCTAAATGAAGAGTATGGACATCTGGGAACAAAATGGTGAACAAACATCATGCACATGCCAAAGAATTTTGATGCTGAATGGATCAAATGCATATTGAGTCGAGTACATGGAGACTATGTTTGGATGGAAGGAGATAGAAAAATTGAAATAACAAAGGAAATCAAAAGTACAGTCACGAGATTGTCATATAATGGGAGAAAATGTGTAAAGGAGGTGGATCTCAAAACATAAATTGAAGGTGTAGTCATGTACAAGAAAGATCAAAAAACTTTTATTGTAAGCAACATCTTGGATAAAGAAATGAAATTTGCATCAATGATTATTGGCTATAAGATCTATCAAGCAAATCAGTTAGATAATATATTAGGAGGAGCACTACAAGTTGCATATGAGATTGTTATGGAAGGAAACATATATGACTTAGCATAAATGATGTGGAATCAACTAATGGTGAGTTTAAGAAAGATCAGGAAACAAGGATTAAAGTTTGGAGAACTATTGGTATGCATATTTTTCTATATACAAAACTATTTTCTTGTTATCGGTAAAGTAAATTGGACATTAGGTGAACTAGTTGTACATCAGATTAACAAGTTCATTGAACAACTGGGAAGTAATTTCAACATAGTAATGTGGAGTTACTTTAAATAATTTCAAGGAAAAATGTATGCTAGATATCAGATACCACCTCATATTGTTGAAAAATATAAGAAAGATATATGTTTTTTAGTTAGTACACACTAGAGTATAATCAAATCAGTGGATCCACGGATATCTTGGTTACAATTGTTTGGATATGAAACAAAAAAGAATGAACTAATAACAAGTGCTAAGAAAATGTTGAGCCAACCAAAGGATATGGAAGCTAATCGGTTTGGAACCTATGAAGAAGTATATAAAAGGATGATATCAGATGAGAAGAAATAAAAAGAAGAAGGAAAATTACAATGAAAATATAGAAACCAGACATAGTACTAGAGACATGTGCCAAAATCAAGAACAGGTTAGCTAAACAAAGACAAGCTAGCCACAATGAAGCTGAAGAAGAGTTGCCACCGACAAAGAGAACAAGATCTAGAACATCACAAGCTACACCAAGGAGAAATACAAAAAGTAAATCAAGAGTAAAATGAATCACAAGGACATGAAGAAATAAAAATGAGCCTACATTAGAGACATAACCATCAAAAGTAAGAATTCCAAGAACACCTATATGTTAGATAACTGAGAGGGGGGTGAATCAGTTAAATCAGTTATCCTACAGTCCCAAAACCTCATATGTACTTTTTCAAACTTCTTCAATAAAACAAACAACCTGGTAAGATGTTAACAACAATCTTTCTGTTCATTTAGTGAATACCAGTAATTTCCAAAACTGTGTTTACCGATTAATCAAATATGAAATATGTAAAGTATGATAATAATCCAATCACAACAAATAACACGTAACACAAAGATTTAACGTGGAAAACTTGCTAAGGGAAAAAACCACCTCAGACCGGTAACCCACAATATTTCGCTCTTCTGAAGTGAGCTCGGTTAGGAGCCAACCCTGTCAAAGGTTACAAAACACACTATAAGGTGTGACCTTGTTAGAAGATTTATCACTAACAGTTCTCCTTCGACCAGCATTCACTATGGGGTCAATAAGAAAACAATTAACATTCCTTGAATGTCATATTGAAATACAAAAAGACTGTTAAGTCCACTCGGTTAAGAGATTTAGCTGCAACAATGGTTAAACTAATACAATAGTAATGTGATTCAAATAAAACTCAATTTGCAAGTATTCAAATCTATGCTAAGTTCAATATAACTCTTCTAATCAATAATCAATTCACTCCATTATATCCTCCAACTTACTTCACTCGATGTATATATCTCTGATGCTCGGTAATACCTACAATCCAACTTGGTTATGTCTGTAACCAATTTGATTAGAAGTGCATGAAAAATGTCTTCACACAAATTCTCCCGCAATCTCTATTCATCTGACCTATTCAACAATGAATCTCATGTCTCTTAGATAGACGTATAAACTATTTTCATCTCATCCATTAGATTTTGCCTCTTATTCTCCATCGTTCATTTTCCCTCTTCAAGCTTCCTTCGTAGTTGTATCAATAACACATTTTAATCTCTTCTCTTCGATCATCTCTAAATTTTGTCAGTCATTTGCTCTTATAACAAACTCTATATCTTACCTCGAAATCATAAGCATTTTTCAGCGAATCAATTTCAGTCGACTGTTATACACATTTAATGTTTTCATCCAACTCAGTTAATATAGAATGTGTCGATGATAACTAACTCGGTTATTACTGTCACTCGATATACACAAGACTGACTCGGTGTATACATAAATCTTCAATTACCAACCATATTAACTTGTTCAATTCTGATCTCATCTTCATAATAGAATAATGCAACATGCTCAAGTCAACAACATAATGCCATAGACTCATCAATAAGTTACCTAATGTATACCTTATCCATATCTGTCATATCCATCTTGTCCTTATGTAGATATCTCATTTCTTCACCATTTATTCCTTATACAGATGTTCAGATGTTTGTAACTATCATGATAAGTATAGTCAAAACTAGTTGACATCAATGACAACATATTGACTGATTTAATCATCTTACATGTCACTTTACTAGTGCGGTGACCTCCTAAATCTTCATCAAGATATTCAATCAGTTGTAGGTTAAAAATCTCCCCCTTTGGCATTGATGGCAACACAAACAATATGAAATATGCCATAGAATACCAAACATTGATTCTACAACTATATAGATAAATGATGTAGCTCGGTAAGCTCTCCCTAGCTTGATATTTAATATGTTTAATCACTAAATTACTGTAACAACATTTCATGTAGACTCTCCCTACGGATTTGATCTTTTATAGTTATCTGATTCTTTCTCTCCCTGTAGTGGATAGATGTTTCATTTTCTATTCTCTCTTCCTTTTCATGTTCTTTCCAAAAGATATTTCATTGAAATCTCTCTCCCTTTGTCAACAATGCCAAAAGAAAATAAATAGCTCTTCAGTAGCCAAATAGAATTTTTGTTATTCGATCTAGATCAAGTACCTTCATGTACTGATATACAATTCTCTATTCCAACATCTACAATCTTCACTTCCTTCACAACTTTCACAACCTTAGGAATCCTAAAGTGTGAGCTACATGCATTAACAATTTGATTTTTCTGATAAAGTACAGTTTGATGCAACCTCCTGATCACCATAGTGACCGATAGACAGGAGATGGACCCCTAGTCTAGTCCTCAAGTACTCAAAAGTGTCCTTCGGTAAGGGCTTTGCAAATATATTTGCAAGTTGTTCTTTAGACTTTACAAACTCCAGTTTCACTTGATTTTCTTGTACTTGTTCCCTCAAATAGTGATACTTAATTGATATGTGCTTTGTCTTTGCATGCATTGCCAGATTCTTTGAAATATTTATGGAACTTGTGTTATCACAATATATAATCACTGGATCAGTGATCTCCTCATTCATTCCTTGCAACAATTGTTTTATCTATGCAATATTTGAACAATTAGCAACAACAACAACATACTCTACTTCAGCAGTAGATTGAGAAATGCATGCTTGTTTCTTACTTATCCATGTTACGAGTCTTTCTCCCAAAAATAATGCTTAACCGGTAGTACTCTTTCGGTCATCAATATTTCCAGCCCAATCTGCATTAGTGTAAACTTGTAGTTCAAATTTTCCTTCCTTTTTGTACCATAACCCATAATGCTTGGTGTTCTTCAGATATCTCAAAATTATTTTAACAACAGTCATATGTGATTCCTTAGGATTAGTAGAAAATATTGCTACAATCCCAACTCCATGTGCTATATCAGGCCTACTGTGTACAACATACATCAATTTCCCAATAATTGATCTATACAATTTCTGATTTACCTCGGTTGATTCATCATCTTTTGTCAGTTTGCATCCGGTAACCATAGGTGTTCCAATTGGTTTTGAATCTTTCATTCCAAATGTCTTCAATACTTCCTTGATGTATTTTGATTGTGTGATGAATATGCCTTCATTTTGCTGTAGTATTTGCAATCCAAGAAAGAATTTAATCTCTCCAAATATTGACATTTCAAACACTTTTCTCATTTCAACAGCAAAAGATTTGCAAAGATTATCATGTCCTCCAAATATTATATCATCAACAAAAATTTCAGCAATAAGTATATTATCATCAGTTCCATCTTTCAAATATAAATTTCCATTGTCACTTGTTCTCATAAAGCCAATATTAATAAGATAAGCATGCAATATTTTATACCATGCTCTTGGTGCTTGTTTCAGTCCATACAATGTTTTGTGCAATTTACATACCATGTTCTTCTTATTCTGATCAACAAAACCTTCAGGTTGTTCTATGTAAACCTCTTCCTCAAGAATTCTATTTAGAAATGCCAATTTAACATCCATTTGATAAACCTTAAATCCTTTATAAGTAGCATATGCAAGTAATATTCTGACTCCTTCAAGTCTTGCTATTAGTGCAAAAGTTTCACCATAGTCAATTCCTTCTTCTTGTGCATATCCCTTACAAACAAGTCTTGTTTTGTTTCTAGTCACTTCACAATTCTCATTCAACTTGTTTCTAAATATCCACTTAGTACCAATCACATTTTTATCACTCGGTCTCGGTACCAATGTCCATGTTTTGTTTTTCTCTATTTGCTCAATGTCTTCATTCATGACCTTAATCCATTCTTCATTCTCAAGTGCATCTTTAACATTTTTGGGCTCAAATTCACAAACTAAACATGTGTTATGTCTTAACTTACTTTGTGTCATCATGCCAGTTTGTTTGTCTCCAATAATTTGGTTCTATGGATGGTGTCTTCTCATAAATTTCACCAATACTTGTTCTCTTCTTTGTTTATCACTCGATTCAGGTTCAATTTCTTCCTCGGTAATATCTTCCTGATTCTTGATTTGCATTTGTTGATTCTCGGTAGCATTTTTCTGTTGCTCAGTAGACTTAGCTTGTGGCTTGGGTAGATAGTCTAGATGATCAATGTATGTAAATGTACCATAGTCTTTCAGTTCCTTCCTTCTTTCTTCATCATCTTTCTCAGCAAACTCATTAACTTTCACATTAGCACTTTCAATCATTTTGTTAGTAGTCTTGTTCAAAGATTTGTATGCTTTGATTTTAGTAGAATATCCTAGAAATATTCCTTCATCACCTTTAGAATCAAATTTACCATTTCTATCATCTTTCAGAATGCAACATCTACATCCAAAATTCTAAAATAACTTACATTTGGTGTGTAGCCAAACCATAGCTCATAAGGTGTCTTATTTGTATCTTTCTTCAGTTGAACTTGGTTCAAGGTGTATACAACAGTGCTAACAGCTTCTCTCTAGTACATTTGTGCAACATCCTTTTCAATCATTAGTTTTTTGGCACAATCAACTATAGATCTATCCCTTCTTTTTGCAATACCATTCTGTTGTGGTGTCCTCAGTGCATAAACCTGTCTTTTAGTTCCATGCTCATTACAAAAGTCAGTGAATTCATTAGAAATAAACTCACCTCCTCTATCAGATTTTAAGAATTTTAAATCTTTTCTGGTTTCCTTTTTAACTTTATCTTTATACCATTTGAACATTTTGAAAGCTTTAGATTTCTCTTTAAAAAATATAACTATCATCATCCTAGAGTAGCCATCAACAAATAAAATGAAATATTTGTTATCATAATAACTCTGAGTTCTCATAGGACCACATAAGTCGGTATGCACCAACTCCAAAATACCTTTAGAAGAATATTCTTTTCTCTTAGAACTAGTTTTAGTCATTTTCCCTTTTTGACATTGATTACACATGACATGGTTAGGTTTAGTTAGACTCGGTAAACCTATAACTCTTCTCTTCTTACTAATCTTAACCATGTTAACAAAATTCACATGACACAGTCTCTTATGCCACAACCACAAGAAGTTTAAGCATTATCAAGATAAAATAGATTACCTTTGGATTGTTCACCAGTACCAACCAAATTTTTGATTTCATCATAGACTTTCACCTTTCTACTTTGAAATGCAACTCGGTGACCTGGATTATTCAATTGTGCTACACTCAATAGATTATAGTTAAGTGCTTTCACCCAATATGCATTCTCACATCTAATCTTATTGTTCAACAAGATAGATCCCTTTCCTTTCACTAAACAAGGTGTATCATTTCCCATTTTAACAGATCCTCCATTATACTATTCAAGATATTCAAATTTGTCCTCATTACCAGTCATATGATGTGTACAGCCACTATCAATAATCCATGTATCATTCTTGCTAACTTTAGATATAAGTGTTATTTCAACATACCTTTCTTCTTCTTCTGAATCTTCTTGCATAGCTACGAATACCACCTCAATGTCTTCATCAGTGTCAGTGTCAGTAACAACATCATCATCTCCAAAAAGGTAACAAGCCTTCTTGCCTTTATCTTTGTAGTCTTGGTTGTTTCTTTTTTCATACTATTAGTTTCCTCTGTGTTCTCGGTTATCTCTTCTATCAGACTTTCTTTCACTAGATCGATCATTATCTTTATCATCATCTTTCATGTTAGGACATTTAGCTGCAATATGGCCAATTTATTTATAGTTAAAACATGCTAAAGGTAACTTTCCCTTGTACATTCCTTTACCTTTCTGAAGTCTTCTAGCCATAAGTGCTTCAAGTTCATCAAGTCTATCTTCAATGTCACTGTCACTTTCATTTCTTATGTTATGTTTACTGCTAGACTTACCAATCTTCAATGATGACATAAATGTAGACTCAACACTTGGTACAATACTATTATCATAGTTATTCAGTTCAAAAGTAGTCAATTTACCGATTAGGTTATCAAGTGAAAGAACATTACCTGGTGCATATCTTATTTCATGAATAATAGAGATTTTAATAGCATAGACATGCAGCAAGGTTCTAAGAATTTTACTCACAACAGTGTCTTTACCAATGTTGGTGTAATTAATTATTCCTAATTACACTTTACTTAATCTTACTTAGGATAATGCATTGCATAGTAGTTTGTGATTGAGACACCTAGGAGTGTGCACATCTATTAAGAACATGGTGTAGGAGAAATTCCACTTTTGGTGTGATAGTTGTCATCACATACCTCGTTGTGTGTGAGATCCACCTTTCATGCTCTTATCACATTATCATCCTAATCCAATGCACATACTTTATTGCATATTGGAGGATGATCCACATTTGGTGGACATGTGATTAGGTGATAGCTTATTAGCTCCTTATCATTGTCTCCTATTGCCTTTCCTATATAAGGAGGCCTATTATGTAATCAATTAATCAATTTGAACATCAATCATCAATTGGTGAATATCATTAATTCATTGAATCTATTCAATCCATCCTTGCATTCATATTTTCTCTCTTGTGCTTTTCTTCAACCTCTTGATCTTGGTTCAATATTTGCTATTTGCAAATTCTTACATGGTATTAGAGCCATTGGAGCATTTTTTATTAGTCAATTTGGAGAGATCTTGCAAGTTTGAAGGTCCAAATCTTAGATCTAGCAACCAGCATGCGATAGAGGCATCTTGCAACAGATTTGACCTCACCATTGCATTCGGAAGGTTATTTCGGTTAAGATCGACTATAAACTCACCCATATTCGGCGAAAGTCAAATCTGAGGCAAATTTTTTTTGCGAATCAAACCATAGGCCCGATTTGCACATTCGGTACTATTTTGTTCAAAAAAAAAAAATTTATTTTTTTATTTCTGATTTTTCTCAGAATTTTGTCTGTAATTTTTAGAATTTTTTTTAAAAAAAACAGGTGGGTATGCCCTGATTTCTATTAAAAAAATATATATATATTGAAAGGGCTTCAAGCCCAAGCCCACCTTGGCGGTCCCTCTAGAAAATCACCGCACCTGCAGTCTTGTTCTAGTCAGATTGTGGTCTTTAAAACCACAGATGGTCTTCTCCAAACATCTACAGCACACCACACCACCCAACTTGTCGCCTGAAGCGGCGCGCTCAACACCGTGAGCGACCTTCCGTCTGCCTTCTGTCGACAGCTCTCAGCGCCACCCACTTCAAATGCACCGCTTCAAAGACTGCCACTTCAATCGCCCTGCGGCATCCCTGTCCTGCGACACCGCTAACACGACAAGACCATGTGGCCAAATCGGAGACCTGTACCAAATAGCAGCGAACCTCCAACGAATTAGTGCAAGCCACATGGACCCAGACACGTTAGCAAACTGCCACAGTCATCCTGCTGACATCATATGTGCCATGTCACTTTCCTTACAGTACAAACCACCAAGTCAGTGCCATGTCATCTAGGGGGACCAATTTTCACTGACGTCATCATTTTTGCTTGCATAAATTTGACATTCTTTTAGCCATCAAAATAAGCCAAATTGGCTTTCTACGACGATCATTCAGCCGTCAAATTTAACATAGTGTTCTACTGACATTATCCAAGTTTGAAATTTCACAGACTTCACCATTGGAGTTTTCATTTTGACAGTCCAACTTTAGGAAGCCATAACTTGGTCATCCGGGCTCCAAATCAGGTGCAATTTTTTTTGAAATTGGGTAGAATTTCCTGAATTTTCCAGTGGTGGTGTTTATTTTACATTTTGGTGGCTTAATTTGTTAGCAATTGCAGATATTGATGACTATTGTTGTCTGTTCCTGATTTTTGCAACTTCTAGGGCTTCGTTTGGGCACACACGGTAACATTTTGAGGAGAATTTTTTTTTGAAAGTGCATGATTTTTTGTCTACTTTCCAGATCTGCAATTAGATTTGAGTTATTTTGGGTAGACATATCACTTTCAGCAATAGGTCATTTTGGGGCTATAATTACACTTGGTTAATCCTTGGAATTCAGTTTTCTGATTTGCATCAGTCATTTTGAAGAAGTTATTAGTAGTTATCAGTCATTATTTGGTTGCAATATGGATAATTCAAAGGTTAAAATCCTCACTCCATATAACTACCATGAATGGAAAGTTTCTTTAAGTGATCATTTGTTGAGTCTTGGATTGCTTAGAATGACTCTTGGGAAGGATCAAGAACCTCAAACAGGTGCTGTAGAAAGGAGAAAATGGTTTGATCGAAGAGATAAAGCACTTGGCTCTCTTAGATCATCCATCTCTCGCGACTTGCTCTTTCATATTGCATCTTGCACACATCCTCATGATGCTTGGATCACATTGGAAGGACTCTTTGGTAAACCTGATAGGATGAGAAAATTTAGATTAGAGAATGATCTCATAGGTCTTAATCCTAGGGATTTTGACAATATTCAAGATTTTTTCTCTAAGTTCAATACTATTATATTGGAGCTTTCTTCATGTGGCATTGTTAAAGGGGATGAACAATTGATCTTTTCTATTCTTTCCAAGCTTGGTCCTAAATATTCAATCTTTGTTTCTACATTCTATGCTACTATGGATGCTCTTGGTAGTGCATACAAATTTCCCTCTCTTGATGAATTTGTAGCACAACTCACAAGGGAACAAGCAAAGTTGGCACACATGGGTCAGTTGAAGCCTTCCACACATCAAGCATTGATTGCAAGTGAGTCTACTTCAAAGGCTTCTAATGGCAAAGGAAAGAAAAACAATAAGGATCCTAAGCCTCATGACAAAGGTAATGAATCTTCTTCACCAAAAAGTACTGAATCCAAGTCCTCTTCAAGAGAGGAATCATCTAGAAGAAAGAGAGATAAATGTGCATATTGTCAAAAGTTAGGACATGATGAGCATAAGTGTTTTCAAAAGAAGATTGATGAGCTAACTCACATTATTTAGAAACACAACATTAAGTTTCCCTCATCAGTGTCTGCTCCTTCTTCTACACATTTGGCAGCTTCTACATCTCCATCATCATCCAAAGATAAAGGTAAAGGACAAGCACTCATGGCTTCCACACATCCTGAGCAAGGTAAATGGCTTCTTGATTCAGGTGCATCACATCATATGGCATCTTTTATGGATATGTTTTCTTCAATTGAGCCTTGTAATTCTCCTAATATTTTGATGGGTAACAACACATTCATGAGAGTTTGTGGGAAAGGTTCTATTCCTATGGGAGAGGGGACATTTAATGATGTTCTTTGTGTACCATCCTTGACCACTAATCTTCTTTCTATTTACCAAATTACACATGGGGCACACGGTAAAATTGTTGAGTTCACTCCTGATTATGTCTACATTAGGGACATGGAGACTAGAAATGTCATAGCTATGGGAGTTGTTGATCATACATCCCACTTGTATTCTTTTTCTAATTTTGTTGATAATGATGATGATATTCATGATGTACCCATCCCTTTGACAAGGGATAATTATGAGGAGAACTTTGGGCACTTGAATCATTTTGTTGTTGAGACAAGTGTTGATCTTCCTACTCCTCCACTTCCTGCTTCTTCCGACATGGGCTCTACTATTCAGCAAGATGATCATATTGTTTCAGATCTTGCAGAGTGTGATGACTACTTGGATGCATCTTCAACATTTGTTGATTCTCATGATGTAGATTTGGAAGACATACATGAGGGGGTTTCTCTTTCCCTTGATGACAGTTTCATCATAGATGGGGACACTTCTTCACCCTCTTTAGAGATTGGTGTACTTGATTCTTCTCCTTCTTCACTTGATTTGTCACATGAAGTGACAGATTCTTTGAGCTTGGAGAGACCTATTCAGTCTTCAAAGATTCATGCACGGAGACCTACATCTTCCTCCTCCTTCCATTTGCACATGGATTGGATTCTTCATCATTTGATGTATCTATTTCTTCCTAAGGGGAGACATGTTTCTTGTAAGCATTGGTTGAACTATTGTTTACAGGTACTCTTCATCAACATGGGAGCTTCTACATTATGGGGGGGATATCATGTCTCCAACTATCCTTCTTATGGGGGGATACTTCTTTGTATATACATGATGTATGTAGTTCTTGAGGGGTCTTGAGCACTCCATCCATGCATCTTGTTTTCTTCTCTCTTTTTGGGGTAGGGTTTTTCCCATGAGGTTTTCCCTCTTTCTCCTCTTTAAGAGAGTTATGCATTTCATGTATCTTGTACATGGGTACCTAACATGGCCTAGTAGCCGGGACCCATCTTGCATTGTGAGTTTAAGTGCATTCCCCTAAGTTGCACTTAAGGGGGGCTGTTGGTGTAATTAATTATTCCTAATTACACTTTACTTAATCTTACTTAGGATAATGCATTGCATAGTAGTTTGTGATTGAGACACCTAGGAGTGTGCACATCTATTAAGCACATGGTGTAGGAGAAATTCCACTTTTGGTGTGATAGTTGTCATCACATACCTCGTTGTGTGTGAGATCCACCTTTCATGCTCTTATCACATTATCATCCTAATCCAATGCACATACTTTATTGCATATTGGAGGATGATCCACATTTGGTGGACATGTGATTAGGTGATAGCTTATCAGCTCCTTATCATTGTCTCCTATTGCCTTTCCTATATAAGGAGGCCTATTATGTAATCAATTAATCAATTTGAGCATCAATCATCAATTGGTGAATATCATTAATTCATTGGATCTATTCAATCCATCCTTGCATTCATATTTTCTTCTTGTGCTTTTCTTCAACCTCTTGATCTTAGTTCAATATTTGCTATTTGCAAATTCTTACAATCAATAACACCTCCTTGATTCGGTTAGAGTATTGTGTAATGTTTTCACCTTCTTTCATCTTCATATCATCAAATCTACCTCTGAGGCTTTCAGCTCTGGCCCTCGGTACTTTTGCATCTCCTCCATGAACTAGTGCAAGCTTATCCCACATTTCTTTAGCTGTAGTACATGTTTTGATATCTTCAAATTCTACATCAGATAGAGCAACAACAATATATATCATTGTCATGTTGTGTTTATGTCTGTCTCTCAGCTGATCAACTGTCAAAGGTCCAATAGTTGGTTGTATGTAACCATTGTCTAGGAGTTGTAGAGAATATTCTCCAATTCTAGATATGTGCAACCTCATTTTGCTTTGCCATGTCGAGAAGTTGTCTTTGTTCAGCTTAGACACCTCCCTTTTATACATCTTGTGATATTTAGCTCAAGTCCTTTAAACTTCCATTTTTCAAACACACAATCTTTGATACCAATCTTTAGATAACTGAGAGGGGGGTGAATCAGTTAAATCAGTTATCCTATAGTCCCAAACCCTCATATGTACTTTTTCAAACTTCTTCAATAAAACAAACAACTTAGCAAGATGTTAACAACAATCTTTCTGTTCATTTACTGAATACAAGTAATTTCCAAAACTGTGTTTACCAATTAATCAAATATGAAATATGCAAATTATGATAGTAATCCAATCACAACAAATAAGACATAACACAAAGATTTAACATGGAAACCACGCTAAAGGAAAAAACCATCTAGGACCGGTAACCCAAAATATTTCACTCTTCTGAAGTGAGATTGGTTAGGAGCCAACCTTGTTAAAGGTTACAAAACAAGCTATAAGGTGTGACCTTGTTAGAGGATTTATCACTAACAGTTCTCCTTTGACCAACATTCACTATGGGTTCAATAAGAAAATAATTAACATTCCTTGAATGTCATTGAAATACAAAAAGACTGTTAAGTCCACTCAGTTAAGAGATTTAGTTGTAAAAATGGTTAAATTGATACAATAGTGATCTGATTCAAATACAACTCAATTTTCAAGTATTCAGATCTATGCTAAGCTCAATATAACTCTTCTAATCAATAATAAATTCACTTCATTATATCCTCCAACTTACTTCACTCGGTGTATATATATTTGATGCTCGGTAATACCTGCAGTCCAGCTCGGTTATGTCTGTAACCAATTTGATTAGAAGTACATGAAAAATGTCTTCACATGAATTCTCCTGTAGTCTCTATTCATCTAGTCTATTCAAAAATAAATCTCATGTCTCTTAAATAGACATGTAAACCATTTTCATCTCATCCATTAAATTTTGCCTCTTAATCTCCATCGTTCATTTTGTCTTTTCAAGCTTCCTTGGTAGTTGTATCAATAACACATTTCAATCTCTTCCCTTCAATCATCTCTAAATTTTGTCAGTTGTTTGATCTCATAACAAACTCTATCTCTTGCCTCAAAATCATAAGCATCTGCCAGCTCATTAATTTCAGTCGGCTGTTATAAATATTTAATGTTTTCATCCAACTCAGTTAATACAGAATGTGTCGGTGATAAATAACTCAGTTATTACTGTCACTCATTATCCATAAGACTGACTCAGTGTATACATAAATCTTCAATTACCGACCACATTAACTTGTTCAATTCGGATCTCATCTTCATAATAGAATAATGCAACATGCTCAATTCAACAACATAATGCCATAGACTCATCAATAAGTTACTTAATGTATACCTTATCCATATCTATTATATCCATCTTGTCCTTATGTAGATATCTCATTTCTTCACCATTTCTTCCTTCTATAGATGTTCAGATATTTGTAACTATCATGATAAGTATAGTCAAAACTAGTTAACATCAATGACAGCATATTGACTAATTTAATCATCTTACATATCATTTTAACAGCTCGGTGACCTCCTAAATCTTCATCAAGATATTCAATCAGTTGTAGGTTAACACTATAGATATAGAAAACAAAATAAGAAAGTATGGAAGTATCAGAAAGATACATGAATTCAAATACAGGACATGGTCAAAAGAAGATAAGAAAACTGTAGAAGATGCATTAATGTTTCACTTTCATAAGTTCTTAAGATTCTTGAGAAACTTAAGACAGATTATTCCTAAGGAACTACTTGAAAAAATCAACATAAGATGGGATGAAGCTGAAGAACATGAGAGACAAAGTAGAGAAAGAACCCTTATACTTGCAAGGCCAGAAACAAATGTTGAAGAGATTGATCAACTGATGAAGAAAAATGAAAATAAATTTTCTAAAAAGAATAGGACAACAAAGATACTAGTAGGATTACAAAATGAAGTATAAGTAGAAAGACTCAAAGTGTGGAAAACAATTTTTAATGCTGAATTACCAGAAGTGCAAAAATTAGAAATTGGTCAAATGTTAGAACAAGAAGAGGATATAGTTTTGACAAGTGAAGATAGACTGATAAGGTTTGAAGAAGGACAAGCGAGTCAACCTATTGAAATACAAGATGAATTTGATGATAACACAAGTAATGAGGAAGATGAATAGTTTGAGGAACAAAAAATACCAGAGGTTACAATTGCATACATTGAAATAGTACAGGTGACACATGCTACCGATATAGTACCTACTATCGGTGAGATATCAGAAGAAGAAATAATTGAGGAACAACTAATAAATTTAGAAAATGATGGGATAATAGAAATAGAATCTGAGGAAGTACAAATTCCAAGGACATTGCAAAATATGACAATGATAACAACAACACACCTAAAGAGGAAAATAGATTCATAATTTGAAGAAGAAGAAAAAGACTTTGATGAAAGACTTGAATTTGAAATATTGAAGAGAGATCCTAAAAAGATGCATTATGAGGAACATGTATTATATGCAGAAAAATTCAAAGAGAGGACAATTGCCAAAAGACAACTGAAGGATAAACAAAGGGAAAATATTATGAAGAAAATAATCAAAACATTTTCAAGCTTACTATTAGAAATTATAGTGGATAAAGAAGAATCAAGTTTGGAACAGATGAAAACTTATGTGGATATAATAAGAGATGATCACAAAGTAAAACCAAAATTAGAAGCAAAGATAAAGCAACATTTATATACTGAAAGAAGAGAATATAAGCTAGCAGAAGTAACATGAACACTATCAAAGAAGCTTGAAAATCTGAAGGAATTATTGACTGAAGCAACATAAATGTACAAGAAATTATATGAGAAAGGTAATACAACAAACGAGGAATCATGCTTAATAGCTATCAATATGGATTTAATGCAAAAATAGATACAAGGAACAATTGATTTACTGGGTACAACAAAAAAGAAGGATGATGAAGACAATATTGAAAAAATAATAATTTGAAGAAGCAATGGAGCACAATATTGAAAAATATCAAGAATAAGAACAAAACCATTCTAGCAGAAGCAGAACCCAGTTGACACCCAAGGACACAATTTTGTTTTTGCCTTTGGCATTGCTGTCAAAGGGGGATAGAATATCAAAGTGAAAATTAGTATGCTGGAGCGAAGAAATGAAAATGAAGAAATATCTAAGGGGGAGAGATACAAAATGACGAAGCATGATTAGAAAGGTTTTGCCATCAATGCCAAAGTGGGAGATTGTTACTTGACAAAATCCTCAACAAGAAATCAATGATGATTTTTCTAAGGTTGTCATTGCTGGAAAATAACATTTAGTATATAGATAAAGTAAGGAAAGACTTCTCGACATAAGATACTATAAAAAAGTGATATCGATATAAAGAGAGTATTATTGGCATAAATGAAGAGTTATCAGAAAGCATTAATGGTGGAAAGAAAAGAAAAGGTTACAAATGAGGACAACATCAAATAAGAAAAATGGTTTATGGAAGATTGAGAAACCCTAATTAGGTCAAGCAATTATAAGAGGAGATCAGAAGACAAAGAGAGAGACATGGTGATAGAGAGTAGAAAATTGGAGATATAGTTCAAATAATGTGAAGAAAAGTGTAAGGATCAAAGGAAGAGTGAGCTGGATC
Organism: Chamaecyparis obtusa; assembly: GCA_027943335.1. Taxonomy (NCBI): domain Eukaryota; kingdom Viridiplantae; phylum Streptophyta; class Pinopsida; order Cupressales; family Cupressaceae; genus Chamaecyparis; species Chamaecyparis obtusa. The sequence continues at coordinate 399,055 of BSBK01007281.1, forward strand.
TGACAAGATTTTGGAGAAAGCATCTACAGGTCAAATATATTGTTGATTTATTCCTAACATTTTAGCAACAATATTGTGAAATCTCTTAACTGGGTAGTCTTTAATCGGACTTAGAAGTTCTATTTCAAAACTTATTATAAATCCTTTAACCGGGTGAACACTATATAAGTGGGATAAAATATCTTAATAGAGCAGTCTTTAACTAGACTTTCAATGCTCCTAAAAGGGTATTAGTCACTCCTAACAAGGTGAATTCATTAAGAAGATGACATTTATATAAGCTCCTAACATGGCACCTTATTACTACAGTGATGAGTTGTGGGTATCACCCCCACCACAGTTTTTCCCTCTAACCAAGGGTTTTGTGCAACACCAAAATATTGCGTTAAGTGTTTGAATGTTTATGTGTTGTATGTTTAATTTATATGTTATTAATTATCATTTAAACATTACATAAGCTATCACTAAAAGTCAAGATAATTATCAGTATAAGTAATTTACTGGTTATCAGTTTATTATTAGAAAGTTGAATGAGTGTGAAGTTTTTGTGGTACTGATTCATCCCCCCTCTTAGTACCTTATCTAATACTTTCCAACAATTTAGATATCTTAAGGGAACATAGGATTATGTTTTATGGTATGGAAAACAAGGATATTTCAATCTAAATGTGTTTATAGATGTTGATTGGGCTAGTAATGTTGATGATAGGAAAAGTACCAGTGGAGGAGCTTTGTTTTTAGGAGAAAGATTAGTGTAATGGAAAAGAAAGAAATAGAATTGTATATCATAATCTATTGTAGAGGCTGAATATGTTGTTGCTACTATAAATTGTCAATAGATAATTTAGATTAAGAAAATTCTTGAAGTTATTCATGAAAAGGTAACTGAACCACTTGTAATACATTATGATAACACAATTGCTATTAATATCTCAAAGAATCCAGTGATGCATTCAAAGACAGAACATATAGAAATAAGGTATCATTTTATAAGAGAACAAGTAGAGGAGAAGGAGGTCAAACTTGAGTATATTTCTACAAAGGAGCAAGTTGCTAACATATTTACCAAACCACTACCGAAGGAGAGCTTTGAATATCTCAGAGGTAGATTTGGAGTCCTTCCCCTATCTGCTATTGCACAAGCTCATATGTGCAAGATAGAGAATCATATGTATGAATTGATGTACACATGGACTACTACACTAAGGGAGAAGTATTAGCAGGGGAAGAGAAAGGTCAAGCAAGGACAAAACATAAATTAATAGAAGGACATGAATATGAGAATGTAAAAGGATAAATGATTCACCTTTGGCATTTTTGTCAAAGGGGGAAGAGTATTGTAGAAAGAGAGAATAAATATAGGGAGAAGAGTATTGTTTGAAGGAGGAGAGAATCAAAATAAGGAGAAGTGTATTGTTGATGTCAAAATAAGAAGAGGAGCACAATCAAATGGGGAGTGAACAAATGTTAAAGAGGGGAAAACAACAAGGAAGTCAAAGATGCAAAGAAAAGAGGAAAATGTTTCCACTTCTATCTATAGTGTTGCAGATTGTACAGTGAGATGCCATCAACAAGTTAGGATAGAGAAGTGATAGTACCAAAAGTAAAAAGGATTTATAGTGTTGTCATCAATGCCAAAGGGGGAGATTTTTGGCATACATGATTAATGGTGAAGATTGTTGGCATAAATGTTGAAGAGATGTCATGAAAAGATTGTTGGTTATGATTAATGATGAGCTGATGAAAATTGGAACAAGATTTTGTAAGGAAACTCAGGTGCGAAAACAACTTCCTACGCTAATCTCTATAGGAGAGTATTGTGAAAATTCTTATAAATCCTTACAATTTCAGATTCGTTAACTACTTTAACAAAGATATTGCAACCACATATAATGCATACAGAAAAATAGAGAATGACACAATGATATACCCTGGGGAAAACCTTTCGGTAAAAAACCCCAGCACTCCAAAACCTGCACAATGTATTATCTTCAACACAAAGATTACAATACACTTGCAATGCAAGTTCTTTCAGGAAATGAGAGACAAAGCCAACAAGACTTAAATTTTTGTTATATCTCTCCCATAGGAGCAACATCATATATATAGACTCCTCTGGACCCAAAAATGGGCACAACCACCAAGACCCATGCACAAAGCCACATGTACACAGTTGTTACATGCAATCCCAAGAATAGGTGTCCATCCCTAGAATAGACTATGAGAGCTTGTCATAGAATCCGCCAAAAATAACGGTCACAAGAGAAGTGTAAGAGAATCTGTCATACCAACCTATTTTTGGCATATTCTCTTACACACACCAACCACTTTTTCTTGGGTTCCCAAATAGGCCCAAGTCATAAGATGCTCTTACACCTATCATAGCACATTCCTTAAATAGTTCTTACGCATCATAGCAATCTGTCATGACCGTTTCAGTCATGATCTCCTTATGCACAAGATGCCGACGCAACAAGTGGAGTGACACATCAACATGCCAACTAGACATGTACACTCACACTTAATTACATTATTTGCAAAAAATACATTTACAAAATAAATAATAAGAATAGGAATTATCCAAGGTTGAGACACCTTATTCCTAACATTCTCCCACTTGTCGAACACCTTGTAAGAGCAACAGGAAGATAACAGGAACTTTAACCGCTATAGGCCAAAAGACTCATAGACTCTCAACACCATCTGAACTTCTCAGTGCCCACTGGTTTCGTTAATGCATCTGCAACATTCTTCACAGTATCTACCTTCTCCAAATTTACCTTTCCATCTTCCACCATATCTCTCACAAAGTGAAACTGCACATCAATGTGCTTCGTTCTGGCATGGAAAGTTGGATTCTTTGCAAGGCAAATAGCGCTCTGACTGTCACACCAAATAGTAATCTGTTCTGCATCAACACCAACATCAGAACACAATCTTCTAAGCCAAATGGCTTCTTTACAAGTGTGAGTAGCAGCCATGTACTCAGCTTCTGTAGTGGACAAAGCAACCACAGGTTGTCGCTTACTCATCCAACTAATGGCACCACCAAACATAGTGAACACATAAGCACTGGTGGATCTCCTGCTGTCAATATCACCTGCCCAATCTGAATCCACAAACCCACGAATACAAACTGAATGCAGAGATCCAGAAGAGTTACCATGATAACATATGGAGTAATTTGATGTACCCCTCAAATATCTGAATACTCACTTAACTGCATCCCAATGTACCCGTCCAAGATTAGCCATAAACTGACTTAGGACTCCCACTGCTTGGGCAATGTCTAGTCTAGTACAGACCATAGCATACATAAGACTGCCAACTACACTAGCATAAGGTACTCTACTCATGTCCTCCACCTCACTAGGAGATTTTGGACAATCATCTATAGATAACTTTGTTCCCATAGAAATAGGAACACATAGTGGTCTACAATCTGCCATGCTGAACCTGTCCAACACAGACTTCACATACTTACTCTAACTCAACCAAAGTTTTCTGTTAGACCTGTCTCTACTGATTTCCATACCCAAGATGTACCTAGCTGCCCCAAGATCTTTCATCTCAAACTGTGCTGACAACTGAGATTTAAAATCAGAAATCATACCCTTACCCTTCTCAAATAGCAACATATCATCAACATATAATGCAACAATAAGAAGGCGATCATTTTCAACTCTGAAATAAACACAATGATCTGATTTTGATCTTACAAATCCAATTGACAACACAAAGGCATCAAACTTAAGGTACCACATCCTAGGAGATTGCTTCAAACCATATAGAGATTTCTTTAATCTGCAAACTAAGGATTCTTTACCTTTAACAATGTAGTGCTCGGGCTGTGACATATAAATCTCTTCCTCCAAATCACCATGAAGGAAAGTTGTCTTCACATCCATTTGTTCTATCTCTAAATCATATGATGTAGCAAGAGATAACATAAATCTAATGGATGTCAACTTTGCAATAGGAGAGAATATTTCACCATAATCTATTCCCTCTACCTGTGAATACCCCTTTGCAACCAATCTAGCTTTATACCTTTCAACACTGCCATCTGCATAGAATTTCTTCTTGAACACCCATTTACAGCCAACAGATTTTCTCCCTTTAGGCAAAGGTACAAGGTCCCAAGTTTTGTTTTTCTCCAATGAAGCCATCTCATCATCCATAGCCTCCATCTAGGAACCTGCATCTTCCATGCCCAAAGCCTCTTTCACAGATCTAGGCTCATCAGTGTTAGTAATCAAAGCAAAGGCACAACTGGAATCTAACATAGAATAACCAAACCTTTCTGGTTGCTTTCTTTCTCTCATGGATCTCCTCAAGGGCTGAGGTTGAGGTTGTTCTTCCTCTTCTTCCAAACTATTAGAGCTGCTAGAGCTCTCCTCATCATTAGACCCAACATGGTCTCTCTGTTCAGTCTTCTCAGGGGTAGGAGGCAACTGAACAACATCTTTTTCCTTTTCTTTTTCATCTGGTTGTAGCACAATAGGAGAAGATGTTAGCTCTCTAAAAATAACATTTCTACTATACAACACCTTACTAATCACAAGATCCCAAAGCTTGTATCCTTTCATATATACCAGCACTATATCCAATGAAAATACATTTAACGGCTTTGTTTTCCAACTTAGATCTTTTCTCCTTTGGAACATGTGCATAAGCTTCACAACCAAAAACATGAAGATGTCTAATTGAAGGCTTCTTACCAGACCACACCTCCATGGGTGTCTTACCAACAAGGGCTGATGTAGGAGATCTGTTAACCAGATAGCAAGCAATGGCCACAGCTTCGGCCCAAAACCTTTGTTCTAAACCAGCTCCACTAAGCATACTCCTAGCCTTCTCCATTAGTGTCCTGTTCATTCTCTCTGCAACTCCATTTTGCTGTGGGGTATAAGGAGTTGTCTTATGCCTCTCAATACCTTGTTCTTTATAGAATTGTTCAAACTCTGCTGAGCAAAACTCACCACCATTGTCAGTTCTCACACACTTAATCTTCTTACTAGTCTGATTCTCTACAAGAGCTTTAAATTCCTTGAACCGACTAAAGACTTGTGTCTTAATTTTAAGGAAATAAATCCACGTCCTTCTACTATAATCATCTATGAAAGATACAAAAAATACAGACTTGGAGATTGAAGGAACTTTTACAGGACCAAATACATCAGAATGAATAAGATCCAAAACATTAGAAGATTTGTGAGAACTAGAGTAAAACTAAACATGATTTTGTTTACCATAGACACAGTGTTCGCAGAAGTCGAACTCGAGATTGCAATCATTTAACCCCTCAAAGAGATTTTTATTTTTCAGGGTTTTGAGACCCTTTTCACCAATGTGGCCAAATCTCATATGCCACAACATTGTCTTTTTTGCAGGAAGCTTACCTTCCAAAGTGTTTGCACTACCATCGAAACCAATAGCCACAGACTTCTTCACTGCTTGTTCAGATGGTGAGGATGAAGAACTATTACATAGAGGAATACATGCATCTAGCTGAAATAAGGTACCTCTCCTAGTACCCCTTGCAAGCACTATCAATCCTCTAATCATCTTGCATCCTTCTTTCGAAAAAACAACTTGCACACCTACATCATTCAACATACTTACAGATAATAGGTTTCGTGCCAAACCTGGAATGTGCATAACTCTATTGATTCCCTTTACTCGTCCATCAGGAAATTTGATAGTGACCCTTCCGCGTCCAACTATCTTTAGGTGAGAATCATCACCCAAGTACACCTTTCCACCATCGAACTCTTCATATTTTGAGAACCAGTTTCGATGAGAGGTCATGTGAAAAGATGCACCTGAGTCAACCAACCACACATCATCAGATGCATGGGCTACCAAAGCTGCGATGAATGCATCGCCATCTTCTTGAGATCTTTCTGAAGCTGAATCTGAACCTTTCTTCTTCTTCTTTGGCTCTTTGCAGTCTTTACAGAAGTGCCCAGATTTATCACAGTTCCAACATTTTGCCTTGGACTTATTGGAAGTCTTTGACTTCCCACGGGATTTGGATCTACCCTTATTGTCAGACTTATTGTCATTTTTCTTCCCTCTTTTAGTGGATCTCCCACGAACAGCAAGGGCTTCTTTTTTCGAAATGGAAGCCTTTCTCCGCATCTCCTCTGATAGCAGCGAAGACACCACATCATCCATTTTGAAGGTGACTAAAGTGCTTCTGAGATCCATAAGATTTGGCCTGGTACATGGTCGCAAGTCTTTCCCACAAACTATTTGCAGTTTTCTCATCTAGAACATTCAGAAGGATTGCATCGGTTAAACAAAGTCTTATGAGACCCTTAGCTTTACGGTCCTTGATATCCCAATCTGCTTGAGCTATAGTTGCTGGTCTTGTAGCACTTGAAGTTGCTTCCCATAGGTCATGATCTTCCAACATGTCTTCCATCTTGAGTTTCCACAACTTGAAATTAGTGCCATTAAATTTCGCCACCTCCATTCTTCCATATGATGAACTTGCCATCTCAATCTGCAAATAAGATTCAGAATGCTCTGCAAAAAACTCCCACTCAAACTTGAGATTAGCTCAAAAAACCCTACCCAACAACTAGGATCAAAAGTTGATCAAGCTCTGATACCATGTGTAAGGAAACTCAGGTGCGGAAATAGCTTCTTACGCTAATCTCTATAGGAGAGTATTGTGCAAATTCTTATAAATCCTTACAATTTCAGATTCGTTAACTACTTTAACAAAGATATTGCAACCACATACAATGCATACAGAAAAATAGAGAATGACACAATGATATACCCTGGGGAAAACCTTTCGGTAAAAAACCCCAGCACTCCAAAACCTGCACAATGTATTACCTTCAACACAAAGATTACAATACACTTGCAATGCAAGTTCTTTCAGGAAATGAGAGACAAAGCCAACAAGACTTAAATTTATGTTATATCTCTCCCATAGGAGCAACATCATATATATAGACTCCTCTGGACCCAAAAATGGGCACAACCACCAAGACCCATGCACAAAGCCACATGTACACAGTTGTTACATGCAATCCCAAGAATAGGCATCCGTCCCTAGAATAGACTATGACAGCTTGTCATAGAATCCGCCAAAAATAACGGTCATAAGAGAAGTGTAAGAGAATCTATCATACCAACCTATTTTTGGCATATTCTCTTACACACACCAACCACTTCTTCTTGGGCGCCCAAATAGGCCCAAGTCATAAGATGCTCTTACACCTATCATAGCACATTCCTTAAATAGTTCTTACGCGTCATAAGAATCTGTCATGACCGTTTCAGTCATGATCTCCTTACGCACAAGATGCCGACACAACAAGTGGAGTGACACATCAACATGCCAACTAGACATGTACACTCACACTTAATTACATTATTTGAAAAAAATACATTTACAAAACAAATAATAAGAATAAGAATTATCCAAGGTTGAGACACCTTATTCCTAATAGATTTGATGATAGGTAAATCAGTTATACGATTGTCATTGATGTCAACTATTTGACTAAGTGTTTTGGCATGTTACCACATATTCATGTTAGGAATAAGGTGTCTTAACCTTGGATAATTCCTATTCTTATTATTTGTTTTGTAAAATATATTTCTTGAAAATAATGTAATTAAGTGTGAGTGTACATGTCTAGTTGGCATGTTGATGTGTCACTCCACTTGATGTGTCAGCATCTTGAATTGTGTGTAAGGAGATCATGGCTGAAACGGTTATGACAGATTCTTATGACACGTAAGAGCTATGTCTGGAAGATTCAATGACAGGTGAAGATATGTGGCAACTGATAAAATTGAGTACTGTACACTCTTCCCTAATCGTGGGGTTTGGGGCATCGGCTCAATTTTTTTTTTTCAGGTTCCTATTTTCTCGGAGAATGGTAAAACCCTGATACGACTATCTTTGGAAGTTGCCCTAAAAAGGGAAGCGCATGACATAAACATTTTTAGGGTTGTGAAGATAGGAGAAGTAAGTGTATTGTTGAAATGTTTTATGCTACCGCGATTTGTCTTCAAGAGTTGGAAAATCTTCTGAAAGAGCTTGCATTGCAAGTGTATTGTAAATTGTAATAGTTTTGATTAATACACTGTGCAGGTTTTGGAGTGCTGGGGTTTTTATCGAAAGGTTTCCCCAGGGTAAATCATTGTGTCATTCTCTATTTTCTGTATGCATGGTATATGGCTACAATATCATTGTTAAAGTAGTTAACGAATTTGAAATTGTAAGGATTTAAAAGAATTTGCACAATACTTTCCTTTAGAGATTAATGTAGGAAGCTGTTTCCAAACCTAAGTTTCCTTACAAGTGGTATCAAAGCCTGATCAACTTTTGATCCTAGTTGTTGGGTAGGGTTTTTTGAGCTAATCTCAAGTTGAGTGGGAGTTTTGTGTAGAGCATTCTAAATCTTATTTGTAGATTGAGATGGCAAGTTCCTCATACAGTAGAATGGAGGTGGAGAAATTTAATGGCACTAATTTTGAGTTGTGGAAACTCAAGATGGAAGACATGCTTGAAGACCGTGATCTATGGGAGGCTACTTCACTTGATGTGAAACCAGCAGTGATATCTCAAGCAGATTGGGAGGTCAAGGATCGAAAGGCTAAGGGTCTCATTAGACTCTGTCTAGTAGATGCCGTTCTTCTGAATGTTCTTGATGAGACTACTACAAATTCTTTGTGGAAATGGCTTGGGTCTGTGTATCAGGCCAAATCTCTGGTGAATAAGTTGTTCCTGAGAAAGAAGTTGTATTCTTTAAGAATGGAGGAAGGTGGATTTGTAACTGATCATCTCAACGCATTCAATTTATTGATTGCATAGTTGGCATCATTCGGTGCCAAGATCGAGGAGGAGGATCATTGTATGACCCTTATTTGTTCCTTGCCAGATTTGTGGGACCATCTTGTGATTTCTCTCGGAACTACTATAGTCACATTTTGTATGGATGATGTGGTGTCTTCGCTGCTATTTGAGGAGATGTGAAGAAAGACTTTGGATTCATCTAAGGAAGCCCTTGCTGTTCGCGGGAGATCCAACGACAAAGGAAAGAAAAATGACAAAAAGTCAAAGAAGGGAAGATCTAAATCCTGTGGGAGTTCTAAGACTCCTGGAAAGTCCAAGGTGAAATGTTGGAACTATGATAAATCTGGGCACTTCCGAAAGGACTGCAAAGAACCATAGAAGAAGAAGAAAGGCTCAGATTTAGCTTTCAAAAAATCTCAAGAAGATGGAGATGCTTTTATTGCAGCTTTGGTAGCCCATGCATCTGATGATGTGTGGTTGGTAGACTTGGGTGCTTCTTTTCACATGACCCCTCATTGAAACTGGTTCTCAAAATATGAAGAGTTCGATGGTGGAAAGGTGTACTTGGGTGATGATTCTCACCAAAATATAGTTGGACGTGGAAGGGTCACTATCAAATTTCTTGATGGATGAGTAAAGGGAATCAACGGAGTTATGCACATTCTGAGTTTGGCACGAAACCTATTATCTGTAAGTATGCTGAATGATGTAGATGTGCAGGTTGTTTTTTCAAAAGAAGGATGCAAGATGATGAGAGGATCGATAGTGCTTGCGAGGGGTACTAGGAGAGGTACCTTATTTCAACTAGATGCAGGCATTCCTCTATGTAATAGTTCTTCATCCTCACCATCTGAACGAGTAGTGAAGAAGTCTGTGGTACTTATTGGTTCCGATGACAGTGCAAACACTTTGGAAGGTAAGCTTCCTGCAAAAAAGACAATGTTGTGGCATATGAGATTTGGCCACATTGGTGAAAAGGGTCTCAGAACCCTGAAAAATAAAAATCTCGTTGAGGGGTTAAATGATTGCAATCTCGAGTTTGAATTCTGTGAACACTGTGTCTATGGTAAACAAAATTGTGTTCAGTTTTACTCTAGTTCTCCCAAATCTTCTGATGTTTTGGATCTTATTCATTCTGATGTTTTTGGTCCTGTAAAAGTTCCTTCAATCTCCAAGTCTGTATTTTTTGTATCTTTCATAAATGATTATAGTAGAAGGACTTGGATTTATTTCCTTAAAAGTAAGACACAAGTCTTTAGTTGGTTCAAAGAATTTAAAGCTCTTGTAGAGAATCAGATTAGTAAGAAGATTAAGTGTGTGAGAACTGACAATGGTGGTGAGTTTTGCTCAGCAAAGTTTGAATAGTTCTATAAAGAACAAGGTATCGAGAGGCATAAGACAACTCCTTATACCCCACAAAAAAATGGAGTTGCAGAGAGAATGAATAGGACACTGATGGAGAAGGCTAGGAGTATGCTTAGTGGAGCTGGTTTAGAACAAAGGTTTTGGGCCGAAGTTGTGGCCATTGCTTGCTATCTGGTTAACAGATGTCCTACATCAGCTCTTGTTGGTAAGACAGCCATGGAGGTGTGGTCTATTAAGAAGCCTTCAATTAGACATCTTCATGTTTTTGGTTTGAAGCTTATGCACATTTTCCAAAGGAGAAAAGATCTAAGTTGGAAAACAGAGCTGTCAAATGTATTTTCATCAGATACAGTGTTGGTGTGAAAGGATACAAGCTTTGGGATCCTGTGACTAGTAAGGTGTTGTATAGTAGAAATGTTATTTTAAGAGAGCTAACATCTTCTCCTATTGTGCTACAACCAGATGAAAAAGAAAAGGAAAAAGATGTTGTTCAGTTGCCTCCTACCCTTGAGAAGACTGAACAGAGAGACCATGTTGGGCCTAATGATGAGGAGAGCTCTAGCAGCTCTGATAGTTCGAAAGAAGAGGAAGAACAACCTCAACCTTAGCCCTTGAGGAGATCCACGAGAGAAAGAAAGCAACCATAAAGGTTTGGTTACTCAATGTTAGATTCTAGTTGTGCTTTTCCTTTGATTACTAACACTGATGAGCCTAGATCTGTGAAAGAGGCTTTGGGCATGGAAGATGCAGGTTCCTGGATTGAGGCTATGGATGATGAGATGGCTTCATTGGAGAAAAACAAAATTTGGGACCTTGTACCTTTTCTTAAAGGGAGAAAATCTATTGGCTATAAATGGGTGTTCAAGAAGAAATTCTGTGCACACTAATACATTTGGGGTGAATTTGCGACGGCCATTTGCGACGGCAAGCAAATGTCATGCGGTTTTGCCCTTTTTTTTTCAAATATAGCCCGACACTGTCGCAATTTGCGACGACAATACATTTGTCACTGTTGCAATTGCGACGTTGTCAGGATATAAGTGCAAAATTAAAAAGGAACGTTGTCATGTGTGTTTTCAACAGCGCCGTAACCCTCCGCAAAATCACATCAGGATATAAGGGCAAACAAAATAAGAACGTTGTCATTTGTGTTTTCAACAGCGCCGTAACCCTCCGCGAAATCACATCGGGATATAAGGGCAAAAAAAACAAGAACGTTGTCATTTGTGTTTTCAACAGCGCCGTAACCCTCCGCAAAATCACAGCTACAATTTCTGAGTACGTTGGGTTTATTTTTCTTTTGTCATTATTATGTAATCTGGTATTCAGCTGTTAGAGAGCTAAAATACCCAGAAATGAGGACATATCTATGTTGAATTTATTGTTAGCAGCTTTGGTTATTTAGAAGTTTAATTTTATTTGTTCATCTTTCAAGCACAAACATTTTGTGGACCGTAACGTCTTCATTGTTTTGGGTATGCAGTGAAACAGCCCTAACTTGCAATTGCGATGTTGTTGGGATATAAGGGCAAAAAAAAAAAGGAACGTTGTCATTTGTGTTTTCAACAACACCGTAACCCTCCGCGAAATCACATCGGGATATAAGGGCAAAAAAAACAAGAACGTTGTCATTTGTGTTTTCAACAGCGCCGAGAGAGATTCCCTCCGTGAAATCACAGCTACAATTTCTGAGTACGTTGGGTTTATTTTTCTTTTGTCATTATTATGTAATCTGGTATTCAGCTGTTAGAGAGCTAAAATACCCAGAAATGAGGACATATTTGTGTTGAATTTATTGTTAGCGGCTTTGGTTATTTAGAAGTTTAATTTTATTTGTTCATCTTTCAAGCACAAACGTTTTGTGGACTGTAATGTCTTCATTGTTTCAGGTATGCAATGAAACAGCCCTAACTTGCGACTACCTTCACGGTACTTGTGTACATTATCATGTTGTCTTTACAGTGACTGTCCTCATTCAAGTGGCAATTACACAAGGGACAGTCACTGTGAGATGTCCTCATTTGTGACAAGGACAGTCACACTTAGGAAATCTCATAGTGATATCCCCTTGTGTAATTTCCACTTGAATGTATTGCTATTGAACCACATTAATGCTTTTCTTCTTCAACAAATGAGGACAGTCACTGTAAAGACAACATGATAATGTACACAATTACCAAAAAATGATCTTGTTAATTGATGTAACACTTTGTCTTGCTCACTCCCTATCCTTCACTAGGGTCTCTTTAGGCCAATGTTTTGACTTGATAGGGTACTTAACTATCCCTACACTCTTTAGGTATCTCTACCCAAGATCCCACTCCTTCAACTAGTGCACACCAACAAGAAATACAACGAACTCTGCTCAATACCAATCTAGCTACTAGGACACTCCTAGTCTTGTCTTCACAAATTGAAACACATTCAACTAGAACTTTACTCCATGGAGAGGCTGGCCACTAGGACCTCTATTGGTTTCAATATTACTCCACCTATACTTTTCATCAGTACTTCAATCCGGTTCATCAAACCATGCCAATTGCACCCAAAAATAGGCTGCTAGCAATTAGGCCTTTGTCAAGCCTTTTTGTTTATATTAAGCCACCTAAAGGGCTTAGGATTCAGATGCCCTTTATTGAGAACTCCAAGATATCTAAGGTCTTCTCCTCCTAGATTTTTTGTACACCAACTGCTACAGCCATGCCTGAAAACAAGTATTTTGACACAACTTGGACAGTCTGACTAAGAGTTTGTTTTCTTAGCAGCCAAAGAAACTCACCCAATCTTCTAATTTGACTTGGGGCTTCTTTAGATGTGTGTCTACCTCTCCATGAGATTTTAGTTGAAGCAACCAATGCATTCAACTTGTTGTAATCTTCTTGTAATGATTTGTCATCCCTAACTGTGCTCAACTGACTCACCTAGGACATCATTGTAAACATAGAAAATGAGCTTCCCAGGGCCCCTCCTTCCAAACATATAGTACATGGAGTCTCCTCACCCATTCCAAGAGCCCGTACAAAATTGACAATGGAATGATGAGCTAAGACTCCATTTGTTCAACCTGCCTGGTTCAAACCAATGATAGGGTACTTAACAAAAGAATTAACAAACTAGTTGGAATGCTTCAAAACTCAAAAAAAACACAACACAGAATAAAAAAACAACTTGTACTAACTTTTCCAATAGACACTGCGAGCTATCTAATCCATTAATCAACTGAAAACAAAGAAACAAAAAAACTCAAGAATTCACTAAAACCGTGTTACTCTACAAATCTTCTTAATTCCAAATGTTTTTCCCCCCAACCTTTTGCACAGATCGATGGAGGCCTCTTATAGTTGATCTGATGCCTAATTCAATGGTTTCATATAGTTACATAACCATCTTACTCGAAAATGCTCCCTTGCACAAATGTTGTCAATGTTGTGAATGACAACATTGACAACTTGTTACAACCTTTGGGATTTTGGTTCAAAACTTATTGTTCAAACACCATAAGACCCTAACCATGACTTAGTTAGGCTATTTAGACCTCACATAGGCCACTTCTACACTTCTTTGCCCAATTTGACCCCTAAATGCTTCATTCCCACTTTTGCCACAATATTGGTAACTTGGGTACAAATTGGCACTTGCCTTCACAAAGGTCACACATGAGGACATCTCACAGTGATCGATTGTCCCTTGTGTAATTTCCACTTGAATGTATTGCTATTGAACCACATTAATGCTTTTCTTCTTCAACAAATGAGGACAGTCACTCTAAAGACAACATGATAATGTACACTCACTGTAAGGACAGTCACAAATGAGGACATCTCACAGTGACTGTCCCTTGTGTAATTGCCGCTTGAATGTATTGCTATTGAACCACATTAATGCTTTTCTTCTTCAAAAAATGAGGACAGTCACTCTAAAGACAACATGATAATGTACACTCACTGTAAGGATAGTCACAAATGAGGACATCTCACAGTGACTGTCCCTTGTGTAATTGCTGCTTGAATTACACAAGGGACAGTCATTGTGAGATGTCCTCATTTGTGACAAGGGCAGTCACACATGAGGACATCTCACAGTGATTGTCCCTTGTGTAATTGCCACTTGAATGTATTGCTATTGAACCACATTAATGCTTTTCTTCTTCAACAAATGAGGACAGTCACTCTAAAGACAACATGATAATGTACACTCACTGTAAGGACAGTCACAAATGAGGACATCTCACAGTGACTGTCCCTTGTGTAATTTCCGCTTGAATTACATAAGGGACAGTCATTGTGAGATGTCCTCATTTGTGACAAGGATAGTCACACATGAGGACATCTCACAGTGATTGTCCCTTGTGTAATTGTCACTTGAATGTATTGCTATTGAACCACATTAATGCTTTTCTTCTTCAACAAATGAGGACAGTCACTCTAAAGACAACATGATAATGTACACTCACTGTAAGGATAGTCACAAATGAGGACATGTCACAGTGACTGTCCCTTGTGTAATTGCCGCTTGAATTACACAAGGGACAGTCATTGTGAGATGTCCTCATTTGTGACAAGGACAGTCACACATGAGGACATCTCACAGTGATTGTCTGTAATGTCCCCTTTTTGGCTAACTTGGAAAACAGGAACAATTACTCCACTTCTCAGACTTACTCTATCAGATACTTACAATTAAACTAAGTAATGGAGGTTACTTAAGATATCAACCGCTATTTCAGATTCAATCACAATATGTGTGCAAGATGATATTGATACCAATATGTTTAATAGCACTGTCGGATATAATGATATGAAATATGCTATGAATATGATGTTTCCTATCACTTATAGTGATAGTATAATGATGGTATGTCTGATATAAACAATATCGATATACAATCAATAAGTATTGCTTACAGCAATGTATTTGCTGTGTCTGATATGATGATGTAATTATGCAAATGTGTAATATCGCTATGAGTGATATGTTGCTATTTCAGATTCTGAATTATATGCTTGCAACTTCAAATATTGATGCTGTTTCTGACTATCCTTTCTATCTGTGCAATCATGGTGTTGTCTCTGATCTGCAATGATAAACTTGAAACCAAACTGCCAAAGGCAGATGCTCTATTGAGTATATCCAAATATGGATAAGTAAATAAAGTTCTAATGATGCCTTGAGTGACTGACGAGAATGCATTCTTATATTGTCTTTAACAAATGAAGAGATGCTATGAATGAGACGTGTCTTGTTTCTTCCTCCATGTCCCTTTGTTAATCACACCTTTCCATAATCCGACAGTTCACATAATATTATTTCATTATTTTCTGATCATAGATAACTCCCAGATTGACTCAATATCAAATCTTTTTATGAAGGTAATCTTCCCTAATTGGTAGTGCAACCAGTAGTTAACATCCATTGTCTTTGTATTAGTTTGGTCTAACTATCATTAGTATTTAGTCAATCGATATTAACTCTTGCCTTATCCCATATTGTTATGATGATATCCAATCTTTCTACTCTGATATAAGTCGATATCATTTTCTGATAATTGTCCATTTATTGGTTGATTGCTGGTAATGGAGTTTGATCTTCAAATTGACTTCCATTCCTGTTAATACTTAAGGATACATTGTACTTATTATCCATGACTGATGCCTCATTCATCAATAGCTTGTGATATAATCACTGATGCTTTTGTGTTTCTACAAGATGTGGTTTATCTCAGACAATCGATAATCTTTCAATCCTTTAGTCGATATCCTCCTATGTGGTGTCTATTGATATAGATAGTAGAATTCAATCTAGTTTATGTTATTGTCATGATAACATAGGAAGTGATGGTGCATATTTGCTAGCGGGTCTTCATGTTTGATATTGCTTTATCGGATATGTCATTGTCTAAACTTGTGCAATTAATGATTATTTATAATATATGAATGGTTATCCTTCTTGCTTATCAATACATCTTCTGAAACACATAGCGACCTATCCCTTATTCATATCATGTTGATCTTGACTTCATAGTATTTGGTTCATTAATCATCCTCTCATGGTATCGATGTGTAATGACTAGTGATTGTTGTATCACTTCTTCATTCCTCATCGTGATAGATAATGCAGATGTTTAATGTAGATGTATATCGATTATAGATATTCGATATTGCTTTAAACGTTATTATTATTATTATTATTAATGTTATTGTTATTATTAAATATTATAATTAATGATGTTAGTAATATTAATAATATTATAATAAATATTATTATAGTGATAACATATTGTTTTATATTGAGAGGTTTATTAATATTATTTATATATTAAAATTATTATATCAATAATTGATTTAATATTATTACTTAATATATTATTATAATATAATATATATAATTTATTAATAATTATTTATTATTAATTTATATTATAATTATAATCATAATTATATTATTTATTAATATTTTAATATTATTTAATTAACATATTACTTATTATGCTAACTATATATTATTATTATCTTTTGATAATAATTATATATTATTGTTATATACCGTTAATAATAGATTATTATATATCATCTAATCATTTTATTATTATACTAAGTTCAATATGTCACGGCTCATGACATTGTCCCTTGTGTAATTGCCACTTGAATGTATTGCTATTGAACCACATTAATGCTTTTCTTCTTCAACAAATGAGGACAGTCACTCTAAAGACAACATGATAATGTACACTCATTGTAAGGACAGTCACAAATGAGGACATCTCACAGTGACTGTCCCTTGTGTAATTGCCACTTGAATTACACAAGGGACAGTCATTGTGAGATGTCCTCATTTGTGACAAGGACAGTCACACATGAGGACATCTCACAGTGATTGTCCCTTGTGTAATTGCCACTTGAATGTATTGCTATTCAACCACATTAATGCTTTTCTTCTTCAACAAATGAGGACAGTCACTCTAAAGACACCATGATAATGTACACTCACTGTAAGGACAGTCACAAATGAGGACATCTCATAGTGACTGTCCCTTGTGTAATTGCCACTTGAATGTATTGCTATTCAGCCACATTAATGCTTTTATTCTTCAACAAATGAGGATAGTCACTCTAAGGACAACATGATAATGTACACTCACTGTAAGTGTACATTATCATGTTTTATTACAAATGGACCTTATGTTGGTCGGGATATAAGTGCAAAAAAAAAAAGGAACGTTGTCATTTATGTTTTCAACAGCGCCGAGAGAGATTCCCTCCGCGAAATCAAGCGGGTTATCATTTGTGTTTTGAACAAAGCGGGTTGTCATTTGTGTTTTGAACAGCACCGAGAGAGATTCCCTCCGCGAAATCAAGCGGGTTGTCATTTGTGTTTTCAACAGCGCCGAGAGAGATTCCCTCCGCAAAATCACAGCTACAATTTCTGAGTACGTTGGGTTTATTTTTCTTTTGTCATTATTATTTAATCTGGTATTCAGCTGTTAGAGAGCTAAAATACCCAGAAATGAGGACATATCTGTGTTGAATTTATTGTTAGCGGCTTTGGTTATTTAGAATGCTTCCCCACAATACTTAATTACACAAGGGACAGTCACTGTGAGATGTCCTCATTTGTGACAAGGACAGTCACACATGAGGACATCTCACAGTGACTGTCCCTTGTGTAATTGCCACTTGAATGTATTGCTATTCAACCACATTTATGGGCCCGTTTGGACTAGGACACACATTAGCATCTACAGAGAAGAATATCCCAGGTGTAACAAGTTGTAAGAATATACCAACAGTTCTAAGAAGTTCCCTAGCACGTAGTAGCATCTATAGAGAAGAATATACAACATGAGGGCAGCCACTGTAAAGACAACATGATAATGTACACTCATTGTATGTGTACATTATCATGTTGTCTTTACAGTGACTGACCTCATTCAAGTGGCAATTACACAAGGGACAGTCACTGTGAGATGTCCTCATTTGTGACAAGGACAGTCACACATGAGGATATCTCACAGTGACTGTCCCTTGTGTAAGCCACTTGAATGTATTGCTATTCAACCACATTTATGGGCCCGTTTGGACCACGGCACACAATAGCATCTACAGAGAAGAATATCCCAGGTGTAACAAGTTGTAAGAATATACCAACAGTTCTAAGAAGTTCCCTAGCACATAGTAGCATCTTCTAATTGTCTATACCACTTCACAAGGTATTGTTTGCACACATTGTTTTTGGTTCTTTTGATGACCCTTGTTTTGAAATTGCTATTAGGCCTTGTAGCTTATATGTTTTGATTGCTGGAGAGCTTCTAAAGCTAAGCAAGAAGACCATTGCACGAGTTATAGCCGCGCGCTCAGGTTTGAAAATTGTATATTTTTTAATCTAATGTATATTTTAATCCTTTTGCCATGTCATGTAATATGTCTTGCCTTGTAGCTTATATGTTTTGAAATTTCTGTTAGACCTTGTAGCTTATATGTTTTGATTGCTAGAGAGCTTCTAGAGCTAAGCAAGAAGACCATTGCACTAGTCGTAGCCGCGCGCTCAGGCATGAAAATTGTATATTTTTTAATCTAATGTATATTTTAACTAGACTTTTAAAATATTAAAGGATAGGTCTAAGAAGATTTGTGTACTTTTGACAATTTTGCTTAGTCACTGAAAGTTGTAGACCGAAGTTTTCATAGCCCAATTTTTGCTTCCTGCAAAGAACGATCATGTCAGATAATATAAGTGAAGAACAAAATAGGGAGACAATCGCTAGATTGTGGTCTAACTTGAAAAGAAAAGGTGATGGAAAATGTTATTGTCCCTGCAAAATTTGTAAGGGCTTAAACCGTAGAAGATTGCTAATCAAAACAGTTAAGAGACATTGTAGGGAGAATGGTCACATTGAAGGGGGGCATGACTATCATCCACTGGTAAGTTGTTCATTATATCATTTTAACATTTTATATACATATGAAATCACTTGATGATGAGTTGAAGATCATGGTTTATTTATGTTAATCAATTTTATATAGGTTGATCTCCCCAGGGAAGTACATGATATGGAGGAACATGGGGGTGCGAATATCCAAGGTGAAGATAATGATCCCATGGAAGATGACGATCATGCGCTAGAAAACACAATTGAAGATGATGGTATAAATACATTGATCCATGACACATTTAGTCCAAGCGGATCTGATCATGATGATGACGATAGCCTTGATGTACCTCTACTTGAGAAGGCATACGAGCCCCTATACAAAGACTCCCAAACAACTCTTCTCTCTGCTGTATTGTTGTTGTTGAACTTGAAGGTTATGAATGGTTTATCCAACATAACAATGTCACGTATGTTAAGGTATGTCATATATGTCTTTATAGTTAACAAAGGGTGAATAATGTACCACTAATATTGTTTATATTAACAACTTATATTTTTTGCTGTAGATTGATAGGCGAGTTTTTGTTACCACCATCAAATATTCTACCTCGCTCATATCGAGAATTATCTGCTATTATGAAAGATATTGGAATGGAGTATCAAGCAATACATGCTTGTCCCAATGATCATATTATATATTATAAAGAACATGAATTTGCAACACAATGCCCTGTATGTCATACGAGTAGATATCGAACAGATCAAATAACAAAAAAGGTGCCTCACAAGGTTCTTCGTTACATCCCCATTATTCCACGGATGCGACAATTATTCAGGTGTACTAGCTTGGCACAATTTATGGATTACCATGCACGCAATAGAAGTCGAGATGACATTATTCGAATCCCTGCGGATGGTTTGGCATTTATTCACATAGAGGAAAAGTGGCAACACTTCAAAGAAGAACCTCGTAATCTCAGGCTTTCATTGGCAGCGGATGGTGTCAATCCATTTGGAGAGATGAGATTTGTTTTCTCGGTGTGGCCTATTTTTGTTATCAACAATAACATTCCTCCGTGGATGTCAATAAAGAGGGAGCACATTATGTTGGCAATGATTGTTCCAGGTATTTTATCATTTGATAGTTATTAATTTACATGTACTTACAAATCTTACAGTAAAATGGTCACAATAATTATGTAATGTTACTGTTCATTCAAGTAGGTAAATATCAAGTTAAAGATATGAATGTATATATTGAGCCTCTTATTGACGAGTTGGTGGAGTTATGGAACGGTGTCACTATGTATGACGTGTCTAGACCAATAGGACAAAGACAATTTCAATTCCATGCAATACTTGTATGGACAATACATGATGCCCCAGGGCTAACACATTTTTGTGGTATGTTATAGTGAATTCAAGTTGCGCATGATAATTCTAATTATAAAAATCAACATATTTAATAATCCAATTATATCATTATCTTGTAGGTCTTCAAACAAAGGGAAAATTTGCATGTCCAGTTTGTGGTCCAAAGATGAAATCTCGTCATTCAAAAAGTTTAGGAAAGCATGTGTTTGATGAGTACAGACACTTCCTCCACAGGAATCATAAGTATCGAAGTATGGAAAAACATCTTTTCAATGGGAAAGAAGAGACTACATCAAAGCCACGAAGAATGACACCTCGCCTATGGAAGTTGGAATATAATAGAATTAATCGTCGAGGTAATGTCGTTCCACTTAATGGTTTATGTTTGTAATTTATATATTTCTATTGTGATTTTTGTTTACTAATTATGTAATTGATGATCGTGAAGGTCGTCAAGGCACTACTGACAACCTTCCAAAGGGACTAAAAAGCTATCCCAGACAATTTAGTAGGTTGCCCTACTACGAGGACCTACAAATTGTGCATTTGTTTGATCTTATGCATGTTGGAAAGAATATAACAGAGACATTGTGGAAAATACTGGATGGAAGGCGTGACAAAGAAAAAATTGTCAAAATTTGTAATGACATTCATGAATCCAATCATGCACTGAAGAATTTCATTCACTCAAATAGCAATAGAGATCAGATTAATATAAGTGCCCTTCCTTGGTTATTAACGGAGCAGCAAAGTGATGCCATAAAAGAAGTCATACGAAAAATTTGATTTCCCACAGGATTTGCTGGGAACATAAGCAATCTCATATCAAAGAAAAGTGAATTTGGGCCAGGGCTCAAAACGCATGATTGGCATACTTTCATCAAGGTAAGTTATGTTCTTCTGTATTTACAATATATTCATAAACTACGTGTACTATTCATTATGTTATGTTAGAAAATAATGAAATGATTGGTTTATAATTACTGCAGTACGTGCTACCTCTATCTCTCCCAGAGAACTTCAACAATAACATCAAACAAGTGATATATGATCTTGGAAAATACATGAGGTAAGCAGTAATATCTGTTCAATTTGTTGTATATATTTATTATATTCGCGATTTGTTTTTCTTGCTATGTAATCTATTGTATATTATTTTGTAAAGTCTCGTATTTATATATTTTTTGTGACTTGAATCTCTTAATGTAGGTGGTTGTCATCTAAAGAAATCCATAAAAAAGATATAAACTATTGGAAGAGAAGAATTCCTCATTTATTGTGTGAAATGCAAAAGTGTCTACCTCCAACTTTTTTCAATGCACAAGAACACTACCTCATACACCAAGTTGAGGAGATTGAATTGTGTGGACCTGCACACACTAGGTCAATGTGGATGGTTGAGAGGCACTTGAAATCTTTGAAGGCTTTGGTTCGACAAAGAGCACATCCTGAGGGTTCTATGGTAGAGGGATACATGGTATACCAGACTATGGTGTACATTACTGAATATCTTCCTAAGTTTGCTTCAAATATCCATGTAGATCGCATTTGGGATCTCGACCCTTTTAAAAAATTCAAAGGGGAGTACTTGATGGGGAAAGGTAGATTGAGGAAAGTGACAGGTAATAAATTATAAGATGTTATTGTAATAAATTATTTCTTAATCTTCAAAATAAATCGGTTGTAAGTCATCTATTTTTTTTTTGTATAGTTGCTCGAGAGTGGGATGCACTACATTTGTATATTGCAAACAATCTTGATTGGATGACGGTATGGATTGAACGATGTCAACATTCTGGTCACACATTAACATGGGAAGGTGTATCTTCATTGGTTAAAGAAGCTCATCGTAATGGAGATTCTAATGTTACGCAAAGGGAAATAGATTTAGCATATGGTTTAAGAGATTTCCAGGTACGTACAAAATTATTAATCACCCGTATGTTTATCAACTCACGATATAATAATTTTGACATGTTTCCCATATTATTGCAGGTTAAACACCACAAGGGTATGTTCTGTAATGGTCAAAAATTTTGCATCAAAGTGTTGGATGACACGAAGAAAACTTGTGATTCTGGAATAACTGCAGTCTTTCAAGTGACTAATATTTCATCTAGAAATGACTTAGATCCTCAAGAGTCTAAAAATCAATACTATGGCATTTTGGATGATATACTTGAGTGCGACTTTAGTTCCTTCAAATTAGTACTCTTCGTTGTCAAATGGTACAGGCTACGACTTAATCCAAATGATCCTAATAGAACTGTTATTGAACATGATAATGGATTTACAATGGTTAATACAAGGTCGTTTGAGCCAGTTGGGGATGAGCCCTATGTTCTTCCAAGCCAATGTGAGCAGGTATTTTACTCAGAAGTTTCACATAAACCGGGTTGGTCATTTGTTGTTAGACATGAACCGAGAGGAAGGCCGATAAAGTATAATGCGATGGAAGAAGAAGATACCGAAGAAGTAGAAGATGATGTAGATGATGATCACGATCGACAATTATTGGATAATGTTCCCGAGACAAATTTTCATGAAGAAGAAGAAGAAGATGATGCTGCTACTGATGATGATGATGAAGATGATGTTGATGTTGATGATGATGATGTTGATGATGACGACAACGATGACAATGACGAGGACGAGGATGATGATGATGACGACGATGATGAGGATGATGATGATGATGATGATGAGGATGATGATGATGAAATTTAAAGGTATGCCATCAATCCTTAATGTATTTAATATTCATTTCTTGATAGAAATATATTTGTCTTAAATGGTTACATAGTTTATTCATTATCTATTTAAAAGCTATAATTGTTATAATGTGTACGTTTTAATGTTTTTAATTTTTATGTGATGCTTATGATGGATGTGATTATGATTATGATGTGATTATGCTCACGATAATTGAATTACATTTGCAGGAAATTGAACCCCTTTCAAGAGCATCCCGCACAGTCTCATGGATCGACAGGTATAAGTCAATACACCTTATAGAAAGTCTATTTAATACACTTATCAATAGTAAGATTGATGTCTTCTAAGATCTCTCCCATTTGCAGGTACCAGCAAATAGGTATTTGTCAGAAGTGTCTTCCTCGAGTGAGGGAAATATAGGAATAGAAGAGGAAAGTGAGACATGCAGTTTATCTAGAATAGGGAGATTAACTAGAGGTCAAAGGACTACAAGGAAATTCAATAAACACATGAAATTTTTCCTTTCTCAAGGGGGGTCATGTTCTTATGATGATGAGACGAAAGGCGACATCGAGGTGCCCTTGAGGTACCAACATCTACAGAAACATTGGGTACCCAAGGAACTTCCTCCAATAAACACTGATTTTTGTGTTAATGAGAGGATATATCGCATAGCACCATCATCATTACATGGTTTGGGCCTATTTTCTATGGATGGCATAAAGGTGTCTTACAACAAAGTTTCTGAATTGATGGAGTATGTTGGACCATGTTACGATTACAAAATTTGGATGCATATTGTTCAATATAAAAAAAGTATGCGTAGGTATGCACTCTCGGCAAATTATATACAACAGCAAGACAATAATCAAAGTAAAAGTGTGGCTATATACATTGATGGAAGGCCAAAAGCAACAGGGAATATTGCGGGTTTTATAAATAGTACACGACTTGGGTCAACTATAAAGCAACCCAATTGCATATTTGAGGCGCGCGAGGGAAATCGTGTATTCATCTATGCGATAAAATCAATACGTGCAGGGGAAGAGCTGCTTATTGATTACAATTTGAACCGCATAGATACAAACGAGGCTACTATCATGGGGGTGGTACATACTATTAAACCAACTTCTAATCAATGACTCCAACATACCATTTAGTTATTAAATTTTTGGCTAACATTTTTATACTTGATCTTTGACACAGGGGCACAATATGGAGCAACCGCCCGAAGGTGATGGTGATGATATTCCTAGCTCATCTACACATGAGCAGGTAAAACTCATTGTAATTGTGCAAACTAGATAGAAGCAAAATGTTATTTTTTTTAATGTTATTTTCTTCATTGTTTTGGAGTAATTTTGATAATACTAATACTATTGTTGTCACAGAGGGCCGGTGGTCGGAGAGAGGGAAAGCAACCTGCAGTCCCTCAGGAGTCCCCCCTTGTGGACCCTTTTTTTATTGATTTAGCAGAGACCGATGACCCGATCGGTTCCATTAAAAAGCTGCTAAAGAAAATTGGGAAAGAACTTCTACGTTTGGTATCCATACATTCTCAGACTCAGGAAATAAAAGACAGGGCAGCTGAGTTGTTGCGCACTTCTGAAAACTTTAAAGTAAGTATTAATGAAATTTTTAATTATTACAAGAGTTCAATAATGGTTTTTATGTTATGCTCTTTTATGACATTAATTAAAATATGGATGCATTGTCTTTACAGAGTTATTTGCGTAATTTTGAACCCCATTCCCATGATGAGGCCGGTATTGCAAGTGGTTCAGGTAGATCACATGTTCCATTCCCCACTTGTGTTTTCCACTGAATATATATAGGAATGATCATAATCATTGACAATACATGCTCGAACAATCTTTTTTTTTAATGCTCTAACAATCTTGTCCATGCTAGTCCACGCGTTCTATATTTATGCATGCTCTAACAATTTTATTCTTCAGCTCCTTTCCATGATGATATGACAACGCCGCCTCCATCCAGGACAGCCACAAATGTCTTGCCGACTGCCATGTCAACAACACACAGCCTAAATGCACCAACTGTTGCACCATCTACTGGTACACAAATCCCTCTTTTTCTCTCTTTTGTTATGTGTTTAAATGTTATGTGTTTACGATGTAGATCCCTTGATTGTGTTTGTGCCATGGGTGCTCTGCACCAATTTATTTCCCTTGAAGTATTATTTCTTGGAGGCATTTGATAATGGTTTTCATTTTTTGCAATAGGAGATGCAACAAGTCCCGATGCAACATCATTTCCTGGATGTTCCCGTGTTCCTAGTACGGGAACGGTGAAGGATTGCGTATTGATCATCAGCGACGATGAAGGCATTCCCTTAAAAGTATCCAAACTTCCAGGTACTTTAAAGTTATTATTATTCTATAGTGATATAATAGTAATTTAGTTTTTGATCACTCTTCATCGACTAATGATCCCATGATTATTTTGTAGGGAATGATATTTTTTGGCGAAAACTTGGTGACGAGTGTTTGCGGATATTCAGGCCCACCATACGTACATGGTGGAACATCATATCCTAACTAAAACCCCAAACCACTATTTTGATTTCATATCATTGCTAGAATAGTTTTCCTTTTCATCAATTTCTTGAACTATATTAAAGGTAGCTTCTCTTCATTTATGAGTCTAACATGTTTTTTTTTACTTAAAAGGTGGAATAACCAAGATAAAAAGTTGAAGGATGATCTTGTACATAGTATGACCCAGCTTTTTGGACCTTGTGCATTCGAGAGAAACAAGCTCCTTGAAAGAGCTGGTTTATGTTTGAAGTATATTAGGGACCAGTACAGGAAATATTTAGAGGTTAACCCAAGGCACGAGCGTCCGCCCTGTGTTCTTGAGGCTAAGTGGCAGGGTTTGATTTTGGATGGAAAGTATAAAGCCGACATGAAAAAAGGAATTACGCCAGTAGAGAGTAGAGCAAGGTATGTGATACTTTTGAGAATGTAATTATGTACTAATTAACCTCTAAATTTTTCCTGTACTGGTCTCTAACATATTTCAAACTTTTCATAGATTGCCTGACACATCAAAGACAACAAAGGCAAGATTAGAAAAGCACGGGACACACAAGCTCGGCTCTGGTGGTTTTTCCAAACTTCAAGCACGAGTTGTAAGTATTAGTAAATGAAAACTTGTATCAATTTTTTTATATATTGCAAGGAAATTTTTTTTGATCAAACAATGCAAGTAAAATTCACCATACCAAGAAAAAATGTAGGGGTCAGAGTTCAATAGATGCCTCACAGAAGAGGACAAGAGAATTGGCTTCCAACAAGGCTATAGAGCCGTGGCTGAACAGCTACGAGCTGAAATCAGTGTGCAAGGTTCAAATAATGATGCATCTGAGCCACAGGTAAATAAGCTAAATGAAATTTATTTCAAATTGAATACTTTACCAATTAGTCTATTTGATGTTAAGTTCTAATATAAAGTGAGTATATCTGTTTTAAGAAAGCAATGATAACAATGTGTAGGATATTGGAATGCAGCCTGACAATCCTTCTACACAATCTATGCATAATGAAGGTTCGCATGATGTGCATCCTAGTGGTGGAGGTATACATTTGCTATTAAAATTTTTATATGTAATTACAATTGGTGTTTGGATTAATGTAACATTTTGTATAGCAACTGTAGAGGATCGAGGGGTCGGTGCTCATGAGCATGTTGAGGTTGAGTCTAGACAAAATGATGTGGCCAGATCAGGTAATTAAAGAGCGCCACAGTTATGTTCTTTAAAATAATTAAATACTTGTAACAATTATAATTAAATATTTTAAATTTAACTCTTTTATTTGTTATTGTAGAGGACCCCCCTTTGCAGCAGCATAGGAATTTGAGATCATCAAGAACAAAGAACAAAACAACTGATGAGGGGGGTATTGATGATAACACTGATGCTCCTCTTAGAGCTTACATAGAAAAAAAAATTAGAAAGAGAAAAAAGAAATGATTGTCATCTAAATACCTTAATTGATAATGACTGAATTTTATGTCTCAATGAATTTAATTATGTGCTAATGAATGTTCATGAATTATGTGTTTATTTTCATATTGATGAATGTTGTGTGTTAACGAATCTAATGTGTTAATGAATGTTATCATGTGATATTGATTGAATGTTACATTTTATTAATAATTGAAAGAATGAATGAATGTTAGATGTTAACGGGGAATGTAGAGTGATGTTAGGGGGAGGGGGGTGGGGCCAAATGAGCTTCCACCTTCACGTGGTTGGCCCTGTTTAGTAGAGAATATTAAACTATATTCTCGAAACAAAGTGAAGCTCAATAAGATACTAAATGAGTCAAAATGGTTATCAAGGTCCTCTATCCATAAGATACTTGTAGTCAAAATGGTTATTAATAAGATACTTGTAGTCAAAATGGTTATCTAGGTCCTCTATCCATTCCATAAGTTCTTCACCATTCAAACTTCCTCCATAACAAGGAATGTGCTCTAGGTTAGTCATGAAGCCTAGCATGGACTCTCTGTCAGATAGAGCCACTATTTCAGAGCCTTTTTTGTTCATTTCCTTCAAGCACTGTACAGTGTACGGATGTGAAAGGGAGGGCAGACCAGTGTGGAAGTTAGAGTATTTATATCTTATGCTTTGAGAGTTTATTTGGTAGATTCAAGACACCTTATATCAAAGTTATTCCTTTTTCTTATCTGTTGTTCTGTCAAACCCTCATTTTTTGGGTTATTGCATTCAAATGGCCTTAACTTGCAAATAAACAATAGGATATCCTCTGTTCTTTGTAAAATGCAAGTTAAGGGGGTTTATTTTCATATTTTAAAAGCTTTGGAACAGGATACTAAGCCAGAGAATTTCAAGAGCAAGCCCTAGGTCAAGAATCTCAATGTTCTTGACTAGGAGTTGATGGATTATGCAAGATCAGAGGGTAGCGGCAAGTAAAGGACCTCAAACCTTGTTGAATCTAGATCTTTAGAGCATGGTGGACATCTTCAAACTCTGATCTTGGTTTCATGCACCCATTTTCAATGCCTTGTTTTGGAACCCACACCCAAAGGCATGCATTAGGTCTGCGGACTCAATAAGGACATTGATATGCTGGAGTGGAGTCAAGGTCTGGGAGTTGGAGGATTGTTAGAACATCAAAAAGGGTACTCAAAAAACATATAAGTTCATAAGGTCCTTTGTCAAATTGAAGAGTTATTGCTACAGAACAGGTTTTGGAGACCTACTAGAGTCACTAGGTCTATTTGGACCCGTTTGGACCATGACACATAGTAGCATCTACAGAGAAGAAGTTTGGTATGCAATGGTCTTGAAACCTCCTGAGAAATTCTTGGTATGCATTTGTGTGGTGCAAAAGCTTCGTTGAAAGAGAAAAAGAAGAAAAGAATAGAAATGATTTTTTTTCTTTTTATGTCATATACTGTAACCAGCTACTTATAACTTGCAAAAATTATTATAACCATTTGAAATTGAAACTTAGTTTAATGTGAAACTGAGAACTGCTTTATTAGAGCTTTCTATGATTTAGATTCAGACATCAAGAACATTGTTTGCCTAATATTGTGATTAATGTTTATTTATTAATATCTCATACTGACAAACAATTGATAATTGTAGGGAAAACGTCATTGGGGGTCTTTGAGGATCCACCAGAAGCCAAGGAGAAAATGTATTCAAATGCTAAAGATGGTGTAACAGTCCTTACAGCTGTTGAACCTTGTTGTGTAGATCATCTCCGATTCTCCAAGTTCAACAGTACTGTGGTATTCCTTTGGATACTTCTAATGGTAAATTTCAGACATCAAGTTCTTTTCGTATGAAACTACTACATTTGTAATCTGTAGTTTTAAACTTTTAGTTTATAAATGTTCATCAGCTTTAGTTCGTATGCTGCCATTTCAAGTATGATTAATGAAGTTACCTTTATCACAGGATGAAAGTGAGCAGTAAGCATACTGGTACGGAGCTGGCAGCATTGATACGGTGACTAGGGTATCGTTTAATGGTGGTATTGTGTTTTCCCGTATTTAGGGCATCGGCCTTTTGAAGCATTGCCTTCATCTTTCTTAAGTCTGAGTTTTAAGTTTGTTTATCTCTCTCGGCACTGTTGAAAATACAAATGACAACGTTCTTGTTTGTTTTGCCCTTATATCCCGATGTGATTTCGCGGAGGGTTACGGCGCTGTTGAAAACACAAATGAAAACACAAATCCCTTGTGTAATTGCCACTTGAAGGAGGACAGTCACTGTAAAGACAACATGATAATGTACACTTACAGCCCGTGTACATTATCATTGTGTCTTTAGAGTGACTATCCTCATTTGTTGAAGAAGAAAAGCATTAATGTGGCTGAATAGCAATACATTCAAGTGGCAATCACACAAGGGACAGTCACTGTGAGATGTCCTCATTTGTGACTGTCCTTACAGTGAGTGTACATTATCATGTTGTCTTTAGAGTGACTGTCCTCATTTGTTGAAGAAGAAAAGCAGTAATGTGGTTCAATAGCAATACATTCAAGTGGCAATTACACAAGGGACAATCGATCACTGTGAGATGTCCTCATGTGTGACTATCCTTGTCACAAATGACTATCCTTGTAAAGACAACATGATAATGTACACATACAATGAGTGTACATTATCATGTTGTCTTTACAGTGGCTGCCCTCATGTTGTATATTCTTCTCTGTAGATGCTACTATGTGCTAGGGAACTTCTTAGAACTGTTGGTATATTCTTACAACTTGTTACACCTGGGATATTCTTCTCTGTAGATGCTATTGTGTGCCGTGGTCCAAACAGGCCCATAAATGTGGTTGAATAGCAATACATTCAAGTGGCAATTACACAAGGGACAGTCACTGTGAGATGTCCTCATGTGTGACTGTCCTTGTCACAAATGAGGACATCTCACAGTGACTGTCCCTTGTGTAATTGCCACTTGAAGGAAAAAAGCATTAATGTGGTTCAATAGCAATGTATTCAAGCGGCAATTACACAAGTGATAATCACTCTGAGATTTCCTCATTTGTGACTATCCTTACAGTGAGTGTACATTATCATGTTGTCTTTACAGTGACTGTCCTCATTTGTTGAAGGAAAAAAGCATTAATGTGGTTCAATAGTGATGCAGAGTAGTCAGGGATTTTAGAATATACAAATATACATCCTTAACTCTCATTCCACCAAGGAAGAAGGAATTCCAATGGTTGAAATGTGAGTTAAGGTCTTTACATCAGTCAAACCCTGAAAATGAGGGTTTGTAAACAATGCACAGAAAATTTGAAATAACTTAGATATAAAACAAAGAGAATCAATCAAACCAACTTCCAAAGCATCAGATGTCACTATTACAACTTCCAGGAAAATTTTATCATCCAACCACCATCCGTACAGCCGTACAGAGTTCATTTTTCACCAGAAATGCACTAAAACAGGGTTATTTTTATTTTTTATGAAAGCAAAATGATTACAATACTGGTTCTCTGTCTGTCTTCGACCATTTGAAGTCTAAAATAGGCTCTCCAAACATTGGTTCAACCATCTAGGTGGTTAGAACAGTTTATCCAACAAATGTCAACTTTGCTAAGCAACTTTTAAAGTTGCATTACAACTTTGCAAACAACTTTGCCGAGAAGGTTAAAAATGTGTTGTGAAACTTTAGGAACCTTATTAAAGTTATTTTGGACCTTCAAACTTCTTAACAACATCTAAAAGACACCTAATAAACACTTACTATGCTCATTTCATCCAAGGACTCAAAAGATGCCCAAGGTTTATAAGTCACCAAGGGGTCTTGTGTCCAACAAGTGGATGTTTATAAGGAGATAAAATCAATCCTTAATATTTATTACAAACCAAGAAAACATCTAAAACTCCTATTATAATTTATTGTCATTCAAAAAGACTCTGATTTGTCATTCAAAAAGACTCTGATTTGTCAATCAAAAGGACCTTTCACCAGTCAATCCTTCAAAGCTCCAAGGTGAAAATCTTATGTTCCAATTGATAGGATTTGACTCCTTGGCTTCATGGCAACTTCCTTCAATCATGGTGTCTTTGGCTTGCATTAGGGATGCCCCTGCATCAAATAGCAATGCATTCAAGTGGCAATTACACAAGGGACAGTACATGCCCATTAAAGTTGGTGTTTTGTTATCCAGCATGACAATGGAGACAACATACTCTGTGTCAATTTTACTGATCAAATTTCCCTCCGCCAGGCAAAGCAACAATCTGGGTATGATAAGGTGAAATTTTGTAGTCCTTTTGGGTATGATAACAGTTCCAGTTTCCAATAAGATGGTTCATTTTTATAATCTAGCTTCAATTTCTCTTGTGAAAATCTTTTTTTCATTTTATGGGTGGTAAAATATAATTATTATGCTAGAGGTGTGTACTTATGGATGATAATGAAACAAAATGATAAGATTTAAGACTCTTGTTTTTTTTTTAAATAGCAATTTAAGTTTCCTTCTATTATAAATTACTGTTTTTCTATTTTTTAATGTATCTTTCCAAATCTTTTATATCAATTTTATTTATGAAATATAAATATATTAATAATGTTTTAGTGTTTTTAGGATTAGTTTATATCAATTCTATGTATCATCATTCGTCATTCAATTGTCAGTATTATTAATTTAGACTGTGCAATTGTAGAACTACTCGAATATGGGTTGGATGGATACTCAAGCAGGGGAACCCTCCTCAAATATCTCAAGCAGTGAACTTGGAAAAATGTGTCCTGAAGGAACCCTTTCCATCAGAGAGATAAAAGTACAAACAAGTAAAAGAAGCAGGCTCTGCAAATATGTTTTTGAGAAGAAAAATGATAGATTATTCGAGTATGGTTCATGAGGTATATCTAAAAAGACATTTTTTTTCTTATTATAATAAAAGAGGAAGTTGTGAATGTCAAAGTTGAGTGAAACAAAAATTATTTTCATCAAATTTTATTAGGCTTGCTTTTGGGAATAGTTTCTTACAATATTGCTATTAAGATTTTTATTGTGTAGTTTTTAGATTAGGTTTATAAAATTATATTTCATGAGTAGTGATTCATATTAATCAATTAACGATACTTTTGGAAGGTATTTTCAATGTGTCAAATTTTGATATTTTTACAAGAATTAGATTGTGTAATTTTTTTAATTAAAGTCATTGACTCATATTTCATAAATAATAGTTCTCATGAATCCATCTCTTATAAGATTGAATAGTCTATTTAGGAAGTATTTCTGATAGTATGTCAAATTATGATATTACTATTACCATTAGATTGCATGGCTTTGAAGTCAACCTCGTTGACCCATATTCTTCTCTGTAGATGCTACTATGTGCTAGGGAACTTCTTAGAACTGTTGGTATATTCTTACAACTTGTTACACCTGGGATATTCTTCTCTGTAGATGCTACTATGTGCCGCGGTCCAAACGGGCCCATAAATGTGGTTGAATAGCAATACATTCAAGTGGCAATTACACAAGGGACAGTCACTGTGAGATGTCCTCATGTGTGACTGTCCTTGTCACAAATGAGGACATCTCACAGTGACTGTCCCTTGTGTAATTTCCACTTGAATGAGGACAGTCACTGTAAAGACAACATGATAATGTACACATACAATGAGTGTACATTATCATGTTGTCTTTACAGTGGCTGCCCTCATGTTGTATATTCTTCTCTGTAGATGCTACTATGTGCTAGGGAACTTCTTAGAACTGTTGGTATATTCTTACAACTTGTTACACCTGGGATATTCTTCTCTGAAGATGCTACTGTGTGCTGGGGTCCAAACGGGCCCATAAATGTGGTTGAATAGCAATACATTCAAGTGGCAATTACACAAGGGACAGTCACTGTGAGATGTCCTCATGTGTGACTGTCCTTGTCACAAATGAGGACATCTCACAGTGACTGTCCCTTGTGTAATTGCCACTTGAATGAGGACAGTCACTGTAAAGACAACATGATAATGTACACAAGTACCGTGAAGGTAGTTGCAAGTTACGGCTGTTTCATTGCATACCCGAAACAATGAAGATGTTACGGTCCACAAAACGTTTGTGCTTGAAAGATGAACAAATAAAATTAAACTTCTAAATAACCAAAGCCGCTAACAATAAATTCAACACAGATATGTCCTCATTTCTGGGTATTTTAGCTCTGTAACAGCTGAATACCAGATTACATAATAATGACAAAAGAAAAATAAACCCAACGTACTCAGAAATTGTAGCTGTGATTTCACGGAGGGAATCTCTCTCGGCACTGTTGAAAATACAAATGACAACGTTTCTCTACATTATCATGTTGCCTTTACAGTGACTGTCCCTTGCGTAATTGCCACTTGAAGGAGGACAGTCACTGTAAAGACAACATGATAATGTACACTTACAGCCCGTGTACATTATCATGTTGTCTTTAGAGTGACTATCCTCATTTGTTGAAGAAGAAAATCATTAATGTGGCTGAATAGCAATACATTCAAGTGGCAATCACACAAGGGACAGTCACTGTGAGATGTCCTCATTTGTGACTGTCCTTACAGTGAGTGTACATTATCATGTTGTCTTTAGAGTGACTGTCCTCATTTGTTGAAGAAGAAAAGCATTAATGTGGTTCAATAGCAATACATTCAAGTGGCAATTACACAAGGGACAATCGATCACTGTGAGATGTCCTCATGTGTGACTATCCTTGTCACAAATGAGGACATCTCACAATGACTGTCCCTTGTGTAATTCAAGTGGCAATTACACAAGGGACAGTCACTGTGAGATGTCCTCATTTGTGACTGTCCTTACAGTGAGTGTACATTATCATGTTGTCTTTAGAGTGACTGTCCTCATTTGTTGAAGAAGAAAAGCATTAATGTGGTTCAATAGCAATACATTCAAGTGGCAATTACACAAGGGACAATCGATCACTGTGAGATGTCCTCATGTGTGACTATCCTTGTCACAAATGAGGACATCTCACAATGACTGTCCCTTTTGTAATTCAAGTGGCAATTACACAAGGGACAGTCACTGTGAGATGTCCTCATTTGTGACTGTCCTTACAATGAGTGTACATTATCATGTTGTCTTTAGAGTGACTGTCCTCATTTGTTGAAGAAGAAAAGCATTAATGTGGTTCAATAGCAATACATTCAAGTGGCAATTACACAAGGGACAATCGATCACTGTGAGATGTCCTCATGTGTGACTATCCTTGTCACAAATGACTATCCTTGTAAAGACAACATGATAATGTACACATACAATGAGTGTACATTATCATGTTGTCTTTACAGTGGCTACCCTCATGTTGTATATTCTTCTCTGTAGATGCTACTATGTGCTAGGGAACTTCTTAGAACTGTTGGTATATTCTTACAACTTGTTACACCTGGGATATTCTTCTCTGTAGATGCTACTGTGTGCTAGGGTCCAAACGGGCCCATAAATGTGGTTGAATAGAAATACATTCAAGTGGAAATTACACAAGGGACAGTCACTGTGAGATGTCCTTGTCACAAATGAGGACATCTCACAGTGACTGTCCCTTGTGTAATTGCCACTTGAATGAGGACAGTCACTGTAAAGACAACATCATAATGTACACAAGTACCGTGAAGGTAGTTGCAAGTTACAGCTGTTTCATTGCATACCCGAAACAATGAAGATGTTACGGTCCACAAAACGTTTGTGCTTGAAAGATGAACAAATAAAATTAAACTTCTAAATAACCAGAGCCGCTAACAATAAATTCAACACAGATATGTCCTCATTTCTGGGTATTTTAGCTCTGTAACAGCTGAATACCAGATTACATAATAATGACAAAAGAAAAATAAACCCAACGTACTCAGAAATTGTAGCTGTGATTTCGCGGAGGGAATCTCTCTCGGCACTGTTGAAAATACAAATGACAACGTTTCTCTACATTATCATGTTGCCTTTACAGTGACTGTCCCTTGTGTAATTTCCACTTGAAGGAGGACAGTCACTGTAAAGACAACATGATAATGTACACTTACAGCCCGTGTACATTATCATGTTGTCTTTAGAGTGACTATCCTCATTTGTTGAAGAAGAAAAGCATTAATGTGGCTGAATAGCAATACATTCAAGTGGCAATCACACAAGGGACAGTCACTGTGAGATGTCCTCATTTGTGACTGTCCTTACAGTGAGTGTACATTATCATGTTGTCTTTAGAGTGACTGTCCTCATTTTTTGAAGAAGAAAAGCATTAATGTGGTTCAATAGCAATACATTCAAGTGGCAATTACACAAGGGACAATCGATCACTGTGAGATGTCCTCATGTGTGACTATCCTTGTCACAAATGAGGACATCTCACAGTGACTGTCCCTTGTGTAATTCAAGTGGAAATTACACAAGGGACAGTCACTGTGAGATGTCCTCATTTGTGACTGTCCTTACAATGAGTGTACATTATCATGTTGTCTTTAGAGTGACTGTCCTCATTTGTTGAAGAAGAAAAGCATTAATGTGGTTCAATAGCAATACATTCAAGTGGCAATTACACAAGGGACAATCGATCACTGTGAGATGTCCTCATGTGTGACTATCCTTGTCACAAATGAGGACATCTCACAATGACTGTCCCTTCTGTAATTGCCACTTGAATGAGGACAGTCACTGTAAAGACAACATGATAATGTACACATACAATGAGTGTACATTATCATGTTGTCTTTACAGTGGCTGCCCTCATGTTGTATATTCTTCTCTGTAGATGCTACTATGTGCTAGGGAACTTCTTAGAACTATTGGTATATTCTTACAACTTGTTACACCTGGGATATTCTTCTCTGTAGATGCTACTGTGTGCTGTGGTCCAAACGGGCCCATAAATGTGGTTGAATAGCAATACATTCAAGTGGAAATTACACAAGGGATAGTTACTGTGAGATGTCCTCATGTGTGACTGTCCTTGTCACAAATGAGGACATCTCACAGTGACTGTCCCTTGTGTAATTGCCACTTGAATGAGGACAGTCACTGTAAAGACAACATGATAATGTACACAAGTACTGTGAAGGTAGTTGCAAGTTACGGCTGTTTCATTGCATACCCGAAACAATGAAGATGTTACGGTCCACAAAACGTTTGTGCTTGAAAGATGAACAAATAAAATTAAACTTCTAAATAACCAAAGCCGCTAACAATAAATTCAACACAGATATGT
This sequence comes from Chamaecyparis obtusa, assembly GCA_027943335.1. Lineage (NCBI taxonomy): Eukaryota > Viridiplantae > Streptophyta > Pinopsida > Cupressales > Cupressaceae > Chamaecyparis > Chamaecyparis obtusa. The sequence goes on from BSBK01007281.1 coordinate 435,436, forward strand.
CCTCATTTCTGGGTATTTTAGCTCTGTAACAGCTGAATACCAAATTACATAATAATGACAAAAGAAAAATAAACCCAACGTACTCAGAAATTGTAGCTGTGATTTCGCGGAGGGAATCTCTCTCGGCACTATTGAAAATACAAATGACAACGTTTCTCTACATTATCATGTTGCCTTTACAGTGACTGTCCCTTGTGTAATTGCCACTTGAAGGAGGACAGTCACTGTAAAGACAACATGATAATGTACACTTACAGCCCGTGTACATTATCATGTTGTCTTTAGAGTGACTATCCTCATTTGTTGAAGAAGAAAAGCATTAATGTGGCTGAATAGCAATACATTCAAGTGGCAATTACACAAGGGACAGTCACTGTGAGATGTCCTCATTTGTGACTATCCTTACAGTGAGTGTACATTATCATGTTGTCTTTAAAGTGACTGTCCTCATTTGTTGAAGGAAAAAAGCATTAATGTGGTTCATTAGCAATGTATTCCCAGCATCTGTACCTGCATCTCTCTTATATACTACAAGTTACTTGCCATCAGAAATTGCAGTTCCCTCATGTGACATTGATGGTGAAGTGTTCTTTTCAAAACCATCATCTGTGGTTACCAATGCTCCTGTTTTAGGCAATAAGTTTGTTGCATTCCATGAGCCATTGGTCAAGTTTCTTCTACGAGCTTCTGATGCCTCAAAATCTAAGCAGCGCCTACGCATGCCTCGTTGTGGTTGATTATCATTCTGTACATGAATTATAATGAGTAATCAGTTTTGGGCCTTGGAATCTTGTATGTAACATGCACAGGCATTTCATGGCTAAATGAATCTATTTAAAAGCATCAAATTTTCTTACATGATGCTGGATACATAAGTAGAACAAGCGTATATCAAATTGGAAGCAATCAGAACTCCACAATGACATATTATTTAGAGTACTCTTCAGTTTAAGTAATAATGCATATATTGACACTGTAAAGACAACATGATAATGTACACTCACTGTAAAGACAACATGATAATGTACACTCACTGTAAGGACAGTCACAAATGAGGACATCTCACAGTGACTGTCCCTAGTGTAATTGCCACTTGAATGTATTGCTATTCAGCCACATTAATGCTTTTCTTCTTCAACAAATGAGGATAGTCACTGTAAAGACAACATGATAATGTACAGTGACTATCCTCATTTGTTGAAGAAGAAAAGCATTAATGTGGCTGAATAGCAATACATTCAAGTGGCAATTACACTAGGGACAGTCACTGTGAGATGTCCTCATTTGTGACTGTCCTTACAGTGAGTGTACATTATCATGTTGTCTTTACAGTGGCTGTCCTCATTTGTTGAAAGAAAAAAGAATTAATGTGGTTCATTAGCAATGTATTAAATTAATTTTTTTTTTTTAATCCACCCACGGGCGTCGCAATTGCGACGACAACCCGTCGCAATGCGATGCAGGCGCCCATCGCAATTGCTTGGGAGGTCCGTCGTGATTGCGACGGCCCTCCGAAGCCATGCGACGGGGGGGCGACGGCCATGCCGCTAACAAATCTTAGTCACATTGAGACGGGATATGTGTCGCAATTGCGACGGCTACCCATAGACGTCACAATTTGCGACTAAAAAACAACGACGTCTATGGGTGTTGCTATTGCGACACATAGCTGTCGCAATTGCGACACATAGCCGTCGCAAAATGACCCCAAATGTATTAGTGGCAGATGGCAGTGTTGAAAGGTACAAAGCTAGATTGGTTGCAAAGGGGTATTCACAGGTAGAGGGAATAGATTATTGTGAAATATTCTCTCCTGTTGCAAAGTTGACATCCATTAGATTTCTGTTATCTCTTGCTACATCATATGATTTAGAGATAGAATAGATGGATGTGAAGACAACTTTCCTTCATGGTGATTTGGAGGAAGAGATTTATATGTCATAGCTTGAGCACTACATTGTTAAAGGTAAAGAATCCTTAGTTTACAGATTAAAGAAATCTCTATATGGTTTGAAACAATCTCCTAGGATGTGGTACCTTAAGTTTGATGCCTTTGTGTTGTCAATTGGATTTGTAAGATCGAAATCAGATCATTGTGTTTATTTCAGAGTTGAAAATGATTGCCTTCTTATTGTTGCATTATATGTTGATGATATGTTGCTATTTGGGAAGGGTAAGGGTATGATTTTTGATTTTAAATCTCAATTGTCAGCACAGTTTGAGATGAAAGATCTTGGGGCAGCAAGGTACATCTTGGGTATGGAAATCAGTAGAGACAGGTCTAACGGAAAACTTTGGTTGAGTTAGAGTAAGTATGTGAAGTCTGTGTTGGACAGGTTCAACATGGCATATTGTAGACCACTATGTGTTCCTGTTTCTGTGGGAACAAAGTTATCTGTAGATGATTATCCAAAATCTCCTAGTGAGGTGGAGGACATGAGTAGAGTACCTTATGCTAGTGTAGTTGGCAGTCTTATGTATGCTATGGTCTGTACTAGACCAGACATTACCCAAGCAGTGGGAGTGCTGAGTTGGTTTATGGCTAACCCTGGATGGGTACATTGGGATGTAGTTAAGCAAGTATTCAAATATTTGAGGGGTACATCAGATTACTCCATATGTTACCATGGTAACTCTTTTGGATCTCCACATTCAGTTTGTATTTGTGGGTTTGTGGATTCAGATTGGGTGGGTGATATTGACAGCTTGAGATCCACCAGTGCTTATGTGTTCACTATGTTTGGTGGTGCTATCAGTTGGATGAGTAAGCGACAACCTGTGGTTGCTTTGTCCACTACAGAAGCTGAGTACATGGCTGCTACTCATGCTTGTAAGGAAGCCATTTGTCTTAGGAGATTGTGTTATGATGTTGGTGTTGATGTAGAACATATTACTATTTGGTGTGATAGTCAGAGCGCTATTTGCCTTGCGAAGAATCCAACTTTTCATGCCAGAACGAAGCACATTGATGTGTAGTTTCACTTTGTGAGAGATATGGTGGAAGATGGAAAGGTAAATTTGGAGAAGGTAGATACTGTGAAGAATGTTGCAGATGCATTAACGAAACCAGTGGGCACTGAGAAGTGTAGATGGTGTTCGGAGTCTATGGGCCTTTTGGCATATAGCGGTTAGTTCCTGTTGCTCTTACAAGGTGTTCGACAAGTGGGAGAATGTTAGGAATAAGGTGTCTCAACCTTGGATAATTCCTATTCTTATTATTTGTTTTTTAAAATGTATTTCTTGAAAATAATCTAATTAAGTGTGAGTGCACATGTCTAGTTGGCATGTTGATGTGTCACTCCACTTGATTTGTCGACATCTTAAATTGTGTGTAAGGAGATCATGGCTGAAACGGTTATGATGGATTCCTATGACATGTAAGAGCTATGTCTGAAAAATTCAATGACAGGTGAAGACATGTGGCAACTGATAAAATTGAGTACTATACACTCTTCCCCAATCGTGGGGTGTGGGGCATCGGCCCGAATTTTTTTTTCGGGTTCCTATTTTCTTGAAGAATGGTAAAACCCTAATACGACTATCTTTGGAAGTTGCCCTAAAAAGGGAAGTGCATGATATAAGCATTTTTAGGGTTGTGAAGATAGGAGAAGTAAGTGTATTGTTGAAACATTTTATGCTGCCGTGATTTGTCTTCAAGAGTTGGAAAATTTTCTGAAAGAACTTGCATTGCAAGTGTATTGTAAACTATAATAGTTTTGATTAATACACTGTGTAGGTTTTGGAGTGCTGGGGTTTTTATCGAAAGGTTTCCCCAAGGTAAATCATTATGTCATTCTCTATTTTCTGTATGCATGGTATATATGGCTGCAATATCATTGTTAAAGTAGTTAATGAATCTGAAATTGTAAGGATTTAAAAGAATTTGCACAATACTTTCCTTTAGAGATTAGTGTAGGAAGCTGTTTTCGCACCTGAGTTTCCTTACAATTCATTAGAGAAAAGAATGAGTTTCATAATGAATTAAGTATTGCTAATGTACATGAAGGTTTAATTATGAGTTATAATGATATGTTTATGATAGGACCTATTTATGTGAAGAATTGAGTATGCTATGTATAATGGAATCAAACTGGATAATAGCTAAAGAAATCTGTGACAAGCAGTTAAAGGATTTTAATGTTATTTCAAATATGTATAACATTATCCAGAGCGGTCATGTAATATGACTTATAATGATGTCAAGATGATATGATTAAGATCACACCTTGAAATGTTTAGAGGTAAAGGTCATTTGATGATTTGGAAGTGATGCTGATAGAACGAGTAAACAAGGATGAACATGTGAACTAGAAAAACTGGTGAACGAGGAGAACAAGTGAACAAGTAAGGTTGCATAGGTGAACAAACAATAGTTTGTAAAGATTTCAGGAGCAATAATGAATGTTGATTTGTTATTGGGATCGATATTTTTCGAAGAGTCAAGAGGTATATGCATGATTTTGGAAAGTATTGACAACACATTAATTGAGATAATATGTTTAAGGAAGATTCTTCAAGAAATTTCTATTTGGTCAAAATAGTTTATGGAGTTGGAACAAGTTCCAAAGTACATATTGAATCTAAGCCGATGTGGTCAGGAGAAAATAAAGAATGTATGGTAAGATGTGATTTGGGATGAAATAATTAATTTAGATAATTGGATTTAGGTTTTGTTAAGGCGGTGGAATGGATTTCTACTTAAAGGAAAAATAAAGAAGAAACTAATTGCTGAATGCCAGAGGAATGCAACATTGTAGAAGGTTGTGGTTGATTAGTAAGTGTTGGAATTGAATACGATCAAGGTAGAGTGTAGCATATGGTATGTTTTTTATTTTTAAAACTTAATTAGATCTGATCTAACATAGGTAGTGAAAATTAGAGATCATTTTCTATCTATTACTCTAACAAATGTAATAATAAAATCCCTTAATCGGGTGGATTCTAACAGGCCCTATTGTAAACTCCTCTAACCAGGTGCCATTCTAAAGAGTGTTTAAAGTCCTCTAAAAAGGCTACTCCTAATAGGACATAGATCCTAACAGGTCTAAAGGAAACTCTCTTAATTAAGTACCATTCAAAAGTGTTGTTGTAACCCTTAACTGAACAAGCTCCTAATAGAGCGTATTCCAGAATAGTACACAATTTGTGAGCATAATTCTCACACTGTGGTTTTCACCCTGATTGGGTTTCCACATGATATATCTGGTGTTAAATTTGTGTAGATGTGTTTTATTTGTTTGCATGTTATTTAAAGCCTACTCTACCTATTGTGATGAATGAATGTTTAAAAGGTGAAATTGCTTATCCGTTTGATCAGTTTGAATTGGGTAAGTTTAAGTTTGAATTGATGATTAGTGATTCACCCCCCCTCTAAGTAATCATTCCCACATTAACAATTTATTTAATTAGATATCAAGTTAATGAAAAAATAATTAATAACTCATGAAGGAATCAAAATAATGAAAACAACAAGAGAAGCAGAAAGAGATAGAAATCAATTTGTTAATGGAGTTCACCCAATGTTCAAGCTATGTCTCTAGGCTTTCTCATTTGCAAAGCCACTCCATTAAATTGATGCAAAGCTCAAAAAATGCTTTGTTACACCACAATGGTCTTTGAGTTACAATATAATTTTTACTGCCTTCGAGGAAGATTATTGCTTGTTAGAATATTTAATATTTCCTTGTATTTATTTTTATTATGAGATTCCTATGGAATCCCTACATGTATTTTGTCCTCTAGTTCAAGTGGGAGGAACTGTCATTTCTTGTATTTCCTTTATTAAGGAAATCAGTTTATCCTTCTTAAAAGGATGTTGCCACTTTGCACACACCTATTATGAATGTTGGCATTCATATATTGGTGAGATACTTAGTAACTCCACTCCTCATATCTCTCTCTCTCTCTCTCTCTCTCTGGTTTTGCCTCATTCTTAATATCACAAGGGGTTTTTATTTTCTTTTCCCCTTTCAAAACTTCTTGTCTCCTTATTGGCTCTTTTGGTGTATGCTCCTAGTTTTGCATCTCTTATGGTAACTATCTCTTCATCAAACTAATCTCTTGGATTATTGTTTACTTTTCATGCTCTTGATTTCTTTTTCCCTTCATGGTATCAAAGCTTGGTTAACTAATCCTTATTTTGAGTGAATGTGGATGAAGGTTACCATTTTGTGGAGCACACCTTCTTGAAGATTTTTGTTGAGAAGAGAGAAGCTAGTAGTCTTTTTCATAACTCATTTGTGTTGTAGGATTTTGTATATTTTTTTTCTAACTATCTTTGGAAGGCTTGCTGCCAGAGAGTTTTATGCATTCTTGCATTTAAAAAAAAAAACTTCTTAACCTCAGTTGAGAAACCGCAAGGTTAAAGTTTTTCTTATCTCTCATCTCTTTTGCAGGTCTCTTTTCCATTTTTGTGCATTAGTATTATCTGTATATATCTCACGATTGCTTATAGATTTGTACTAATCAATATAATTTCATCTACAACTTATATCTATTTGTGTTTACATTTATTTGACTATGTTTTATGTGCAGGTTAACCTTAATCAATCTTTGTTTAATATCTTTGTTCTTTATTTAACGTATCTATGTTATCTCTAGTTTTTATTGTGGGCTACATCTCTCTAAGTTTACATGTCATGTGTTTAAACTAAGAGATTTACATTTACAGGAGGATTTTTTTTTAAAGTTGCTTTTCAATGTTCCTTTGGGTTGGTAACTCTTCTCCAACTGTTACGTGTTCTTCCCAGTAGCATAGTTTCCACCATTGTTCTCCAAATGTCACGACCTTCTAATTCGGTATACAATAAATGCAATAAATTCACATCTTGCAGCCTTGCGTATCTTGTTCTAGTAGAGACATTTCCATGTCTCATTCCACCTAGTAACGTTCCACCATTTCATTACTTGCGTTACGTGGGACTACTTGCGTTACGTGGGACTCCCTTGCGTAACTCTTGGCTAGCCATATTTCATTATTCATTGCCACTCATAATTTCAAACCCAACGTAGAACCAATACCATATACCACAATTTTGGTATTTCTTCATCAAAATTGGACGCTATACCAACTACCCCACTGATCAAAGGATTAGTACTATCATTGCATTTGTTTCATATCATTCATTTCCTTCTTAGCATACGTTTCTGACTTATCATTCATTTCTGACTTATCTTAGCATTCGTTTCCTATCCGCTTTTCACCTCTTTGTGCCCACCTCTTGTCATCTCGATCAAAGTTTAGATTTCCAGTTTTGTAACGTGGTAGACACATTCACTAGGAACATTACGTACACCAGTAATGTAACATTATATAGAGTTGGTATACATAGGTAGACATGGAAGAATTCTCCCACCTCGTTTTCGGGCCTTGCCACATATTTGTGTTAGTTGACCATTTTTTTATAGTTTGAACATATCTTTCACTATTTTCTATAGTTCACAAATCTTTTAAACAATTTATATTAACATTTTTTTTAGTCTACAAATAATTTCCTAACTTTTTAATATATTTTTAAAAGATTTTAATTATATAATTCAACTTGTAATTTTTTTTACTTTATATTCATTTATGATTCAAACTCTATAAAAAATTTAAAATATTTCATAATCAATATTCATCTAATTTTAATAAGTTTTTTTAATTTTATTTTAATAGTTTCAATAAAGTTTTTTTGTTTAATGGCTTATATTTACGTTTTTAACAATAAATTTAATTTTTTTTTACTATTCAAACATTCATTAACGTCGTGTTAAATTTCATTTTCCATATCACTGGCATTAATTTATCATTGTTTCTTACTCATTATTGTTTAATCTTAACATTTTTTAAGTTCTTGTGTTATCATGTCTACATCAATTCTTGAGATTAAATTAAATAGTACTAATTATCATGCCTAAAAAACACATATTTCCTTTATTTTTCAATTTAAACACATGTTAGATATTGCTACTGGTGCATCTTCTGCTCCTGCTGCCACTACTGCTCAAGATGACATAGATGCTTGGAATGCTAAAAATGAGGAGGAACTTGGCCTCATTGGAATTTCTCTTAGTCCAGAATTATATGTGTTAATTGATAATTGTACTACAACTCATGCAACATGAGACATTTTGAAAAACACGTATGATAGTCTAAATGAATCTAGAAAGATTCAACTCCAAGATCAATTGGAGGATCTCATGTATACTAAATTCAAAACCATAGATGATTTTTTGTTGAAGTTTGATTCCATTAAAAGTCACTTAAATAGTTTAGGAGTTACTATTCATGATATTCGTTTAATTCATATTATTTTAAAGAAATGTCTTCTTGGGAAATTTCAACAGTTTATCACTAATGTGAATTCTCAACTAGCAATTTCTAGTTTAGCTACTCAATTAACCTATATCATTTTAAAAAATTTATTATGTCAAGAGGAAGCTAAGTTAATTCAATTTTGTACTCTTAAATCTAATGAACATGCTTTCGTGTCTAAAAATCAAAATCACAACTTTCGACCTAATAATCATAAGAATAATAATCATATAAACAACAATTTTCATTCTAGGCCTCAATATAACAACAATAATCATCACAATAATAATCGTAACAATAATCATAATAATAATCATAGTAATAATCATAATAATAATCATCCAAAGAATGGTCCTAATAAAAAATCCCATTGCACCTATTGTGGGAAAGATGGTCATGTGACTAACAATTTCTTTAAAAAGTAAAATGATCAGAAGCCTATGAATCAAAATATTCAACATAATCAAAATTCTCATTATAAGAAGAATAATGACAATTCATCTCGTCATGCTTTTACAGTAAGTTATAATGTTTCTAACCCTCTATAGTGGATTGTTGATAGTGGTGCATCTCAACATGTTACATCTCATAGAGAAGTTTTTGATTCCTTACATCCTGATACTTCAAATATTCCTATTCAATTAGCTAATCATCATAGTTGCAAAGTTGAAGGTTTTGGTGATGTTTCTATTCCTAATTGTAAATTGCATGATGTTCTTTATGTTCCTGAATTGAAAACTAATCTTTTTTCAGTTTCTAAGTTATTTCAATATTATCAGGTTGAATTTCATAAGGATATGTGCTATGTTATTGATCCTAAAACTAATCAATTTGTTGCTAATTCTAAATTGGATCATGATAATTTGTTTAAATTTTATGAATTTGCCACTTCAAGGTACTCATTGCATGCTAATGTTGACTTTAATATATGGCATGAAAGACTTGGCCACTTAAATTATGATTATATATCTTTGATGCAAAAAGCAAATATGATTGATGAATTGCCTCATCTGGTTTCTTCCAAAATTATATGCAATGGTTGCATGAGTGGTAAGATGCATAGGAAACCTTTTCCACATGATAAATCTTGGAGGGTACATCATAAGTTGCACCTCATTCATAGTGACCTTTTGGGTCCCATGGAGAATAACTCCATCCAAGGTTCTAAGTATGCTCTTACTTTTATTGATTACATTTCAAGAAGAACTTGGATCCTTTTTTTGCATAGTAAGGATCAAGTTCTAGATATATTTTCTGAATTTCATATGTTTGTTGAAAGGCAATCTGGTTTTAAGATTAAAATCCTTAGAACTGATAATGGGAAGGAGTATGTCAATAATCATTTTCATTCTTATTTAAAGTCTTTTGGAATTAAACATGAGCTTACTATTCCCTATAAACCACAACAAAATGGTGTGGTAGAAAGAAAGAATAGAACCATTGTTGAAATGGCTAAATGTATGTTGCATGCTAAAAATATGGATTATAAGTTTTAGGTTGAAGCAATGTCTTGTGCTACTTATATTATTAATAGGAGTCCTACTAAAGCTTTAAAGGATAAAACTCCTGAAGAAGCTTGGTCCGAAAGGAAGCCCAATTTGGAAAATCTAAGGATTTTTTTGTTCCATTGCTTATGTTCACACACGTAAACAAAAAGACAAAAGTTAGATGCTAAATATTCTTCTTATATATTTGTTGGGTGTGATGAACAGACTAAAGGACATAGTTTACAATCCTACTACTAACGATGTTCAAGTTACAAGAGATGTGTGTATTGTAGAAAATGGAGTTCATGATTGCTCCAATGTTCAAGATAAATAATTTATTGGAAGCAAAATTGTGGTTGTGGAGGACCAACCTCCTTCTCTAAAACCTACTCCTAATGAATCTCTTTGTATTGATTATAGTGATAATGTTGATGATACTAATATCTCTACTCCTCATAGTGATGATTCAGTTACTTCTAAGAGAAATCCTAAATGGTTTAAAGATTTAATTTATGAAAGTGATGATTACATAGCTAGAATGGGTGGTCTTGAACCTATGATAATTAATTATTGTAATTATGCTCTAATATCTTCTCTTATGCATTTTAATGATCCTCAATCCTTTAAACACGCTAAAATACAACCTCATTGGCAAAAAGCCACGCAAGAGGAATATGACACTTTACTTTCTTATAACACTTGGCATTTAGTTCCTTTACCTCATGGTAAGAATTTTTTTTCATGCAAATGGTTATACAAAACAAAATTAAATACTAATAATGAAATTAGTAAGTTTAAAGCTAGGTTAGTAGCAAGAGGTTTTCTCAAATTGAAGGATTGGACTATAATGAAACCTTTTGATCTGAATTATGAATCTGATTACAATACCTGGTGTGAAACTTGTAGTATTGTGAAATTTGACATAAAAGCTGAAAAGACTAACAACAACATTGCAAGCCAAAAAGTATCTCCATTCTATTCAAAATTGGAGTTATACAAGTTGAATGGATCCCAAGGGTCACACAAATCCCTTGGAATCAAAATGAAGAGTCATCGTAATGTTTATTACAAATAAACTATTAAAAATATCAAAATTTATAAAAAAAACTATATATAAAATTTAGGTCCACTTGGAGAAGGCATAAATTTCTCATCCTAGCTCCAAATTGTGAATCATTTGATGCGTTGTAAAGGTATTCAAATAATCTTGAATCAAATTTTGGGAGTAACAATGTTCCATTGCTACTCACGGGCACCATCCAAGCCCAGAAATGCACTGAAGACCCTCAAAATTGCAATTTACTAAAACATAGGAAATTTGGAAAAATTAGATTTCAGTATTTTCCCAATTTAATCCTGATCATTCCTCTCCCTTTAAGAGACAATGGGCCCCATTGCACTAATCTACTACAACAGATGAGGAAATTGTTCTTCAATTTGTTCCTTAGTAAACCACTTGCCTTGATAAGAATGCTGACCAGCTCGAACCACCTGATATTGAGGAATGTTCTGATTTCTCAAAGTCTTTACAATGGCTTCAGTAACATGGTCACACTGGACTGGAGTAGTAGTAGATGGATTTAACTCTGCAACTTGAATGTGTTCAGTAGCTTGGGAATGTCCAATAAAGGAGGAAAATAGGGTCTCAACAATTCCACATTGAAAATTGGATGTAGTCCCAAAAAGGATGGAAAATTAAGTTCAAAAGCATTCTCACCAACTTGTTTCACAATAGTGTACGGTCCATAACGAAGAGGATGAAGCTTCCTATTTGGTCCGTGCATGCACTCTTTCTGAAGATGTAACCATACCTTGTCACCAATCTTAAACTGATGAGGAGTTCTATGTTTATCATGCCTTTCCTTATACTTCTGATTACTGTGCTCCAAGATCTCATAAACTTGCTGCTGTAGGTGTCTAATGTTATCAATGAATTTTTTTGCTTTATCTACCTCCTTGTCACCATTCAATGGACTATTAGATTGTAGAGATGGTATTGCTACATCCATAGGTGCCAATGGCTGGTACCCAAGAGAAACCTCAAATGGACTGTGCCATGTAGTACTATGGAGTGCACGGTTGTAGTTGTGTTGCACATAGGGTAAGCTTTCATCCCATGTGCGAGGATGTTTTGAATGATACATCTGTAAAATATGAATGATCATTCGATTCACCACTTCTGTCTGCCCATTTGTTTGGGGATGGAATGTTGTGGACTTTGTCAACTTGGTGTCCATTTTAGCCCATAGTGCAGACCAAAATTCACTGATGAACCTGCTATCCCTATCAGAAATAATGGTTTTTGGCAAACCAAAATGAACCCAAACATGTTCAAAAAATAGCTTAGCAGTATCTTCTGCAGAAATCATCTTTTTACATGCCACCATGATAGCCATTTTAGAAAACCTATATACCACAACATATACACAATCATGCCCCTGCTTGGTAGTTGAAAGCCCAGACATAAAATCCATTGAAACAGACTGCCATGGCTTATCAAGAATAGGTAATGGTAAGTATAGACCCAACTTATGGTTTGCTGGCTTTGCAATTGCACAGGCAATACCAAAATGTCTTGCAACATGACTGTAGTAAGCTTCCCATATTATTTTCTTCCATTCCTTGGTGGGTACACATATGTGACCATTATGGAAAAGCAACCCATCCATATAGTTGTTCCCAAGTGGATGATTGATGACCACATGAATCTAACACTATTGTCAAACCTACAATTAGAGGCCTACTCAAACAATCTGCCACCTTGTTACTGCTTCCTTTTTTATGATGAATGTTGAGGTGAAATTGTTGTAGATAGGCTAACCACCGTTGATGTCTATCATTCTGTAGCTTCCCTTGTGTTTGCAAGAATAGATTTTAGTATTTCCCCAATTTAATCCTAATCATTCCTCCCCCCTTAAGAGGCAATGGGCCCCATTGCACTAATCTGCTGCAACAATTGAAACCACAATTCAATATTTTCCCAATTTAATCCTGATCACTTTTGCTCCTATTGCTAAGATGCCTACAATCAAACTAGTTCTTGCTTTAGCTTCTAAGATGAATTGGCCTATTCACCAAATAGATGTTAAAAGTGCATTCTTAAATGGTGATTTTCATTAAGAAATGTATATGTCTCAACCCCTTGGTTTCATTAAATATGGTAATGCACATTTAGTTTGGAAGTTAAAGAAATCTATCCATTAGTTAAAGCAATCACCTAGGGAATGGTATTCCAAAATCAATTCTTTCTTTATTTCTCAAGGTTTGGTTAGAAGTAAAAATCAATGAAACCTAGGGAATGGTATTCCAAAATCAATTCTTTCTTTATTTCTCTATATTAGACATACTCAAGATGATATTGTCATTATTATACTTTATGTGGATGATTTGATTCTTACTTCAAGTTCAAATTCTTTAATTTTTGATATTAAGTGTCAACTTAATCATAATTTTCAAATGACTGATTTAGGCATTTTACATTATTTCTTAGGAATACAAATTTGGCAAACCCCTAAGGGTATTTTTCTTTGACAAAGAAAATATGCTAAAGATCTTCTAGAAAGGTTTAAGATGAAAGATGCTACTCATGTTTCTATTCCATGTGAATTAGGAACTAAGTTGATGTTAGACATGCAAACTCTATTTGTGGATGCTATAATTTATGGACAACTAGTAGGAAGTTTGAATTATCTAACTCTTACTAGACTTGATACAGCCTTTAGTGTTGATTTAGTTTCAAGATTTTTTTCTAAACCACAACAAACACATTTCAAAGTTTCTAAAAGAATATTACGTTATATTAAAGACACTATTAATGTACATGTCTATTTTATGATGCTAATGTTGATTTTTCACTAAAAGGATTTATTGATTCAGATCTAGGTGGAGATCCCCATGATGGAAAATCTACTCATGGTTTTTTTTATTGGTTCAGATGTTATTCTTGGAAAATTAAAAAATAACACTCTATATCTCTATGTTCCACCGAAGCTGAATATAAAGGATGTACTAATGCCTCTAAAGAAGCTTTATAGATTAGAAGATTGCTTGAAGATTTGGGTCTACCTCAACAAGAGCCTACACCTTTGTATTGTGATAACCAAAGTTCCATTGACTTGGCAAAGAATCTTATTTTTCATGCAATGACAAAGCATATCGCATTTCAACATAATTTTATTAGAGAACAAGTTGAAGACAAGCAAGTGTCACTCATCTATTGCAAGGGGGAAGAACAAGTTGTAGATATTTTGACTAAGCCTCTTTCTAAAGAGAAGTTTGAATATCATTGTGAAAATTTGGGGTTGCTACCTTTTGATGTAAACTCCCCAAGTAAAGATTAAGGGGGGGTGTTAGAATATTTAATCTTTCCTTGTATTTATTTTTATTAGGAGATTCCTATGGAATCCATACATGTATTTTGTCCTCTAGTCCAAGTGGGAGGACATGTCATTTCTTGCATTTCCTTTATTAAGGAAATTAGTCTATTCTCCTTAAGAGGATGTTGCCACTTTGAACACACCTATTATGAATCTTGGAATTCGTAGATTGGAAAGTTACTTAGTAAATCCACTCCTCATCTCTATTTAAGAGATGCTCTCCTCTCTCTTTTGTACTCTATGAAGTTATTGTAATTCTCTCTCTCTCTCTCTCTCTCTCTCTCTCTCTCTCTCTCTCTCTCTCTCACAATATCACAAGGGGTTTTTCTTTGCTTAAATCCCCTTTCAAAACTTCTTGTCTCCTTGTTGGCCCTTTTGGTGCATTCTCCTAGATTTTCATCTCTTATGATAATTATCTCTTCATAAAACTACTCTCTTGGATTATTGTTTACTTTTCATGCTCTTGATTTATTTTTCCTTTCATTGATCTTCAAAATATTCCCATTTCTACAACACACTAACACAATCTTTCCAGCAACATGTTCGTGCTAAGCTGCTCCATCATTTTTACAATGCTTCCAAAGCAATAAAATAATACAACTCACTATTCTAAAAAATATGAGAATAAAAGCTTAAAGCATGAAGCCCAAACCAAGGCTTGCCTGTGTTCCTCCTGAGAATTCCCAAGAATTATCTATGAGAATTGTCTCTCAAGAGTAAAATTCCCCACTTTTAAAGCATTTACATATTCTATTTGGGGGTTAACAAAATATAAATTTCTCATATCACTTATAGTAAGCCCATATAGATTTTAACCAACAAAAATCTTTTACAAAATAAGGCTTATAAGTTTTTAATGGTCCCTCTTAATTTGAGCCCCTTTACAATCTTTATGCACTTCCTATTTTAAAGGTTCCTAGCCCATATATTGTGGGTTTGGTTTTTTTTTTAAAAATTATTTTGGGGTCTTGGACTAAACCCAAGCCCTCTGATTTTAGGGCACCACTCATTTTTAGACAACACAAAGGTGTTGTCCCACTAACATAGGTGAAGATCACAATAAGTGCATTGGTGAATGACATAAATAAAATTTAGGAGGTTAGTGATGAACAAATCTGTTGGCCTCCCATTTATCCTTGGCAGTGGCTAAGCTCCCTACAAAATGCACCAAAGACAAAAAAAATGTCAAACTTTTTTTTCCAGATTCACGAAAACACAATGATTTTTGTACAATTTTTTTGTGGTTTTCAACCACAAAATATGTAGATCATGAAGAAAAAATCATAATTTTTTTGTGAAAATGTATTGTATTTTCCATTTTTTGAAATTTGGTTAATGGTATATATTTTGTAGGGAGCTTAGCTGCCTCCTTTATCCTTTATCCTACATTAATACGTTTTAAATAGAAGCAACAACCTTTAAATTTTGAAAAGTGTGCTTGGCTTGGTGGTGGAGAGAGAAAATAGTAGCATGGGGATCATGTGTTCGAACCTCCTCAATAAACCTTTTGATGATCAAACCAAAGAAGATACATGAGTACCACTATTGATGTGTCATAATGTGGTTCATCCTCGCCAACTATGCTCACCACCTCAATATCCCACTACATGTCATGCTCTAATGATGCCATGTTAGCATGGTTGATGCCATTTGTACCTGATCAACCCATTTTTTGGACAACTTTTATCGGTCATATCTTTCGCATATGAACTCCATTTGACATGGTTCAAGTTGCATTCGGATTGTATCGATGAGATCTATGCACTGGGGCCATCTCCATCAATATTTGAAGACTTTCATTTTTTAGGGTTTTGAAGATCCACCTAGATCAACAAATCACCACAAGCACATAATAACCCCCTCAAGATCAAGAATGCAAACTCATCCTTGCCTCTAGTAACACTTATGACAACCCAAACACCCACAAGTCTAGTACACATTAATATAACCATGGAAACATAAAGACCCAAACCAATTTAACCATTGGAATCCACACCATTTATAAATCATTAAGAATGTAAACAAGGTCCTTCAACAACATGAGGCACACAATCATATTTCCAAAATATAAACGATAAGTTAAATAACTCATGACACAAAATCACCAAATCCCAAAACAAAGAAAATATAAAACCCAAATGACTAATGATGACAAGTTCCCTAATAGCCTTTGGTATTGAAACAAAATCCCCAAATACACTTTATCCCACACTTGATGGATACAATCACATCTGTGAAATCCAAAATCAAATATTTCATCTATAATCCAATACACACTCTAACACTTACATGTGACTTAAATACCTGAATTTAATTTACTCACTATATGTCAAGTTATTCAAATATAAGGCAACCAAAACATAATCAATTACACTTGACTGAATTACCCTAAAATATAGTTATAAACACACCTAAACATCGTAGTATTCCGAAGTTTATTCTTTTTAACTAACACATAACCATTATATAATACATAATGAAAAGCCTATTGGCTATGGACAATTTTTCCCCATGTATAGAATAAAACTAACAAGATATATTCTTACTAAGAAACGTTTGGAGCATGCACTCATTATCTTTTCCTACCGATATTTAATTTACCAATGAATATTGAAAAGAAGATCAAATACTAAATGAATTGCCTAAAATTATTCTTAATAAAGGAAATCTAATTCTTAGATTAATAACTTTTTAATTAATATTTTCTATATATTGAAAGCAATAATGATCCCTAATTATAAGAAAAGAAAGTAATATATTGCAATCACTTTGATACAAATAGTTTGCAATAAAGAATGGCCGAACAACACAAGAACAAGATGATCATAATAAAATAAATAAGTTTGACAAATAACAAGTTGTAATCTACAAAGGAAATGATGACGTAGAAGATACATGGTTTAAGGGAAAAAGATAAAGCAAGAGAAAATAGTCTACTGATATAATTCTTCATATCATTGCAGACTTCAAGGCAATAAATTATAGTTTGTTAAACCATATGATATTGACAAGTTCTAACAACATTAGATAATATTTGGGTTAAATCTAAAACCAAGATTCGAAAGGGCTAGCAAAATGATTATAGTTTTGAAAAGAGATCTTGGACTACTTAGTTTGAATATGCATTTACCGACAACCAAAATTATATGATACAAAAAGTAGCGACATAGAAAAGAAATAGGGCTAACGCTTTGATTATTTATGCAAGACAATGTAGCGATCTGAAAATGTTGATCTTGTGACATTTTACATATTGATTAAACATATGTTTTAATTGACTCTTATTCCTATTTCTAGTTTGAGATATCAATACATAAGAATAAGGGATGTGGTGGCTTATAAAGGTATCATCTTTAAACTTAAAAGATGAATATCACATTTACAAAGTAATAAATTTTAAACTTCAAGGGAACAACTTTTCTATCGTGAGGTAAGATCTTATCCAACTGGTTGTTCCTCTATACTTTTCTTCTACCTTTGATTTTCTTATAGTTCATGTAGATTGCAGTTTCTTTATCTCTCTTCCTTCTGAAGCCTCTAATTCTCTTCTCCCTCTTGCTAAAAATGACTCCCTTGCAATGGCTCATTCCTTTTCTGGAATAGTTATATCTAAATAATCATTTCTTTAAGTTGCACCTAGAACAAAAAGAAGCGTTCACCCCAAAAACTTGAAATTACAGAAAATATATACCCCAAGTCAACGACTCTACACTTTCCTCAAAAGCAACTAGAAAGTCATGCCCAACATCTCAAAAGATTATAAATTAACTAAATAATTATAATAAACTAATTAACAATAACACACAACAATTAATATTATCTTTTATCATAATTTAATCAATAATTGATTTTATCTTAAAAGTATTAATTTATTAATATAAGGTACATTTTAACCAACATGAGAAAAGTAAGAATAATCTATTAATTAAATCCAATTGAGAACCATAACATGATAAAAAGCCCACAAAATTGAACATGGAATGGTATTACAAAGGCTTGCAAGGCGATTGCAAGCTCACTAGCTGTAGATTTGCAATCACCGATTTTGCATTGATTTGTTTCTAGTTGTCAACGTTTTCAGCGTCCATAATTTATTTGCTTCTATGAAAAATGAGGTGCACATATTGAAGAAACGAATTAATATTACCCTGGCCTCCTCTACACCTATGTAATGGACGAGACACATAATTTAATGAATTTATTCATTTTCCGTGGCGGCGTGTGTACAATGTATCATAATTTTTGTTGTATTGTTTGCCTTGACATGTTCACCCTACATTAATGATAATTGATTTTTTTATTTTGCCATGACAAGTTGAAAATTCACAAGGTAAAAAAACAAAATATTTATGTGAATCATCGTTAATTGTTTAAATATATTAATCAACATCATTGTGCTAACAATTATTGATATTATATGTTATTGTTCAATCTATACATGTTTATTATTATGTGCTTTGTTTAATATTTTTCTATTTACTTTAAAATTAATATTATATCTATATTTATTATTATTTATTATATATCTTTGTTAGAAGTTATTAAATATGTAATTAATATATAATACATATTTTAACACAAATTAAATTATATATAAATAGTTATTATTATATATAATATTTTTTAATATATTTTTTGGATATTATTATATTATACTTTATATAATGTAAATTATTAAATCTATCTTAAAATTAATCTTATTAGTTGTGGATGGAACATTAAAAAATATTAATGTAGTTGGTGCATTAGTATAAGATATATTTTTTCAAAAAAAATACAATTGATTTATATTCTTAGAAAAAAATTAGAAAAAAAATTAAAGTAAAATATTTTTTTTTACAAATTAAAATCAATAATTTTTTAACATAATCCATAAATATCTTAATAAAAATTAAACACACCATAGATTGGTGAAAAATGTAGGTGGAACTCATATTATAAGCCAACCTAATTCTCATTCATAAGATTCTTTTAATGTAACATATGTCTTATTTTTAAAAGGTTATTTACCAATTATCTAAATAGCAATTTTTTGTTTAAAAATATACATAATATGAAATAGATAGTACATTATATCTTTATTTAAAAATAAATTATTCATTACTATTTAAATTATTTTTGAAATAATATTATAATTTATTATATTTATAATATTAAGAGTGCAATAATTATCATGGGTAAAATTTTAATATTATTCTATATTTATTTTATCTACTTGATATTATAATTATATCTATTATTATATATTATATATATATATATATATATATATATATATATATATATATATATATATATATATATATATATATATATATATATATATATATATATATATATATATATATATATATATATATATATATATATATATAAATTTAATCTAATATATTAAGTTAAGATATTATTTTAAATAATATATATTCAAATTTAGATAGATTAATTAGAGAGGTGTTAGTCATATAACCATAATATAATTATAAAATAGATACATAATCAAATAATAAATATATTGATATTAAAAAATATAATTATATATAATTATTTTTCATCTCAATTTTTGTCGTACACATTTGAGTGTTCTCTCTCTCATGTTTAGAAGGATGCATAGTTTTTTTTTTTGGAGGATGCATAGTTTTTTTTTTGATATAATGCAAAAGAATTCTACAAAAGAGAGGAACAAAGGATGCCATTATAAATTATAACAACTGTCACAAAAAACAACAACAAAAACAAACAATTGTCATTTGAAACAACAACCATAAACAATACAAGGTACAACTTATACCAAAGATTAAGATCAGCTAAGCATAGTTGATTTGAAGTTGTCACTTCAGAGACCTTTGCTGCACAAATAACATTATTTTCTAAATGACATACCACTTCACCTCATGTTCTATACAAATGTTTGCAAGTAATAGACTGCCAAAAAAATGTAATTGACCTTCCAAATCTTTTAGGTGTACCCAATGCACACCAAGGTGCAATTGCTAGTCTATGATATTTCATATAATTACTACACGTACTCCCCAAAATTAACCCATATAACTAATGATCCTTCTCCACCTCTCCCAAACACACTCTTACAATTTTGTTAAAAAAAAGGTGAAAAATGACATCCTATTATATTGTATAAAAAGTTATACGATTGAAAAACTTAAAACTTCCATGTAGACAAAGCATATTAGGCAAAAAAAAAGCATACTACATCAAAGAGTTTAACCTTGTTATGGAACATGGTGAATAAATATACCTAGGGACTGCTATTAAAGGGAAAGCGAGGCTATTAGTTACACAATTAAGGATGAGATCACATCACCTTAAGTGTGAGATCGATAGGTGGAAGATATCCAAGGAAACTTGGGAAGAAATAAATTGCATATTCTATAACATAAGAACAATAGAAATGGAATGACACTTCATCATCAAATGCACAATTTGTGAAGATATCTATAGCCAATACGAAAAAGGCTTGAAGTTTGACAACATACACCATCAAACATCTAAATTCCTTGTCAAAATTAATAATAGAAAGTTCGATATGGAAAAGAGCATGAAGTTGGATTAGAGGTGTTATTGTTTATCATGACATAACACATGCCTTACTAGACACTATTTTGTATGAAGAATAATAGCGTACAAAGACACCTTTATCTAAAAAATAATGATGACAGAAAACAATGAAACTCCAAAAACCATTTATAAAAAATCTAATGATCATGAAAGTTTGAATTGTCCTGCATACCTCCTTCTCCATTATGTACCATTAATGGCTGAAATCAGATCGTCCCATTCAAATAAATGAAGCAGTCGCATTCAAATAAGGGAATGCCGAAACGACATTGTATTATATTGTAGAATGTATGATATGTTTGGTTAGACAAGCTTTTCTGAGTGGAGTATAGCAGCTGCGTGTGCAAGGCAGTTTCTTTATCGTTTCTCACAAGCTTTCTCTTACGTCAATGCCAAACTTTTCCTAATACGATCCAAAGAAAATTTTGCTACGTCAAGCAATTCTTCACGGAACAACTATCAAATAATTCTGCAGCCTGTGTCGTTTACCATCACCGGAGCTGCCTATTTCTTGTATCAAACAAAAAAGGGGTTTGGAAATCGTAAGCTTAATTGGGCAGCTCCACTATTGGGTACCTAGTCATGTTGGCGTATAACACATTTGTTACGACTCTTGATTCCATACATTACCAGGTCTTATAAAAACCAGTAGAAGATTGATTTCTGGGTCTACAAAAACCAGTAAAAGAAGTCTTTTTTATTTCATATCATCGGAGAATGCGCAATGGGCATGGACGTGGGAAACATAGCAAGCAATTGGAGATCATTGCAGGGCAGCAACAACTGGGAAGGCCTCATAGACCCGCTCGATCTGGACCTGCGTAAGAACATACTCATCTACGGAGACCACGCGCAGGCGACATACGACGCCTTCAACAGCGACCGCCACTCGAAATACGCGGGCAGCAGCAGATACGGCAAGCGCGGCTTCTTCGACAGAGTGGGCTTAACGTCCGCCTGCGGATACCACGTGTCACGTTTCCTCTACGCCACGTCAAAAATGGACGCACCAGGGGCCATGATCATACAGTCCTTGTCCCGCGAAGCCTGGAGCTCGGAGTCCAACTGGATGGGCTACGTGGCACTCACAACCGACGCCGGAGTTTCCCTCTACGGACGCCGAGATATAACGGTTGCCTGGAGAGGAACAGTGCAGGCGTTGGAGTGGGCCGAGGATTTTAACTCGGGGCAGGTCCCGGTTTCGAGTCTCCTGGAGTCGAAGAACCATCACACAGGACTCGATGATTCTCGGGTGAGAAACGGGGCGGCCAAGGTTCAGCAAGGCTGGTACGAAATCTACACGTTGGCAGATCCCAAATCGCCCTTTAATAAAACGAGCGCGAGGGACCAAGTTTTGCGTGAAGTGAAGCGCTTGGTGGAAAATTACAAAGACGACCCGCATGAATTGAGCATCACTTTAACCGGCCATAGCCTGGGAGCTGCTCTGGCAACGCTCTGCGCATTTGATATCGTTATAAATGGGTTGAATAGATTAAAAAACGCAGATTCCCCCATTCCTGTGACTGTCATTGGCTTCGCGAGTCCGCGGGTGGGGAACTCCGAATTCAAGGAGTGCGTGAGAAATTAGCCCCCGAGCTTCGAATACTCCGCATTACGAATTCCCCCGATTTGGTTCCCCTGTGTCCCGATGATTGGTACGTGGATGTTGGCGTGGAGATTCGAGTGGATACACGGCAGTCGCCATTTCTGAAGGGGTGTGGGGACGCCGTCTGCTGGCACAATCTGGAGGGGTATTTGCACGCGGTGGCGGGGATGCAGGGGAAGGGGGATTTTAAGGTGGTGGTGGATCGAGACATTGCGCTGGTGAATAAATGGGTGGATTGGTTGAAGGAGGAGTATTTGGTTCCTCCGTCGTGGTGGGTGGAGAAGAACAAGGGGATGGTCCGGGGCGCTGATGGGCACTGGTGCATGCTCCAGCCCTTTGGATCACGATCTTCCACGCCCTGAGGACAACGATGATAACGCACACTAATACACCTGCCATAAGTCGCTATGAATCAAGTAATAGTAAACACCAGTGCAACTTAAAATACTAATGTTTTTAATTCAGTAAATTGTTCATTTTTTTTATTCTCCTTGAAAGCACAAAAGACTGCTTATCACCGTGGAGAACAGCAAACCTGTTAGTAAATTGTTAATTAAAAATGTATTTGAAATTGTTGTGTAATTTAAAAAATGAATACTAAGGACCATTCAAATGTGAAAGTTGTAGCAGGATGTTTATTTTGGTTACTAATATTTTGTTGGATTCAGAGATTTGGGTCTTGTTTTGCACCGCAATGAAACATGCTAGCTTGTTCAAATCAAATCCCTTTCCTAAGAGATAACAAAAATATTCGTAGTTTGTATTTGGAGTGTGTCTTACTTTAATTATGTCATTTGTCTGAAGTTCTTGTAATGTGCAACAGGAAAATTTGATTGAGATCAATTATGTATTTAAAATATAAATCATATAAGCATGACAGGCTAAGTATGGAATTAAATATCAATTTGATAGTATGTCTAAACTATATTAGTTTAATAAATTAGATGTATAATTTAATTTATCATCATGTATATCTAAATTCTATTTAAATTTATGATAATGGAATTGAAATTTTTATAAATAGTTTGGAATAATATTTTAAGCATGACAGACTAAGTATCAAATTAAATATCAATTTGATAGTATGTCTAAATATTTACTTTAATAAATTTGATGTATAATTTAATTTATCATCATGTATATCTAAATTCCATTTAAGTTTATAATAATTGAATTGAAATTTTATAAAAAGTTTGGAATAATATTTTAAGCATTACAAGCATAAATAGTTTGAAATAATATTTTAATTGATTTGTTTATATACAATATTTAATTTTTTTTAAAATAAATGATTATAATTAAATCTGATAATTTTTTATATTTAAAATTAAATATTTTAACAAGTTCAAGATCAACAATGTATTCTTACATATAAATTATTAATATTTAATAAGATACATAACTTTCCTATAAAGCATAAAGACTTATTTTGTCAACTATTACTTACTTAATGCAAGACCTGACTTTTCAATCCAACGACTCAAATCTTAGAATAGGCGCTGGACGACTATAGAATTCATCTGGACAGTCGACTTTTTAAAGTGACAAAATTTCGTTCATAATTTATAGTTTCTTGTTAACAGACGAATTTCACAGTTTCATTGTTTAGCCAGGGCGCTGTAGCCATCTTGTTTCTCGTGGTTTGTCCTCCGACCAGAAAGTCCGCCAAATCTGTCTACTGATTGTACGTCTTTCATTCCGCGTAATTAGATAGAAGAAAATGGTCTGCACTCAGCAGGCTAAATGCGCTTTGGACTTGAGAAGCTTCATGTCATCTAATAGGGTTCTAAAAGTCTTCCTCTAAATTCCATAATACTAGCTGAGTTTTTATAAGCATCCTCAGCAAGAACATCAATTACAGTGCAAGAATGGCCAAGGTCAGGATGTGGGTTTGTTCAGCAATAGTATGTGCGTTTGTTTTTCTAGGTGTCCCTACATCTGTGGAAGGCGTGGCCTCCATTATTTCTAATAATGTGTTCAATCAAATGCTCATGCATAAAAATGGTGCACGTTGTGTCGGGAACAACTTCTACAGCTATCACGCTTCATTGCAGCAGCCAATGCCTTTGAAACCACCCATGATATCACCACTCAGAAAAGAGAGCTTGCTGCTTTCTTTGCCCAAACACCGCATGAAACCACCGGTAACTAATTTTTTTCAACTTGTCTCACATTCATGGAAGCATTAGAATATTTAGTTAGTTTGTTGAGGTTACGTTGGTGTTAATACATGCAAGTGTATCAACAGGGGTGTGGGAAAATGCACCAGATGGTCCATACGCTTGGGGGGAGCGGTAAGCTCTTATTGCCTCGGTCGAAGAAGATACTATGCGATGACTATTTATGGCATGACATGCCCCATTCGCACATAACGAGGGTACTACTCAGGTCCCAGGCACGAATCCCCCATACTGTAGCGCTCCTGTGCCGTAGCTTCATAACTATCCTATGTTCGTAATTGGCATTTATCGTCTTGCTGCTATAGTTAATGGGTGGGTTGTTTGTTTCGATCGTGGTCTAATTGCTTCTCTCTGCGCAACAACCTGTCAAATGCATTTGTTCTAAAGTTCATAAAGCCTTCCACAAGCTGCGATGAAACTACAAATTGCTCATCTTAATCTATTTCGTCTCCATTCATCTTAAGCTTTTTTGTCGTGTTCTAATGTTTTCTCTAAGGATGCATCTGGTAATCTTCAAAGAAAGACGTGAAACTAAAAGAAAATATTTGGTCCATTACGAATAGTTTTATTTTATGTTTCCAATAAGGGGAGAGAGAAGGGGAAAGATTAAGAGAAAGGTACATAGATAAGGAGAAATGAGGAGAGCTATAAAGGAGGGGAAGATAAGAGATAGATAGAGTGATAGGATTAGAGAGATATAGATCTATAGGATGGGAGAAATATGGAGTATGTGTGTATATGAGTGAAAGAGTTAGTCTATATCTATGAAGAGATAGGGAGAGAGTTAGTATATATAAATATAAGAAAGTGCATAAGAAGGGAGATATAGGAGGAGAAAGATAGGTATAGAAAAGAGAGATAAAGAGATAGATGTAGATAAGTAGGAGAAATTTTCTACAACAAGTCAAATTGTGATATTGCTATCAGCATTCAACTCTGTAGTTTTTGAGAAACTCATTGAGCCATGTTTCATGAGTAGTGGTTAACAGGAACCGATCTCTCATGACAATGAATATAACACTTAGCACTCATTGCATCTAGGTGATGCTCACAAAGGTGAAGCACTGAGACTTCTTGGGAGGTCACCCATCCCAATACTACTCTAGCTCAAGTGTGCTTAACTATGAAGATAGATGTAACTTGAGAAATATAGAAGTTGAGATAGAGTGGGGGAAGGAGACAATGAGAGAGGGAGAGATAGAAAGATAGAAATATATAGATATAGGAAGTGATATATAGTAGGAGGTAGAGAGAGATATATATAGAAAGAGAGTATAGGAAATATGGAGTGAATAATTAGTTGTAAATAGAGAGGAATAGGGAGATATGGGAAGATAGAGATAGGGAGGGAGAAATAGGAAGAATGAAAGTGTTACACACACACACACACACACACACACACACACACACACACACACACAGAGGTGCATACACCCTTACTATTAGCTTTGATTTTTAGTTTAACAACCATATTAGATTAATTTAATCTAAATTATTATATTATATCTATAAAATAATTGTAAATCTAATTTATATTTTTAGTCTATTTCTATTTTTTAGGTTGTAAAATTTTTTAAGTCCATTGAAGACAATGCATATCCTATAATTATTACATATCATGAGATAACATCTCTTTGAAGAATTATATGGATAGATGTTCTACGAGTGAAGTCATATAAGGGATACTTCTTATTTATGAAATCACTGATTTCATTTAACTCATTTTGATCAAAGCATGTGGTCCTATTAAAGGAGTTTTTCTTCCATAATTTAAATATAATCATTTTTTAAAATGTAAATGTTTGAAAGTAAAATTTCCTCCCATCTTTTTGGACTTTAAGACTTATCTAATAAATTATAATATAAAATCTTAAAATAATGTATAAGGAATCTTAAAAATAATAAGCATACAACATAAATAAGTATTATATATAATATGAATAATAATACAATACTATAATATAATATAATATAATAATATACATAATAATATATTATATCATATTAATATAATCATATAAATGATAGTAATATATAAGTATGATAATTAATATAAATAATAATAAATATTTCAATAAGTTATATTATTATTAGTATATGATTATAAAATAAAATATTTATTATTATCAATTATATTTCTTATTAATAAAATTCTATTCTTATATATTATTTATAATACTTTTTCTTAAAATTATGAAATAATTATAAAGATGAAATTTATCTTTTTATACGTATAATACTAATATTCATTATAATATAATATAAATAATAAGAATAGAATATTAATTTTTTTATATAATATATATATATATATATATATATATATATATATATATATATATATATATATATATATATATATATATATATATATATATATATATATATATATATATATATATATATATATATATATATAAAATTAAAATGAAAAATAATATAATATAATAAATTATGTAATTTAATACATTAAAAAAATTATAATTATGTTGTATGTGATCAATATCATAATTATTAAGGTTTATAAGAATTGGTTTAAACAAAGAGATATATTTTAAAAAAATAGATCAATTTTTTTCTTAATTGATCTTTCATATTTCTTTGACGTACCTATTGCACACCAAAGTGTGATTGCGCTAGTTACTATTATTTCATAGGATTGAGAGATTTGTGTCTTGTTTTGCATGGCAATGAAACATGATAGATTGTTCAAATCATGCCGCTTTGGAAGAGGCAACTAAGATAATTATACTTTGTATTTGTAGTGAGTCTTGTTTCATTCATCATTTATTTGAACTTTTTTGTAATGTAAAAATTTGATTAAGATCAAATGTGTACGTAAGAGATAATTTTATTTATTTGAATATTTTGTAATGTGACAAGTTGATTAATAAAAGATAAATCCTATAAGCATGACAAGTTAAGTATTGGATTAAAATTTTCATTTCAATACTACATCTTGGTTACTAACAATTATGGCAAGATAGAATGGAGGTGCTTTTAGTTATGTACATATATCTTATAGGCTGAACAACACCTTAGAAGGCATTATACAGGGACATCGAAAGCAATCGACACAAAGGGATTGGAGGCTAGAAGTGGACACATACCATCTTTTCTATCAATATGTAATCTTAATCTTGAACAAGACCTATAATTATGAAATTAGGCAAAACTCCAGACGACCCTCAAAAGGTTTTGAAGTTTGATAAGGTTTATTATCGGTATTATAGCTAGAAATAAGGAGTTGAAGAAGAGTATTTGTAACATATCTCCTTTGTTTGAAATAAGAAGAAATGGTATCAATACACTGACATTATCCGTAGTTCTCTAATAGGTTGATTGTAAAAAAATGTAAAACTGAAAATCTTATTATTTTCATGGTTTGGGCAAGATCGAAAGTTTTCTTTGCCCAACTCTTTCCTATTGGTGCCTACACTGAACTGGGTTTGTAAATATTTAAAAATTAATAAAATATAACAACTACGACCCATTATCCATAAAAATAAATATTGGATTAAACATAGATTTAACAAATTAGAAAATATATATTGTTAATTTGAAAAAAAAATTCATAGTTTGTATTTGCAATGTGTCTTGACTTCATTCACATCCTATATTTGAACTTGTAATTTGCAACATGAAAATTTGATTAAGATCAAATATGTATGTAAAATATAAATTATATAAGCATGACAGACTAAGTAGTGAATTAAAAATAAATTTAACAATATGTTTATAATAATTAGTTTAATAAATTAAACGTATAATTAAATTTATCATCTTGTAAATCTAAATCTCATTCAAGTTTGTAATAATGAAATTAATTTTTTTTTAGATATAATGAAATTGAAAATTTATAAATAGTTTAAAATAGTATTTTGATTGGTTTGTTTACATACAATATTTGAAAATTTTAAAGATAAATTTTATTTTTTTTTTGAAAATTTTAAAAATAAACGACTAGAACTAAATGTAATTATTTTTAATATTACATTCAATTAAAACTTAAAATCAAGCATTTTAACAAGCTCAAGTTTAACAATATGCCCTTACATGTAAATTATTAATATTTGATGAGGTACATAATATTTTGTATAAGATCTAGTATCCACATACCTATAATGTACGGTAACTTATTTTATCATTTATTTCAAGTTACCTTTTAGATATATATAAGTTGATACTAACACAACTTATTCGAGAAAAAATGTATGTTCAACTTTACATAAAATTCTTAGCAATAATTGGAAATTAATGACCAAGAATAAAAGGTTTTCAAGACCCCATTATATTTCACAAATAATTTTTATTTTAAAATCTTATCATAAAATCTTATGATATTGAAGTATATAGCTTGTCCCTATCTAGACAAGAAACACCACACAAACTAGGATTGATGCAACATTCTTATACAAAACCCATGCGAAAGTGACATGCTAAAAAAGGAACACAAATATCATTTCTCTCAAGAATTTTAGGCTTCACCTTATACGAATATACCTCGTGGTGGGTGGAGAAGAACAAGGGGATGGTCCGGGGCGCTGATGGGCACTGGTGCATGCTCCAGCCTTTGGACCACGATGTTCCACGCCCTGAACAAAACGATGATAACGCAGACTAATTGCACCTGCCATAAGTCGCTATAAATCAAGTAATAGTAAACAATACTGTTAAGTAATATTGTTGAAAGCGTATTTCAGGAGCATTTCATTCATTAAAATAAATAAATCAATATATAATATTAAATTATAAATTCATTTAATTTTTTATTCTTTTTGAAAAATGGTAAAAATACGCATTCAAGAGTATATTTTTACTTCAGGAAATATCTAGTCTTCTAGATATGACTTATTTTATTTGTATTTTTCAAAATATAGGTATGGTAGTAGTAAACTCCACTAAAATTTAAAATAGTACAATGTTTTAAATCGATAAATTGAACTCATTTTATCTCCCTAAAAAGTACCAAAAATTGCTTATCACCGTTGAAAATAACGATCATCTTAGTATATTGTTAATTAAAAATGTATTTGTGGTATACTTTATAAAATGAATATTACCTGTAACAATTCAAATGGTAGAGTTGTAGCACGATATTTCTTCTAGTTACCATTATTTCCTTGGATTGAGAGATTTGAGTCTTGTTTTGCATGACAATGAAATATGGTAGTTTGTTCAAATCAAGGCCCGACCAAAATAATCATACTTTGTATTTGGAGTGTAGCTTGACTTCATTGACATCATTTATTTGAAGTTCTTGTAATGTGTAATATGAAAATTTGATTGAGATCAAACATGTAATGTAAAAGATAAACTATAAAAGCATGATAGGCTAGGTATCGAATTAAAAATAAATTTTACATTTTCCTTCAACACCAAAAACAAAGAGCTTGCTAGGGTGAGAAAGAGCATAGGCCTCTCAAGTTGGTAAAGTTTCACTATGAGAAACAATGGAGAGAGAGAGAGAGAGAGAGAGAGAGAGAGAGAGAGAGAGAGCTCTTGTAAAAAAATGGTTAAATGAGGAGATATGGAAGGTTGGACATTGTTCTAATGTCGGTGGAAGCACATAGGGGTGTTACACTTTCAAGAATCAGACAATGTCTCACAACTAACTCGGCCGCAAATATTTGCAAGATAAATGTGCAACATGTAGACATCTCCATAGTGCACACATGACCACGAATGATCTAGGTCAAATGGTTGGAAAAATGAGGTGGAAGGTGACAAAGCAAGTTGACGAGAGATGATTCTTATATTTCTAATTTGTGATGCATATTATGTACAAGAGACAAGGTCTGCCACTCCTCGTAAAATCTTTTATTTACTTATACATAATGCAAATGATTTGAATTTAGGGATATCACAACTTGGTCCTTACATGAAAGGTTGGGTTCTTTGTCAGAGATATAAAAATTTGATTATCATAGTGAACTATAATGGTTCCTACCTCTAGCCTAGCATTCAGACAAAATATCTTAAATCATATGACTTCTTTCGAATCATGAGTTGTTGTCATGTACTCTATTTTTGTTGTGGATAAAGCAACCACATCGCATGATCAGTTATTCATCGAAATGATTGTACCACCAAACATAGTGAATTTATGTATCCATTAGAGGATTTTCTATTGTTGACATGTCAAGTTCAGCCTAAATACACAAATCTACTATTAAAAACTTAACAATTATCCAGACTCCAAGATAGCTATGGTAACATAACAAATATTTCAAAGTACCCTATAGATACTTGAAAGTCAAGGTTGAGACACCTTTTCTAACATAAATAACATAAACCAAACACATAAATGATCAATATAAATTTATTATTTATAAGAATTTTCATTCAAAATAATAATGAACCTCCCAACATCCATAAATTTCTAAGGAAACAATTAACTTGATAGGTTATATAGACGTAAATGATTTTACCTACGAGAATATCCAAATTGAGAGACTTTCAAGAGCTAAAGATTTCATGATAACTATTAAATAAATCCCTTCAACAATTTCATGGATGCAATAGGAAAACCCTTGCCTTGACAATATTAGATTAAAATGTTTTACCATAAGCAACGGTAGAGTGGATGGCAACATGCAATATATCATTCTCACACCTCATTCCACCAGTAGAAAGAAATAGGGTACGATTAAATATTATTTTGACATGATGTAGACTTTGTTCTTCATAGTTTCATGAATATGTCTCCACAATACATTGAGATAGGATACATAAGCCTACCAAGAAGAATTATAATAATTTTGTAATTTGTATTTGGCTTTTGATAATCTGTAACTTGTAAAGAAGAAATTAGAATTGTGTGCAATGTGTTTATGGAATCTTGAATTAAAATAAATCAAACAATGAAAATGACCCATATTTGAAAATGCCAAACCCCATATGTTATTCAGCAATGATCACCAAATGGTTGGAAACACACTGTTAACATCTGATTCTAATGGAAAACAATAAAATCAAATTGCTAAAATTAGACATTATTGAAAATCTCAATCGCTATAGCATACATTTACAGTTTTATGTTTAAAATCTTATATTCCATTATTTTATGACACTATTATATCTTAGAATCATGACATGATTGCTTAGACACGCTATTCTTTATCCTTTCTCACAAGTTTTCTCTTACGACGTCCAGAGAAATTTTTCAATACGATCCAAAGAAATTAGGTTTATCCTGTTGCTACTTTTAGGGAATTCTTCACGGAACTATATATTAATTTGTGTCGTTTCCTATCATCTTAGCTGGTTATTTATAACTCTCATAGTAAAACAACAATCCTCCTTGTAAATTGTCAATAAAAAATGTATTTGAAATTGTGGTGTAATTTTTAAAATGAATATTAAGTGAAAATTCAAATGTGAAAGTTGTAGGAGGATGTTTCTTTTGGTTACAATCATTTCGTTGGATTGAGAGATTTGAGTCTTGTTTTGCACGACAATGATACATGATAGCTTGTTTAAATCAACCCCTTTCACATGAGGCAACAAAAATAATCATACTTTGTATTTGGAGTGTCTTCACTTTATTCATGCGACATACTTGAAGTTCTTATAATGTGGAATATAAAAAATTGATTTATCGGTAAGTAGGAGATATTTAATCTTGAAGGAAATTCTATGGTTATGTACGTTTGAGTTGGATTAGTATTGGGATGGGTGACCTCTTGGGAAGGCCTAGTGCTTTTCCTCTGTGAGCATCACCTATATGCAATGACTGCTATGTGTTCCATTCATTCTCATGAGAGATGGGTTATTGCAGACCGCTACTCATGAATCATGGGTCAATGAGTTTGGCTCAAAATCTACACAGTTAAATTATGATACCAATATCATAATTTGATTGACATCATATATATATGGTAAAGATAAACTATATAAGCATGCCAAACTAAGTATTGAGTTAAAACTAAATTTGACAATATGTCTATAATATTTAGTTTATTAAATTAAATGTATCATTTTGTATTCCTAAATCTCATTTATGTTTAGAATAATGGATTTGAAACTTTATAGATAGTTTAGAATAACAATTTTGATTGGTTTGTATACACACAATCTTAAAAAAATTTAAAAACAAATGACAAGAATAAAATGTGATAATTTTGAATATTACGTTCAATTAAAAATTTGAAACTAAATATTTTAATTAGCTCAAGTTCAACATATAAATTATTAATATGCGATAAGGTACATGTAACATTTTGTACAAGATCTAGCATCCACATTCTTGTAATGGATAATAACTTATTTTGTTATATATTTCTTACTTTCTAGATATATATAAGTCACTACTAACATAAACGATTTTGCTTGATAATATTCTGGATTAGATTGTGTAGGCATTTTTAACATCAATGTTCTAAATCACACTTTGTGATTCATCATCAGGATGAAATACTCAAATGAATCACAAATTCTGAAATGAATAACAGAGTGTGATTTGAAACATTAATGTTCAAAATTCCTATATAATCTAATCCAAATGATTATCAAGAAAAATTTGAATATGGATTGTGGAAATCTGATAGCATTAACAAAAATGATTCTTGAAAAATTCTATGGTAAATAAGTTACATAAAATTCTTAGCAGTGATTTAAATTTATGACCAAAAATAAAAAGTTTGCAAGAACCCATTATATTTCACAAATAATTATTATGTTAAATAAATTATCATATGGAAGTATATAGCTTTTCCCTACCTAGACAATAAATGCCACACAAACTAGGATTGATATAAAATTCTTATACAAAACCCATATGAGTGTGACATGCTTAAAAAGGAACAAAAATATCATTTCTTCCCATGAGATCTAAGTACCATATGCCCTCTCTCAAGAATTTTAGGCTTCACCTTGTTGGAATATACTTAAACTAGCTTATTAGTTCCTACCATGGAAAAGAACTCTTGCAGAGGGCTAAAACTGTAAATAGTGATTAATTATTTTGTTCATGACCAATGCCATTTTTTTATTTTCTTTTTGCTAGGTTTATCTTCAATGTTTGTTAAGGAAAGATGATCGAGCTTTAGCTATTCCCTGTGTAAAATGGTCACTGACAACACTTCCTTTGGCCAAATTGGAGGCCTCACAGGTTTCTATGTAAGAGAACAAGTGAATATCAAAGTGTTGGGGCTACCAATGTTGCAAAAGGTGTCGGGGTTTCTATTTTTCAGATGACCTTAATAGTTGGCATGTTTTTTACAAAAAGCGGGCGAATATCAAAGTTTTGGGGCTACTATTTTTGTAGAAGGTGTTGGGGTTACTATTTTTGTATATGGCATTAACAGTTGGCGTATTTTTACAAAAGGCATTAATGGAAACAACAATTGGCACTTTCCTTTTAACATGCAAGTGAGACATGTGCTACGTTGTTTACCCTTCATTCTTAGATTTTGGTGAGAAGGCATAATAAAAGGACACAATGTGTTAAAACACTTATATCTGCAAACAAGATTTTGTGATTCAGGAGGCAACAAAGATCACTCAGGTTAAAAAAGTACAGGACACTTAGGTAAAAAAATATAGGGCACATTGTAGACATCCGCCAGGTATGGTTGTAGTTTACTTAGTTTTTTATTATTTTGGATGTCATGTTCTTGCCCTCAAATTCTAGTATTCAACGTACACTTGCAATTCTTCATTTGAGAAATTCAAAAGATTGCTTAACATAATCACTATTTAAATTTGATACTCGCAAGAGTTACAACCAACCAGAATATTTTTCTCTCAAGACTAATAGATAACCTGAAGGAATTGGGTGTGCTATTTTATTTATAACATCCTGCAAGGAAATGCATTTTAGTCTCAACTGCTGCCCTTAATCCTATTACATATTCAAAGGAATTTAAATTGGGCACACTAAATTTTGTTGAGAAGTTATATAATTGCATATATAAATTTCCTAACTCTAGATCTTGAGGAAGGAAAATCAACTTTTTTTTGTCTCTCTAGATCTTGAGAGTGAAACATCAATCCATCAACCTACCTATCCTATCAGATTGACATCAATACAACATCAACCAAGTGATTATGTCTGACATCAAATGATATCAAAACATCATTAACTTATCCAGAGCATCAACAACATTTTATCAACCACAGTAGTTCTCATCAAATTCTCTCACGACCGGGGCATTTTCAAATAGATTTTATTGGGAAACAAATCAAAATTTCCCAAAATCAACCAAATC
This sequence comes from Chamaecyparis obtusa, assembly GCA_027943335.1. Taxonomy (NCBI): domain Eukaryota; kingdom Viridiplantae; phylum Streptophyta; class Pinopsida; order Cupressales; family Cupressaceae; genus Chamaecyparis; species Chamaecyparis obtusa. The sequence goes on from BSBK01007281.1 coordinate 470,165, forward strand.
ATCCAAAATTATTTTGATTCATTTCCTGAGGGAGCATACCATCATGTCGTTATCGATATCAATATTGTAATTCAAATCAATGATATTTTTCAAATTAGGGGCATTTAGAGTGCAACTTTTGAAATTATATCTTTGTCATCAAATCAATTATGAATCAAATTAGCCATCAAGATCAGATCAGATCAGGTATCAGTAATCAAAGTAATAAGACATTCTTTGAACCAATGCGCTTCACACATTGATTCAAACAGGGGCATTTGTATACACCTAAAATGGTCAAGCAAAATGAAAGTAATTAATTGAGGATCAAAGCATGAAATAATTGAAAATCAAAGCCAAGAGGATTAATTAAATAAAACAAATTAAGTAATTGTGCAATTGATTTTAATTGATTAATTGTATATTTAAATCTAAATCTAATTCAACCCATTCAAGATGAGACATGGCTAAATCAATCAATTAAATCAAATAATAAATCCAATTATTTTCACCAACAACACGAGGACAAAATGAAATCAACCAATGAGGTGAGAGTATTGGAATTACATGGATCACTCAAGAGGCTTTTCTATCTCCACCATCCAATTTGCCTTTTCTATCTTGACCATCCATTCTTGTCTATTTGTCTCATCATTTGAAATCATTGACTCAACTCACCTCTAATCATGAGTCAACTTAACTCAAATTTAGCTCACCTTCCTAATTTTAGGATTCCTTTAAATAGAAGGAATCAAGAAAGAAAATGGATCCATTATCTTAGAGCATCATTATTATAGAAAATTTACTGTGAGCTTAGTATTTTTATTTTAGAATTTGTATTGAATAGTGATCATAATGGAGTAATTTAGCACAATTAAGATAGAATAGGCATAGATCTTTATTTTCTCATTCCAGGACTGTCTCTAATAAATGCTAATATGAGATCATTTAATAGTTAGAGATCCATAGGATTCTTATTATCTTGATTTCAATTCAATTTTCTTTAAATTGTTATATTTCCTTACGTTTGAATTGATATTTTGATAAGATAATCATATGAAGGTATTTTACATACACACCTATTTTAACTCCTTGTAATACATAAAAATTTATATCCCTAAACTCGTTCGCATTCTTGGACCAAAAAATGATTTTTTCTACTTGATTCCATGTAACGTCCATATTTTCAATAACGCATGTATGAGTTTTTGACATTATAAGTTATATTTTTATAAGTTATTTAGTCTAAACTCAAGTTCCTGATCTCTACAGATGCTTCCTTCTTCTATGTTCTTTGTTATCCAATCAAGTAGGTTGGCCACAAATGTATTAACATCATAGAATGCACCAATAAGGTCTGATAATAAAAAAATACTTTCATGAGATCAAAAACCATAAACTAGTCATGAAACATGAAGAACAGTCAAATGTTGCCAAGAATTTGTAAGATTTCATACATGAAGCAACCAAATGAGATGCAAATCTAGGAGAAGGTTCAGAAGGAGTCCAAGAACACACCGTAAGGTTCACAGTTGTAAAATATCTAAATTGATCGAACATTGAAAGTAACTTGGAGGTTGAACTAACAGGAAAATAGAAAACAAATATTTTTGGTTGATGAAAGATTTCCAAGAACCCAAGACACTCCTCCATTAATTTAGTGGGATTTATTTCTATTACATTATCATTTATTTGTCTTTTTTTCTATCTATTTATCTATCTGGTTGTTGTGGAGGTGGAAACACCAAAGTAGGACTTGACTGAGGCAAGTCTCCAAACAACCCCAAATAGTTTTCATCTCTTGATTGTGTGCTGGTTTATTGGAAGCATTCAACCACATGAAGTGTTAGAGTAATAAGTTATTTTCTTATTAATTAAATCATATTGATTTAATTACTAAGTCACTTATTATCTCTTTCTGCTTAAGCTAAACTTTAGGCATATAATAATTAATTATTGTATTAATTATTATCATGCAACCTAGGCTTGTTCACCCTTTTAGGGTTTTGATCTCCTTTTATAAGGATTGATCTCTCTTGTAATATCATTTGAGAAACATTCATTTTATTGAATTGCAACTTTTGTTTTTGCACATCAAGAATGTCTCCTATTTCATGGATCCATGCGTTCAGACCTCTCTAGCTTCTTGCTTCTCTCTCTTTTTGTGACATGTGTTTACGTCCAAGTGTTCTTGGGAGTTGTGGGTTGTTTATTCATCAACTCCAATATGGTATTAGAGCTTCAGATCTGTTTACCTCTGTCCTCTTCATGAGAGATTCGGTCGTGTTCATCAGATATGCACTTTAGAGGGTTTTTTATGAATCTGGGGGAACTTCTCTTTCTGGTCATCTTGGGCTCAAACAAACCTGATGGTTGTGGAGCATCCAAGATCCCCTAGATCCATATAAAATTTGTCCAATTTGGACAAAGTTGAAATCTGTGGCAAATTTTTTTTTACAACCAGCCATAGCACAGATCTCGAGGTGATCATTGGTATTTTGGAGCATTTTTGGCTCAAACAGACCTCACCGTTGAGCTTGCAACGACCAAGAACCCTGAGATCCATCACCACATCCTCAACCCCCTCTGTCAAGTCCTATTCAATGCATAGATGTTATAACCATCCATGTCAGTAGATCTTGCTTGTTGTTTATAGATTCAGCGCTGATCTAAAGGTGGAGCAGGGTTGCTTCTAAATTATGACACTGTCTTTCATCTTGCTTTGACATGTGTTTAACCATTGCGATAATTTAGTAGTGCATGTTCTTCTATTAGGAGTCAAGGTGGATATTTAGGGTGCAATAGCAGAGCCCAAAGGACAACAACTAAAGGTGTTTCAAAAATTCCAATTTAGGCTCTACACAGTGATAGTGGAAGCAATTGGATAGAGGAATGGGACACTTCCCAAATTTTCAAAACTTTAAAGAGACTTACCTTGACACACTTATATAAGGAAATGAGAAAGCCAACTTCCTTATAAATGGAACAGTGAGCCTACATAAGCAAGGGCTGATAGATCTTTCTTTTTAATCTAGGAAATAGAGATTCAACAATTATAGAGTTCAAATAGAAAAGAAGACAATCAATTTATAAGGTGAATCCTGAAACGAGGATCAGCAGGAGTAAAGCTTAAGAGCTCTCTTGCATTTAGACAGGAAACTAGGAACATCTATTTATATGATGTATAATTTTGGAAGTGAACTAGGGTATTTCTGCATGCTTAAGCTGGCATTTTCTAGTTATTTATTCAGTTTCCATTCAATTATTTTACGTGCATTTAGAAATTTTGATATATATTATCTTTTGTATACTTCAAAGCATATCGTGGGGTATTTATTAATAGGAGGGGCTTTTGAGATATGATCTGGGATCTATGTGAACATGAAATCTATTTCCATTATTTCAAGAATGGCTTGGTAATTACATATTTCTTGTTGGCCTCCAAATAAAAAGGTCTCACATTGTAGATGGGAAGGTGTTCATATCCATTTTTTTGCAATTGTGATGATATTTTTTAGCTGTCCTTGTGTCAAAATAATTCAGTAGTAATACTATTATATATTTTTTAGCTGTTGGATCCTGATTGTCATTTGTCTTAAAGATGTCAACTAGAAGTATGACCTGATATGTTGCTAAATGCTAAGTGATAATGAATTCTATGAGGTCACACTTATAAACCTAATGACAAATATTTATTATTCTATGAGGTCTTGCATATATGTTGCCATGGTTGTCATCTAGATGTTAGAACTTTACAGGATAATATAAGATGACGAAAGCAGTGATTCATCGTTGAGATTTTAACAGCATTTCTGACAAACTAAAGCTAACACTGGGAATTGCCCACAATGTCTTGGAACATTTTAGGTTAACATAAATATTTAATTTTGTAGGAAATAGGATCAAATATGTTGGGCAATATCGGATTACAGGCACTGAATCATTGGATGCAGTTGGGACAATCCGGTTTGCTATAGAAGCCAAACTTTCTCCTGGGCCACCAATACCAAGTCTTCATCGTCATGGTGACAATGATCGTTGGCATGATGTTGGAGTTAGTGTTGCCAGTGGTAACTTTTTGGCAGCCAAGGTTGGTTGATAGGAATGATGAGGTTTAAGTTACTCATGTTATGGATGCATTGATTACAAAATAGGCAGAAAATACTAGTTGTATAGTTAACATGATGGTCTGCTTTTGAGTAATTTGGAGTATTAGAGTGCTTTCAAGTTACAGCTTAAGTAGTTGTTTTTGTTTAGTTTCCTTTAATTAGGTATGTGATATTACTCATTAGAATTCTTTGATGAATCTGAAGGATTTAATGTTTGGTCTGAGAGTGTAATACTTCATTGGCTTTTAACATTAGCCCATGAACGTTTTGTATTGTCTTGAGACATTGAAGAGGTGTTGTTAGTGGAATTGAATTTGTTGCTCTCACTCTACTATCCTATCTTATGTCACATCCTATAGTTCTATGACTTAGTTGATCACAACTGAAATAGGACCTTGGTTGTCTCTACTTCTGGTATCCGTGTTTCCTCCTGTTTCTAACTTACTATTTTCAGTTCATGGAGGCACCTTAAGGACTTATGTGCATATTCTAGTTTGTAAGTAAGGATTCTAGTTGTTTATCCACTTTATTTCACAATGTTGGTCCTCATGCAGATATGTCTTGCACTTCACCACAACGTGTGATGAATTTTTTATATGATGCTTCTTTCCTTATGATCTGTGCATATCCTTTACCAATCTACTTGAGTAAAATTTCTTTTTTGTCTGGTTAGTTCCTCTTGCATCGTGACTAGCTTAAATACCATGAATGATATGTGTCTCTTCTAGTGAATTCAATTGGGATTTGTAGTAGTCCAAGTTTGTTGGGGTATGTCATACCCAGAGAGTTGGATGTGTTATCTTTCCCAATTTCAACACTTTGTCATTTCTTCTGAGGATTTAACTTGAATATCTATAATAGAAGAAGCCCTAATATTTTTATCTCTTGATCTCATCTCATTGGACTGTAATTTATGCTATATTTTAGTTACCATAAATCCCACACATATTATGAATTCATGCTGCATTTGACACTGCAATGCTAATTATAGACAACCAATATCTTCAACTAAAACTAGGAATATATTGAAATGGTGCACCACAATTTTTTTTTAAACAACATTTTGGATTGGTCTCAATTTCGACCTTTCAACACTATTATTTTCGACCAGAATGCTATGCATTCGACTGTCTTTTCCATGAACAATCGTGGATAGTTTGACGCTATTTTCGACCAGAATGCTATGCATTTGATGGTCTTTTCCATGAACCACCGTGGATAGTTCGACGCTAAAAGTCCTAGTGAATGTCTCAATTTTGACCTTCACACCAATTGACCCAGTTGAGGTGGTGGTTTTATTCTTCCACTTCCAAGGGATTGTTGCAGTGGATAATTTGACCACTAGTCTAGTCAAAATTTTGACGATTAATAACCACGTAGACAATTCGATGAAAAAAGAGCGATGACAGTTTTAGTCGCCTATTCAACCAATTGTTGTAGACAATTCGACCTTTTCTCGTCAAAATTTAGGGAAAATTTTACTAGTGTCTTGATAGAGATTGCAACTTATTGCTTCAGTGATGTTCTACATGTTCATCCTTGTTCCTATTTTTTAGAACATTTAGTTTTTGGAGGCTCCTTCAGTCCTGCAGACTAGTCTTTGTCTCTTTTTGGAGTAGAGTTTTTCCTGTGTAATTTTTTCTATTTCTCTGCTTTTGAGAGACTCTTTTTTGTACTTGGGTACTTGATCAGGCCTTTTGTTGCCGAGACCCATTTGCTTTCAGTAGTTCTTTCTAATTTTTTATCTTCTCCCAAAATTTATCTTAAGGGGGGGTGTTAGAGTAATAATTTGTTTTCTTATTAATTAAATTATATTGATTTAATTACTAAGTCACTTATTATCTCTTTCTACTTAAGCTAAACTTTAGGCATATAATAATTAATTATTTTATTAATTATTATCACGCAACCTAGGTTTGTTCACCCTTTTAGGGTTTTGATCTCCTTTTATAAGGATTGATCTCTCTTGTAATCTTATTTGAGAAATATTCATTTTATTGAATTGCAAATTTTGGTTTTTCACATCAAGAATGTCTCCTCTTTCATGGATCCATGTGTTCAGGCCTCTCTAGCCTCTTGCTTCTCTCTTTTTATGTGACAAGTGTTTGCGTGCAGGTGTTCTTGGGAGCTGTGGGTTGTTTACACATCAACTCCAATATGAAGGTTTTCTTGTATTTAATTACCTTGTTTTTTTTTCATATTATTTATATATTATTTGTTGTTATATTTTTAACTCTTTATTTTGTAGGTTATTCAAAGCACAGACCTGAGTTTTCTCCACATTCTGGCCACTTTCTATTTTGTTCCGTATATGACTACATCACGCCACACAGACATCCACTCATTGCACTGACGTCCTTGGCTGAGATGCTCATATTTGGACCAAAGACTCTCTATCATTTGGCCTTTCCATTTTTGGAACAAAATATTTCTTCTCTTTATCTGTAATAAGACATTTCTATTGGTTTATCCTGTTTGAAAGTATCTGAATGTGTGTTGTGAATTTGGCTCTCAAGGGGATATAGTTTTCCTTTGGTAGGGTCAAATTTATGACATTATCTATCTATAGAGAGAGAGAGAGTGCAAAATAAAAATATAATATAATAATAATAATAATAATTTGGTATTATTTTTTCTTTTGTTAGGAGTTTATTGGAAATATAAAAATATAATAAAAAAATATATTAAACATAATAACATAATCATATCTTGAAAATAATAATTTAATAGTAATTACAATATCCTAATATAGGAATGAATTAATATTTCTTTTAAACACAAGTGCGCCCAAATTAAGGACGAAAGCTCCCTTTTATTGAAAATAAAATTAGCTTATATAGTGCACGAGATGGTGTTTATTCCATCCGCCAGTACATTGATTCACTCAGTTTGTTGAATAGAGAAGAGATCACCATACACACTAACAAAACAGACAAAAGGAGTTATGTCACAATTTCAAGTCCTCTAAATATCTCCAAGGCTTGTGAAATAATCTATTTTTTCTTGACATCTACAACATCAAAGACCTCAGCTGCTATAAAACTTTTCTTTGAATTTATAGTTATATTTTGAGTGACATTAATGACTTCTGGAATAATTTTCTCCTTGACCAAGAAATGAGCAATTTTTTATGCTCAAAAGCTCAACCCAATTGTCTTAGTATAGTTAGTGCAGAGGATTTCCATAACTGCTCCATCATGCACATGATCGCCTAGAAGTAGATTTGGGCCGATGATTTGTTCCACTACCACCCTAAATCCTTCCTCCTCAACCTTAACCAATCTGCATAGATGTTGTTAAGTATTGTCATCCTCACATTAGTAGTTGAGACCAATTGTTTTCTACTAGCTAGACCACAGTTATTTTGCAAAGATCAATATGTGATTATAACTATGGGCAAAACCTTTCAGACCCTATTTATATCATTGGAAAACTTTACAAGATCAAACCTATCTATTGGTAAATGTGTTGGGCTTTAGATTCTCGTCATATTAGGATATCTTGAGAAGTATGAAGTTGTAGTCATCTATAATATTGACCAATAATGATTTAATATTAATTACAATATAATAATATGACATTTTTTTAAGTAGAAATAAAATATGATATCTTTTAGCTTACTTTACCTAAATTCTTAAGATAGGTATGCTAATATGTACCAAAGACTCAATATAAATTAAAAATATTATAACATAATATTTTTTTTAATAAAATCGATAAATTAATGTTATAATAATTACAAACATAAATTTTAAAAAGACTTACTAAGATGACTTTAATTTTAAATTATATTAATATAATAACTCTATTTTTAAATCTAAAAATATCACAACATACTAACTTCACCAATTTTAAAATATTATAACCCCAACCCCAAAAAAACTCTATCAGAATCTTATACACCTTGACAACGTAGAGATTACCTTATGGGATTCACAGTAAAATGGAAGAGTTCAATAGCATGTTTATGGTAAACGTGCATAAAAGTTCATGCTTACCAATACCTCTCACAAATTCTATAAAATAAAAGAATGAGAAACTTGCAAACAAGTACAAATTTCTCCACCAGGTATTAGAGATAACCTGCAATAAGTGACTAAATAATTATTTTCTTTACCAATTGTCACCTACAACGCCGTATACTTCTAAGCATAAAAATTCATAGTTAAGCCATTGACATTGGAGAGTAGGAGCCACAACAAATTTTTATAATCTTTCTCCTTCGCCACAAGTTTGCATAAATGCTAAAACGGGGAAACGGAAAAATGTATAATATGTCAATCACCTTCCCTTGAGTAACAAATACGTAAAGAAAGCATGTCAATCTTCGAGCAGAAGGACCAGCAAAATGTTATCGACTCTCATAGGAATAACTACCAAGGGGGACACTTAGTTTTTTTTCCAAACTTTCCTCATATATTTTACGGTTTAGTTTGCTGGATAGCCACGGGTCTGCGTAATTGGGTAGTTATGTTGGCGTATAACACATTTGTTACGACTCTTGATTCCATTTACATTGCTGGGTCTTATTAAAAGCATTCCATACATTGCTGGGTCTTATAAAAACCAGTAAAAGAGCTCTTTTTATTTCATGTAGTTGGGGATCATGGATGTGGGAAGCATTGCAAGAAGGTGGAGATCATTGCAGGGGAGTAACAATTGGGTAGGACTGTTAGATCCTCTCGATCTGGACCTGCGCAAGAACATACTTTTATACGGAGACCAAGCCCAGGCGTCATACGATGCATTCAACAGCGAGCGCAGATCGAAATACGCGGGCAGCAGCAGATACAGCAAGCGAGATTTCTTCCCCAAAGTGGGCTTACCAAACATAGGCTACCAAGTTTCCAGATTTTTATATGCTACCTCCAAAATAACGCTTCCTGAGGCATTTCTGATAAAATCCTTGTCTCGGGAAGCCTGGACTTCGGAATCGAACTGGATGGGCTACGTGGCAGTGACTACACAGGGCGGACCTCAGTCAATTTACGGGCGCAGGGATATCAGTATTGCCTGGAGAGGAAGTGTACAGACGTTGGAGTGGATTGAGGATTTCAACCCCCAGCAGGTCCCGGTTTCGAGTCTCCTCAGTACTTCTCGTAGTTCTCTGGACGAGAGTGTTGAGAAGGCTGTGAGAGACGGATCCGTGAAGGTTCACAGAGGGTGGTATGAAATCTACACATCGGATGATCCCAAATCGCCCTTCAATAAGAGCAGCGCCAGGGACCAGGTTTTCGCCGAGTTGAGGAGATTGCTCGAGCTGTTCAAATTTGAGAGACGCGAATTGAGCATAACTTTAACTGGGCATAGCCTGGGCGCTGCTCTCGCCACGCTCTGTGCATTCGATATTGTTATAAATGGATTGAATAGATTGAATGATTCAGACTCGCCCATTCCTGTGACTGTCATTGCATTCGCCAGCCCCCGGGTGGGGAACTCGGAATTCAAGCAGAGCGTGGTCAAATTGCTTCCCGAGCTCAAAATACTGCGCGTTACGAATTCCCCTGATTTGGTTCCTCTGTATCCTCCTGTTGGGTATGAGGATGTGGGGGTCGAGATTCGAACCGATACCGGCGATTCGCCCTTTGTTAAGGACTCTGGAAATGCTAGTTGCTGGCACAATCTGGAAGCTTATTTGCATGCTGTGGCGGGGATGCAGGAGAAGGGGAAGGGGAAGGGAAAGGGGAATTTTAAGCTGGTGGTGGATCGAGATGTTGGTCTGGTGAATAAGCATCAGGATTGGTTGAAGGAAGAAGAGTTGGTTCCTGATTCATGGTGGATTGAGAAGAACAAGGGCATGGTGCAGGGCCTTGACGGCCACTGGCGCCTGGACCAGAATATTCCCCTTCCTGAAGATTCTCACAACTAATGTGTCAAATGTATTTTAATTTTCGTCTATGTGGAACTTGTAACTTCTTCAAAGTTAATCCTATAAGGGGTAGGATATGTAAGCTTGGTTTGTACCTTGTTCTGTGTTCTTTGCGATCCAATCAAGTAGATCGGCCACAAACGTATTAACATAATAGAATGCACCAATAAGGTCTTCTAATTAAAAAAATACCTTCGCTAGATTAAAAAACCAAAAACTAGTCGTGAAACATGAAGAACAATCAAGTGCTGCAAAGAATTTACAAGATTTCATATGCGATGCAACCAAATGAGATGCAAATCTAGGAGAAGGTTCAGAATGAGTCCAAGAACACACCGTAAGGTTCATAGTTGTAAATGAGTTATTAGTTGATAAGTAGATGTGATAGCTATGGTCAAAATTATGCGAGATTTTGAATCGACATTTAAAATTGCACTCGTCGCTTCATCATTAAGATGAGAGGATTGTTGTTATATTGATATAATTTATTTAAAATAAATCACCATAACAAGTGTTTCATCTAGATGTAAGATATTGTGCTATCAATGTGCATGAATTTAAACAATTATTAAAATTAATTATTTATTAGAACTATATCTTTTATGTATTTATTAAAAATTTTAAGTTTGTAATATAAGATAAAAGTCATAAAATAAAAATAATTTTTTTTTATAAAATTATAATTCCTAAACCTCATCTATTTCATGTCTTTTTCACCAACCAAATACTAATGTTATTATTTTAATTTTATTTTTAAAAAATTTAAAGGATAAACATGCAACCTACACTAATAGTTTTTTTTAGATTTTGTTAGTTCACATTATTTTAACATTCAAAATACATATTTAAATTTCAAGTACTTCAAGTTAAAAACATAAATTGTCATTGTTTATTTTTAATTTATGAACATTAGATTGTGTTTATATTTTTGTGAAATTTGATCTTTTTGATTTTAAATAATTTCAAGATGAATTATTAAGTAATAATTAAATTTTATTTATCAATATTTTCATTTATTTTTGCTATATTTGAATAATCTTAAGATGACTTTTTGATTGCATTAATTACATAATGTATGGTTTCATTAATTACATAAATGTTTGCATCTCTACTCAACAAGTGTCAACAAAGAATCTTCAATGTTTTAGAAGTTGATAATATTTTTTCAAATATAACATACTTAATTGTGCTTTTCAATGTTATCCCTTAACTAGAGACTAAACAAATTTAACCAATTAAGTTATAACATTTTGATAATAATTATGTTTTCTTAATTAATTATTCAATCAAATAATAACTTATACATTATGGATTTTAAAAAATTTAAAAGTTATTTTAGTTAGATAATATATATTTAAATTTAATAAAGCTATATACTTTTCATACAAGCATTAGCATCCACGTCAACAATTTAAACATATAATATTATTAAGTAAATGCACCTATTATATGTAGAAATATATTGATCATTTAATAAAAAAATAACAATACATCTTAACCTAATTAGTGAACTTGATCATAATTTTTTATTTGTACTAAATTATAGTTTTGTAAGCATAGTGTGATATTTAATTGCAATTTTAATGCTGTTATTTTATACTTTTCCAACAATCTTAGAATTGGTATTGGGACACTCATATTATTGAAAGATATTAATATTTATTTATATGATTCTCATTGCTAACTTGGAATATTAGTTGTAATAGCATTCTTACAATATCATTTTCAACACATTCCTCAATTTGGACATGATAATTAAATGATAGAGCATCTTGCATGTTCTCAATCAGTCTCTTATGAGTTTGGTGGTGAATTTGGATGCTCACCTTGGGATGTGGAATATTATGGAAGAGTTGCAACTCAAAGTTGTCTATTATGAGTTCACATAGATAATTTTTATTATTCATGACTTATTAGAAATTAATTTTAGTATTTCAAAAGATCCTTTTTTATTTTAAAAGAAATTAATTATTTATAAATCTAATATCTACAAGCTCGTAACTTTTCATTCTTTTAATTTTCACCAAAAGAAATCATTATTCATACACTAGGTACCTACTTGAAAAAATAATATGAAAATGTTTATTCTCTCAAATAAAAATAATAAAGAATTCATGTTGGAAAGGGTCCATAAGATGGAGTAGATTACCAAAAGCAACATTAATATAATTGGAAAAGTATTAGCATGCTTAATTGTGCTTTAAGTGAAGGTAAACATATTGTAAAAGGTTATTTAAATCTAAACAAGTTTGTCTTAGTCAAACTAGGGAGCGTGTGTGAGCTATTCTACTACAAGTAACAATTTTTATTTATTTAAATAGTGTGATATTTAATTGTAATTATAATGCCACCATTTTATACTTCTCCAACTATTTTGGAATGGATACTTGAGAGATATTATTATTTTATTATTCTCTTTGTTGACTTGGAATATTAGTTGTAATGACATTCATGAAGGAGGTGAAATTGGTGAGAGTTGTTACATTATTATTTTTACATATTCTTCAACTTGGGGATAATAATTAAGTGGTGGAGCATCTTACATATTTTCAATGGATCTTTTATGAGTTGGGTGGTGAAATTGGATGTTCACTTTGGAATGTAGGCCACTATAGAAGAGTTACAATTCAACTATGTCTATTATCAACACATAGATCATTTTTTCTTGTCATGACTTATTAGAAATTACTTTTAATACTCTTCTCAAAAGATATTTATTTTGAAAAAAGTTAATTATTCATGATCTTTATTTTGAAGAAAGTTATTTCTTTATACACTTAATAACCATGGGCCCATAACTTTTCAATCTTTAGATTTCACCCAAAGAAATCATTATTCATAGACTAAATACATACTTGAAAAGATGTGAAAATATTTCTTCCTAAATAAAAATAATAATAAATAATTCATATTGAAAAAGATCCATAGCGTAAGGTAGGTTAGAAAAAGCAACATTAATATAACCGAGAAATTATTAACAAGCTTACTACTTTAATCTCTTAACTAGAGACTAAGTAAAGTGAAGGCAAACATATTGTAGAAAGTTGCTTAAATTTAAAAAGTTTTTATTGGTCAAACTAGACAATATAATGTGCCCTACTCTATTGCAAGTATCACTTTTTTTATTGAAATAATATGATATTTAATTGTAATTTTAATGCTTTCTCCAACAATCTTGGAAAGGTTACTTAAACACTCAAATGTTGAAAGATATTATTATTTTATCATTATTGTCATTGTTGACTTAAGAATATTAGTTGTAAGGGAATTTATGAATGCCGTAATGTTTCTTCCTAAATAAAAACACAATGAAAAATAAAAGATGCATTCCTCCCTAAGAAAATGAAAAATAAAATAAGATACATTTGATGCGTTAATTGTGAGCGGAGGATTTTAACTCGGGGCAGGTCCCCGGTTCGAATCTCCTAGAGAGGAACTGTCACATAGGACTCGACTCTCGGGTCCTGAAACTGCTAAGAAGCTGGGCGGCCAAGGTTCAACACCACCATAGCCTGGGAGCTGCTCTCACAATACTCTGCGCATTCAATATCGTCATAAATGGGTTGAAGAGTTTGAATGACGCAGAATCCCTCATTCTTGTGACTATTATTAGCTTTTCCAGCCTGGGGAACTCTGAATTCAAGGAGAGCGTGGAGAAATTAGTCCCAGAGCTAAGAATACTTTGGTCTCCTACGAATGATCCTTGCTTGTTCTTTCCCATTGTTGATGCCAATTGTCTTAAATTATCATAAAAAATATGAACGTTATCAAATTTGAGAATCAAAAGTAATGAACACACACAAAAAAACATTAAACAATCAAATTCATTAGATAATTCGATTGTTAGAAGTGATATAAATATAGGAATGACTTACACTATTAAGAAGGTCGCAAAAATGGAGAGAGAAGACTAGAGGGAGGAGTGAGGAGTGAGGGAGGAGAGAGGGGAAAGGGAGAGGGAGATTGGGGAAAGGTGAGAGGGGTTCAATTTGAATCTCATTTACTTGTCTTTGTAGAAAGGGAAAGGGAGAGGGAGAGGGAGAGAGGGTTTCATTTACTTTATTTTGTATTCATTTATATTTTTTTTATAGAAGGGAAAGGGAGAAAGAGAAAAGAGAGAGAGAGAGAGAGAGAGCGCGCGTATTAAGGAGAGAGAAATTCTAAGAATTCTAGACAACAATTTCACCTTTTTAAATTTGATTGGAAGTCCCTAATAATGTTAAACCCTGATCATGATTTTTTAATTAAAACCACATATAGGGTTTTACACGTGTTAAGACTTGTAATTAGTCTTGGAGGGTTTCTCAACTTTATCATCACCAGGTTTACACATTATCAAGTGGATATTTGTAAAATTACCACCATAACGAACATGTACCTAATTTTCAGGATGAGTCTACTTAAAAAATTCACAAAAAAAATGAAATTAAAAATTACAAAAAAATATACAACTTCTAGTACTCACTCTTAACTATCTTTCTACCAAAATGTTTTTCAAAATATTAAATGCAACTATATATTTCCTGTTAGACACTATGTTAGACACTATTTATAATGTTGGCAAGCTTTACAAGATCAAGACCATCTATTGGTCAATGCGTTGGGCTTTAGATTCTCATCATATTAGGGCATCTCTAAAAGTATGAGGTTGTAGCCATCTATGATATTGACCAATAATGATTTAATCTATATTACAATATAATAATATGACAATTTTTAAAGTGGAAATAACATATGATATCTTTCAGCTTACTTTACCTAAATTCTAAAGATAATTATGCTAATGTGTATCACAGACTCAATATAAATTAAAATATTATAACATAATTTTTTTAATAAAATCCTGAAATTAATATTAGAATAATTACAAACATTAATTTTGAAAAGACTTACTAAATTGACTTTCATTTTGAATTATATTGATATAATAACTCTATTTTTAAATCTAAAAATATCACATCTTACTAATTTCAAACTGGTGGTGGATCGAGATGTTGGTCTGGTGAATAAGCATTAGGATTGGTTGAAGGAAGAAGAGTTGGTTCCTGAATCATGGTGGATTGAGAAGAACAAGGGCATGGTGTAGGGCCTTGATGGCCAATGGCGCCTCGACCAGAATATTCCCCTTCCTGAAGATTCTCACAACTAATGTATCAAATTTTCTTCTGCAGGCATTGGGATCCTAAATAAATAGAAATATAATTATACACATTGCTCAAGGGTGCTAATTCCACTTCTCCAGGTGTTGGGATCCTAAACGACACCGGAGTGCAATTCGTATGAATATTTTTTATTATATTGTGGTGACTCCTATTTTTTTTTCTCTTACCAGGGAGAATGAATTGGGATTACTTATGCTTGCAGGCTAATATTATTAGGATGCCACGACAGTTGTAGAATTTTGTTCAATATAAAAACAGGGCGGCGCAGATCCTTGGAGTTGATGAAACTGAGAGACTTGTTGCAGAAGGTCTTATGTTGATTACTCTGGGAGGAAATGATTATGTCAATACCTACTACCTCACTCGTGTCTCACTAAGATCAATTCAGTATAGATTATTGGATTATACTCAGTTTATAGTCTTAGACTATGAGAAAATTCTCAGGGTACATTTTCTTTTTCTTGGCATAATGTTGAATTTACTAATTTACACCCATTATTTAGGGCTTTAAAATGAAATCAAAATTACAAAACATACCATTGTTTAAGTTCTTTAGATTTTATGTTTCTTCAATTTATTTGCTTGACATCTTTGAGAGCTTTGATAAAATGTTAAATGTATTATTTGAGACCGTCTGATGATCCAAGATCAATGGTTGAAGTTTAATTTCGGCCCCAATTTCTTGAAGGAAACATAGTTCTCTAGGAAGTCACTAGAATGTTGACACATATCAAATTAGGGTTGTTAACTTGTCTGCAGAATCGTCACTCAACATGTTGGTATTGATAAGCATGACATGTATCAAACTTTAACCTGCACCATAACCATGATTATTGATTACAACGTCACACATGGAGGGTGGATGATGTTGCAACTTGCAGGGTAACTCGTAACTCAGTAAGAAATAAATGCAACTTGTCAGTGACAAGCAACATTCTTTAACTATCATCCACTCAACATGCACCGATTTCTAACATGTATACATTTATGGGAAAGATTTACAGGCAAATATGAAAGATTAAGGACAATGAATTTAAATTTCTCTCACGCATGCATTTATGGGAAAGATTTACAAGCAAATATGAAAGATTAAGGACAATGGATTTAATACGATTAAAAAAAGAATAATTAATTGCTAAGTATCGATCAAGTGCTATTTATAGACGATCTAGCTTCTTTCTTCCTCAATTCATCTTTGCTAGATAAATTGTTGTAGCTTCCTCTAGTTTAGGTCATTAGTTTGTAAATAATTTGATTTTTAGGTTTCTGAAGAATCAAGATTTAGATGGACACTCCTATTAGGCATAGATGCACATTTGAGGAGGCCCAGAAGGCCTTTTTGGGCTCCTTCTCGGATGAAACCTTGGAATAAATTTGTAGCAAGGGTGGGCCTTTCATAAATGAGGCTATTAAAATGATTCTAGATAGAGAGTTTCTGCACAATAAAGATAGACACCATGTAAACACAGACATTACATCCTATTTTTTGGCATCTCTTCTCGATCTCGAAGGAGAAAAGGTGGACATGTTGATGCTGCTGAGGAAGGTTTTCAAAGAAGAATACCTGGGGGACAATATTAATGTTGTCGTGTTCACATAAATAGGGGTGGGGATCCCTTGGGCAAGTGAAATACCCAGGCTTCTCCTCCCAGGCCAAAATGTGGCCATGCAACCTTTTATGTTGGGCATGAATGTTGGGTAGTTGAAGCGCCATAGGAAATGGGCGCTGATTGCTTTGGATTTTCTTCGTAAGTGATTTTTTCTTGACGAAGTAGAGGCTCAGGCTGGGCAATACTACTGGCTCAATGAATTCTCACAGTTAATCCTCTCTAGAGAATTCTACTTAGATGGAGCCAGAGGGGAAAATCACTAGTGGTTTTTTTTTTTATACAAACATAGTCATACCACATTTTTTAATTTTTTTTATACAATCATACCATGTTTTTTGGTTTTTTGTTTATAGTAGGTTTCTCTTTGTACTGGACAATGTAATTACTAATTTTATGAAAAAAACAATGAAAATTTTGCAAGTTCATTTCAATTTGCATTTTATGGGTACAAAAAATGATTCTTAGACTTCTCTGTGATTGCAATATTTTAATTAGTTACTTTATCTGTGTATTAGACATGTAAGTATGTTTTAGTAGAATTAAGGAAGCGATGGTATTTCCATTTTTAAATCTGAATATTTAAAATGTCATTGCCTTCTCGATTACTGTCAGGATTTCTAAATTAATATAATCATTAATGGAAGTTGTATGAACTTTTTACCCAATTAATTATCACTATAAAATTACACCATTTTAAATGTATTACACGTATCAAGTCTTACAATTGGTTAGTACTAGTAGGTTGTGTGGACACTATCCACTGGATGGTTGATAATGTATCACAGTTGTAGTTAATAAAAGAAATGTATTATCATTGACGGGTGAACCCACAATAGTGGGTTACACTTTTTTGCCTAAATGGACACTGAACTCACTAGAACATTTGGGGTCGAATTCTGACGGTGAGTTGCGACGACACTACCATTTGTGTGTGATTTTTATGTTTTTTTTGCAAGTGCCCCCGACGTTGTCATAATAGCGACGGTTCTGTCGTAATTGCGACACCCACATGATTATAAACAAAAAAAGAAAAAGAAAGGTTCATTTCTAATTTTTGTAAATTCAAGCTGCGCATGCAAAGAGGGAAAAGTTGAGCTAGGCAAGCAGAGGTAGGTGTTTATTTGGATCTTTGATCATTCCATTTGCTTCATGTGAGCTCGAAGCATCATGCTTTACTTCCATTGATGATTATTTACTTGCTCAAGGCCACGGGCCTGTGACTATTTCTTCCTTCTATATATTTCTTTGATTTGGTTATTAACACAACATTATAATGCTCACTGCTATATTTTACTTGTTTGGATCTTTGAGGACTCGTGTTTAACACTAGGGCATTATTGTTGGATCCTTGCATTTTTATTATCTACTTGTGCGCTGTGATGACCTAGGGCATCAATGATTAACTATTACTTGTTTTCAATTTATCGCATGATTGACTATCAGGCTAGGGCATCATTATTTGCTTCCATTGATGATTATATACTGTACTTGATTGCTCAAGGCTGCGAGCCTGTGACTGTTTCTTCCTTCTGTATATATCATTGCTTGATTTGATTTGGTTATTGACACAACATTATAATGTTCACTGTTTTATTTTACTTGTTTGGATCTTTGAGGACCCGTGTTTAACACTAGGGCATTATTTGCGGATCCTTACATTTTTATTATCTGCTTGTTGTGATGACCTAGGGCATCAATGATTAACTATTACTTATTTTCAATTCATCACATCATTGACTATCAGGCTAGGGCATCATTATTTGCTTCCATTGATGATTATATACTGTACTTGATTGCTCAAGGCCGCAGGCCTGTGACTATTTCTTCCTTCTATATATATCATTTCTCGATTTGATTTGGTCATTGGCATAACATTATAATGCTCACTACTGTATTTTATTTGTTTGGATCTTTGAGGACCCATGTTTAACACTAGGGCATTATTGTTGGATCCTTGCATTTTTATTATCTGCTTGTTGTGATGACCAAGGACATCAATGATTAAATATTACTTTTTTTCAATTCATCGCATGATTGACTATCAGGCTAGGGCATCATTATTTGCTTCCATTAATGATTATATATTGTACTTGATTGCTCAAGGCCACGAGCCTGTGATTGTTTCTTCCTTTTGTATATATCATTGCTTGATTTGATTTGGTTATTGACACAACATTATAATGCTCGCTGCTATATTTTACTTGTTTGGATCTTTGAGGACCTGTGTTTAACACCAAGGCATTATTGTTGGATCCTTACATTTTTATTATCTGCTTGATGTGATGACCTAGGGCATCAATGATTAACTATTACTTATTTTCAATTCATCGCATGATTGACTGTCTATGGCTTGATTATGCACATGCATGACTGTAGATGAGGATATGTAATAGGATATCATGCATTTCTTAAATCCCTTGGATCTAACCCCATTTATTTCCTTCTTGCAGGTTCTGGATCAACTAGGAGCACATTGGATTCACACCCTAGTCATCCTTCCATCATCTCTTCAGACAATGTCTGGTACCCTATTGTTCATGCTCATTTACTCATGTATGTTTGTATTCAAACTTATCTTTCTAGGAGTTGGCTATGCTCACGGCCTGTGTGAGCCTAGATTTTTTATTGTATCATTATCATTGTTACTTCATTATGCTCATTTCAATGCACCCGTGCTTATGATCTTCATATCTCATGAAGCTAGGGAATTATAGATTTACTAATTGCATGATCATAACCAGTAGCAAATGAAGCAAATGGAATGATCAAAGAGCTAAATAAACACCTACCTCTGCTTTTGCACACTTTCCATCTTCAAAGATCCATCCACAAAGCTTGGTGCTATCAAACTTCTTAACTCCTTTAGTTTTCCAGTAATACTCAAAATATTATCTGATGAATCCACATAAGCATAAGAGTAACCAATATGATCTTATAATCATAAGAATCAAGTTCAATTATGTAAAGAAAATGTGTTCACACATAGAATCACATGTAATATAGTCTCAGTTATAGTCAATAAATATAAACTCATCTATAAAATAAAGTATGATCCATACATACACAATAAGCCACTAAAGTATGCTTCATAAGCATAAGAGTAATCAAGTAGGAGCACACTAGATTCACACCTTGGTCATCCTTCCATCATCTCTTCATTCTTCTTTCCTAGAGTTGATGTTTTGGGTTGTTAATATCTAAGGTTGCCACTTCTCAAATCTCATGGTATAATTCAACTCAAAACACAAGATATTATGTCCTATGTTTTGGCATGACAAAGATAGTGTGACATTGCAAGAATGCTTTGCATTCCTCCACCATCATGTGATCCAACATTATGGGTCATTGATATAGATGTTATTGTGTTAGGTGATGCTATGTTATGATTCCAAAAATATCTTACATGTTCGCGCCACTTTTTGTGTTTGTTTGGCCAACATGTATATACTGCTTCATCCTTTGTGTTCAACTCAAGTATTTTTGGTCCTTGTAATGGTGTAAAATGATCATGGTTGTCTTTGGTTTGTCATTTTGTTTTGAGTTGATTTAAACCAAAGACTTCGACTTAGCCAAAAAAATGTGCAAGTCTACATTAGTATGTTGCTTTTTATTGCAATTATAATTAGTTTGAATGAACAAAATAATGACAATGCAATATTTGTTGATATAGCATCGAGATGACTTCGGTAAATGTGCCTGTGTCAATGTGGTGTTGGCCCATGCATGTTGAAGATGTCACGCACAACAAGTAATCCTGGGCATCAATTTTGGGGTTGCCCAAATAGGAAAAAGGTCTGGATATGTAATTATATTTTAAGTTTAAAAATAATGTGACAACTAATCATTTTAGGAAGAATTAAAGTAGATTTGGTATTGCAGGGAAATAGTGGATGTCAATACTTTTGGTGAGTTGATGAAACCACATTTACATCTACCCCATCTACATCTATACCTAATGTAGGAAATGAGTGCAACTTGTGCAAGGCTAGAGAGGTAGCTATTGCTGCCAAGATTGCTTCAATGGTGAAAGAAAAAATCATGTTTCTTCGATGCCTTCTTTGTGTAGTGTGTGCACTACTTTGTTGGGACCATATGCGTAAATGTGGTTAACAAAGGGCTATTGTATATACTGTAACTTTTTTAAAATTTCAAGTAGATATGTTGGACATATTTTGATAAACTCATGAACTTTTTTGTTGTTTATGACTTCGTTATAATTTTTAATATAAAATTAAAAAAAATTAAAAATTAACCTTATTAAAAAAATGGGGAAATAGAGAATGGGGAAATTTTACTATCATAGGACTCTTGACACCACCTCCTTAATTAGCGTGTTTCGATTATCTAATGTAATTGATTCCATCCATCGTAGTTTTTATTTAGGATCAGAATTAGTTCTCTGTGTCCTTTTTTCTTGTTCTGTCATTCATTGTCTGTTTCCAATGATTATATAAATATGATTGTATGCTAGTCAATGCCCAATGGAGTGGAAAATTTCTTATTCTTATATCACCAAAATTGAAAGTTTGTCATCCTTTGGCATTTGGGAGACACTTCACTTCATTATCCCATTCGGACTTACATTCTAACCAAACATATTCATTATGCCATTGATTCATTATACTTAAATGGAATACACCAAGAAGTACCAAATGATGAATTCTCAATTGTTGTAATGGCAAAGCATCAGAACCGTCCATTTTCGGAACTTGATTATTTGATTGATCCTCTCACCTTTCCTTACTTTGTAAATTCTATTGTCCCAATCAAGTTTTGATATATTAGGCCTTGAATTTGAATTTTTGTTCACTGTTTTATTTCAGCTTGATATTTCATTCATTTTTCATATACACAGAGAGTACACATGCTGATAAAAAATGAGCTATTTGATTTAGGTTTACTGTTCATGATTGTAAATGGTCAATATTTCTTATGGTACTCCTTGGTGTATTTCATTTAAAAATAATCATGTTTCTATGGCTATGATAAATGTCCCTTTGTGTTGAGAAAATTAGAGTTGAGAAAATGGTTGTTCAATGTCTATATTTGCAGGTTGCAAACAAATTATCCTTCCTCCACCAACATTTTAGTCAATGTACAAGTAACGTACGAGTCATTACATTCAAGAAAGACCATGTCTGACAATATCAACCTAGAAAAAAAAAAGGAGTATACAAAATTCAGTGTATGCAGAATTAGTTTTGCAAAATTGGCCATGTTGATGATGATTATGAAGAAGATTTAAAAATGCTTCCATACGAGCAAATTTATATTTTTGTGTGTATGGTTGTTATGCCATGGTTTTGTTGAGATAGAGATGTTTGTGTGTATATATATGTTTATGTTTGGTTTCTTTGAGATTGTACATGATTAGTCTTATGATGGAACATAATGGCAAGGTCTCTGATGTGTTGATAAACATTTAGATTTGTCTAAGCAGTACTGTGAGCTTTCCTATCACACATGTACTATTGTGAAAATCATCACAAGTCCATTTTTTGCAGGGTCTAGCTCCCAGTAATGCTTGGTCAAATTTGCATGTTTTTCATATGTTCCTTAGAAGACTTTTAATCTCACAAAAACTGAGAAAAATAAATGTAGGCATCATGGTCACAATTCTTCAAAGATACAACATAATTGAGTGGTATACCTAGACGATGCAACACAAACAATACTACTCCTTTGGTTCTAAGTTAACAATGTATGATTTAAAAACCATAGATAACGATGGTTGTTGGACCCTATCTTGATTTGTTTTTGGACCTTACACTGTCAACTTAGAGCTGCAGGAGTAGTGATTATGCTGCATCATCTGGGTATACACTCACTTATATTGTATCTCTAAAGAATTGTGACCATGCATGATGCCTACATTTATGTTTCCCAACTGTTGTGTCCTAGCACCCCTTATGACCCCTTATGACCCTTTACGATCCCTAAGAATACATCTTAGAGGTCTTAAAGTATTGTAAGGGGTCATAAGATGCTCCTACGAGGGGCCAGATGAGTTTTCACCTTCATGTGGTTGGCCCTGTTAAGTAGAGAATGTTAAACTATTCTCGAAACAAAGAGAAGCTCAATATTTTAAGGTCTCCATGAATGATATATATATACATTCTAAAAAATATAGAGTACAGTCACAATTACGATGGTCATTAGAGAAAGATCAACAACAGAGCATTGGACATGACGGATACCAGTTAGAACTCTCTGACAGGCATTCGTCGCTTGCACAACATTTCTGTCGTGCTGACATCGTAATTACGACATACACAACAAGTCCCGATGACAGTCAAATTACGACTGATGACATGTTGACCATCTTTGACCATGTTGTCAGACCCTTATACCATGTATATTGCGACAGTGCGTACCGTCGCAATTACGACGGACATCGCAGCCGTGAGTGCTATCGAAACCAAAATTGAAATAGTGGTTAGTGTCGCTAGGTCAATGGGGCCGTGTCAAAATTGGGATGGATAGCCGTTAAAAAAAGGACTCAAATGTTGTAGTGACTCTACATTTTAAAAAATCAAATTCAGATGCATATTGTCGTTAAACCATTTGAAATCAGAAGATAAGTAAATTAGAGTCTTTTAGGATTTTCTGTCTAGATTCTAAATATATTTTTATTTTTATTTTTTAATTGATTTGAATGGTTTTTTCTTTCTCCTACGAAAATAAGTATGTTGCTTAAAATATCATTTTCAAAGAATTACATTATTTTCATAGAGCATAATTTTTTTTTCTAAAATAGATATCAATGTGCTTCTTTCAAATTTAGTTTTGTAACATCCATACTAAGGTCATGCAATTGGTTTGATGACAATATCATTATTATTGCATATTTTATTAACGTTTGAAGTTGACTAAACCATAATTTTGACATACCTTGACTACATAGCTTATAACTTGTTGTGTATTTGTCCAATTTCATTTTTATATTTTTTTCATAGAAAGAGAACTTAAATACCTAGGGCATAGATATTTTTTAGATTTTTTTAAAATCTCATTCACTATTTTTCCATAAGTATCAAACATAGAGGTAAAGATACAGTGAGATATCTATGTTTAGTAAAACTAAAAATACCAAGTCATAATAAACTTAATATATATTAACATTATAATCATTGGAAAGATTTTTCTCATTACAACCTGACTACGTAGATAGGTTTTTCAAATGGATTCATTTGATCTACCAAAAGATAAAGTCGAAGTGATTTTTTGTCAGCATTTTAATAGGTGCAAAGGAGACTCCATTGTAGGTATGAATGAAGAGTATAGATGTTATATCCATTTTATTTTTTTTATCTAAGAGGCTTTGAGCTAACCATTTATAATTAATTCATTCAAATGGAACCTCTCAAGGCTTAAATCATCATATTTTATTAAAAATGTGTTATTTCATAGAGAATCAACATGTCTAAAAAAGTGTAACCCACTATTGTGGGGTCACCCTGACATTAAGTTTGAGCAATGTTACTTGTCATGATGTTTTTTCCAATTTCACAGACTCGTGCATTTAATATGAAAGATTTACAGAATTTCGAAGTCCAAAAATGAATTAATAAGTTTAGAGAAAGAATTTATGGTTTTCCAATTATAAGGTATGAGAATTATATGTGATTATAATTATCATCAACATTAAAGTTATAATCAATAAAAATTATCATTTTAAGTATACTATATACCTCTTCAACAAGGCTGTAGAGCAGCGAAGTTCCTCCCAAAATGTTAGTCGGGTTGTTTAAACTTTGTCACAAATTTGAACTTAATTGATTTTATTAACTTCTTTGTAAGGTTTGTCACATAAAAATATGAGCATGATTTGTTAATATTGATATAAATATAATTATAACATAGAATAATGTACAAATAAATATAATTATATTATAATAAATACAATATAATTTGAAATAATATATAATAATATAAATATACAACATAAAATAATATAAATATATAGCATAAAATAATATAAAAAATTTATTTGTACTAAATTATAGTTTTGTAAGCATAGTGTGATATTTAGCTGCAATTCTTATTTTATACTAGTTTTCAATAATCTTGGAGTGGGTACTTGGACACTCATATTGTTGAAAGATAATAATATATTTATTTATATGATTCTCCTTGCTAACTTGGAATATTAGTTGTAATAGGATTCTTACAATATCATTTTTAACACGTTCTTCCATTTGGACATGATAATTAAATGATAGAGCATCTTGCATGTTTTCAGTTAGTCTCTTATGAGTTGGGTGGTGAATTGGATGCTCACCTTGGGATGTGGAATATTATTGAAGAGTTGTAGCTCAAAATTGTCTATTATGAACACAGATAATTTTTATCATTCATTACTTATTAGAAATTACTTTTAGTATTTCAAAACATCCTTTTTATTTTAAAAGAAGTTAATTATTTATAAATCTAATATTCACAAGCCCATAACTTTTCAATCTTTTAATTTTCACAAAAGAAATCATTATTCATACACTAGATACCTACTTGAAAAAATAATATGAAAATGTTTATCCTCCCAAATAAAAACAATAAAGATGAGTATTGGAAAGGGTCCATAGCATGGAGTCAATTACCAAAAGTAACATTAATATAATTGGGAAAGTATTAACATGCTTAATTATGCTTTAAATAAAGGTAAACATATTCCAAACGGTTGCTTAAATCTAAAACAAGGTTGCATTAGTCAAACTAGGGAACATGTGTAAGCTATTCTATTGCAAGTAAATTTTTTATTTATTTAAATAGTGTGATATTTAATTGCAATTATAATGCTTTCATTTTATGCTTCAACAATTTTGGAGTGGGTACTTGAGAGATATTATTATTTTATTAGTCTCTTTGTTGACTTGGAATATTAGTTGTAATGACTTTCATGAAGGAAGTGGAATTGGTGAGAGTTGTTACATTATTATTTTGACATATTCTTCACCTTGGGGATAATAATTATGTGGTGGGGCATCTTTCATGTTCTCGATGGATCTTTTATGAGTTGGGTGGTGAATTTGGATGCCCACTTTGGAATGTAGGCCACTATGGAAGAGTTACAATTCAACGATGTATATTATCAACACATAGAACATTTTTGCTTGTCATGACTTATTAGAAATTACTTTTAATACTCTTCTCAAAAGATCTTCTTTATTTTGAAAAAACTCAATTATTTATGATCTTTTTTATTTTGAAGAAAGTTAATTCTTTATACACTCAATAACCATGGGCCCATAACTTTTCAATCTTTAGATTTCACCCAAAAAAATCATTAATCATACACTAGATGCATACTTGAAAAAATGTGAAAATGCATCTTCCTAAATAAAAATAATAAAGAATTCATATTGAAAAGGGTCCATAATGTAAAGTAGATTAGAAAAAGTAACATTAATATAACTGAGAAATTATTAACATTCTTAATACTTTAATCCCTTAATTAGAGACTAAGTAAAGTGAAGGCCAACAAATTGTAGAAAGTTACTTAAATTTAAAACAAGTTTTTATTAGTCAAACTAGACAATATAATGTGCGCTATTCTATTGAAAGTATCACTTTTTTAATTCAAATAATATGATATTTTATTGTAATTTTAATGCTACAATTTTATACTTCTCCAACAATCTTGGAATGGTTACTTAAACAAGTTTTGCGTCAAGTGAAGTTAAGTGAAATGCGACCCACATGAAATAAGCATAAATCTTATTGTACATAGCCTGGGAGGTGCTCTTGCCACACTCTGTGCATTTGATATTGTTATAAATGGGTTGAATAGTTTGAATGACATTGAATCCCTCATTCTTGTGACTGTCACTGGCTTTACTAGCCTAGGGAACTCTGAATTCAAGGAGAGCATGGAGAAATTAGTCCCTGAGCTAAGAATACTTTGGCCTCCTATGAATGATCTTTGCTTGTTCTTTCCCATAGTTGATGCCAATTGTCTTAAATTATCATAAAAAATATGAACGTTATCAAATTTGAGAATAAAAAATAATGAACACAAAAAAAACATTAAACAATCAAATTGATTAGATAATGCAATTGTTAGAAGTCATATAAATACAGGAATGTCTTACACTATTCAAGAATGTCACAAAAATGGAGAGAGAAGACTAGAGGGAGGAGAGAGAGGGAGAGAGGGGAGAGGGAGATTGGGGAAAGGCGAGAGGGGTTCAATTTGAATCTCATTTAGTTGTCTTTGTAGAAAGGGAAAAGTGAGAGAGGGAGAGAGGGGGTTCATTTTTAATTTCATTTATATTTCTTTGTAAAAGGGGAAAGGGAGAAAGGAGAAAGGGGAAAGGGAGAGAGACGGAGAGAGCAAGTGCTTCAGGGGGAGAGAAATTCCAAGAACTCTAGATAACAACTTCACCTTTTTAAATTTGATTGGATGTCTCTAATAATGTTAAACTCTGATCATAGTTTTTTAATTAAAACCACATATAGGGATTTACACATATGTGTTAAGACTTGTAATCAGTCTTGGAGGGTTTCTCAACTTTATCGTCATCAGGTTTACACATTATCAAGTGGGTATTTGTAAAATTACCACCATAAATTTACACTTTTCCTTAGCCTTCAACCATATAATATTATTTATATTTGAACACCATTTAAATATTATTTTTTAATTTCTTTTTATAGTGCAAAGTTATGTTTGACACACAAACATGTACCTAATTTTCAGGATGCGTCCACTTTAAAAATTCATAAAAAAATATAATAAAAAATTACAAAAAAATAAACAACTTCTAGTACTCACTCTTAGCTATCTTTCTACCAAAAGGTTTTTCAAAATACTAAATGCAACTATACATTTCGTGTGACAGACATCGGACACTAAGTTATTTTTTGCTAAAAAAACATAAAGGATTTTTGGTGTGCAAAAGTTTGACCCCCTTAATCTTATCTAATTTTGAAAAGTTTAGTAGTTTAGAAACTAGATTTAGAGTACTACAATTATTTTTCTTCTATTATCTTCAAGTCTAAAATTGCTTCTCCAAGGTTAGGTTAGCAGATTTCAGAAAAAAAGTTTCCACTTATACCCCTTTTTGTTTACCATTTTGGTGCGTTTACAGGTATAATAAAATAATTAATTCTTTCTACCTAATTATTTTTTTCATATTTTATTCCTATTTAATTTGGTTGTCTATCTATCTATATGTATGTATTTATATTTTGTATGCACTTTAAATCTAATACTCAAAACTCCTTATACTTAATATCACATAATAAGTCAGGTCATAATAAATATACATTCTTTAAATTATCAAGTGGACCTATTATATAGATTTTTATTAATAATTATGTCGAAGACATATTATACTCACATATGGATGCAAAAATCTCCATCAATAAAACTAGAAGCATTCAATTCGACATGTTTGTGACATTTAAATGTATGAACAAAAAATATTTTAATATTATTTTTTATTTTTTATTAGTTTTATTACTAGATTAATATGATAATATGCATGTATGTATATTTAATTTTTTTAAATATGTAATATAATTAAATAGTAGTATAATAATAGATAAAAAATAATATTATTAATTATAGGGGAGTGTCCCTACTTAATATTCACTTTTTTCACAAGAACAAGGATAAGAATTCATATAATATTAAAATAAAATGATATTATTATATAATAATAATTATGTAGT
Source organism: Chamaecyparis obtusa (assembly GCA_027943335.1). NCBI lineage: Eukaryota > Viridiplantae > Streptophyta > Pinopsida > Cupressales > Cupressaceae > Chamaecyparis > Chamaecyparis obtusa. The sequence continues at coordinate 498,567 of BSBK01007281.1, forward strand.
CTTAATCTAGATTTTTTTGTTCAAAATTATGATAGAAAAATAAAAACTTAATAATAATAATAATTTGATACTATTTTTTTCTTTTGTTAAGAGTTTAATGGAATCTAAAAAAATAATAACAAAAATACATTAACACATAATAACTGAATTATATGTAATAATAATTTAATATTAATCACAATATCATAATATAGTAATGATTTAACATTTTTTAAAATGTAAGTGCTCCAAAGGGGGAAAGATCTCTTTGATTAAAAATAAAATAAGCTTACATTGTGCACGAGATGGTGTTTATCCCATCCACCAAAAATTTGTTGAGCAAATAAGAGATCACCATACACAGTAACAAAATTAACAAAAGGAGTAATGTTGCATTATCAAGTCCTCTAAATATATCCAAGGCCTGTGGAACAATTTGTTTGTCTTTACAGCTATGCCATCAAAGACCTCAACAATAAAACCACTCTTTGGATGTATCGTTATCTTTTGAGTGGCATTACTGACTTTTAGGATAATTTTCTCCCTTACCAAGAAATGAGCAAATTTTGATGCTCGATATCTTAACTCAATTGCTTGAGCAACGTTGGTGCAAAAGATTTCCATGCTTGCTCCATCATGTGCGTGGTCGCCTAGAAGTAGATTTGGGTCGATGGTTTGCTTTACTACCAACCTGAAGCCTTCCTCCTCAACCTTAACCAATCTCCATAGTTGTTGTTAACTATTGTCATCCTCACATTTGTAGTTGAGACCAAATTGTTTTCTATCAACCATACCACAATCCTTCTACAAAGGTCAATATGTGATTATAACTTTGGACAAAACCTTTTGGGCCCTTGCTGGCAAACTTTACAAGATCAGGCCCATCTATTGGTCAATGCATTGGGCTTTAGATTCTCACCATATTAGGGCATCTTGAGAAGTATGAGGTTGTAGCCATCTGTGATATTGACCAATAATTATTTAATCTATAATCCAATATAATAATATGACAATTTTAAAAGTAGAAATAAAATATGATATCTTTTAGCTTACTTTACTTGTATTGTAAAGATTGTAAAGATAGGTATGTTAATACGTACCAAAGACTCAATATAAATTAAAATATTAAAAATAATGTTAGAATAATTACAAACATAAATTTTGTAAAAACTTATTAAATTGACTTTCATTTTGAATTATAGTAATATAATAACTCTATTTTTAAATCTAAAAATATCACTACTTACTAACCTCACCTCACGAATTCTAAACTATTATACCCAAAAAAAAAAAAACTCTATCAAAGTCTTATACACCTTGACAATGTAGAGATTATCTTATAAGATTCACACTAATAGAAGAGTCAATAACAAGTTTATGATAAACTTCAAAAAAAAGTTCATGCTTACCAATAACTCTCACAAATTCTATAGAATTCAGAAACAACACACAAATTCTATAAAATTAAAGAATGAGAAACTTGCAAACAAGTACTTAGTGCCCTAGATAACCTGCAATAAGTGACTTAATAATAATTTCCTTCACCAATTTGTCACCTACAAACGCCGTATACCACTAAGCATAAAAATTCATAGATAACATAATAGTTAAGCCATTGACATTGGGAAGACTGGGAACCACAACAATTTTTTATAATCTTTCTCCTCTGCCACAAGTTTGCATAAATGCTAAAACAGGGAAACGGAAAAATGTATAATATGTCAATCACCTTCCCTTGAGTAACAAATACGTAAAGAAAGCATGTCAATCTTCGAGCAGAAGGACCAGCAAAATGTTTTCGACTCTCATGGGAATAACTCCATAGGGGGAGGACACTTAGTTTTTTTTCCAAACTTTCCTCATATATTTTACGGTTTAGTTTACTGGATAGCCACGGGTCTGCGTAATTGGGTAGTTATGTTGGCGTATAACACAGTTGTTACGACTCTCGATTCCATATACATTACTGGGTCTTATAAAAACCAGTAAAAGGATTGATTCCATACATTGCTGGATCTTATAAAAACCAGTAAAAGAGCTCGTTTTTATATCATTTCGTCGGTGATCATGGACGTGGGAAGCATTGCAAGAAGGTGGAGATCATTGCAGGGGAGTAACAATTGGGTAGGACTGTTAGATCCTCTCGATCTGGACCTGCGCAAGAACATACTTTTATACGGAGACCAAGCCCAGGCGTCATACGATGCATTCAACAGCGAGCGCAGATCGAAATACGCGGGCAGCAGCAGATACAGCAAGCGAGATTTCTTCCCCAAAGTGGGCTTACCAAACATAGGATACCAAGTCTCCAGATTTTTATATGCTACCTCCAAAATAACGCTTCCTGAGGCATTTCTGATAAAATCCTTGTCTCGGGAAGCCTGGAGCTCGGAATCGAACTGGATGGGCTACGTGGCAGTGACGACACAGGGCGGACCTCTGTCAATGTACGGGCGCAGGGATATCAGTATTGCCTGGAGAGGAAGTGTACAGACATTGGAGTGGATTGAGGATTTCAACCCCCAGCAGGTCCCGGTTTCGAGTCTTCTCAGTACTTCTCGTGCTTCTCTGGACGAGAGTGTTGCGAAGGCTGTGAGAGACGGATCCGTGAAGGTTCACAGAGGGTGGTATGAAATCTACACATCGGATGATCCCAAATCGCCCTTCAATAAGAGCAGCGCCAGGGACCAGGTTTTCGCCGAGTTGAGGAGATTGCTCGAGGTGTTCAAATTTGAGAGGCGCGAATTGAGCATAACTTTAACTGGGCATAGCCTGGGTGCGGCTCTCGCCACGCTCTGTGCATTCGATATTGTTATAAATGGGTTGAATAGATTGAATGATTCAGATTCGCCCATTCCTGTGACTGTCATTGCATTCGCCAGCCCCCGGGTGGGGAACTCGGTATTCAAGCAGAGCGTGGTCAAATTGCTTCCCGAGCTCAAAATACTGCGCGTTACGAATTCCCCTGATTTGGTTCCTCTGTATCCTCCTGTTGGGTATGAGGATGTGGGGGTCGAGATTCGAACCGATACTGGTGATTCGCCCTTTGTTAAGGACTCTGGAAATGCCAGTTGCTGGCACAATCTGGAAGCTTATTTGCATGCTGTGGCGGGGATGCAGGAGAAGGGGAAGGGGAAGGGAAAGGGGAATTTTAAGCTGGTGGTGGATCGAGATGTTGGTCTGGTGAATAAGCATCAGGATTGGTTGAAGGAAGAAGAGTTGGTTCCTGATTCATGGTGGATTGAGAAGAACAAGGGCATGGTGCAGGGCCTTGACGGCCACTGGCGCCTGGACCAGAATATTCCCCTTCCTGAAGATTCTCACAACTAATGTATCAAATGTATTTTAATTTTCGTCTATGTGGAACTTGTAATATAGGGGTAGGGTATGTAAGCCCAGTTTGTAGTGCAATTAGCTGCTTTCTTCAAGGAGCACACTGTAGTCTCATATCACTCTCATCATATGTAGACCCAAAAACATATGGCTGGTGTCGTGGACTATAAAAAGATCTTTCCTTTCCTTTTTATCATTGTGGGATTTGAACTCTGAGCTCTCTATAAGGGCAGAAGTTCTTCGCCACTAGGTAAACTCAAACCATAAATAAGCTAGTGTAGTGTTTTTAATTTTCAGTTATTGATATTTCTTGAGTTTTACATGTAGTTGGTGTTGATAGACTCTTTGATACAATACTCTTTCAATTATGTGAATGTTTTTCCTAACCGAACTCATTTTATGGACCTTTTACAACATAAATTCTCTTTTGTTTTTATTTGTGAGAATAAACATTTTCACATTTTTTTCAAGTAGGCATCTTGTATATGAATAATGTTTTCTTTTGGTAAAATCTAAAAATTGAAAAGTAATGGAGCTGTACTTACTTATTGAGTGTATAAATAATTAACTTCTTTCAAAATAAAGATCTTTTGACAATAGTAAAAGTAATTCCATGTAAGTCACATTATTAGTGTGATATACTCTTCATATCAACACTTTCCCTATTATATGAATGCTGCTTTTTTTAAAAACCTAACTCATGTTATGGGCCCTTTACACCATGAATTCTTTATTGTTTTTATTTGAGAGGACAAACTTTTTCACATTTGTTTCAAATAGGTATCTAGTATATGAGTAATGATCTCTTTTTGGTGAGAATCTAAAGATTTATGGGCTTGAGGTTATCGAGTATATAAATAATTACCTTCTTTCAAAATAAAGAGGATTTTTTGAGATTAGTAAAAGTAATTTATAATAGTCATCATTGAATTGTGACTCCTCCATAATGATGTGCATTCCAAGGTCAGCATCTAAGTTCACCTCCCAATCCAAAAGAGACTCGCAGAGAACATGCAAGATGCTCCACCACTCAATTATTATGTCCAAGTTGAGGAATGTGTTAAAAATAATAATGTAGTCATTATTGCCAATTCCACCCCATTCATGAATTCCCTTACAACTAATTGTCCAAGTCAACAAAGATTATAAAATAACATCTCTCAACAATTTGAATGTCTAGAAGTAACCATTCCAAGATTGTTGTAGAAGTATAAAATAATAGCATTCAAATTGTATTTAAATATCACAATATTTAAACAAAAAGTAATTGCTTGCTGATAGAATAGCTCACACCATGTTGCCTAATTGACTAATACAACCTTGTTTTAATTTAAGCAACCTTCTATAATAAATCTACCTTCATTTTCCTTAAACCCTAATTAAAGGATTAAATTAAAAAGAAAAGTTAAGCATTTTAATATTTTTTAAATTATATTAATGTTACTTTTTCTAACCTATTCCATGTTATGGACCCTTTCCAATATGAATTCTTTATTGTTTTATTAAATGAGAGAATAAACATTTTCATATTTTTTTTCAAGAAGATATCTAGTACGTATGAATAATGACTTCTTTTTTTTAATGAAAATCTAAAGATTGAAAAGCTATGGGCCCATGGTTATTGAGTGTATAAATAATTAACTTCTTTCAAAATAAAGAGATTTTTTTGAGAGCAGTGAAAGTAATTTCTAGTAAGTCATGAATAGCAAAAATGGTCTATGTGTTGATAATAGACATAATTGAATTGTAACTTTACGATAATGTCCCCATTAAAAAATAGGCATTCAAATGAACAATCGCTTCATAAAAGATACATTGAGAACATGCAAGATGCTTCACCACTTAATTGTTATGGCTAAATTAAGGAATGCATAAACAAATAATATAGTAACCATTATTGTCAATTCCACCTTGTTTAAATGAATGCTATTACAACTGATATTCCAAGTCAACAAAAAGAATAATAATAAAATAAAATCTCTCAACAAAATAAGTGTCCAACTACCCATTCAAAGATTGTTGGAGAAGTATAAAATAATAGAATTACAATTACAATTAAATATTACACTTTTTAAATTAAAAAAATGTTACTTGTAATATAATAGCTCACACCATATTACCTAGTTTGATAATGCAAACTTGTTTTAGATTGAAGCAACCTTCTACAATATGTTTGCCTTCATTTTATTAGTCCCTAATTAAGGGAATAAATTAAAAGACATAATTAAACATGTTATATGTGAGGAGAAATTATCGACTTCTTCGACATCATTGAAGATTCTCTTTGAAACTTTTAGAGTAGAGATACAAATGTTTATGTAAGTGATGTAATTACATAAAAATTTATGTAATTAATGCAACCATACAAGTAATTTAGTAAGATGATTCAAAAACACAAGTCATCCAATGAGATGATTAGAAAATAACAAGAATAAATATAAATATTAATAGATAAAAATTAATTACTATTTATGGAATTCATCTCGAAACATGATTTGCAATTGCATAGGTCAAATTTCATAAATAAAACATAATCTAATTTTCATAAAAATACATCTTGAAATGATTTAAATTTTTATAGGTCAAATTTCATAAATAAAACATAATCTAATTTTCATAAAAATAAATAAATCCATCAATCATAAGTTTTTAATTTGAAACAATTGAAACTTAAATATATCTTTTGAATTTGAAATTATATAAATTTATAAAAGTAAATAAATTAGATTTTATCTTTTAAAATTTTAAACTATTTGCTTAGTGAAAAAGTTATCAAATAGAGGTAGCCTAAGAATCATAATTTTATAGAAAATTTCATTTTTCTAAATTGTGTTTTTGTTATTGTTTTGTAAACTTTCAAATTTTAATGAATTCATAGAGGATATAATTCTAATAGATAATTTATTCTTAATAAGAGTTAAAATTAATTAACATTGAAAAAATACCACTTTATAGAGATGAAATAATTATTATGACTATTTATCTAAATAAATCAAATTATATCAACACGCTAAGAATTTTCTCATCTTAATGATGGATCATCAAGTGTAATTCAAAATATTGGTTCAAAATGCCACAGTAAATTTATCTTGTATATATTATCTTCTAACATTAATTAAATAAAATTAATTATTTAATTAGCTAATCTAATCATAATCTTAACATTACTTGAATAAATTCCAAACATTGATTCATTTAATTAATCATTTTTTCATATTTTATTTTATAGTTGGGTTAATCTAGCTTTGGAGAAGAAAGATGAGATCAAATGGAAACAACCAAAGCAAGGGTGGATTGAAATCAATTTTGACGGAGTCTTGAAAGGCAATCCAAGACCTAGTGGAATAGGGTGTGTGGACAAGACAACAGAGGGAATATATTGAGATTGGAAGCTAAAAGAATTGAAGATGGAATAGATAATGTGGCTGAAGTTCTAGCAGCCCTACAAGCTGTTAGACTGGGGAGGAAGATGGGGATTAAAAAACTACATTTGGATGGGGGCTCTCAAGTGATTATGGAGGCAATAATAGTAGGAACAATGCATGCTTGACATTTAATAAACACATCCATATTATTCAAAAGGAATTTTTATTTTTTCTTTATGAATTTAATATCACCCACATTAAACTATTGAGAAATTAGTTAGATAAAAATTAATTAGCTATTGACTAACTACTTGAATAACCCTCATCATCATTAACCAAGCCAAATTAATTAGTTAATTGATTAATTACTTCTACTAATTTTTGTGAAAGGACTTCAATTGAATACACTATCATTTTCTATTACCATAAAATACTAAATGAAAAAAATCAATATCAATTTTTAATAATTATTGAAATTAATCTATTATAGAGGATGAGGTGGGATTATGCCCTTAGTCTGCTTGAAGTTTTAGTTTGATACAATGGATTGAACAAATGGGCAGCTACGACAGAGGCTGCAGAATTATTAGATAGTTGTTCCGTGAAGAATTTCCTAAAGTAGGCAAAAGGATACCACTGATTTCTTTGAGAATATTTGTATGGACGTAAAAGGAAACTTGTGAGAAAGGATAAAGAATACTTCTATCCTCCCACGCCTGCCTGCACATGCACCGGCATACAAAATAGAATGTCTAAGAAATCACTGTCACGATTCTAAAAGATAATAGTAGGTCATAAAAAAAAATGGAATAGAAGATTTTAAGCATACGAAACTGTAAGTGATTGGGATTTACGATTATGGTTAATTTTTAGCATTTTGATTTTATTGGTTTTCATTATGATCATATCATGGGCTATTTCCTGCCATTCAATGATCATTGTTTTGATTTTATTGGTTAATTATGGGCTATTTCCTGCTATTCAATGATCATTGTTTTGATTGAGTAAATTGGGAAGAGTCCGAATTTATGTATATATTAGTTTTTGTTTGATGATCATTGTTGAATAACATATGGAGTTCGACATTTTCAAACATGTGTAATTTTCAATTATTTTAATTCAAGATTTCAAAAACAAATTGCAAACAATACAACTTACAAAATGATTATAATTTTTCTCAATATATTTCTCTATGCTATTTTGAAGTATTGTCGAGACTTTTTGTTCGTGTCTTATGTCATTCTATTAGTGAAATGAGGAATGGAGAATGATATATTGCATGTTGCATCCACTTCACCCTTCCATCATTTGTTTGATATTTAATTATAAATTGTTTGATTTTTTTTAATTTTATTTAAGAGGGATTTTTTTTTTGCACGGTTGTCTATAAGATCCACCCACATTTTAAAATAGATATATTTTGACTTATGTCACCTAAATTTTATTAAATATAGGTATGCTATTAGTAAATCATTTTAATCTAATATTGAAAAGGCATGGATTTTTCTAGGCATCTATAAAATTGCATTTAGAGATTTATCTAATAGTTCTCATGGGCCCTTTAGCTCTTGAAAGTCTCTCGATTTGGATACATTTGTAGATAAAATCACTTAGGTAGATAAAATCATTTAGGTCTAATTTAGTTGTTTGCTTGGAAATTTATGGATGTTTAGAGGTCTATTTTTATTTTTGAAAGAATTTTTTTTGAAAGTTTGTTTATATGGATCATTTATGTATTTGGTTTGCATTGTTTTTGTTGGGAAAAGTGTTTTGATCTTGGCTTTCAAGTATTTGTGATGTACATTGGTGTATTATTTATGTTATCATGTTATCCTAGAGGCCAGACAATTACAAAGTTTTTATTAATGAATTTGTGAATTTAGATTGAACTAGACATGCCAGCAATAGAAGATCCACTAGTGGATATATAAATTTATTAGGTTTGGTGGTACAATCATTTGGATGAACAAGTGATGGGCTATTTTTTATTTGTCCACTACAAAAATAGAGTACATGGCATCAATTCATGATTATAAAGAAGCCATGTGGATTAAGATATTTTGTTTAGATTTTAGGCAAGAGGTAATGTATATCTCTATACAGACAACCCAAGATTCATGCGACATTCATCCACTTGGGCCCCTTCTTTTCGGGTGGGAGATCACATTGGGACATGCCCCTTTTATTTCTAATTGTAGGCTTTTCTTTTTATGGACACATTGTGGGTCTGCAAAAATTTGGAGGTAATGGTGTGGGTTCCCCTTGTTAGAAACCCCATTGTTGCGACACGTGTCAGAGCGCCTTTTGAAAAAAGTTTTTTTTATCACCTATGGACCTTTCAATGATTGCGCCTTCTGATTACTAGCATGCCAATGGAATTTTCCTCGATGGCCATAGTAATGATGTTTTCGAGTGGTTGCCTTTCCAAGGGGCAAATTGATTTGGGGAATATTTTATGGTTGTAGTGGGTATTATTAAAAGGGGGGAATTGTTTCTTTTTAGGGAGGTTGGATTTTTAATATTCATCTATAGAAACTTATGTTTTTACTAGAAATACTAGTTGTTCTTGATATTATTTTGGCATATCATACTTGCAAACTTTATTTCTAATCAATTTTATGTTAATTAAAAGTTTGAATTTTAGATTTTCATTAATACTAAATATACCTGAAATCTATGTCATTTGAAGTAGTGGTTATCTTATAAGACTCTGACATTTATGTATGAGATTACTTTTAGCATGATGAACCATGTTAAATACTGTTCCCGTTAAAAGTAATTGAGTTGCAGAAAGTGTTCCATGTCTATGATGGTCTCAAGAGAAAATAGATGAATAGGATATCATTGAATGCATTTACTATTTCCAGGCTTTTATAGATCCACCCATAAAATTATATGAATATTTTAACTTTTGTTTAGGATCTAGTTATTCTCTTCTCATTTTCAAATATGAAGGGATTGTGATATACTATGCCAAATTGTGAGATAGTATTTTTATTTTGATCTAAATGGCTTGTCTCTTTTCGTTAATGAGAAGCTTTGGAGTCAATAGTGAAATGATCCAGTACTGCATCACCTTATTTTAGTTTCATATCAGTTTTCCTCTCTTTCCATCTCCCCATGTTCATGGAGATCCAACTCCTCAACTATGAAGATTGTTTCGAATGGTAGCATGTTCGTCCCACATCATTTAAACATTCCATAAGATCTATTACCTTTCTAGGTTGCAAAAATCAAGATTAACAATTCCTTTTTTTGATACGCCCGATGGGACAAGCCATCGTATTAACTGATTTAAAATACATGTATAAGCCACAGGCATGTTACAAGATCCCAATATACTCATTATCTGATATTATTGATCCCTCCTTTGGTTACTATAACCACATCCAGAGCTATGACCGCTTGATCAAGTGCATTACCAACACCACCCCTACAGTGCCAATGGAAGCACATAATTTCATCACTTGTGATAGTGGTAGCCCTCTCACCAAAAACTGGGATGCCATTCCTACTAGTGCTTTTAAAGTCCTACCTAATTTTACTAGTGAAGATGAAAAAACCCTTGTTGAACACATGATAGATGTAGCAAATACCTACACAATGTATCATATCACACAACAAAATATAGCCCCAAGGTTTCTGGTTGCATCTTTTAAAGGAAATGCATTGGATTGGTATAGATCATTGGCGCCAAACAACATAGGAACTTGGGATGACCTAGGAAATCTATTTTATAGCCACTTTTGTGAAAAGGGTGACTTCTCCTCACTACTTCAACAACTAATTAATATCAAAAGAGCTCCCTAGGAAGTTGTTGCCAACTCTAATAGTAGATTTCATAATACATGGTATAGAATCAGTACATCTGCACATCCTCCAACACCCATGGCCTTTCTATTCTACTTAAAATCTTTCAATGCAAATATAGCATGGACTATACAATCCTTGGGAGGCATAGACTTTCTAGCTGCTTATAAGATGGCTATAAGGGATGAAAATAACTTGATAGATATAGGGAAATTGTTGTCAAGATCCCAATTGCTAGTATTTCCTAAGTTTTCCCTATAAGCTCTAGAAAAATCCCAAGGCGAGACCTCTACTAGCTATGTCACTTCTCCACAATTCACATGTATGTCTACCCAAATTCTCAGACACTACAAGTGGCTACCCCTTCCCCGTTAGCAAAAATGAATGAGATGAAGATCCTCTTGAGAACAATATTGAATGAATTGACTAATTTGAAGAGACAACACGAAGTACCTCAACGAACCTCAATATCAGAACTTTCAAAACTACAAGAACAGAAGAGCCCCATATCAACCAAATCAATATGAGATCCATAATAGAAATAATCAAGGAAATAATAAGTAGAGAAATAATGGGCAGGGTCAGAACTCCAAGAAACTAGTCACCGTTCCTCAACCAACAACATGTCTATTCCACCCAATTCCAATAGAGAATTGGTGGCCACCCAAAATAATTTTGTTGAAGATTTGAATGCATGGTTCTTTCCATGGAATGATGCCCATATGTCCTAAGATTGTCTGAGAGTAAATTTATAAAAATAGATAGAATAATAGAGGAGCCAAGGAATGACCCCCTATGCTAGTGTCTATATATTTTCCTCTATGTGAATAGAAAATGACATGTTAATAGCTCAAATGCAAAGTATTAATCTTGAGAAGGAGTTAGAAATCACTCTTGATCATGCTCTACTTTCGTGGATGGAAGATGAGGAGGAAGTTTCTTTCATAAATCAAGCATCCACTTCAAAGATTCCCCACATCTAGTTAGATTATAACACTTGTTAAAAATGAAGGTTCAGTGGAGAAATGACTCCACTAGTCTTACTAGATAAACCTGTCCAATTACCATGCCCAAGATTTGAAATGAGAAAACTTGTCATTCTAGAGGTACAACCACATCCAATCTAGAAACTAAGAGAATTTGTTCTAGGTGGAAGGAAAAAGATCCTAAGGTTCTCGTGGAGACAAACGTGGACGTGGTAGAACAATTGAAAAAAGCTCATGCGAATATATCCATCTGGGATATACTTGCAATTCCAAAATAGAAGCAGCTACTAAAGGAAGCCTTTGACAATTCAGACAAATAATCCAAGGTTGAAGTCATTTCTAAACAAGAAAAGATAAAAGGGAAGACATCTCTTATAGGGCAAGAGGTTCCACAGGTCCACCAATCAATTTTTCTAGTCAACTCAAACAAGACGACAAAAGAAAAGGAAAAGGGCAAATCAAAATCTCTGACCTTTTATTTAACCTTGATATTGGGGGATAAGTTATTTCATACTTCAATTATATACTCGGGAGCTAGTAGAACTATCATGCCTAAACAAATGGGTAAAAGCACAAACCTGTGTCACACTTTTATGAAGGAAAAGGTTAACAACACCCAAACTATTCAACTTCAATGACATAAAAGTGGTATTTGTGTTTGAAATTTGAATATGATGTAAATTAATAAAATGTGTAAAACTGGATGAAGTTTATGGATATTATTTTTAAAAAATTATTTGGACAAGAATTGATGTAGTTTTTTAATTTTTAAAGTCCATTTTTCAATTGCTGAAAAATGTTGAAAATCAAGGGTCTAGTTCCCGCCAAAAAACTATATGTAAATAATATTTTTTCATCTAATTTCAAAATATATTTTAGATGACATGTATAGCCAGTGCATAAAAAAATAATATTGGTTTCCAATGTATATTTTCTTCGTTATAACTATTCAAGGTCAAACTTACCTGAAATTGATTGTTTTCGTCTCCTACCAAATTTCCCCTATCAAATATACACCATTTAGAATATATATATATATATATATATATATATATATATATATATATATATATATATATATATATATATATATATATATATATATATATATATATATATACATATATATACATATATATACATATATATACATATATGTATATATATATATATATATATATATATATATATATATATATATATATATATATATATATATATATTCTTGAAGAGGGCTCTCTCCTCTAGTGTTTAATATAATTTTAAAATTTTTCTGATATACTTTACTATTTTTTTCTTTTTTCGAAGCAACATCTTCTTGAATGTTAAAATACATACTTGTAGTATTTTGAGATTATAATCTATTAGATCTAATGAAAACACTATAAAACTTATATGACAATAATCTTGACTCTGAGCTCTACAAAATGGTATTTTTATTTTTTAAATAAAGTTGAGTTTTGATGGATAAATTAGCTGTAGAAGTGATAAATTCTGCAATTCTACAATTTTTGCTTATTTGGCTACCACATGGGATGCCACATATGTGCCATGTACATTTTGCACATATACAAGTTATTTTTCATATATATACATGTAATATTTAGATGAAAAAATTTATTTTCCTTTACATGTATCTTTGCATGAAATGAACAAAAATTAAACAAGATCACCTACTAATGCAAACTAGGGTACTATAGTCACTCATCTAGTAATTAGTTCCCCAAACCATTACTAAGGATTCAACATAAGTCTAAGTCCCCAAACCTATTGTTTTATGTGTCCTTATTGCCTTCGTAATTTTGGTTCAACCCCTATAGGATGCCCAAGCCTAGAGGCCAAGGAAAGTACCTAAGAGCACTTGAAAGAAAGATGAATGAAACCATTGTCCTTATGTGGGTAAACCCATATAAGTGTTCTTCCTTTGCATCACAACTCCTACTTGAGGATCCACAATCATGCATTTATGTTCAAGACTTATTATTACCTTAGTCCTTTTGAATCTTAGGATGACATCTCAATTGGGAAAGGAAAACCAAAACCTTTCATAGACCAATAACAACCAAGGCATGTGGGTGCTCTTATGTTGTACAGTTATACTCATAAAATATATGTACAGTTATAAAATTTCACACCTTGAAATTTTATAACATAGTTCCTCTTCATCAAAATAGAATGGAAGTGGTGATTCAATGCATCTACCCACATTCTATGTACTTTGAGCCAATGAAATTTTTATCATCATGATGAAGTAATAATGCATTAAATGTCTTACTGATGTCCCTATTTGATTGGCTGGTACTTTGTTTGTTATATTGCTGCTATAAAAATAGAATGGCAGTGGTGATTCAATACATCTACAGCCTCAACAACATGGTAACATTGATCCAATAACAGAAAATACATTACAAATGCCAAGCTTGCGGTCTCAATGAAATAAACAGTGTATAAAACAATATATGGTGCACAACAGCAGCAAGCATGCAATGACAACAATAACATTGCATGATGCCCGAGCTCAAATTCAAAACAGTAAGTGTGTTAATGTATGATCTAATAGTAGAAACCTCATTGATCATTAGCTGGGTGGCTGCAAGAAGTTGAGTCCCACTTTTGGCCAAAAAGTGGAAGTGTTTTTCCTGTTTTTCAAAATTTCTGTCAATTGATGTCCAAATTTGAAGCACTTAAAGATTGAATCTTGAAAAACTTCAGTAATATCAAATTTAGTGCTCGGAATCTAGTTTTCAAATATGTAATTTTTTTTAATACCTACATGGTATAAATTGAATTTTAGTTTGCATGTCTAAAAACCACTTTTCCAAAATGCTTGTTTCAGGACCACACCTTATGCGTATACGGACACCCTTTTTTGAAGTAAATGGATGTATTTTGGGGAATCCTTTTGGGAAAAGGTACCTAAAACATTGAAGATTGGTCAGGATATTTTTTCTTATTTTTTTAATTAATTTTTAATTGACTATAAAGTACATTTTTTAAACCTCTGGTGTACAGACACCATAATTTGATGATAACTTCACCTTTTTTCAAAAAAATTTTAAAAAAATTGAAAAGAATTCTATGTAGTTTGGTCACATATAACTCATTTTTCAAAAAACCAAAAATTAAAAAAGTTATTAAAGTTTTAGTTAACCTTGGTATTTCAAGCTTAGGTACCACTTTGGCTTAATAAATATTGTATAAATATTAAATTTTATCATATCACTATAAAATTTATATTTTTATAATCTGCACAATAAGAGTTAAAATGGGTTTTCATTTTATAAAAAAATTCATCTGGGAAGTTGTTCTAAAAATTATGGCAAGGCAGAAATTTTTCTATGTAATGCCTTAGCCATTTTTTTGTAGGTTGAAGCATAGGCTTGGTCCCACCAAGCCTGTCCCAAACCAAAACCCAAGGCAGGAGGTAAGGTTCCTGCCTATAGATTTACAAATCGGGCGCTCGTTATTTAAATTCAAAAAGCAGGTGCTTGTTTTGTAAATCTAAGAACGGTCCCATAGATTTACAAATCGGGTGCCCGTTATTAGATTCAAAAAATGGGCACCCGTTTTGTAAATTAAGAATGGGCGCCCGTTTCTTAAATAACTGTTGCAGCAAAAAAAACCCAAACTGTGGGCCTGATCTAATCATTGGCGACTTTTGATGTTGTATTCTATCGATTTGCAGCAGACAAACAGAATATTTCTACCATCATTCCTTTTTTTTGTCTTACATTGGATCTCACATTCAGAAAAGATTGTTTGAATTAAAATTTTGGTGCAAAAATGGGATCAAACTGACGTAGAAAGAGGTCAATGAAGGTTCTGGCACCCCAGGAGATTGCACAAAATAGAGAGGAGGCAAAACGACAACGAGAAAGAAGAGAGAGACTTCGAAATGCAAATAATGTTGGAGCATCGAGTTTAACAATTGTTTTAGAAAAGGAGGATAATGATGACATCATAATGGATGTAGAGGTTGAAGAAGCAAATTCAGGTGCATCTTCAAATCCAATATTGGATACGGGTATGTCTTCGGATCCAACTATTACAACTTATTCTGATAAAGATATTCATGCTTTGCTAGAAGCGGGTTACAATAGAAATTATTTAAATTTTATTCCTGAAAGTAGATTAACACGTTTAATTTCATAAATTAGTAATGTTTATCATAATGATAAAGGAACTAAAAGTCAAACCCCAATTGAAACTGAAAATGAAACACCAATTCAGATTGAAATCAACAACGAAAATGTAGATATAGAAACACCAATTGAAAAAGAAACTCATTTAAATGATAATGAAATAAATGAACAATTTCAATTAAAAATTGATGTGTTAGACAATCTGCGTGGTTTGGTTTCATCAAGACAGATTAGGACACACGCGAGTAGATTGTTTAGACAATTTTTTTATAATAAGAAATTTGGGTTTCAATGTCAATTAATGTTACAATTAATTAAAATGTCTAAAATGCGAAAAGTAATGAAGAGGTTAGGCATTTATGTGAAAACTAAGAAGAAGGATGAGTCTCTAAAACAAGTTGTATCAACTGTTGCTAGTGCCTTTGACACAATTGTAAAGAAAAGTCTTTCTAAAGATAGTAATGCGGCATGACGAGCAATAACAACAGCTTTAGTAAACAAAACTACTACTGATAAAAGAATGATTTCAAACATAAGTGGATATCTTAATATTAATCGTAAAACTTTAGCAAGAGCTGTAAAGAGAAGAGTTAACTTTGAGAGTGATTCGACAAACATTTATGGAACTTCAGTGGTAGACTCCCAAGGTCTGACATGAAACTTACTGGTCAAGTCAAAACTTTGATTGACACGATAATACAAGAGTATCCCCTAATGCAAGAGATGTTCTTAAATTAAGAGTCAGTTCAAAAGTTCATGATCCACATCCAAAACACATTTTAGATATGACTCAAACAAAATTGTATAAATTTTTTTTGGATGATAAGGTGTTAACTATTAGTATTAGTCAAAGATCTTTTGAAAAATGTAAACCATGGTATGTAAGGATTAACAAAGAAAGAATCACCTGTTGTTGTAAAACTCATGTTCAATTTCGTTATCATTATGATATTTTTCGATCTATACGTTCTACTATGCATACTAATGAAATGTTGCAGGAATGTGGTATAAATATACCACCTGAAACTGTAAAAGAGTTTATATCAAATTTATTTTGTAACCCACCTAATGAGCAATTTTATCTTTTGAATGCAGTGTATGTGATTTATGTGGCAATCTTACATTATTTGATGAATGTTTGCATGAGAATATTTCATTTGATTTTGGACAACAATTAGTTGATGTACAAAGATTTAAAACTATTGAGTATCCATTGAAGGATGGAAAAGTTGGAAAACGGTGCGACCTAATAACTGAAAAACTTAGTGTTAATACTTTTATGAATGAATTCAAGAGTAAGGTCATACCTAAATATGTGAAACACTCTCACAATTCTAGATGGCTTGATGGATAATTTCGGATATGCAAGAATACATTTCCAATTGGTAGTATATTGTCAGTTGTTGACTTTGCAGAAAACTACACGCTTGCACCACAAGATGAGATCCAACCACAATATTATAATTCAGTGCAAGTCACAATTTTTGTTCATATTGTCTATAGACATGCACCTGATAGTACAGAAGAGGATCAGAAAATATTGAGAGAGTATCATTTATATATGAGTGATAATAAGTTACACTCATCGGAGTTTGTCCAATGTTGCTTTAATACCTTTTATGAAAATTTAATGGAGAGAGAAATTCATATAACACAACATCTAATATGGTCAGATAATTGCACAGGACAATTCAAGAATGTTATAATGTTTTATTGGTTGAGTAAGATGCACAAGAAAACAAATATCCAATATATCTGGATTTTTTTTGAGGCTGGACACAGAAGGGAGAGCATGATGGTGTCGGTGCATGTGTTAAGAGAGCAACTCAAATTTGAGGAAAAATCAAAATTTAAAGATGCATGTGCAATTGTTGATACATGGCTACGCAAATACCTAACAAGAAGGAATGGTTTACTAGCTTTTGAAGACTACCAATCAGAAAAGAAGATTATACACTATTCCCATTTGGTAGTGGCAACAAATATCAAATTGGAAAGATACAAAGGGAGACCTGCTAATAAGATTTTATGGACACTTTCAATGGAAGAGCATGAGGCAATCATAGACGCATTGCAGAAAAGAGAGGATGTTGATGGTACATTAGGTTGAATGAAATTTATACATGTAAGTTTTTATTCAATTGTCTTATTAACTTTCAAATTAAAATTAACTTTAATAAATGAACTTGAGTACAAAAATTCTAACATTTTAACTTGTTTATTTTTATGATGCAGATTGTCAGGAAGAACATAGATCTGCATTGCAGAAAATAGAGGATGTTGATGGTACATTAGGTTGAATCAATTTTATGTGATGTAAGTTTTTGTTCAATTGTCATATTTGTATATATATGTTTTCAATATGTCTTCTTTCAAGTGACATAATTTATAATTTAGAGATATAAATTTGAAATTAAAATTAAATTTAACTTTAAATGAATTTTTATAAATTCTAACATAATTTCAACATGTTTATTTTTGTGATGCAGGATGGACCTAGAAGAACATATCTACATGAACTATTTATGTAGTACAATGCACTCTTGTTGTAAATTCATAACTTTGTATTCACCTAATTTTGTTGTAGATATTAAACTATGCACATTGGTTCTAGATTATGTTCACTTAATTGATCTCATTACTTAATTTAGTTATTAAGTTTGTAACATCCATATTGTTCTTGTCAATTACATGTATTAATAGATGTCATTGTTAGATCTAGATGATTTTTTTTATAGTTAATCAAAGTGTTCATATTACTTGTAACACGTATCTAGATATTGTACTTAGATCAATTACACATAACAACTCATGATTAAGATAAATAACATATTACAAGTCCTAAAATAATTTACATGTATTGAATAATGTCCATTTAATATCAACTCATTGTTAGATCTAGCTATTTTTTTAAGGATAAATTGATAAATTACATAACAAGTCCTGATTAAGATAAATTGATAAATTACATAACAACTCATGATTAAGATAAATAACATAACATTGTCTTGGAATAATTTACATGTATCATAATGTCCATCATATCAACTCATTGTTAGATAGATGTTTTTTCAAGGATTTAAATTGATAAATTACTTAACAAGTCTTGATTAAGATAAATTGATAAATTATATAACAACTCATGATTAAGATAAATAACATAACATTGTCTTGAAATAATTTACATGTATCATAATGTCCATCATATCAACTCATTGTTAGATAGAAGTTTTTTCAAGGATTTAAATTGATAAATTACTTAACAAGTCTTGATTAAGATAAATTGATAAATTATATAACAACTCATGATTAAGATAAATAACATAACAAGTCCTTAAATGTCCATCATAAATATCACAAAATAAAGTCGTACTCTAAAAATAAGTCCAATTAGAATATATGATAACAAGTAGACTAGTATATAATGCAAGTCCTAATCTAACAACAAGTAAACATAATATGAACAAGTCTAAACAAGCCCAAATAGTCAGAACAAGTCTAAACAAGTCTAAACAAGTCCAAATAGTTAGAAAAAATAACATGAACAAGTCCAAATAGTCAGCATAAAATAAGTGTTGTCTATAGGACCATCATAATCTAAAGTCTCTACTCATCTAGCTGATCTACAGTCCTCTTCACTCCACATGGAGAGGACTGTGATGCATCAACATGCTCTGCCTAGTCCCGACTGCCCTCATCCTACTCTGTCTGGTCCTGAGTACCCCCATCCTACTCTATGTGGTCTCGAGTACCCTCATCCTCAACTACATGAAAAGTGGATGAAGCCAAATCCTGTAAAAACATTTAAAGTACAAATTAAAAATTACTTAAATTAATCATCTAAGATCTAGATATACATAGGACATTAAAAAATATCTAGATACACGCAGGACATTGAAAATTTACATAAATTAATTATCACCTCAAAGGATAGTGTCGATGGATGCATTTGGCTTAATCCTGTAGCCATGCCAAGAGTCATGGTGGTGTCGACCTGAACAATATATATATTTAAACCATGAATTAAATAAACTTATAGTACATATATATACATAAATTATAAAGTATATATATAA
Source organism: Chamaecyparis obtusa (assembly GCA_027943335.1). Taxonomy (NCBI): domain Eukaryota; kingdom Viridiplantae; phylum Streptophyta; class Pinopsida; order Cupressales; family Cupressaceae; genus Chamaecyparis; species Chamaecyparis obtusa. The sequence goes on from BSBK01007281.1 coordinate 518,258, forward strand.
GTTGATTATATATAAATATGAAATAAAAACATGTGTACACATTACCTCTGTGTGACACGTAGCTAATGTCACCGATGAGTCAGGTATATGTGGCTGACTCTCAGTGACTGGTGGGGTAGAGGATGAAGGATTGTCAAACTGAGTGGTACATGACAGACCCTACAAAATCAAAAAAATACATCAAACACATTATCAATTAAAGTTTATTTTGTTTAAAGTTTAAATGTATCAAGATCAAAGTGCATACCGTGAATGGAGCACCGAGATGTCGAGGTGTTGATGTCATATGATGACGGCTAATGAATATTGGAGGGTCAACCCTCCTCTATTCACCAAAAAATCCACATGTATTATGGCTCATAATTGTATATAAATAAGAAATTTAATTTATTGCACTATATATTTAAATTATAATTAAATTTACCTATGTGGGATGCTCATCATCTGCATTGAGCAAATCAACATATGATGAGATATCATATCTGAAATCACCATGTGCGCCATCATCATCATCGACATATCCACCATGTGCGCCATCAACATCATCATTGGCGTATCCACCATGCGCGCCACCAGCATCATCAGCATATGCACCATGGGCAACATTGACAGCATCGGGATCAGGCTGGAGACCCCTACATATACCCCCACAACTGGTGCAAACATGTGCCATGCTGGGGGCAGTCCTCGCTTGGGTCATGTGCTGTAACAAATTACCCATAAGGGCACTCAAAGACCCAAGAGATGACTGCACTGCTCGATGATAGACGGGTTGAGGAAGTACAAGAGATGGGAGAGGAACAAGGGGCTTAGTACGCACATGGTTTCTAGTTTTGTCACTCAATTTGGCCCCTAGCCTATCCTGTGGCATGCCCCGACCAACCCCCTGAAATGCTCTCATTTCAAAATAATTGGGTTTCTTACCCAATTCAAACTCAACCCACAATTTCTTCAAAAAATAAAGTGGGACCTCATGATTAGCGTGTGGTGGAGTGTCAAAAACCATCCACCACCACTCCCAAAAATGTGCCGCTATGGCGGGGTGTCTAAACCATCTAATCGAGATACGTGGCTTCCTATCAAGTATTTGCTCACCTGTTTTAGGGTTCTCAAAATAGCATGCCATATCATGTTTTGTAAGTTTTAACTTATTAATCTCTTTATAAGAGAGGCCATCAGAATAATATGCACACATATTCTCTCTCCACAACTCAAAACTATCAATCTCATAGTCTAATGTATGTATGGAATCTACTATGCCTTGCATGCTATTTGCAAGGCGTAGTAGGTGGACAGATGGATATGGATCATTCTTAATAATATTTATGTCCGCCACAATCTGCTCAACATTGCGCCTGATATTATCTCTAAGTTCTCTAGGTGGAGGTGGAGGGGGAGGGGGAGGTGGAGGAGGTGGTGGTGGTGGTGCATCCTGACCTATAAGATCATCTATCTAAAAATCATCCATATCAAGTAAATCTGCATACAAATAAAAACATGAATAATTTACAATTAGCATACTTTAACAATAAAAGAGAGAGAGAGAGAGAGAGAGAGAGAATAATTTAAAAAACAATCTAAGTTTATGTTTCAAGAAATTTGAACTACATTTATATTTTAGTTTTCTAATTTAACTTATAAATTTTGATTTTCTAAAATAATAAAGAGAGATCTAGAGAGAGACAATCATTTGAAAAACAATCTAAACTTTTAATATGTTTCAAGATTTGAACTAAATTTATATTTTGGTTTTCTAAATATAAGAGAGAGAGAGAGAGAGAGAGAGAGAGAGAGAGAGTACACGTTTTTAAGTTTATGTTGTGGTTCAAGAACTAAATTTATGTTTTCATTTTCTAAATTTATATTTTGATTTTCTAAGTTTAGGGTTTTGTAAATTAGTTTTGTATGTAGGTTTACGTTTTTGTTTTGTTACCTAGGGTTTTGTTTTTCTAATGTATGAAATGTACATATACCTAGAAATTTTATCATTTTTCTACACTAGTACGGTAATTTAGAAATTAAATTGAAATAAAAAAATTACAAGCAAGAACCATAAAATATAATTAAATTTAAATGCAATAATGCTGAAAATAATATTAAACTATACATTTTTAAATTAAAAACAACTAAAACTATATTTTTTAATGACAAAAATCATAAAAAATAAATAAAAAAGAATAGTACATACCTGAGAGATGAAAAAAATGGCAAATGGGGTCGGAAAGGGCAACTAAATCGGGCACCCGAGCTCTCCAAAATAGGAACCCATTTTCGCGCTAATGAAAATGACAAGTTTTTCATTTAAAAAGAAAAATATATACATTTTCAAAACGGGCGCCTGTTTTGAACAAATCGGGCGCCCAATTTTTAAAAATCGGGTGCCCATTTCATTTGAGGATTTTCCAACCCTGCGGACTTCCGCAGAATTGGTCCCCAACTCCCAACGTTTACCCAACTTTCACTCCTCCATCATTATAGAAGAGATAACTACCTACAACTATATTTCATAATTCCTCCTTTGAAGTCATAGGTTAGTTTAAAATGGAGAAAGTATACAAACTCACCAATTTAATCCCAGAATAGCATATAGCTGGAATTAATCACATCTCACAAATGTATATATTATACTACATACCATTGTATTATATATATCAAGTATAATTATGAGTTTACATCATATATTTAGTCTTAATAAAATCTTTTAAAACAACATATATTGTGTGAAGTGTTTGATCTCTCTTTATTTATTTTGTTGTTGATATTCACTATGTGGTACTCCCCATTTATGATCATTTCATGAGGAAATGTCTTGATGGCTCGCGGGCTACAAGCTAGGGCATCATGCATTATTTATGAGCTCACTGTTTGAGCACCTCATGTCGCTATTTGATTGGTCGGTGCTCAAACAATGAGCTCATAAAAAATGCATGATGCCCTAGCTTGCATCCCACGAGCCATCAAGACATTTCCTCATGAAATGATCATAAACGGGGAGTACCACATAGTGAATCTCAATAACAAAACAAATAAAGAGAGATCAAACACTTCACACAATGCCTTGAAGGTAATAGCAATGATGTCCTAGCTCTCAAAGCTCACGGGTCATCAAGCATTCCAAATGAAAAGATGTAAACAATGTCAGTATTAAACTGTGAGCTCATGAACAATGTATGATGCCCTAGCTTGCAGCCCACAAGCCATCAAGACATTTCCTCATGAAATGATCATAAACGAGGAGTACCACATAGCTAGTGAATATCAACATCAAAAAAAATAAAGAGATATCAAACACTTCACACAATATATGTTGTTTTATAAGATTTTATTAAGACTAAATATATTGTTTTATTAAGATTTTATTAAGATAAAGTATTTTGGGTTAGTTTTATGTTGTTTTATAAGATATTTATTAAGACTAAATATATGATGTAAACTCAATATAACAAACAGAGCACCGGCCAATCAAATAAAGACATGAGGTGCTCAAACAATGAGCTCATAAACAATGCATGATGCCCTAGCTTGCAGCCCATGAGCCATCAAGACATTTCCTCATGAAATGATCATAAATGGGGAGTACCACATAGTGAATATCAACAACAAAAAAAATAAAGAGAGATCAAACACTTCACACAATGCCTTGAAGGTAATAGCAATGATGCCCTAGCTCTCAAAGCTCATGGGTCATCGAGCATTCCAAATGCTAAGATGTAAACAATGTCACTATTAACATTCATATTGTGTCATTAAATCAACAAATGCCATCAAAATAAAATTGAGTTAATGAGAAGACAAAGCTTGAATGCCTACCTCAAGTGCCAGTGCCCTCTTCCCACATGGTGTTGACCTCTTTGTGCATGCCAAACTTTACTGCCCTCTTCGCGCCATGCAAAAGTACAGTGCCATCTTCATGACAACTCTTTAAATTCACAAAAATTACAAATGGAACTTTCTTTTTCTTTTTTTTGTTTATAACCAAGCAGGTGTCACAATTAAATCAACAAATGTCATCAAAATGAAATTGAGCTAATGAGAAGACAAAGCTCGAATGCCTACCTCAAGCCATGGCCGCAATATGAAGATCAAATGCTAAGGAACTATGTTATTAAATTTCAAGGCATGAAATTTAATAACCGTACAAATATAAAATTTCAAGGAATGAAATTTGACCTTGATAATGTCCCCTCCATTTCTTATGCTTGATCATGACTGCCTTGTGTTGATGGGCATGGTGGGTTACTGTTGTGGATGCATCATTTGGAAATGATGTCATAGCAACACTAGATGGAACAACAACATCTGGTGTTGTTGTTGCACTATTTGGATGATGCAGTCACAACAGTGATTCACCAGGTGTTCATAGAGACATAAATGTAGCCACAAAAGTGACTCACCAGGTGTTCATAGAGACATAAATGCAGCCACAAAAGTGATTCACCAGTTGTTCATAGAGACATAAATACAGCCACAATTGTGATCAATTACTCATGAGCAATGAAGATGGACTTCCCTTGAGAGTAGCCCAGCTTCCAAGTACTTTAAAGATTGATCCTTTCTTTTACTATACAATATAATACTCATAATGTAATGTACTAACCCCCTGTGTGGTCCCTTGCAATAACTAATTATAATAATCTCGTAATTATCTTGCAGGGAATAATCTATTTTATGAAAAACTTAATGATGAATGTTTGCACATTTTCGGGCCGACCATATGCACATGGTATCATATTTTGATTTCATTGCAAGATCATATTTCATTTCATCCCTTTCTTCAAGTATATTAAAAGGTAGCTTCACTTCATTTATAAATCTAACAGTTTTTTTTTCTTAAAAGGTGGTCATTACAAGATAAAGGGTTAAAAAATAAACTCATTGACTCTATGACAACACTTTTTGGACCTGAAGTCTTTCATAGACTTAAACTCCTTGAAAAAGCAGGCACTATTTTGAAGTATATTAGGGACAACTACATGAGCCAAATAGAACACAACCCTTATTACGAGCGGCCTCCCTATATTCCTATTAATGAGTGGGAGGATCTTAAAAAGGATGCACTTGAGAAAAGTGCAAGACATAGTGGACGAGTACTATCACCCGAGGAAAGAAGGTACATGATAATGTTAATAATGAAATTATGTACTATTTACTCTTTGTACTTATGTGATCTAACATATTTCAAACATCACATAGGTTTCCTGACACAACAAAGGCAACAACAACAAGAAAACAAAAGCACGAGCAACACAAACTTGGCTCGGGTGGATATTCAAAACTTGTTGCATGAGTTGTAAGTATTAGTAAATGAAAAATCATATGCAAATATTTATAATTAAATTGCAATCAATTTAGTTTTGATGAAATTCACTACAATAAAAAATTCATGATACCAATAAAAAAATGTAGGCCTTGGAGTTCAAAAAACTAATTACAAAAGAGGACAATAAAATAGGCTACAAACAAGGCTATAAAGTCGTGGTTGAATGATACCAAGCAATGAGTGCACAAGGTTCTTCTACTAGATTTGTTGATCAGGTAAATAAGCCAATTGATTTTTATTTCAAGTTGAAAACTTTACCAATTTATGTAGTTGATGTTAAGTTCCAACATAAAGTGAATATATTTGTTTTAAGTAAGGAAACACTGATTATATATTTGTTTAAAAATTTAAAGTGAATATATTTATATGTATTAAACTGAATGATTAACATTTCTCATTATTTGTCTTATATTTATATGTATATATTATCGATAAATGCACTAATTATTTACATTGGAATGCAACCTATCGATATTAATACTGCACCGACCAAGCACGACAAAGGCATTGATTCGAATGTGAATTGTAGTACTCAAGCTATACATTTTCTATTTGAATTTTGATTAATGAATATTTAATACAAGTAAACATGTTAAATTGAATTTGGCATAGTAATAAAAATTTAATTATAATGTGTTGGGGGTGGTCCCACAAAAGTGTGTCCCACTTTTTTAGACATGCTGATTTTTGCTAAAATAACACATTTTTGATAAAATATGATGATTTAAGCATTGACAGGTTCCATTTGAAGAAATTAATTACAAATGGTTAGCTCAAAGCCTCTTAGATTAAAAAAACATTGATATAACATCTATACTCCTCATTCATACCTACAATGGAGTCTCCATCGCACCTATTAAAATGCTGACAAAAAATCACTTTGACTTTATGTTTTGGTAGATCAAATGAATCCATTTGAAAAACCTATCTATGTAGTATGATGTTATTCGAAACAAGCTTTCTAATAAATATAATTTTAATACATATTGAATTCATTATCACTTTTAAATATTACTTTAACTAAACATAGGTTGTTTGGTCATTCAATAACCTGTCTCTTCAAGACTTTGGGAAAAATAGTAAATTATAAAAAAAAATTATGAAAAATATGTAGGAAAAGAGTATTTGTGTTACCTTTCTATATAAAAAAAAGAAAAAATGAATTTCCATATACAGAGATCAAGTTAGAGCAATCCAAGTGACCTTATGTCTAAATTACAATTACTGTCAATTTAGAACTTAATAAACTATGAAATATTGACCCAAAATGAATGAAACCAATTGCATCCTTTAGACATTGAAGTTACAAATATAATCTCGAAATAATTACATCGTTATCATATTTTAAAAAAATTATGTTGATCCAAGTGAAAGTAATAGTTTTTAAAGTAAACTAATCGTTATCATATTTAATTAAAATGATTATTTTTAAAAAAAACATATTTAGAAACTAGAAAGAAAATTCTAAAATACTCTAGTTTACATCATCTTCAAATTCCTAATAGTTTTGCGGTAACAGGTGTTTGAAAGTGAAGTTTTTTCTTAGAATGTTGATCTCTGTGTCAAAGTTGGCCAAAAAGTGGGACACACTATTGTGGGACCACCCTGGGATTAATAAAACATTTTGTATTGCAGTTGCAGGAGATGTAGAGGTTGTTCCCGATGAGCGTGTTGAGGTTCAAGCCGCTAGACAAGATGATGTGGTTGGACAAGGTAAAGAGCGTCACGTTTATGTTTTTTAAAGTATTGAAATGCTTGTAACAATAATGAAAACATTTTTAAATTAACCCCAATTATGATAATATGTTTTTAATTGAAGCCTTTTATTTGTTATGGCAGAGGACCCACCTTTGCAAAGGACAATGAGATCACATGCACAATCGAGAAGAAATGACGATGTGGACATGGATTCACCTCTGCAACAATATAGGGAAGTAGAAAAAAAGAAAAAGCCAACAAAAAAAAATGATTCTCATTTATGCAACTTATTTGATAATGACTGATGTTTATTTCTCGATGTTTATTTGATAATGAATGATGTTTATTTACTAATGTTTGAGCTTAGTTCCATATTTTCTTTCATTCTTGCATTTGAAATGTTAATGGGCTGCATACAAAGGTATGTCGTAAGTCTATAGGGTTTTCTCCCTCCAAGTGTATTGTTTCTATTAATGTTTCTTCTACTCTTCTCAAAAAATCTATTTATCGCTACTAGAAACACTAAGTTTCTTTTTATACACTGTTGTAATGTTGGAGGGGTTTTCACTAAATTTTAGTGGATTTCATATTTTTGGAGAAATTAGTATTATAATGTTCAATGGGTTCTTTTCTAAAATATACTACTTGAACAACAACAAAACTTGTAATACAAATGCTGATTACAACTACCAAGTTAGAAGCTTCACAAAAAACCTTAAATCATCATCTTGTCTAGAATGGTTAATCAATTGTTTAAGGTGGATTAGTTGTGATGATGAGACGCGCCATTCTAATTCTTGGAACTTGATTTGTAACCATAAGTGATGGATTTGAGGGGCGATGAAGGAATACCAAATAGTGAATTTGGAAATTTTTATCAGAGAAATTGCAGTGGAGGTCTGATCAATAGAGAAGATAGTAATGACTATAGGAGAATGAATAGTGGTTATAGTTGTAGTGGGGAAGAAAGTGGAGGACATCCATGAAGAAACTTGTCAACAGAGATGGTGTACAAGAAACAAAGGAGCATGAATGCTACCCAAAATTGAACCTTAGTCAAAGGCTACCTATAAGATGAGCACTACAAATATGCATGATTGAATTTACATCCAAATCATCTGCATATCCCTTGCACCTTCTTTCGGTGCAAGTGCTAGTGTAATTTTTAATAATAACAAAAGTTCAATAATGATTTTAGATGTTAACTGTGACAATCTCTTGGTTTCGGGCAATGCAAAAGGAGACACCTAGTTCAATATGCAATCTCAATTCATATACATAGGATGTTAGGTGGAGCTAAAAGACACAACAGGGTTGCATTTTTTATAGAGGTCTTTAATTGCGTATTTTAAGTTATAGACCATCGCGAACATTGTAATTTTGACCTATTAAAAAACTATAAATGTGTTGTGTTTTCTCAGCTCCACCTGCTATTCATGCATATTTTGCTTGTGTTGCACACACATTCTTAATTCAGAGTGGGAAAATATTATTTTTGATGCACGAGGGAGAGAAGCCAAACACATAAAGAACATGCAAATAAACATGAAAACTACAAAACATAAATACAGGTATCACAACAGCTGAGAAACATAAACATAGGCATCATGGTCACAATTGTTTGGAGACACAACATAATTGAATGCTATACCCAGAGGATGCAACACAACCACTACTCCTGCAATTCTAAGTTGACACTGTAGGATCCAAAAGCCATATATAGATTCCTTACCTTTGGTTTTTGGATCCCGCAGTGTCAACTTCAAACTGCAGGAACTGCAGGAGTAGTGGTTGTGTTGCATTGTCTGGGTATAACATTCAATTATGTTGTGTCTCCAAAAAATTGTGACCATGATGCCTACATTTATGTTTCTTGGTTGTTGTGTCCCAGGACCCCTTATGACCCTTTATGACCCTTTAAGATCCCTAAGAATACATCTTAGAGGTCTTAAAGTCTCGTAAAGGGTCATAAGAGGATCCTAGGAGGGGCCAGATGAGCTTCCACCTTCACGTGGTTGGCCCTGTTAAGTAGAGAATGTTAAACTATTCTCAAAACAAAGAAAAGCTCAATAATTTAAGATCGCAATCCATGTACGACAAATAGATATTTCTTTTAAAAAATAGTGTAAGTCATCGCAATTACGACAAAAATGCACAGAATAACCAATGACAAAACTAAAATCAATGACTATCAGTCAAAAACATCAATCACTTCAAGGAGTAATGATCACTTCAGCTTGCCTCAAGAAGTCTTGATCCAAGATTAAGTCATATCAATCCATCTCAATGGCTACCAAATCAATAGATCTCTGCCAAGAACCCAGTCGTAAAGAAATACCACAGATTGCACCGTGAACCCATTGTGAAGAGGCATCCAATGTCTCATAAGTTGCATCAAATGACCTACTTTATATAATCCAAGTCTCTTAGCTTGGTTCACCAAGAAGAAGACTTCTCTCAAGTCATCACGGACACCATAGTGATCTATGAATCTCTAATGTGCAAGTTCTGCAAGTCGCTCTCTTGACATCACATCTAACTCATTCAAAACTATGGAAAAAATGGTAGATGATCCCAATGAGCCGTCACAACCTGATCTCAACAACAACGCAAAGAGTAAGTTGATTCTATCTTCAAGCCAATCAATGCACAGTCTACCCAAACTCCAAGTCAAGTCACTACTACACTCCATAGGAACAAAACACATCCAATTCAAACCAAAGAAGTCAAGAAGTCACTCAAATCAAATCTGAATGTAATCAGGTCCGCATATATCATGAACACATCAGAAAGAATGCATCTCTGATCACCGCACTAGCTTCTTGTGCTGGAGCAGTTGCTATCACAAATCTCGATTCAGTCGGATCCATTCCAAATCCAAGTCTCTAGACTCAACTCAATAATCCACAAGCCGCTAGCAAATCTACTACAAAGTCATCTCCAAATGACATAACCAAATCATGAGTAGGAATAAAAGACCTTGACTCACCAAACCACCTTGCAAGTAGATCGAGATCCGAAAGTAATACAACCAGCTGGTACCAGATTTGCAACTAGTTGGAACCAGATCTGCAAGAACACCGTTCTGAATCGATACCAACTCGATCAACAAATAAATATTTTTTTTTAAAAAATACTGATATTCATCGCAACTATGATGGCCATAAAACAACAACAAAATTTTTTTGAAAACATCCGACAGCTCACTGTCGCACGTACAACATCGCTGTCAAAAAAAAACTACAAATGACGGATATCCATCGTAAACTTTCGACAGGTATCTATCACATGTACAACACTAATGTCATTAAAAAACTAAAAATGACAGCTCTCCATCCTAAACGTCTGACGGATATCTGTCACATGAACAACATCTTCGTCGGCCAACAAACTACAAATGACGGCTACCCGCCGAAAGATTCTGACAGGTTGTCATTTGTAGTTGTTTGCGATAGATGGGTGTCACAATTGTGACATCCACAAATAGGCCTGATGGTATATTCACCATGTTGGCACCCCCTTTTTGTGATGGCCATGGTTGTCTTAATTACGACACCAATCACAGTTGTCATTTTTTTTACTGCAAAACTATGACGGCGGGTGGTGTCTCTTAATCGATGGTATACTATTGGAATTTTGACAGTATGCCATTGGAAAAAGGTCTCAAATGTACTAGTGACATAAGTAGTTTCAGCTGGACCTAGTTCAATCGAACTAGGTTTGGCCAAACCTCCCTACATATATATGCACCAATTCTTCATTGTTGTAACATATTTCACTTACATTTACTTAATTTTCTTATTTGACTAGACATGTTTCGGCTGAAACTTGTCTACCATGTCGATGCCACATGGCACCACATATGTGCCATGCCATTTGGTCATACATTGTCTGGTCAAACTACGTCCGGCTGAAAGTACCTTCGATCAAAATCTATCAGTTGTCCTCTACTATGACAAAGGTTTGTACTTTTCCCCAAATAACAAAGGCCCTCTATGTAGAATATGATCCTTCTAATAGGGCAATTATCCAATTATATGGGAAGAGAGCGCAATCTATAGGAATAATAAAAGAGCTTCCCTTAACCCTCTTTTCTTGCCCAACTATCATATTTCCACAAGAAATTATAGTCATGGATATACCCATATTTTTGGTGTCTTCCTTTTAAGAGATTTTATAGCCAAGATAGGAGGCTATATGTCACTCGACTAGTCCCATCTAATCCTATGAACAAAACATGAAGCTAAGTGCAATTTTTTTTCAGAACCTATGCATAACACCCATGTGGCAGATGAATTTGTACTAAAGTTTGAACCTACCCACATCTCCATCTCCAAAGAAGAGATGTATTGTACTGGGATGTTGGAAGATGAAGAAGTGACTAGTGTTAGGACTAAAAAAGAGAAGGTATTACTCAATAATTTTATTGATAATGATTCTTTCAAAACCTTTCATGATACCATATTGGACACTTAAGTAATTCTTAATAAATACCATCCAATGCCAAGAGCTACTAATGAAAAAGAAAAAGAGGGCATCAATCTTTGGGCATATGAGCTCAGGACAATTTATTTTGATGGACCTAGATGTCAAAATAGTTCAGGCACTGACCTAACCTTCCCTTCATGAGAGGAAGTAAAGACCTTCTATTTCCAATTCAGATCTACCAACAATGAAGTGGAGTATGGAGGACTAGTCTGAGGACTAGACCTAGTTGAAAAAATGGGAATTGAACAACTATAAGTGTTTGGTGATTCTAAACTGATAGTAAGTGATGCAGGAGCATCCTGGGTGTAAGGGCAATCTTGCATCACCCAAAAAAAAAATTAAAAAAAAAAATTGTTTTTATATTCAATAAGGGCTATTTTGTGCAGAGCTGCTATTTATGGAAAGTTACTATTTTTGGTAATTTTTGTATGTGCTTAGAATGATCTGATTTCTTTCTTGGAGGTTCATTTTGGTCATATAAGTCTGCCAGTAAAGTTTCATTGCCAGATCAAGTGTATATTGGAAGATATTGAAGATTTTCGGTATTGGCAGCAGGGTACAGAAACTTTGAACTTAGTTTTGAAGGCTTTAGAGGCCCCGCATGAGGTCAAAAATTTGGGTGACGGGCGCTTGCGCGGGTCAATCCTGTAGAGCGCTTCGTGGCATTTCTGAAATGGGGTTATAATAGCCGATCGGGTCAACTGCTGATGACTTATGGTCTTCGGAAGTTGGGTCACCAGAAATGGCAGAAAATAATTTTCCTTCAAAATTTTTGTTCAGGTTTCAAAAGTTATTTTGAGCCGACTTTGATGTAATAAATTGAAAAATAAAATAAATCTAAGTTTGGTCGGCCCTTAGGGCTAAATTTCTGGAACCTTCTCGGGCGGTGGAAATTGCCTATATAAGGAAGGCTGTATTATTGTCTTAGGCAGTTCAGAATAGTTCTAGGTAGTAGATCTGGGTAATAGTTCGAGGCTTTGTCCTACAGAATATTGTAAGGGAATGCCCATGTGGCTTTGCATATTGTAATTCTGAAAGTTTGTAATTCCACATTTGTGGAGATAATAAGAAGCCAATTTTCTGTTCTTGCATATTGTTGTTGTTTCTCTATTTCTGTTATGTGTTTGTGGTATTAAGGGGAGCACCCTTCATCAGTAAGGAAAGCTTGTAATATTTTTACAGCCAAAAATCCTTGGATAAGATCTTACTACTATAGGGGTATAGGATTTGATTAAAATTTTTGACTATACATTGTGGTGGGGATGCAAGGGAAGGGGAAGGCGAAGGGAAATGGGGATTTTAATTTGGTAATAGATTGAGATGTTGCTTTGGTGAATAAGCCTCTGGATTTGTTGAAGGAAGAAGATTTGGTTCCTAAGTCATGGTGTATTGAGAAGAACAAGGGCATGGTGTAGGGCCTTGATGACCATTGGCGCTTGGACCAAAATATTTCTCATCCTGAAGATTGTGACATTTAATACATCAAATGTATTTTAATTTTCTTATGGAGGAAAGGTTTTTCTGAGATTTGAACTTTTAATCTCTCTTTCAAAGTTAAGTTCTCCCCTATTGTGATATTTGAACTTGTGAGCTCTCTATAGAGCATAAATTCTTTACCACTAGGTAAACTCAAAACATAAGTAAGCTAGTGTGTAGGTGTTGCTTTTTAATTTTCAATAATTGATATTTCTAGATTTTTACATGTAGTCAGTATTATTAGTTTGATAGGTCCTCTTTGTAACAATACTCTCCCAACTATATGAATGCTTCTTTTTTCTAACCAAACCCATGGTATGGACCTATTTCAACATATATTCTTGTTTGTTTTTATTTGCGAGGATAAATATTTTCACATTTATTTCAAGTAGCCATCTAGTATATGAATAATGATTTCTTTTGGTGAAATCTAAAAACTCAAATGTAATGGACCCATGGTTATTGAGTGTATAAATAATTAAAGTCTTTCAAAATAAAGATAATTTCTAGTAAGTCATGTTATTAGTGTGATTGACTCTTTATATCAACACTTTCCCAATTATATGAATGCAACTTTTTTTTAACCTAACTCATGCTATGGACCCTTTACCATATGAATTATTTATTGTTTTTATTTGAGAGGACAAACATTTTCACATTTGTTTCAAGTAGGTATCTAATATATGAATAATGATCTCTTTTGGTGAGAATCTAAATATTTATGGGCTTGAGGTTATCAAGTATATAAATAATTACCTTCTTTCAAAATATAGAGGATTTTTTGAGAATAGTAAAAGTAATTTCTATTAAGTCATCATGTGTTGATAATAGTCATCATTGAATTGTAACTCGTCCATAATGATGTACATTCCAAGTTGACCACCAAACTTAGGAGAGAATCACTGAGGACATGCAAGATGCTCTGCCACTTAATTATTATGTCCAAGCTAAGGAATGTGTCAAAAATAATAATGTGATCACTATTGTCAATTCCACCACATTCATGAATTCCCTTACAACTAATATTCCAAATCAACAAAGACAACAATAATAAAATCTGTCAACAAATTGAGCGCCTAATTAACCATTCCAAGATTGTTGAAGAAGCATAAAAGACTAGTATTCAAATTACAATTAAATATCACACTATCTAAATTTTAAAAAATTACTTGCAATAGTATAGCTCATGTAGTGCCCACCCATAGTTTGCTTTTTCAGTTAGATATTGCCAAACTCTTTTAGGCCACTTTCATGTGTGCATTGATTATTTCAACTTTATTATGAGATTTTGGGTGTATGACACTACATTGTGATTTGATATTGGATAGTTATGAAATTGTTAGCTTGTGGTGATTGATCAGGAAAGTACTATACACTTTTTCCTCCTACCCTCACCAAGGTCCGGGGTGAATTTTTTTGGGGCCGACATGTTGTAACTCATTCTAACTCTAAAGAGGAAAAATATTGTATAATATGGCTTAAGGTTAGGGTTTTCATAATGTATGTTTTTTGTACTTGCGACAGAATTGAGCTGTAAGGGATTACAGATTTTAATCAGGTTGTAATCACTAGATAATAAAATATTAGAGAACGAGGAGAACGACCAAGCAAAGAAGGTAAGTGCTTTGCCATTGCCTTGAATGATTTTGTCATTTCACCAAATGATGCAATGTTGAATGAGATAGCTTTAGAAAAGACCAGGTTGTGTGACACTGCTATTTTCTTTGCTTGTGTTGATCTGGATAAATGTCCTCCCAGGAAATTCCTTGATGACTGGTTCCACAATCTTTGGAATATGAAATTAGGGTTTAAGATCTTCTTCTGTAGATAGATCTAGAAAGGATTGTTCATCATTTTCTTCAACAACCACGAATCCCAAATTAAAGCCCTAAAAAGATAATATTGGATGGTTGGGAAAACCTCATTTTGTGTGCTCACTTGGACCCAAGAAGCTATTAATGAAGAAGTCCTCATGTTATCTTGCCCTAGATGGGTTATCCTTAAGGATGTCCCTCCTTTCCTGTGGTGATTCCTTTCTCAGCTTCTAGATCCCTTTGGAAGCATTGTCTGAATTGATGAGACAACCAAGCTTGTTTCTAACCTTGATGCTAGGATGCTTGTTTTGATTAAGCCCGGAGTTGACATCCCACAATGCCTTAACCTTAATGTTAACGGAGACATTTACTCCTACCTTGTGGAAATCCTTGGAGGATTCAATGCTTGTTTTCTCTGCAAAAAGGAAGGGCACCTTAGGAAAATTCGCCCTATTATCATTAAGAAGAAACCTAAGTCGAACCTTGTGGAAGAAGTCATTGAAACCCCTATCACTAAGGAAGTGCCTTCTGTTGTTCTGCACAAACCTCACACTCATGATACGGTTGCTTTAACCCAAATACCTAATAAAAATTTGGATGATTGCTCTGTTAATGGTAAGGAGGCACTTACAATTGAAAATAAGCCAGATTCAAATCCTAATCAATGCCCCTCCTCCTCTACTTTTGTTTCTAATAAATTCCCCCCTAAATCCAACAACCCTCCTAGGGTCACCAAGTCCATTAATCCCACGGCTGCTTCAAATCAAAATGCTAAGATCTCTGACAATGATGGTTTTCAAATAGTCAATAGTAAGAAACGTAGGTGGATAAATACCCAGCATCTTGCTTTGGAACAAATTTGGACTGGCAACCGTAACTCCAATCCCTTCTCGGCTCTAACTTGTTCCCCTACTCTTATGATTGAAGATGCACCTTTGAAACCTAATATATCAAATCCTGACTACAATGCTCTCAATGATCAAGAACAACCTACTCTCATGATTGAGGATGTGTTGAATCCTGTGACTTTACGCCAGGAGGACCATGTTGATATCAATAATAGGACTGGTGATGTTATCATGAGTGAACTCCCTGCAACCAAGATTAGCATATCAAAGAACCATAGATGTCTTGATCCTAATCTTGTTGCAGGCCTCCCCTGGATGATAACACCACCAATCCCCCAATCACTGTAATTAATGAATTAGATGATAACTTAATTATTGAAGTTATTTATGCTAAAAAAGACCTTGCTAGTCCTCTAATTCAGGATCCTTCAGGATCTTGCATTACTGGAGACTCTAGTAGGAATAACATCCAATTTAATAGTATTCAATTTGACAAAACTGAGGATGATGATGAGCTACCAATGGGGTGTAGTACCTCTAAAAAGAAAGGTAGACCTATTGGCTCTAAGAACAAGAAGAAGAATGAAGATCTTAATGCTCTCCCTACTAGCTCTATCAGCCCTCCTTCATCATGAAGTGCATCTCATGGAATATTAGAGGCCTTGAGTCTCCTGATAGAAAGTTTATTATTAAAAGGTTTTTGATGTGCCATAAGAATAATGATTTTCTCATGCTTCAAGAGCTAAAGGTTGTTGATTTTTTCCTTAATTCTACCCTTGATTATATATGGAAAGATGCTACTAAAATTTACACTAACCACTCAAAAGGAAAGGGTGGAGTTTCTTTTCTCATCAACCCCTGTTGGGAAAGATATATTAAAAATATTGGAATATCTCCTTGTAACCGTGTAGCCTGGGCTATAATTGATTTTAAAGGATCCTCATTTGGTGTTTGTTATATATATGCTCCTAATGACTCTAAGGAAAGGATTTCACTTTGGAATTGGTTATGTGATCTCCCTAATATCCCCTGGATTGTGGCTGGGGACTTTAACATGATTGAAAACTAGGATGATAAGATTGGGGGTATCCCCTTTGAGTGGAAACTCCCAGAGAAACCCCATTGGGATCACCTTAAACAACATTTGAACCTACCTTTTTGATCCCCTTGAAGGCCTTAAATCTGAGACTTCTGGTCTCTGGTAGACCTAGTGTAACTTCCAGCAAGGACCTAACCGGATTTACTCTAGACTTGACCATTTCTATGTTAACTCTAACCACTTCTCCTTCTCTCCTAATCATTAAAATTATCCTATCTCTACCACCCCCTCTACCCTCTCCAATCACCTCCCCATCATAGCTAATATTAAAATTAGGAACTCTTTTGATATTTGTAATCCTTGCAATAAAAAGTTTATTCTTAATTCCTCCCTGTTGAAGGATCAGGATGCTCTTACCGCCATTAGGATAGTCAGATACTTTAACTTGCTTACTCAATTTCCCTCCCATACTACTCGCTGGAATATGAATGTGACCTCCTAGAAAAAAAAATTTCAAACTTTAGGCCAGAAGAAGGCTAAGGATTATAGATTTCAGGAAAATCTCCTCAATGATCGCCTTCACCTTGTTGAATAGTAAATCCAATTGAATCCCACTTCCCCTGATCTTATTGAATGTGTTTCTCAAGCTAGGGATTCCATGAGGAAGCACCAACAAGTCAAAATTAGGGGTGCCTTCATTAGAACTCGTAACCACTAGCTCCAACATGGAGATAAAGGATCCAAACTTTTCTTCAACCTCTTGAAACAAAAACAGAGTAGAGAAAGTATTGACAGGATCATTGTTGAAGATAAGGAACTTCTCAACATTAATGATATTACTGATGCTTTTGAAATGTTCTATAGAATGTTGTTTACCTCGAAGGATAATGAAACCTCTAAAGATGTGAGGGACAAATGTAAAGGAATTATTCCTAATTGGATCTCTAAAGCAGATGCCTTCTTGCTCAAGTCCAGGGTTTCCCTCCAAGAAATTACCAATGCCATTATTGTGCTTAAAGATAATAAAGCCCCTGGCCCAAATGGCCTTCCTGCTGAATTTTATAAGGCTAATATTGACTGGGTTGCCAAAGATCTTTATGACCTCTACCTTGAAGCCTTTGACTCGGGTACCCTTGTAAATTCCATCAATATGGGCATTGTTTAGCTTGTCCCAAAAGATGGGGATAAAGCTCTCATTAAAAAATGGCACCCTATTACCCTCCTCAATGTCTCCTATAAAATTCTTGCTAAAGTCCTTGCTTCTCGTCTTGTGAATATCCTCCCCAAGTTTATTTTCTCCACTCAAACTAGCTTCATCAAGGATAGATACATCTTGGAGAATCTCATTACCAGTTGGGAAACTATGGAATGGGCCAAATCCTCCAACCAGGATACTTCCATGTTTCTCCTAGATTTTGAGAAAGCTTACGATAGAGTGGAATGGGATTTCATCCTCACCATGCTCAATGCATTTGGATTGCCTGATGAATTCTGTAGATATGTCAAAATCCTCCTTAAAGATGCCTCTGTCCTACTTGAGGTTAATGGGAATCTCTCTTAGCCTATCCCCCTTTCCCGTTCCATTAGGCAGGGGTGCCCTCTTGCCCCTTCCCTCTTTCTGATTGCCTCTAATGCTTTGTTTTATCTTCTCAGAGATGATACTCTATCTCCTAAAGTTTAGGGAATTACTCTTCCTGATGATTCTGACCTTCTTAATATTCAATTTTCTGATGACACATTGCTCTTTCTTGATCTCTCTAATCATAATATTCATTGCCTTACTCAAAAGCTTGATATTTTTGGGAAAGCTTCAGGTGCTTGCATTTCTAACTCCAAATCCATTCTTCTTGGGTGGAATGAGGAACCCCCGGACTGGCTTCATCATTTTGGATTCTCCTGGGGAGGACCTAATAAAATTGTTAGATACTTGGGTATTCCCTTCTCCATCTCCCCCTCCCTTAAAGATATGTGGCTATGTATTAAGGAAAGAATTAATAAGAAACTCAATAAATGGGATAATAGAGTTCTCTCCCTTGCTAAAAGGATCCAAGTCTATCAAAAGATCCTCTCTTCTTACAACATATATTAATCCTTTGCTTGGATGTTTAGTAATTACCAGGTGTTCAAAATCCAAAAGTTTGTCAGCAGGTTCTTATGGTCTGATGGGAAGGGTAAAAGGAAGGCCCACATTGTCAAGTGAAGTTGGTGCCATATTGATAAGAAGCTTGGAGGGCTGGGTTTGAAGGATCTCAGGCAACAAGGGATTTCCCTTGCTGGTAAATGGATCTTCTAGGCCCTTGATGGTCAGGAGCCCTGGAAAGTGTTGATAAGGAAGAATATTCAAAATGGTGTTCCCAAACATGCCAAATATTGGAAAAAGCTCCCTTTTTTTTAATCTTGTGGTTGGCTCCTTTCCTGTCTCTATCCAGGGCACTTGGGTCTTCAAGTCTATTTGGAGGGCTTGGGAACATGTGCGTGGATTTATCTATAATTCTAGATTTGATAATAGTAACACTTTACATGGAGAATGCTCGATTTGGTGGAACCTCCTCCACAATGGTAAGCCTCTTGATTTAACCCAAGGATGTTTTGTTAAATATTGGCATAATAGAGGGATTAAGTGTTTTATGGACATTCTAGAAAATGAAAATCTTATCAGTTGGCAAACTCTTAGTAGTAACTTTGATCTCCCTGAGTCTCACAAAAGAACTTTCAACATGGTTAAGAATGCATGTGCCCCCCTTAATCTTCCCCGCAATATTGATGTGGATTCCCACAGGTACCTCTCCTTTCAATGGGATGATGGATCCCTCCTCCCTAAAGTTAAAGCTAAGGACATTTATAAGGTTCTTAATTCTGACTCCTCGATTCTGGACCACCTCAATTCCATTTGGTATGTTCATATTAACCCCTCTGATTGGCAAAAAACTTTAGAAAAAATTTGGAAATCCCCCATCCCCCCTAAGATTAAATGCTTCAAATGGTAGCTCATGCTTGATAGACTGCCTATTAGAACTCAACTTGGTGACTCTGACACTTGTCTTATTTGTAAGATGCCTGAGACTATGAGACACATCTTCTTTGACTATTCCTTTTCTAGGGAAGTGTGGATGCTTTTTGGAATCTCTATCATTGAACATGCTTGTACTTTTGATATTATTACTAGATCTATTCTTGGTCTTAAAAAAGATGCTAACCTATTCTAGAAAATCCTTTCTTCTTACATCCTTGGGTTTGTATGGAAATTTAGAAATGAGGATAAATTTCAAGGTAATGGCAAAGTTCTTACTGGTTTTCTTAGAAAACTCATACGTTTTAAAATTATTTCGCAGGTTTTCTGTGTGATGAGGCTTGAGAAGGAGAAGCTGCTAAGATTTCTCCAAGATGGTCATGCCACCATGCTTATCTACGAAATGAAAAATGGCTTTGAATGGGCCAGTATTGTGGACAATCAAGCAGCCTTTGATGATGCTCTTAAAAAGTTGATTGAGGAAATCAAGGATACTAGAGGGCCCTATTTTGATAAATTTGAAATATTCGCTCATATCTTGGAAAGGAAGAAAGTGGTTTGGATGGAGGGTGCTCAAGGGTGGACCTCCTGGATTGAAGACTATAATGATATTCTGCTCTAAGTGTACCTGGCTCCTTTTTGGTGTTTATACTCTTGAAAACTGTTATATTTACTTTGATGCTCTATCCTACTTTGTAATGGTTTATTTTGCTGGGAACTTGGTGGGTTGAGGCTCTGCCTCCCCACTCCTCTTCTTGTAATTCTTCATTTTTTATCAATTGATATATAATTCAACAAAACCTTTTTCATGTATATATTATTATAATAAATCTATTTTTAATAAATCTTAATCATATTTGAGTTAGGATATATATGTAATATAATGAGTTAGGATATATTTATAATATATATTTTTATAATAAATAAATCTTAAACATACATGTGTCATGTGTATTTTATTGTCATATAGGTTTTCTAGTAAATACTCATATATATCCTAACACATGTATGAATAAGATTTATTAAAAAACATATATGACAATATAAAATACTAAATACACATATATGTTTAAGAGTTATTTACTATAAAAAGACACATATGACAACAAAATATGCATAGAGGTACTATACATTGAGGTGATATATATATATATATATATATATATATATATATCACCTCACTGCATATTTTGTTCTTGTCATCTAATTTTATTTTTTTTCCCTTAAACTTCTAAACTCATGAACTTGTATACATTAATTTAATTTTGTTATTTCAATAAATCGTGTTAATATATCATATTTTATTTAATATATTCTCTTTACACTATTCTATCTACTTCTCCTTATTTATTACTTATTTGAAAGTTTTTTTCTCTTGCTTTTGTAGCTTTTTTCAAGTTTTCATTTTTTCTCCTTTGCATAGTTTTTTGTGTCTTTTCCTCTCCTTATATCCCATGAGAATGGCTTGGTCTGCATCTTCATCTTTACCATTCTTGCACTCTCTCTTCCTGATGATGGATCACGGAGTGTGATCCGAAACGTTGATGCTAAAAAATACACACAATCGAATCCAGAAATGCACATGTAGTTAAAAATGGATTGTGGAAATTTGATATTATTAAAAAAGAGCTTGCTATTTTTTATGTCAGAAAAATCTCTAATAGAAAATAATAATAATAAATAAATTTAAAATAATAATAAAATCTTTTTTAAAAAAAATTATTATAAATAAATATTACATGGGGTGGCGGGGTTTTTTTTTCCTTAACCCCACCACACCCGTGACAATCATGACTGCCAATGGTAGTTATGACTGCCTATGACAGTCATAACTGTCGACGACAGCTATGCTCCTAGCGGCAGTATAGACTGTCGATGGTAGCATCAGCTGCCGGTGGAAATAGGGAGTGGGGCCCATTCTCCCTTCCCCCTTTTTATTTTTGTTTTAAAAATTTTAGTTTTAAAAATAATAATAAATAAATAAAAATATTTTAATTAAATAAAGTTTATTTTAAAAAAATAAGTTATTTGGTATGTTATTTTATTTATCTATGGTATTATACTAGTTAATATTTTTCTGCTAATATTGAGGATAAAGTTAATTATTAATTAATAGGTTTTATTAATTAATAGTTAAGAAAATTTGTATTCTAAATTGAGAGTTTTATCATGTAAATTATATTATTTTAGTAATTATTGATTTGGAATCTATTTATTTTTTGTTAACATTATAAATTGATTTTCTGAGTAATGGAATTTATTTTGGAAGATGTAATTATAGTTGTGTTAGTGATTATTTTTAATAAATTAATTTCTATAATGGTGTTTTACAAATTAGTTTATTATTGTTAAATTCTTGTGATTATTTTTCCTTCTCTGATAGTGGGTTAAGAGGGAATCTTTTATGTTATCCTATTAGGATTATTACTAGAGGTAGAATTAGGAAATTGTGTTTGTTTGTCTTGCATACTTGTATGGTATTCAATTTTGTTTTAACCCAACCCTATAGAAGCTCTTGATTTTTGTTATGATGTATATGTGATGGAAGTTGGTCATGTGTGTTCCTATGATATTTTGGAACCAAATACTTACTTTCATTATTCATGAGATGTTATGAAATTTATGAACTTAGGGTAAGTGATCTAGGTGTTAAAGGGGAAGTGGCTTGCTTTGGAGGCGTCGGAGCCTGAAAGTGGTTGCCTGGGTATCTTTAGTGGGTTACTTAAATAAGTGAAATTAAAATATAATAAATAGGATTTTAAAATGAATTAACAAGATAATAGATTTCTTGCTCATGCCTTGAGTGCTAGTATAGGCTAAGGATGGGAGTGGGAGAAGATGCTTGCCCATCTAGTAGAGACGGTGAGTTCTGGCATAATCCTTTATCCGTGTCTACATGAGAGGATTTCAAGTTCCACATATGTTTACACTTGGAAGTCAGAGTTTAGTGAGATTGTTCCAAGGGGTTGACATATGTGATGACACTTCCCTAATTTTTGTGTGTGTGAAAATTGTACCTAGCCGCAGACACAACACTTCAATAAAACATTAGAGGTTAGCAAAATCAAAATCTACAGGTAAATGAAACTAATCTAACCAGGTGATTTACTTCCTTCTAGTAGGTGAGAGTATGGTATTCTCATATTAGACCGAGATCAGTGACAATGCAACACCTAAACGAAGGATTTGAATGCAAATGAAAGAAATGAGATATGAATGTAGATTAATCTATATTTTTTTTTGGATTTTGATGTAATTAGGATGAAAAACTATATGAATCTAATCTAGATGAATGAAATTGATATGCAGATTATTCTAACAATACTATGCTATGAATGAAAATGGATGCAAAGATGTGAAAAATAATGAAAGATCTCACAAAATCGCCTATCGCAAGAGCTTGATTCTTCAGATGTGATTTCGCCAGAGTAATTGTGCAAATTTGAGAGATGTAATTGTGAAGAGCTGAGCCTTGATTTTATAGAAATCCAAGGCTTGAGGATGCATTGAGAAAAGCCATAAATCACTCTTGATAAACTCAAGTTGATTTTTGAGTTAACAAGAAATCAGAATTAATTACCTCATAAAATCATGCAAAATCATGTAAAAATGGCTTTTTGACTCAAATCAAAAGTTTAGATAAGCTTTTAACTCAAAATAGATGTTGAGTTTCAAAAAGATAACAACTTGAATTGATTTTCTGATTTAAAGTTTAACTGCTCTTTGAATGTGCATAGATAATCATGAATTAATTTAAAAATAAAGTGATTTCTCAACTTAACTGATTTTTGAATTAAAATAATTGATTTATGGGTTAATCAATTATTTAATCAAACTTAAATACTATATTATTAATATTGACAACTTGATTTAATCAATTAAATAAGAATTTAATCAATTATTCATAGGATATTTTGATTTATTGTCAAAATTAAATAATATAATTAGGAATAATTAGAATGAAATCTAATTAAATGATTAAGTGGTAGAATTAATCTAATTAATTAAATATTCAGAATATTCAATTAATCAAACTTTAGGATAAATGAGATTTATCGTCAAATAATATTTAATTAAAGATAATTAGGATAATGTAGGAATATTCATGGAATATTCCCCGATGCAGATTTAAGATAATCAATTAGGGTTTCAATGAACTGATGTGCAAATGTGCCTTAGGTTAGGACTTTGATGTGGATTTCGTTCAATTTGAAGATGTAGGAGGTTAATGAACATATAGCCCATTTTTGGGGTATTACATTTTGCCCCTCTTTGAATCACTATGCGAAGCGTAGTGGTTCAAAGATTAGTCTATTTTTTATGTTGAAACTGATTTGAAAGATGAACCGATTCCAAGATAGAAACCAATTGAAAGATTGGAAAAGTTGATTCAGGTCCTGGTTGACCAAGAATCGTGATGATGTTAACTATAGAAACAATGAACCAATGATTATGAAAAAGTGTCAAAATGCCTGATCCTGAACCGTATGATTACGAAGAAGTGAGTGACCTAATTCCAGACCTGATTGTCCAAAGGAATGGAAATGGTATCACATCTGAACCCTTCAGTTACGAAGAACCAAGGAAATAACACTAATGAACCAATGGTTACAAAAAGCTGATACAGTTTACAAGATTGATTAGGATACCAAATTGATATGGATCTCAATGAATATTATATGCCCCAAGCGATGTTCCCCAAGCGACGAGGACTTTTGATGAATCAGTAAATAAACATGGTTGTTGTCTTAATCACTAAGGAAAGAAATTTGATTTACAGATCTAATTGATGTGCAATACCATGCCCCCCTTTGAGATGAAAATCAAAATCTAACAAGAAAATTCAGTGTTAAATGGTTTAGAAGCATGTTTAATTGATTTGAGAAGTGGTTATACATGTCCGGGAACGCATTCTGCATCGTTTGAAGGTCCTGAAGACCAAGTTTGACTAGGTTTGACCATGGGTGGACCATGGTTGACCAAGTTGAAATTTTGATAGTTTGATGTGAGATAATCAATTAAGTTGAATTATGGATTTCTACGATGATTAAAGGTCGTGTATGCAAGCAGTCCGTTGTCCTGGGTCCAAAAATTTTAAATCATGTTTTTGACAAAGTAAATGATCTCATATTTCAATTTTGATCCTAAAAATGAGTTCAAAACGTCAAAATTAGCTAGGGGTACAATTTTCATGGAAAATAGAGCACTTTGAAAAATTAGGTCAAAACCTATATAAGGGCCAAAAGGGTCATTCTCAATTCATTATTCACTTTTGACTTTAGAAACTTCTGTGGGGCCCTCTGAGAGAAAAATGGTTGAGTTGAAAGTTCTAGTCTCCTCACACCGATTTGGGCGCAGTCGATGATACCAGTGACCTCCCCAGTACGGGAACCTGGTAAGTGGACCTTTGTGCCTCTTTGTGAATTCAAATTTTCCTTGTTTTTATGCTTTTAGGATCTTTTTCGTACGTTTTTAGAATTTTGAATTTTTGCACCACGAAAAGTCATACGACAGTCCACTGGGGCTCGTACGAGTTTTCATTTTCTTTTGAATTGTCATCCCAGAACTACCTAAAACTTGTATGAGAGGGACCCATGTGTCGTACGACATTTCGTCGGGTCTCTCAATTGTCGTACAGGAGCCTATGCTTTGTCGTGTACTCATGGATTGTCATATGGCAACCTATAGAAACTTGTATGAGTTTTGATACCAGTCTGAAATGTCATATGGAAAATAGAGAGCACGTTTCACCTCCTTAGGTCAAATTTTTTATTTTTCTGATTTCATAGGCTGATTCCTTAGCATTTAATGTACCTTTTAAGGTATTCAACTTGTCAATTTTTGTACTTGAAGCCTGAATTTTAACCAAGTAACTGATAGGGTACCCTATTTCTGTGTTGTATAGGTCATCTACCTTAATGTTCATGTCCTAATTTCACACCTTGTGACCCAGAGATTGTGTGTTTCACTACCTGACCCGATGAGGGTTCACCAAGCTGCATGTGGATTCGAGTACTTAATACGGTTGCCTGAGATTTGGGTGAACCATGGTTTACTTACTGCTCTAATAGAGAGATTTCATTCACCTGCCTACTAGAGAGCTCATTGTTACTCTCGAGGATGTCTTTCGGATATTGCAAATACCATTCCATGGCCCTCGGCCTGACTATGTCAGTTTGGGGAACTCTGGCCTGCATGCATTTAGGAGATTATTTGGTGATGATACACAACTGACTTAGTCTATTTCATGGGAGTCATTAGTTCATAGATATGGGCTTACACATAGATTAGAGTGCATCATAACTAGGATGATCGGTGGGATCATCATGTCTAACCGTCAATAGAATAGTCTATTGATGGGTTGGGCCCCAATGGTGGCTCGATTGATGGTGACTCCTTCTGAGTTGGGTTGGGGATAGTGCATGTTGGCCCACATGTTCTCCAAGATGCACAAGATAGTGTATTAGGAGAGAAAATCATTTGCTTATGGTGCTTTAGCTCTTTAGATTTGGGCATGGGAGCACATCCCAATATGTCGGCTGGTATGTCAGTCGCAGAGACAGCCACAGGAGCCCATGATATATGTTTATTATAGATATGTCACACAAGTCCATATGGGCATCACAAAGCATTAGAGGTGTGTCCTTGATGACATGACCTATTGTATATGGAGACCTTACTTACAGGTGGAGGCCTGGCCTATTGCTCGGGCTCAGTTTAGTTATTTTTGCTAGAGTCAGGTACTGATAGGTCATTCCACCACTGTCATTGAGCATTTCCTGATCACATGAGTTTGGAGACAATATGGCATCATCTAGGATGCCCCATAGGAGCATGCTACTTATGCACGGCTAGTCTGAGAGATAGGACTTGGGTGGACAGCCAGATTATCTTATGCCCTTTGTACATAGGAGTATAGTGGATATGTGGTGAGAGAGTGGGATTATAGCCCACAGGTTGTAGATATCAGAGTTATAGATGCCTTCATTTCTTGGTTGGTGGAGCATCCGATGCGTCAATTTTCTGATCCCACTGAGTTGATACCTTCAATGGAGGAGGTTGCAGATGTTATAGGTACACCTATGGGTCATGGCCAGAGGCACCAAGATGTTCAGATTCCTATGCCACAGCCTACACCTCTGAGGCCTAGAGCCATCATTACTCCATAGAGGCCATCTGGACATATGAGACCACCTCGTCCTAGTTCTATAGCAGGTAGGCCTACAGGTTTGCAAAGGGGATCTACTAGAGGAAAGCATGATACACTTGGCAGAATTGGTAGTGTAGATGAGGTACTGGGTGTTCAGTAGGATGTAGGTGATGATACTGATGCTGCTCAGATGGATACTTATTTCAATCTTGGTGCTCAGATTAGACACCGCAAGGTGTGCAGGGTAGAGGTTGTTGATCAGCCTACTGAGGACATAGATATGCCTATTGTGGATGTAGATCCTGGATTAGCTCAGACTCCCCAAGAGATTATTAGATGGCTCAGATTATAGATTCAAGATTTGAGATTGCAGAGTGTTAAACTTGAGGTATGCCTCAAGGAGTCTAAGAGGCAGCATTTAGAGCAGCAAGTAGAGGCTAGATGATTACAGGTAGAGGTTACTCATCAGACTGCATAGAGTGCCTACTATGTCTCTACATATTATGTTGTTGTTCCTGCTACATAGAGAGTACCTACATACTCTCAGTATATGATTTCTTCAAAGGGAGCAAGATCACCATGGGCCGAGGCAACGCCAGATGCACCACCACCACCCCCTCCAGATGCAGAGGATTAGGTAGACAACTGATCTGTCTTATTTTCTGATAGTTTTTGTCATTTTGTACATGGATATTGATCTAACTTTGATAGCTCACATGATCTCATTCTTTTGTATATTGTGCCATTAGTGCATCCCTGAATATTCTGAGGTTTTATGATATATATATGAGATCAATTTTTGGTTATGACTTCATTTATACTTATAATTTCGATTTATGATGATATCATGTGATGTAAATGCTTTGAGTAGTGTAGACTGTATGGAATATGCAATGCAATGATTTCTTTTCAAATGTATGGATTTATGCAAATGTAATTGATAGATGTAAAAATGTATGACAATGTATGTTTTGTATTATGCTATGCAATGATAAATGCACATGTATGTAATGCAATGTAATAGATGGGATGATTATGATATGTAATGCAAATGCAAGGATACACATGATACATTTTTGTAGGTATTGATGAAGACAAGTACTCAATATTTTGTCAAAAAGGATGTTTAACCCAGGATGGTGATTGCTTGCGGTTCCATGAAGAGACCTTCATGTGAGATTCAACTCTTGTGAGATGTTTAGCATTGTTTGAAGAATCGTTTAAGTGTTCAAGTTGATTTAGCAATTGTGAGATCATGAAATCATGCAAAGTGCAAAATGAAATGCAAACCTAAGACCTAGGACCTAGTCACTAATCATGTGTCAGTCATTTTCATCATTGAATTTTTAGGTAACGGGATAAATCAATCCAACATCCACTATTTAGGAAACTATAGATATATGAATATTGATTTGTATGCCCAAAAATCAATAGAACACCCACTGGTTAGACAACCATGGACATATGAATATTGATTTTGTTTTCAAAATGTCGGATTAGAGATAAGCACCAAGGCATAAACGTCGAGATGACCTGAATATCATGTCCATTTTAATATAGCAATTTGTATAAACATCAAAACATAAATGTTGTGATGACCTGAATATGCCTTGCAGTGCAAACACATCAAGAAATCAAGAGATCATTCTAAATCTAATGTGAATTACCCATAGTGACCCTTTATCATTCACATCCTTAAGTAAGATCATGTTTCATGGTAGGAGTAAGAACTCACTCAAAAAGACAATAGTTAGATCAAACTTCCTTGAATTTTTTGGGTTTCAATGGTCAAGGTACTCATGGCCATCCAACACGAAATGGAGGCTCCTACAGAAAGACACAATTTCAATCCAGAATTTCCAAAGTTGTTAGATTTTCACTCAAAATAGAAAATAAAGAAAAGATTATGCCCCCAATCATCACTCTCTAAATCTTTTAAAGGACCTCATCGAAGAGCTCGAGGGGACATAATATGAAAAAATCTCAATGTGAATCAGTAAGCATACAAGGAGATAAAAGCAAGTGAAGCATAGATGGTTTTCAGTTTGTTTTGATGTTTGTATGTGTTTGATTGCAAAATCCTCTTTGGTAAGGAGACTGACTGACTGACTCAGATGTAGCTTCAAAGGACTCTAACTGGATATGACTCATCTGAGGTATACTGGAGACCATAAGATATGACATTGATTGCCCCCAAGTTTTGAAACATTGATAGGATATAGATGCTTGAGCTGATTGGTGCATAGAGTGACTTTATTGAAAACAAGAATGTGAAAAACAAACCAGGAGATAAGTACAAACTAAAGCAAGATTGAAAGCTGGGAAAGACCAAGATTGCACTGATAGATGGAGTGTTTTGAACAAGTGGCACCCATTTGCCAGGTTTTCACCATCTTGGCAGAGATTCTATTTTTTCTACCAAGGTGTCTGATTCCAAGTTTTCACCAAGGCACTTTTTTCATTTTCTCATTTTTTTGTATTTTTATCTTTCCAATTTTTTGTACTTTTTTCATTTTTTTATTTTTATTTTTATTTTTCAAAATTTTCAATTTTTTTGTTAATCATCAAGGCATAGAATTTCTTCAAATGGAGAATGTTGATTGGTTCTCAGAGCTTTTCTATTTCAGTCGTTGAGATTTGATAGGCTCCAGAGCCAAAAGTAACAGTGATAACAAAGGGACCCAGCCAATTGGGTTCAAACTTCCCCTTGCGTTCTCTATGTGATTGATTTTTAGGATTCTCTCTCAAGACTAGATTGCCAACCTGTAATTCTCTGTGTCTGACTTTCTTTTTATAACCTCTAGACATTCTCTTTTGATATACTCTGAGATGATCATACGCTGCTTGTCTGCGCTCATCTAGTAGTTCAAGTTCTTGCAACCTAGACACTCTATAGTCATCATCAGTTACTAGACCATGCATTCTGATTCTTAGTGATGGGATTTCAACCTCAATAGGCAGTACCGCTTTAGACCCATAAACTAAAGTGAATGGAGTAGCCCTAGTGGGCGTTCTGATACTTGTTATGTAGGCCAAAAGAGTGGGATTCATCATGAAATGCCAGTCTCTTCCTATTTTATTAACTATGCTATGCAAGATTTTCAATAGGTTCTTGTTTGATGCCTCTGCTTGTCCATTCCCTTGAGGATAGTAAATGGATGACCAATGTTGTGTAATCTTGAATTTTGAGCATAAGGAATCTAGGTCTTTGTTCTTGAATTGGCCACCATTATCTATGACTATTGAATGTGTAATTCCATACCAACATATGATGTAGTTTAGAATGAACATAGAGATTTGTTTGTCGATTGCTTGAGTCAAAGGGACTGCTTCTACCCATTTTGTAAAATAGTTTGTAGCTATAATGATATGGGTATGTCCATTAGAAGAATGTGGATAAATAGCTCCTATTAGATCAAATGCCCATTGTTGAAATGGCCATCGTGTAGTAAATGGAATTAGATCTCTCCCTGGTGCATGAATTAATTTACCATGTACTTGGCACTTTTGAAAATTCTTAGCAAACTTGATTGCATCTTTTTCCATTTCAGGCCAATAGTACTCAGCCCTAATAAGTTTTCAAGCTAGTGTTAAACCATTGGAATATGATCCACATATACCGTCGTGGACTTCCTCTAATGTGCATTGAGACTTCTAAACATCTAAGGAGTGTACCATCTAGACCTCATTTGTATAGATCATTACCAAAGATGACATACCATGATGCGTGACAGATAAGGTATTGTTTCTCATGACGGTTGAAGGAATCGGGGATGGTATGGTCTTGAAGGTATGAGAAAAGGTTTTTGTATGTGGAAGAATCATGACCAACAATAGTGTAGATCATGTGGGTTTCGAGGGAATCATATGCAAGGAATGACAATGCTTCCACCAGGAACTCATAACGTAGCTCATGTTCGGGCTGCTATAGTAGAGAGAATAGCATTTCCATAGCATCGACAGCCTTTTTCTCCATTCTAGGAATCTTTTCAAATGTGACTGAGATGAAATACTTCTTGAGGTTATCAACCATTCGCTTGTATGGAACTAGTTTTTCATCTTTTGTTTGGTACACATCATTGACTTGGTGTATGAATAATTGTGAGTCTCCATGAATGTGTAATTCTGTCACTCGCCACTCAATTGCTATCTTCATTCCATTAAGTAGGGCTTCATATTCAACAATATTGTTTGTGCAAGGAAACTTGATTCTGAATGCTTTAGGGATGGAGTAACCTTGAGGTGTGATGAGTAGTATGTCAACTCCAGATCCGTTCTGTGTGTAATATCCATCAAAGAAAAGTTTCCAAGTTCTAGAAGAAATGTGTATGATGGATGAATCGGTAAATTCCATCTGTAATGGTGTATCATCAAACAATGCTTTAGCCAACTGATCTGCAATGACTTGGCCTTTAATGGATTTTCTTTCAACATATTTAATGTCAAATTCTCTCAATAGCATCACCCATTTAGCTAGTCTACCTGTGAGGGCATCTTTGCTTAGTAGGTACTTTAGTGGATCAATCTTAGCTGTTAGTTGTGTGGTATGAGCTAACATATAGTGTCTTAGTTTCTGTGATGCAAAGATCATAACTAGACAATCTTTCTCAATCATTGAATAGTTCTTCTCATATGTTACCAATGTTCTACTGATATAATAAATAGCTCTTTCCTTTTTGTTCTCATGATGTTGTGCAAGCAATGCCCCTAGTGATGTATATGTGGCAGAGACATACAGGATCAATGGATTCCCTTGAATAGGAGGCATCAGAATAGGAGGATTCACCAAATATTGCTTGATATGATTGAATTTATTTTCACATTCCTCGTTCCATGCAAAAGTCACACCTTTATGTAATGTCTTTGTGAAAGGTTGTGATATGTCATCTAACTGAGATATGAAACGTCTAATAAATTGTACTCTTCCTTGTAAAGTCCTCATTTGACTGATATTTTTGGGAGGTTGCATCTCCATGATAGCTTTGACTCTAGCTGGATCAAATTCAATGCCTTTCTTTGAAACAATGTAGCCTAGGAGCTTTCCAGAAGTGACACCAAAAGCACACTTTTTAGTGTTCAATCTGAGACTAAACTTCTCCATTCTATCTAGTATTGTTCTTAAGCCATTCAAATTTTATGATCTTATCATAGACTTAGCTAAGGTGTCATCAACATAATCCTCCATGGTTCGATGCATCATGTCATGAAAGATAGACGTCATTGCTCTTTGATAAGTAGCACCAGCATTTTTAAGGCCAAATGGCATGACATTCCCAAAAAAAATACCCCATGCACATGTGAAAGCAGTTTTCTCTTGATCTTCTGCAGCAATCTTGATTTGGTTATATCTAGAGAAACCATCCATTAAAGAATACATCTGAAAGCCCACAGTCATGTCCACTATCATGTTGATGTTTGGGAGCGGAAAATCATCCTTAGAGTATGCTTTGTTGACATCTCTAAAATCTATACACACTCTGATTGATTTATCTGGTTTTGAAACTAGAACTATGTTAGAGATCCAATCAGCATAATCAATAACTCGGATAAATCTGGCTTATAGTAGTTTCTCTATTTCAGCTTTGACTAAGAGTGCAACATGTGGATGCATCTTTCTCAACTTCTGCTTAATAGGTTTTACTCCTGGAGCAATGGATAAATGGTGCATTATGAGATCAGGATCTAGTCTAGGCATATCTGAATATTTCCATGTGAAGTTGATCTTCTTCTTTGTTAAGAAAGTAGTGAATGTTTGTTTTTCTTCCTCTAAAAGAGATTGTGCTACATAGATCAGTTGTAGTTCCTCTGTTGTACCCAAGTTGATAGATTGAGTGGGTTATATCAATACTGGAGATCTGTCCTATAAATGACTTGGAAGGACATCAAATATCTCATCCTTAGGCATCTCAAAGAGGTCTTCACCTTCAGATACATCTTTTATTTTTACTATTTTAGGTTCTGAGACTGCCACAAAGTGGTTTTCACCCTCATAAATCTTTTTCTTTTTATTCTTGTTTTTTTTACTAAGATATTTGATATCCAACTCTGACATGCTAACACTTGGTTCACTGATGGAAGTCATCATGGGTTCAACTGCATTAAGGTAGCAAGCAAGGGTATAGTCATTTTGAAAGGTATAGATATCTTGGCTTGGATTAGTAGATGTTTGGTCAATAAGCTCTGGATAATGGACAGTCAATGTAGGGGAGGACTGGGAAAGAGTGTTCATGCATATGGTGTTGTCATCAATGGTCCTAACCTGACTCTCAAATTCAAAGGTGATACCACTACTCAGAATATTCAATTCACGAATTATCCCAGCGTCATTATTGGATTCTACTTCAGCCATAGGTGGATCAGACTCATTAAGTTTGTCATTTCACTCTAGACTCACATCGGATTTAGGTGAATATTGGTGAATGACATCAATTTGTTTCTCCATGATAAATTCATCTTCTACTAGAATAACTCCCCATTCATAGTCATTTGATTCATCCTTTGATTTTTTATCTAGACCTTTGGGAAATTTGAGAACATGCATACAGTCAGGATGGATACCCCAAGAAGGATTACCTTTAGATTCTGATTTGAATTCATACTAATGGGAATCTATCTCAGAATAGCTACCACCTTCCTCCTTGTCTATTTGGTTCTCTTCAAGATCAGCTGGTTCTTGTGGTGCAACTGTCTTTTGTTCCATATTAGGTTCTTGTGTGTCTACTACATTGATATTCTCCTTAGGTTTTTCTTCATCTTTAAGGAGGTCTAGTATTTCTTTAAGCAAGCGCTCATAAGGAATAAGCTCATCAGTGGTGTCTGAATCCTCACTATCAGATTGTTGTGTTTCTTCTTTTAGCTAAATTTATGTTTATGGTTCAATTTGTTCTAAGACATGTGGAGAGTTTTTGCTGAGATGAAAAGGCTTCTTCTGATATCCTAGACCCTTAGTATCCTTGTTTGTCCGGCCATGGTGTTCAATTGTTGATATAAGACCTTCACCTCTTGTTCCAAGAGGTCCTTTTCCTTTGTATCCCATTTTAGACGTGAGTTTGTGACCCGGTCCATATAACTTGGAATGGATTCTGGTTGACTTGGACTCACATTTTTGGACTAACTGGGATTCAGCTTTGTATAGCCATGCAAGCACAACTTCATCTTCTTCAAACTCTTTCTTGGACACTTTTTATGTGACAAAACTCCCATTGTAGATAGTTTGAGGTTCTTTAGACTCTTGTTTTGTCTCTTTTAAAGGCTGCCCATAAGATTTAGGTGAGACTGGGAGAGATGTTAGAGAGAGGACTGGTTCCATAGTATATTCTCCCATACCTATGTCCTTAATTTTGACCTCTTTAGTAATGTCTTCCATCTTGGATGTAGAGGCAATATCTATTTGTTTGGTAGGAGATTCTCTATTGTATGGGACAAGTTTGTCAGCCCTCTCCTTCAATGCATTACAAGATGTGGATATATTAGCTGGAATCATGACCTCTACTGCATCATAAGGAAACTTCACACATTTATGGTATGTGGATGGAATAGCTTTCATTTCATGTATCCATGGCATCCCTAGAAGAATGTTGTAAGCCAAAGGGAGATCTAGAACTTGACATGTGATATCTCTGGTAACAAGTCCCGTTCTGATAGGTAGGACAATGGTTCCTTTTGAAGATCTTTCTTGCTCATCATATGCTTTGATATTTATCTTCTTTTTAGGATCAATAGAATCTTCTAATAATCCCAATTGTGTAACCAATTTGTAAGAATAGATGTTTAAACCAGCACCTCCATCTATCAACACATGTTTGACACGATGGTTTTGGATCAAGACTTCAATGTGCAAAGGCTGGTTATGCGGATGACTCAACAAGTTATCATCTTCCTCTAAAAAGGAGATATATTGGGGTGATGTCAAATGACCAACCATATTCTATAATTTGTCTAGATCAAGATTGCCAGGAACATTGGAATCGAGAAAAGCTTTATCCAGAATAGCCCTATGAGCAGGAGATATCCGAAGCAACTCAAACATTGAGATTTTAGCATTGGTATGCTAGAGTTGTTGGACAATATTGTATGATGTCGCTCTAGTCTCTTTGGGTTCTTTAGGAGTTGATTTTGAGGCAGCCCTTTGTTTGGAAGCAGATGAAAGATTGAAAGGCACCTTAGGGGCATTGGATGAATTCAAGTTTTTTCCTTGCAGATGCACCTGAGCTTGTGATCGAGTTACTGCATTTGCTGATTGATTATCTCTATCCTTCCTTACAATTGTGATGACATTTCAATGTTTAGATAGGCCTGGTTCAACCAAGTTTATGACATCATTATTTCCAGAGTAAGCATAATTGACTTTAGCACCCATATTAGGCTAAGTAGTAGAAACTCCTTGATTGTGCTTCAGAAATGGTTCCATGAATGTTGTATGATCATTGTTCATTTTGTGATTGTCAATTACAATCTCTCCATTATTAATTTTGTCTTGGATGAGATGTTTCAAGCATATGCAGTTATTAATTTTATGACCCTTTTTGCGATGGAAGTCACAAAAATTAGTTTCTTTCCACCATTTTGGTTTAGGTTTAGGATCAAATACTTTTATCTTAGGCAATGTGATGATATTGTTTGCCAATAGAGTTTTCATGGCAGATTCCAAGGACTCACCAAAAGGAGTGAACTCGCATTTAGGCATTGTAACCCAAGGTTTATAGTCTTTCAAATTTTGAGATGGTTCAGATGTCTTTTGTTCAGAAGCTTTGATGGCTTGAGTGCCCATGGTAAGATTGAATTCGGGTGCCTTTGATGGAGCACTGATATGATCCACAACACCATCTATTACAACATTCTTGTTCTTGTTCCAAAATTTGTTTTTATCTTTTTTGTTGTTGGAACTAGAACCAAATTCATATTTGCTATCCTTGTTAATGGATATGTCTCCCTTTCAAGAAAGAACATTTTCAAGCTTTATAGCATTTTCTACCATTTTCTCAAAGGAAGTATGATTTTGCATTTGTAAATGAAAATTGAGTTCTAAAATCAGATTGTTGATGAAGATTTTTAGTTTTTTAAGTTTCCAGAATGGATCTAGCATAAAGAGAGAATTTCTTCCTCCATCGTTTCAAGAAAGTCAAGAATGGTTCTCCTATTTTCTGTTTCAAATTGTAGATATCAATCATGGTGACCGGATGTTGAATATTGTAAGAGTAGTGTTGATATAATAGTTTGATTAACTCCTCAAAAGTTTTGGTTATGGGAGGCATTTTTGAGAACCAATGAATGGATGACCTTCTTTGGAAATGGTGGCATGTACAAGTTTTTATCAATTGGAAAGGGGCATAGAGCCTCCATAGAAAATTCCTTGGGTTCTTTCTCTTCTTCCATCTTGTTCACTTTAACTTGCATGGCATGCATTTGTTTCATCATAGCTGAGTTTCTTCCTCTGGAATAATAATATCTTCAGCATTAAAGGTGTGAGGAAGCTTGGCTCCTTGTCTTGCCAATTCCAAGAAGTATATCTCCTTCTCTTCTTGTAAGAAATGTTTCATCATTCTTCGAAAGTGTTCATCATTTCTATATCATTCGATTTCAAAAGGAGTTGGTTCAGGATCTTCATGAGTAGATTAATGACCTTGGGATCCTTGGTTTCCTTGGTTTTCTCCTACTGGAGACATTGTGTTGCTGCTAGGACTACCAGGGATTGATTGACGTGGATTTGATTGAGTACCTCCGTGAACAGACACAGGAGGGGTGACATAACCACCTTTTAAGAAGAGATTGCCAAGAGCGTCTTCTCTGAATTTTTTTGTGTCGTAAGGTTGATGAAATGTCTGAGAAATCATAGAAGACTCTATTGAAGAGAGTTTGGGTTATCCTCTTTGTTTTCTTTGTGATGAAGCTCTAGTTTCCACCATTAACCTTTGGTGAAATAAAAGAGCAAGATGAAGACAACTGAAAGATGACTTGATTCAAGAAAATCGAATGACGCAACCTTGTCAAGAGTGGGTAGGTTTGATGAAAATATTGATTGGATGTAAATGAAGAATATTGTGCCCTAGTTGTATGGGTAGATGCCCAAAAGATGTCGGACACAAGCTCGCAACACTTAGCCATTTTTTATGAAGATTGAATTGAAGATGATTGACAAGGTTTTGACACAAGATGAACAAGATTCAAATTGATAGATCAGAAGGTTGGATCAAACTCAAGAGACCACTTTTGGAAAATGGTTTGGATTTTTTTGGTTTCGGCTTTGTTCTTGACATAGTGAATTTTCTAACAGAATCTGGAAGTAGGCTATAAAAACTAGATTTCTGATAAATTCTGGAGTTTTTTTACAACGTTTAAAATTTTTGATACGAGTTTCTCCAAGCTCATATGAGTCTGGGTTGGCTCTGGCATGACTTTTGACAAGGCTCATATGACAATTAACACCAGGTTTTTATTTTTGCTTGACTTTTTGATAATACTCGTATGACAATGTATATGCTCCCGCACGA
Organism: Chamaecyparis obtusa; assembly: GCA_027943335.1. Taxonomy (NCBI): domain Eukaryota; kingdom Viridiplantae; phylum Streptophyta; class Pinopsida; order Cupressales; family Cupressaceae; genus Chamaecyparis; species Chamaecyparis obtusa. The sequence continues at coordinate 555,591 of BSBK01007281.1, forward strand.
TAATCTAGGGGTTCTGAAACAACTTTTGGGTAAAACTCGTACGACTTTCTAAGACTGCAAGATGACTTTTGACTCCAAAAAGGATTTTTTCTTTATATTTTCAGTTTTTCAGTTTCAGATTGTTTGCAAAATTTTCTATCCAGGTTTGAAGATCTGTGTAATAGTTTATCTCGGGTTCATTTGTTTCAATAACCAAATAGATACTAGGCACACAGAACAACAAGCAAGGGAAGCAAGAAATCCTCTTAAAACAATGAACAAGGACAAAAGCAACCTTGCACATGAATAATTAGTAGTGACTTATTGTGCTAATCCCTAAGAATGCTACTTGTGTATGTTCTCAAGAGTTTTTCAATAACGCACATAGTCCTAGAAAATGAAAAATTGGCCTCGCTAGGGTTTCTAGTAATGGTTTGTCTCTGCAACTTTTGTGATCTCAAGAGGGAAAAATCCAATCCAGGTGCACTGAGGTTTTGACACAATCCAATAATTTAATTAATCAGGAGCTGCTAGAGAGATCTGACAACCCAACAAGAGACCACACTTGTGGAGATTTCTTCCATAAAGACATTTATATAGCGGTTGTTTCTACCATGGCAAAAATGGCTATTAGCGCTTGAGATTTTGTCCACGTGGTTGACCCAATAAAGGGAATGTCCACTAAGCTTAACCCTCTCTAAAGGTGACTCACAAAAGATACCACATGGGGACTTGGTCCAGATTCAAGGATTTGAGTTTTTGATACTACCCAAAAAGGGAGTAGAGCATAATCCTCTAGCCTTTTCACTTTTACACAAACATAGCAGATAGATTCTTTGACACGCTAAGACAAAAGCTACCTCACCAAGGTTTGTGATTTCAACAATGATGTCTATCGAGCTCTCTAAGTGGGACCAAGAGAGAATGTACCGATCAAAGTTGAGGACCAAACCAAGTAGAACATGAAATAATCACAGTATCCTCCCTACCTACAAGGGGATTTGTCATCAAGAAGAGCTTCGCATGTAAAAAAAATGAATAAAGCCCACTCTCTCAAGATCATCCGCAAATAGTGTTCATAGGGCCTATTTAAAGCAAATATATGTTCATTTTATAGCCAAAAACTAAAGTGTGAATTATGAAAGCTGGAAAGGCACTCAAGCTTGACACAAGAGATGTTTGTTTTATGTCCCAAATCAAAATGTTATCAGATCATAGTAGAATACTTGAATTCCCTCCCAACACACTTAGTAGATTTTTACCTAATTTTTAGCTATGTTGAGCAATCCCACGAGTAAAGAGATCAAAAATAGAAGATATCAATTGTTAAGGTTAGTTGTCAAAATCTAAAATCAAATCTAAAATGACTATTTTTGCAATTTTGTTATCCAAAAAATGAAATTATGGCACCAAAAGTCGTATGATAGTGGACTACTACTCGTACAATAGTTTAGGCATGAAACGACAATGGGTTAGCACACACATGACTTTTCAAAAACTTGTACGACAATCCACATATAGTCGGCATGACACTCTAGATTTTTGTCTATCGTATGACAAACAAGGGGTCTTGGTATGACAATCTATCAAATGTCGTATGAAAAATGTATGGGCAGAAAGTAAAAATAGCAGTTTTAAAAGAAAAATGATAAAAAATTGATCAGAAAGAAATGGGAACCCATTTTAGGGCCCCATGGTGGGCGCCAGAAATGTGTGTGTGAAAATTGTACCTAGCTACAAACACAATACTTCAGTAAAACACTAGAGGTTAGCAAAATCAAAATCTCCAGGTAAATGAAACTAAGCTAACCAGGGGATTTACTACCTTCTAGTAGGTGCGAGTATGGTATTCTTAGATTAGACTAAGATCAATGACAATGCAACACCTAAACAAAGGATTTGAATGCAAATGAAAGAAATGAGATATGAATGCAAATTAATCTATATTTTTTTTTGGATTTTTGATGCAATTAGGATGAAAAATTGTATGAATCTAATATAGATGAATGAAATTGATATGCAGATTATTATAACAATACTATGCTATGAATGAAAATGGATGCAAAGCTATGAAAAACAATGAAAGATCTCACAAAATCGCCTGTCGTAAGAGCTTGATTCTTCAAATGCAATTTCGCTAGAGTAATTGTGCAAATTCAAGAGATGTAATTATGAAGATCTGAGCCTTGATTTTATAGAAATCCAGGGCTTGAGGATGCATTGAGAAAAGCCATAAATCACTCTTGATAAACTCAGGTTGATTTTTGAGTTAACAAGAAATCCGAATTAATTAACTCATAGAATCATGCAAAATCATGCAAAAATAGCTTTTTGACTCAAATCAGAAGTTTAGATCAGCTTTTAACTCAAAATAGATGTTGAGTTTCAAAAAGATAACAACTTGAATTGATTTTCTGATTAAAAGTTTAACTGCTCTTTGAATGTGCATAGATAATCATGAATTAATTTAAAAATAAGGTGATTTATTCTCAATTTAACTGTTTTTGAATTAAAATAATTGATTTATGAGTTAATCAATTATTTAATCAAACTTAAATACTATATTATTAAATATTGACAACTTGATTTAACCAATTAAATAAGAATTTAATCAATTATTCATAGGATATTTTGATTTATTGTCAAAATTAAATAATATAATTAGGAATAATTAGAATTAATTTTTTTTAAATGATTAAGTGGCAGAATTAATCTAATTAATTAAATATTCAGAATATTCAATTAATCAAACTTTAGGATAAATGATATTTATCATCAAATAATATTTAATTAAAGATAATTAGGATAATGCAGGAATATTCAAGGAATATTCCTTGATGCAGATTTAAGATAATCAATTAGGGTTTCGATGAACTGATGTGCAGATGTGCCTTAGGTTAGGACTTTGATGTGGATTTCGTTCGATTTAAAGATGTAGGAGGTTAATGAACCTATAGCCCATTTTTGGGGTATTACAATTTCAGCTTAGATTTCCTACGTGTATTGGTTTCCATTAGATTAGTATGTGTACCTTTGAGTTTGAGTTGTACCCTTAAGATAGGAAACTTATAGGATCCCTTGCTTAGTATTACCTGATGAGAGATTTTGGTATTATTATCTAAATGGGGTATGATGTTATCTCCTCAACACGGTGGGAGTGGAACCACAGGTTTCCATGAGGTCAAGATGTAGTGATTCTCTTTCTATTTGAGACTCTGACATTCCTGTACCAGTGTTGGATGATTCTTGTTGCGGTTACTTCTTATTCTTTATTCCTTGGAGATTTATTCCTATTGTTTCTTTTATTTGTAAATTGTACATAGTTGTATTTACACACCCCGCAAATTGTGTAGTGGATGTGGATTATCATGTATACATTATGGTTCAGATGTAATTGTTTATTTTTTTGAGATGATGTACTATGTAGAAGATTCATACGATGATTGTACTTAATAGATTAAATTATAATTACATAATTCTACATCAAGGAACCCTTGAGATTTGTAATATGTAATTGAGATTATGTTTATGAGTATGTATCAACATTATCTTATTACTTTCGCTTCGTTATTCAATATTTCTTGTAAACTCTTAAGAAAAAAAATTCCTTAAACTTAGTAACATGTTTTAGGTTTATTTCTCTTGGGTTCCCTAGTGGAGCATTACACTTGGTATCAGATCCCATGTTTCTACATTGGAAACTCTGGGAATTTTTTATGCCCATTAGATATCTAGTAGTTAAAACATGAAACCAAACTTAGACATATAACACTCTTGTATTTTAGACTATTGGTTTAGGATTACTTCATGTTTTATTTCTAATTTATTTAAGATATCGTTCTTCTTGTTTGAATGTTGTAGGAAGATGGTCACTAAGGCAATATCTATTGCTAGAGGTCATAGTGGAGACTATAGTAGAGGACGTGGAAGGAGCAGGCTTCCTATCCCTCTTGTGAGTCATAGATTTTAGGAGACTAGGGAAAAGAATAGTGGTGAACATCATGGTGATTCAGGAGAGCTTAATGCTATGCAAATTCTCTAGACTATTCTAGAACATCTATCGATGAAAGACAAGGCTAAGATGGAAGCATCACATCATTCTGATAACAAGGAGAGACAGAGATCTAGGAGTTCCAAAGGAAGGGACACTACCCTTGGTTAGAGGGCTATAAAGGCCAATTAGATGAGAGACCTTCTAAGATCATGACCTCCTCCTTTTAATGGTATTGGTACTGATTTCAAGGCATAGACTTGGCTCATTTTATTGGATTGATGTTTTTTCATGCAAAAATTTGATACCAATGTTAGGGCAAGGTGTTTCATTATGCACCTCGAAGGATTTGCAGCTTCTTGGTGGAAGAAGGAGAATAAACTTGAGCTTAACCTAGACACTGTCACTTGAGAGTTATTTCTTGAGAAATTTTAGGAATATTTCTTATCTGATTAGTGGAAGTAGCAGCACGTAGATGAGTTCAACCATCTATAGCAACTATCTATGACTATCTAGGACTATGAGCATCATTTCTTTGAGCTCAAGCCTTACGTAGGGTTTAGTGATAAGTCACCAGTGATGTTGCAACACTTCATTAGGTGGCTTAATGGTCGCATCATTGGAGGATTTAAGGTTTTCAAACCTAAGACTCTCAAGGAAGAGGTTATAAAGGATACCTTAGTGGAGGCCCATTTGACTTTGGAGCATGGTGGACAAGTGGGAGCTCAGATTGGTGTTCCTACACCTTTGGGATATAGAGGTTGTGGGGTTAAATATTGGTATTCAATTGGAATGCAACCAACACTCAATAAACTATTAACTCAAGAATTTAGCTATTGGATTCCATATCAAATAAACCAACTAAACCCTCAAAAGAGGCTTATTTCTTCCTAGTTAAAGCAATTTTAATCCTTTTTTTATGCTCATCAATTTGGCATGAAGGATTAGTGACTTGACTACTCCAAAATGGAAGATTCAAATGCAATACAAATCTAGGAATGCAACTAGAATGCAAGATTAACAATGGCAAACTAGATTAAAAATGCAAGATTATACTAGAAAATGAGCTAAACTAAGAATGCAAGAGATTTATGAGCATATGAATAAAGGACAGATAAGAACTAGGAATTAAAAATAGAAAGATTACTCTAGAGTGAAAGAATGCAAGAATGAAAATCACTAAGATGCAATATGGAACCCTTGAGCCAAGGAAGAGATTCATTTTAAAGGAATTGCCTCAAGAATGAAGGGTAGAGATTAAGAGGCAAATGATGTTAGCTAGAGATGAGTGGTGAAAGAGATCAATCCATATGAAAGGATTCAAGAATTTTTGATTGGCCAAGCTTGATTGGAGAATAAGACAAAATAGAAAATCCCCTTTATAATTGTCAATTAATCAAGATTAAGTTTGCACAAAGTACTCTTTTTAATAAAAGTGCTAGGACTTTATATTAAAAGTAATTTTTGACAATTAAATAATTTTTCAAGTTTAGAAATGATTTAATTTAATTATGCAAGGAGAATTATTCAGGGTTACATAATTGTGTCTAGTAAAATATGCCTTTGAGTTTTAGAATTTGTTTTAAGGTAATTTAATCAAAATTAGGGGATTAGATACTACTAGACAAATTTTAGGTGATTACATTTTCCCCTCTTTGAATCGATGTGCAAGAAAAGTGTTGATTCAAAGAATAGATTGAATCAAGATCAGAAAATAACATGATGTGAAGAATTGTGACCATTCTTGATAAGGAGAAATTGACTCTAAAATTTATCAAACTTGATCAATAATAAGATCAAATATATCAGCTCTGGACTTGATTGAGTGAAGATTGATGAGAAATACCAAGATATCCAACTTAATAAGAAGTGATGAGACTAAACATTTGTCCAAAGAGTTTGAGATAATTTCTTCAACAAGGATTCTGAGGAATCCAATAACCTAATTTAGAGACAATAGCAGATTGATATGATTCCTGATGAACCTGATATACTCCAAGAATAGTGTCAGATTGATATGGGTCCTGATGAACCTAACATGCCCCAAGAGATCAAATAGATGCATGTTTGAGTGACCTAATATGAGGTGATGATATCACTCTTTCAAAGAGATGTAGAGAATCTCAACTTGATATGGTTCTTGATGAAGATGAGATGCCCCAAGCCATGAAGCTTGAATTGATTTGTTGATTAGGATTGATTTGCAGAAGATAATTTTCTATATTGTCAAGCCCCCCTTAAGATCGAAATCAAAATGAGGCAGAGATGTTAAAGCCTATTTTGATTGATTGAATAGTTAAAGTGCAGTGAGTGAGATTAAGATCAATAAGATTAGGTTTCCCACATATTCAAGAAAGATGGGAACTTGTTTAGAGCTATTATGAGGTCCTATTGACTAGATTTGACTAGAGTTTGACCAATTTTGACCAAGGTGGACCAGTATGAAATCACTTGGATTTGATAAATTTACATGCAACTAACCTCAAAGGTTTGAGAAATGAAGGCAGGAGCGAGCGGGAAGCAATAGTGTCAATGATCAATTATATTTGACCAAGAAGGGTTGACTTTATAGTTTGACTAGGTAAATGATCTCATATTTAAATTTTGATCCTGAAAATAGATTCAAGATGTTGAAATTAGCTAGGGGTGCAATTTTCACAAGATTCTAAGCACTTTGAAAATTAGGTCAAAATCTATAAAAGGGGCCCAGAGGGGTCATTTTCAAATCATTTTCTATAGTTGAATTTGATAGCCCAGAGCCTTCCAGAGCAAAAAAAAAAATCAATTCCTATTTGAAACCACCAATTCGAGTTACAGAGATGCCACAACTGACCTCAAGCGTACAGTGCAACAGTAAGTATTAGATCCCACTTTGTGATTTAGTGATTTTAGCCATTTTTGTAGCATTTTGTACATTTTTAGGTTTTATCCCCTAGTTCATCGTACAATAAAATATGTTTATCACATGCCTCTTTGAGATTTATTGTATGATAAACTAGTTAAAATATGAATATCATTTGTAGTTAGGAGTTTTATCGTATAATAGGTACCCCCGTATCATATGTTATTGGGAACTTTATCATATTAAGAAATCATATTGTACCCTTCTTTGAGTTTCATTGTATGATAATTAGGCAATTTTTATCCTTTGTAGAAAATTTTGTGTCTTTCATTATAGCTTTGTAGCCTTATATCATGTGATTTTTGAAAGCTTAATGTTTGATTGATATTGATTACTGATGCTTTGTCTTGTTTTATCTATTGTAGCTACGACTTCGTGATACTATCTTCCAGTATGCATACCCACATGCATTGAGATTAGTGCAGTATCTTCCCTAGATGACCTAGTAGTTCTTGATCAGTGTGGGTTGGGGAAGCTCTTGGCATTACCTAATATCCGTGTGAATTACAGACTACTCATAGTGTTGGAAGATCGCTTTCACTCTAAAAATAATACATTTCATTTTCCAACTTATGAGATCAGAGCGATACCAAAGGATGTCTATCAAATCCTTCACTTACCGATAGCAGGTGATTTAGTTTATTATGTTCAGGATCCTACAGAGGGGATTACAACATTGAGGAGGATCTTCACAAATGACACTATTATGGATCGTCATATTACTTGGGATTATATGATCTAATGGCATGGGTAGGACTACCCTTTTCCATGTATCTTAGCAGGATTTGTCAGTTATGTGGAGGTCCTTGATCAGAGCCACCAAGAAAATAGGTAGCTATGTTTATCCTCAACTACATCATCTGTAGATATAGAATCCCCTCCTCGATTGTTATAGATAATGGAGGTAAGTTCAAGAATAGTGACATTGATGATCTCTGCACTAAATTCCATATCATGCATCATTCCTCCATTTACTATCCTCATGGAAATGGACAAGCAAAGGCATTGAACAATCCTAAAGATCCTACACAAAATAGTTAACAAGTCCAGAAGGGATTGGCATTTACAGATCAATCCAACTCTATGGACTTACAGAACAAGCATCAGAATGCCTAAAGGGGCTACACCATTTTCATTGGTCTACAATTCTAAAGTAATCTTACCAATCGAAGTCAAGATACCTTCACTTTGGGTATCACTACATGGGGTTATCACAGATGATGATTACAGAATTTCCCAACTTCAAGAGATGGAATTACTGGATGAATGCAGAAGATAAACATTTGACCATCTAAGGGTCTATTAAACATGAATATCTAAAGGCTACAACAAGAAGGTTTTTCATCATGAATTTAAGGTCAGTGATCTCATTCTGAGAGAGATCCCAAAAAATCAACAACACACAAAACAAAAGGAAAAATTTGAACCTAACTGGCTAGGTCCCTTTGTCATCACTACAACATTTGGTTCTTAAGCTTATCAACTGGCTACTCTAGAAGGAGATGTTCTCAAAGAGCCTCTCAATGCTCTTCACCTGAAGTGATTCTATAGCTAGACATTTTGCATCCTATACAACAATTTAAGATCCTAAAAAAGCATATAAAATTCTAATAAATTTGTAAAAAGCATATAAAGTTTTTAAAAAATTCTAAGGAGCATAAATAGTCCTAAAAAATGATCATCCTGGTGAAAACCTAGAAATAGGTGCCTTGATGTATCCAAAAAAAAATACAAAATACAAAAAAAAAAGCAATAAAAAACCAAAATCAGAAAAAGAGAAAAATGTGCCTTGGTGAAAACCTAGAAATAGGCACCTTGGTAGCAAAAATAAAACAATCTCAAGTGGTGAAAACTTGGCAAACAGACATCACTTGTAATCAGTGCTCCATCTATCAACATGAGGTTGAGCTCTTGTGCTCTCATCTCATTTTTTCTTTCCCTTGTGTCGTCATAGGCTAGAACAAGTCTTAGTTTTGTCCTCAGTTCTCATATGTCACCTAGGGGAAATCTCGCACTATTCTATGTGAGATGTCAATGGTTTACCACTTGGTTGATCTCTTGAGCTTAACCTGATTCAGTTTATCAATCCTTCCTGATGAAAAATTTACCACTGACACTACTTGGTGTTTCTCAACACCCTAATCCTACAATTTTTCTTAACACTACCAATCTAGACATCATTGTGTTTCTCAACACATATCAAATCTTTCACTATCTACTACACATTCACACTTTGACATAAGCACAAAGGTGTTCCTTAACACCCAACACAAACTAAAACTTAGAAAACTGAAAATGACTAAGATATGTTGAACTATTTTCTTGTGTGTTTTCTACCTAAATAGAGATTCACGACTGGGGGCATAACACATTCTCTTTGATTTTTGCTTGTGGTGTGATCTCAATGATCCTAAGCTATCTAATAAAGTAAGTGTCTATGGTAAGAGCCTCTATCACAATTGGAACACTGCACATACCTCGACTCTCTTTATTTGGAAACTTAGGTGAGGTTGGAATTATCTCCTTGTATGTTTCTTGTGTGTAGCATGGAAGACAACACTCCTAGTTATCTTGGCAGCTTGTGCCTTGATATGGGTTTTATCTTACAACATCAAATTGGAAACCATGTTCAGGTCATCTCAACACTCATGCCTCAATGCTTACGTGTGTTTCCTACATTTTGTCTGATAAGGTAGTATTCATATCTCCATGTTTATCTCGCAAAAGTGAAGTTTTTATTGACCCTAATGTCCCAAATGCTCAAGTGATGATAAACAAATGGCTATAGGATCAGTGACTTGACTCATGTCTTAGGTTGCATTTCATTCTAGGGTTCCATTTAGTTGTGCATTTCATGGTTCCCTTGAGCCATCCTTCCTTTCTCTCTGTCGAGGTGATCAATTGCAACATCTTTTGTTGACTTTGACTAATAGCTGCATAGACCAAAGTTGGTATCATCATAAAGGGGCCTAGAGTGCTAAGTTTTCATTATCATATATATGACTAGTATGGAGAAGAGCAACAAGAAATACATTAGAATGAACATGATATCAAAGTAGAAGCAACATCTACACTATGAAGCGTCGGTAATAAGCATATGAAGTGCAAGGATACACATGGCATGAGATATATTCATCAAGGACATAAAAGGAATGATCCATTGCAGCATACATGAGCATAAACAAAGATACACCATAAGCATAAATATCAGAAAACAACAATAATGAATCAGAATATCTTGCAATATATATATATATATATATATATATATATATATATATATATATATATATATATATATATGTATGTATGTATGTATGTATGTATGTATGTATGTATGTATGTATGTATGTATATGTATATGTATATATGTCTAGAGTACAAAAATTATGCATCCTTGATGTAGATATCACAAGTGAGTACATCAAAAATATCTCAGAAGGGGATAAGACAAGAAGGGGAAATCAAGATTGACTCACTCCCTGTGCCTAATCCTCAAGTGGAAGAGGTGGGGCATTTTCTCTGGTCGGTACATGTACAGCTCCCTCAGACCGAGCAACAAACTAAGAGCATGAGGGTGCCCTAGTTGTAGCTGGCACTACCTCTATATACAAAGCATAATAATAGGTTGCTCGTGAGGCCTGATATGTGGTCGTCTGTTGTGTGCTCTGGAGCTCTTGGATCAGGCGATCTATGTCTCACTTTGTAAGTTGTAATTATGCCTCTTCCATTTCTCTTTAGCCTCTGCAAGGTTTTTCCCCTCTGCTCTAGGTGCCTCAGTAGGTGGAGCATGTGCATTTTTATCCTCATCCCTAGCTCCTATGTCCTCCCCCACTAGTTTTCACTATCGGTCTCTCCTAAGGATAAATGTCCTCTATCCACCTTCCTCCTCACTAGCCTCTCCTCACTAGTGTCTCCTCCTCGTCCATATCCTCCTCAGCCACCACTCCTACCCCCACTTCCCACAAAGAACCCCTCTCTCCTCATGGTCTCCATTGATCTACTACATGTACACAAATAGTGTTGGGCCTTGCAAAAATCCATGCCCTACATCTTGTCCCCTAGCAATGCCTCCCATCTATGTCTCATTTATAGGATCCTTCTCATCTACTCGGGGCACTCGCTCAGCTGAATCTATAAAATGTGGGAATGGGTGATCAATGTGATGCTTCTTATATATCGGTTCAATCCCTACATCTATGATCATGGACAAATAGTCCTAGTCCACCCCAACCAAGTCCCTCTACTCATGGACTACAATGACATATACTAGTCATGACCCCTAATTGGCCTCCTCATCGGCATATCAAGTGTAAGAAAAAAAATAGTGGGTGTATCCTGACGCCGCCCAAACTGGTGCCAAACTTAGATGATACAAAATCACTCCACTATGGGAGCACTCTTGCAATGTAAATATATATGTCAAAATTCAACATATAACTTGATATATCAAGATAAAAGGATAGTATTGACAATATATCAAAAACCAAAGATCTTACCTGCCAATCAATGGCATGTTGTTGAACATAAAAGAATATTCTTTGGTAGAGCCTGTCCACCTCTTGCAACCAAGGTATGGTCTCCACACTACTAGAGTCATGTGATCCAACTAACAATGCCAAAATATAGTCTTGCCCAAATTGGGCTGATAGATATAGCCTGTGTATCTAAAAATATATGTCATTCCTCCTCCTTGTGATGCCTGAGTCATTGGGTGTGCAACGAGAATGTTCTCTCATGCCCATATCTGTAGCACTATCATGCCTACTTCCATGCTCCTTCCTCAACGATAAAAAATCTCGTGCAACTCTCTATACATGTGACAAAGGAGGCAGGCTCCTTAGCTTAATCTCTAAGGGTCGGTCAACATCTCATATAAAATATGGCTCCAACCGCACTAGAAGCCTTACTGGCTCTGATCAAGGACCATCACACAATCAATCAATCCTACTAAGATACATGGAAGAGGATAGTCATGCCCATACTTTCGGATCGTATAATCCTAAGTAATATGACGATCTATAATGGTGTCATCTGTGAAGATCTTCCTCCTCAATGTTGTGATCCCCTCCATAGGATCCTGATCATAATAAACTAAATCACCTACTATCAGTAGGCAAAGGATCTGATAGACATCCTCTGGTGTCACTGTGATCTCATCGGTCGACAAATGAAATGTGTTATGCTTAGAGTGAAAGCACTTTATCAGTGTTGTGAGTAGTCTATGGGTCACACAGATATCAAGTAATGTCAAGAGCTTACCCAACCCACACTGATCAAGAATTGCTAGGTCATCTGGAAAAAGATATCATGCTAATCTCAATGTCTGTGGATACGCATACTAGAAGATAGGGTCAGATAGTTTCAACTGCAACAAAGAAATCAAGACAAAGCATCAGTAATTAGTATCAATCAAACATCAAGCTATCAGAAATCACATAATACAAGGATACAAAGCTACAACGAAAGACATAAAATTTTCTACAAAAGAAAAAAAATGAATTCTAGCTCATACAATGAAACAACTGACTCCTAGTTATCATACGATGAAACTTGAAGAAGGGTACGATACAATTCCTCAATATGATAAAGTTCCTCATATCGTATGATACAAGGGTACCTATCATACAATAAAACTCTTAACTACAAATGATACACATATTTTAACTAGTGTATTGTACAATAAACCTCAAAGAGGCATGTGATAAGCTTATTTTGTTGTACGATGAACTATGAGATAAAACCTAAAATCATACAAAACGCTACAAAAATGGCTAAAAATCACCAAATCACAAAATGGGATTGAATACTTACAGGTGCATCGTACGCCTGAGGTTGATTATGGCATATGTACAACTCGAATCGGTGATTTCAGATAGAAATTGACATATTTTTTTCTCTAGAAGGATTTGGGTTGTCAAAGTCAACTATAGCAAATAATTTAAAAATGACCCCTCTGGCCCCTTTTATAGATTTTGACCTAATTTTCCAAGTGCTCTAAATCTTGTGAAAATTGCACCCCTAGCTAATTTTGACATACTGAATCCATTTTTGGAATTAAAATCAAAATCTGAGATTGTTTGCCTAGTCAAATTACAAAGTCAACCCTTCTTGGTCAAATGTAGTTGACCACTAATGTTATCACTTCCCTCTTGCTCCCACCTTAATTTCTCAAACCTCAACAATTAATGTTTTGCAAATTTATCAAATCCAAGTGATTTCATACTAGTCCACCTTAGTCAAAATTCGTCAAACTTCAGTCAAATCTAGTCAATAGGATCTCAAAATAGCTCTGAACAAGTTCCCATATTTTTTGAATTTGCAGGAAACCTAATCTTATCAATCATAATCTCAATCAGTGTGCTTTACCTATTCAATCAATCAAACCAAGCTTTAACCTCTATGCCTCATTTCAATTTCGATCCCGAGGGGGGCATGACAATATAGAAAATATTCATTTGCAAGTCAATCCTAATCAATAAATCAATTCATGCTTCATGGCTTGGGACATCTCATCTTCATCAAGAATATATCAAGTTGAGATTCTTCGCATCTCTCCTAAAAAGTGATCTCGTTGCTTCATATCAGGTCACTCGAATAGGCATCTATTTGATCTCTTAGGGCATGTCAGGTTCATCAAGACCCATATCAATCTGACATCGTTCTTGAGGCATATCAGGCTCATCAGGAATCATATCAATCTGGTATTATCTCTAAATCAAGTGATTGTATTCCTCAAAATCCTTGTTGAAATAGTTATCTCAAACTCTTTGGATATATTTTTAGTCTCGTCGCTTCATATCAGGCTAGATATCCTAGTCTCACTCATTAGTCTTTTCTCAATCAAGTATGGAGCTGATATCTTTGATCTTCTTATTGATCTTTGTTCAATCAAGTTCAGAGTTGCTTTCTCCTTATTAGGAATGGTCTCATCACTTCACATTAGGCTATTTTCTGATCCCGATTCAATCTATTCTTTGAATCAACACATTGCTTGCACATTGATTCAAAGAGGGGAAAATGTAATCACCTAAAATTTGTCTAGTAGAACCTAAGCCCTAATTTCGAATAAAATACCTTAAAACAAATTCTAAAACTCAAAGGCATATTTTACAAGACAAAATTATGTAATCAACCCTGAATAATTCCCCTTAAATAATTAAATTAAATCATTTCTAAACTTAAAAAATCATTTAATTGTCAAAACATACTTTTAATATAAAGTCCTGGCACTTTTATTAAAAAGAGCACTTTGTGCAAACTTAATCTTGATTAATTGACAATTAAAAAGGGGATTTACTATTTTGTCTTATTCTCCAATCAAGCTTGGCCAATCAAAAATTCTTGGATCCTCTCACATGGATTGATCTCTTTCACCACTCATCTCTACCTAACATCTTTTGCGTCTTAATCTCCATCCTTTATTCTTGAGGCAATTCCTTTAAAAGGAAGCTCCTCCTTGGCTCAAGGGTTCCTTCTTGCATCTTGGTAATCTTTCATATTAGTGATTTACATTCTTGCATTCTTGCACTGTAGAGTAATCTTTCTATTTTGAGTTCATAGTTCTTAGTTGTTTTTCATTCATATGCTCATAACTCTCTTTCATTCTTAGTTTAGCTCATTTTCTAGTATAATCTCGCATTGTTAATCTAGTTTTCCATTGTTAATCTTACATTCTAGTTTCATTCATAGATTTTCATTGCATTTGAATCTTATATTTTGGAGTAGTCAAGTCACTAATCCTTCATGCCAAATTGATGATCATCACAAAAGGATTAAACTCACTTCAACTAGAAAACAATAAGTTGTTTTTGAGGGTTTAGTTGGCTCATTTGATATGGACTCCTATAGCTAATTTTTTGGGTTAATGGTTTATTGAGTGTTGGTTTCATTCCAATTGAATACTAATATTTAACCACACAAATTACACCAACACCCCCCCTTAAGTGCAACTTAGGGGAATGCACTTAAGCTCACAATGCTAGATGATAATGCATGATGGGTCCCAACTACTAGGCTATGTTAGATACCCATGTACAAACTACAAGTGCAAAAGATATGCAATGCAATCTCTCATAAAGTGGAGAAAGAGGGAAAACCTCATGGGAAAAACCCTCCCCCAAAAAGAGAGATAAATATGATAATATAAAATGAGAGAGAAGACCTCATATGAGGAAAATCTCCCCCCATAAGAGAGAATATAGAAGTCAAATGATCCCCCCTGAAGAAATATCATGCACCCCCAAGAGAGCTTGCAAGTGAAGATACTTTCTCATAGTGAAGGGTTTGGTACCACTTGTTGATGATACATTGTGTTAGAATAACTGAGAGGGGGGGTGAATCAGTTAGAATAGTTATCCTACAGTCCCAATTACAAAGATGTAACACTTCAAACAATTTCAATAAATTATGCATCTTGGTAACATAAACTATTAAACTATCTGTGCCTTTTACCAATTACCAATTAATCAACTTAGTCTGATTACAAACCAAATAAAATATGCAATATGTAAAGTATGACAATGAAACAATCATCACAGAAACACATAACACAATGATTTAACATAGAAACCATGTTAAGGGAAAAACCACCTCGGACTAGTAACCCAAAATAACTTTCACTCTTCTGAAGTGAGCTCAGTGAAGAGCCAACTGTATTAAAGGTTACAAACACATTGTTAGGTGTGATCTTGTTAGAGGATTTAAGACTAACAGTTAACTTTCGGCCAACATTCACTATGGGGTCAATAAGATAACAATGTACATTCCTTGAATGACATAGGGGCATAACATAAGATGGTTAAGTCCACTCGGTTAGGAGATTTTTTGTATCAATGGTTAAACTGAAACAATAGTTGATCTAATTACAATACAACTCAATTTTCAAATGTTTAGATCTATTCTAAGCCCATACAAATCCTCTGATCAATATTTCAATTCACTTCCTTAACTTAATTTCACTCGGTAATGGCTCTCTAATGCTCGGTTCTATTCTGCAGTCCGGTTCTCCTTCAACCAGTCTGATCAGGCATGCATGAAACTGTATTCATGCAAAATCTTTGTAGTCTTCTTTATTTTGGCATAGTTTCAATAAAGAAATGCATATCTCTTATATAGACAAATAAATCATTTTCATATCAACTATTAGATTGTGTCACTTATCCTTCTTCATTAATTTTGCCTCTTAAACCTTCCTCGGCAGTTGTGTCAATAACACATTTCAATTCCATCCTTTAGATCTTCTTCAAATTTTGTCAGTTGTGGATCTCATAACAAACTTTATCC
Organism: Chamaecyparis obtusa; assembly: GCA_027943335.1. NCBI lineage: Eukaryota > Viridiplantae > Streptophyta > Pinopsida > Cupressales > Cupressaceae > Chamaecyparis > Chamaecyparis obtusa. The sequence goes on from BSBK01007281.1 coordinate 571,748, forward strand.
TCAATCTCAAAATCATAATAATTTCCATCTCATCATTTTTTTTTGGCTAAACTAAGCATTTAATACTTTCATCCATACTTGGTTAACAAATAAATGTGTTGGTGAATACAAGCTCGGTTAATACTATTGCTCAGTATATGCAACACTGGCTCGGTGTATACTGAAGCCTTCATTTACTGACCGCATTGCCTTGTACAATTTTTCTTCCTCCTCCATAATAGATTAATGCAACATAATCAAGTCAACAATATGAGATCATAGGATCATCAATAAGTTACTAAAAGTATTCCTTATCCTCATCTATCATATCCATCTTTCTTCATGTAGATATCTCAGTTCTTCATCTTTTCTCTCTTTTTATAGATGTTTAGATGTTTGTAACTAACATGATAAGTACTGTCAAAACTAGTTGACATCAATGACAACATAATGACTAATTTAATTATCTTACAAATCATTTCAGTAACTCGATGATCTCTAATCACTTATCTTCAAGTCATTCAAATATTCAATCAATTGTAGTTCATCAATCTCTCCCTTTGGCATTGATGACAACACAAGAAAAATTAAAATATTTCATACACATACCAAACATGTATTCTATAACTATGTAAGTAAATTTTGTAGCTCGGTAGGGTCTTCCTAGCTTAATTTTTAATATATTTAATCACTACGTTACATAACAGCATTACAAGTGCAAACTCTCCTTTGTGGATTTGATCTTTTTAGCTTTTAGATTCCTTCTATTCTTAGCAAAAAATATCTCCCTAACTTTCTTAGATTATCTCTCCCTTAGATAGATAGTTCATTATGTATCTCTCCTATTGTTTATCTCTCCCTTTGATAACAATGCCAAAGAAAAACATAAAAACATACAGCTCTGCAGTAGCCAAGTAACTCTCTGTTGTTCGGTGCAGACAATGTATCTATGTATACTGATATGAAAATTCTATGTTCTAGCTCCTCAAATCTTTCACAACCTTAGACATAATCAAAAGTGTGAGCTATGTTGCATCAACATGAATGATCTTCTAATAAGAATAGGCTGATGCAACCCCCAAATCACATTAGTAACTGGTAGACAGGGGACAGACCCCAAGTCTAGTCCTCAAGTATTCAAAAGTGTCCTTCGGTAGAGGCTTGGTAAAAATATCAGCAAGTTGCTCCTTTGATGTAACATATTCCAGTTTGACTTGCTTCTCCTGTACTTGTTCTCTTAAGTAGTGATACTTAATTGAAATATGCTTGGTCTTCAAATGCATTATAGGATTCTTAGAAATATTTATTGCACTACTATTGTGACAATATATAATCATCGGCTCAGTGATTACCTTATTCATCCCTTCCAACACTTGTTTGATATAAGCAATGTTTGAACAATTTGTAGTAGCAACAACATACTCTGCTTCGGCAGTAGACTGAGAAATACAAGGTTGTTTCTTACTTGTCCAAGTTACAAGTCTTTCACCAAAGAAAAATGCTCCCTCGGTTGTGCTCTTTCTATCATCTATATTTCCAACCCAATCTACGTCAGTGTAAACTCTTAGTTCAAATTTGCCTTCCTTGGGATACCATAAACCATAATCCTTTGTTTTCTTTAGGTATCTCAAGATTATTTTCATTGCAACCATATGTGAATCCTTTGGATTGGCAAAAAATCTAGCCACAATCCCCACTGCATGTGCAATATCAGGCCTACTGTGTACTACATACATCAGTTTACCAATCATAGATCAGTATAATGTTTGATTTACCTTTGTAGATTCATCATCTTTTGTTAATTTTCAGCCTGTGACCATCGGTGTTCCTACTGGTTTAGCATCTTCCATGCCAAATGTTTTCAATACTTCCTTAATGTACATTGATTGTGTGATGAAAATTCCATCATTCTATTGAATAACCTGCAAGCCTAGAAAGAATTTAATCTCTCCAAACATTGACATTTCAAATTCCTTTTTCATCTCATCAGTAAATGATTTACAAATATGATCTTGTCCTCCAAAGATTATATCATCCACATATATTTTAGCAATCAAAATAGTATCATCAGATCCTCCTTTCATGTACAAATTGTTGTTTTCACTAGTTCTTACAAAACCAATACTTAAAATATAAGTATCTAACCTTTCATAGCATGCTCTTGGTGCTTGCTTTAATCCATATAAAGCTTTATGTGGTCTACATACCATGTCTTTTCAATTCGGATCAACAAATCCTTCTGGTTGTTCTACGTAGACCTCCTCTTCTAGTATTCCATTTAGAAAAGTTGACTTAACATCCATTTGATAGACTTTAAATTTCTTATGTGTAGCATTTGCAAGTAACATGCAGACTCCTTTCAGTCTAGCAACAGGTGCAAAAGTTTCACCATAATCAATGCCTTCTTCTTGTGCATATCCCTTGCAAACAAGTCTAGCTTTATTCCTTGTTACCTCTCCATTTTCATTTAGCTTATTTCTAAAAATTCATTTAGTACCAATAACATTTTTATCTTTCAGCCTAGGTACTAAAGTCCATGTCTTATTTTTTTCAATTTGTTCAATCTCTTCATTCATAGCATTGATCCATTCATCATTATCAAGTGAAACCTTACCATTCTTTAGTTCAAACTCACAAACTAAGCATACATTTTGTCTTAACTTACTTCTTGTCAACATGCCAGCTTGCTTGTCTCCAATGATTTCATTCTCGGGATGATGTCTTCTAAAAAATCTTGCTATCACTTGATCTCTTCTTTGTTTTTCATTCCGTTCAGGTTCATTTCCTTGCTCAGTAGCTTCTTCCTGATCCTTGGTTTCCCTTTGTTGTTCCTCAGTGTTATTTTCTTGATGCTTGGTCGACTCAGCCTGTGGCTTTGGTAGGTACTCTAGATGTTCAACATAAGAAAATCTACCATATTCTTCCGACTCCTTATTGCTTTCTTCATCATTTTTATCAGCAAATTCATCAACTCTGACATTAGCACTTTCAATCATCTTATTAGTAACTTTATTCAAACACTTGTAAGCTTTACTTTTAGTAGAATATCCAAGAAATATCCCCTCATCCCCTTTTGAATCAAATTTCTCATTCCTTTCATCTTTCAAAATAAAATATTTTCTATCAAAAATTCTGAATTAACTTACACTTGGCGTGTATCCGAACCATAACTCGTAGGGTGTCTTGTTTGTGTCTTTCTTTAGTTGAACTCGGTTCAAGACATATACAGCTATGCTAACAACTTCTCTCCAATACATTTGTGCAACATTTTTCTCTATCATTAGTGTTCTTGCACAATCAATAATGGATCTATTTCTCCTTTCAGCAATCTCATTTTGTTGCGGTGTTCTAGGTGCAGAAACATGTCTTTTGATGCCATGCCCATTAAAATAGTTAGTGAATTCATCAGAAATAAACTCACCACCTCTATCAGACCTCAAGCATTTCAGTTCTTCTTCAATTTCTTTTTCTACTTTAGCCTTGTACCATTTAAACATTTTAAATGCCTCAGATTTCTCTTTTAAAAATATGACATTCATCAATCTAGTATAATCATCAACAAATAGAATAAAGTATCTATCTACATAGTAGCTTTGAGTTCTCATCGGACCACATAGGTCAGTGTGAACTAACTCCAAGATTCTTTTTGTTGAATAGTCTTTACTTTTAAAACTAGATATTGTCATCTTCCCTTTTTGACATTCATGACACATAACATGATCAGGTTTAGTTAGGCTAGGCAGTCCTCTAACTTTTCTTTTTCTACTGATCTTAATCATGTTATCAAAATTTACATGACATAACCTTTTATGCCATAACCATGCATCTTCATTTTTCACCAGTAAATAAGAAGTCTCAGCATTGTCAAGATAAAATAAGTTACCTTTTGATTGACCTCCTGTTCCAACAAGCTTTCCACTTTCATCATAGATTCTCACCTTCTTGCTTTCAAATGCCACTCGGTGACCTGAGTTGTTAAGTTGTGCTACACTTAGCAAATTGTAATTCAGTACTTTTACCCAATAAGCATTATCACATCTGATTTTATCACTTATTAATAAAGATCCTTTTCCTTTAACCATGCAAGGTGTATCATTACCCATTTTTATTGATCCTTAGTTATAATGCTCAAGATGATCAAACTTATCTTCATCACCAATCATATGATGTGTATAGCCACTATCAATGATCCAAGTATCATTTTTACTAACTTTAGAAATGAGTGTTGTTTCTACATACCTTTCCTCTTCCTTTGAATCATCTTTCATTGCAACAAACACCACCTCAATGTCATCATCTGTGTTGGTGTTGTTATCATTCTCTTCAGCAAAGTAGCATACCTTTTTACCTTTATCTTTGTGATCTCGGTTGTCTCTGTTGTACTGTCAGTTATCTCTGTTATTCCTCCTGACATATCTTCCACCTTTGGATCTATCTCTATCATTCTCATCTTCTTTCATGTTCGGGAATTTAGTAGCAATATGACCAACTTATTTGCAATTAAAACAAGCTAAAGGTAATTTACCCTTATATCTAACTTTACCTTTACGAAGTCTCTAGGCCATTAGTGCTTATAGTTCATCAAGCTCATCATCGGTATTTCTTGTTAGAATAACTGAGAGGGGGGTGAATCAGTTATCCACAGTCCCAATCACAAAATCCATATCCAAAAATAATTTACTAAAACTTATGTAGCTCGGTAACATAAAATAGTATTCTATCTGTGCTTTTACCAATTACCAGTTAATAACATATAGTGATTACCGATCAAATCCAATATGCAACATGTAAAATATGACAACAAACAATCATCACAATCAACACATAACACAAGAGATTTAATGTGGAAGCCCTATAAAGGGAAAAACCACCTGGGACCAGCAACCCAAAAATTGTTCACTCTTCTGAAGTGAGGTCAGTGAAAACCCAACCCTGTTAAAGGTTACAAACACACTGTGAGGTGTGACCTTTTTAGAGGATTTTAGACCAACCGTTATCGTCCAACCAGAATTCACTATGGGGTTGATAGGATAACAAATTTACACTCTATGAATGACATTACAAGACTTTCTAGTCCACTCTATTAAGAGATTTATCTTTTTACAATGGTTAAAATGTAACAACAGTTGATCTAATTATAACACAACTTTAATTGCAGATTATCAAATCTATGTTAATCTCATTCAAATCCTCTAATCAATATATCAATTCTATTTCAATCAATATTCAGTAACTTGTTGTCGCTCGGTTATAGCTTTCTGACGCTTGGTAATCTCTGCAGTTTGGTTCTCCTTAACCAATCTAATTAGGCATGCATGAAGCTTGTTCACATGATACCTCTGCAGTCTCCTTCTTCTGGCATGATTTCATCATGAAATCCTAGTCTCTTAAATAGACAAGTAAACCATTTTAATTCCATCCATCAAATTTTTCCGCTTAATCTCCTTTGTTGATTTTTCCACTTAATCCTTCCTTGGCTGATGTGTCAGTAACACATTTTGTTTCAATCCCTTAGATCTTCTTCAAATTATGTTAGTCGTCGATCTTCATAACAAACATTATCTTCATCTCTAATTTCAAGGTACTTTACAGCTCATCAACTTTCATCAGCTAAACTAGTCATTTAGTTCTTTTCTTCTGCTCGATTAACAAAGAAATGTGTCGGTGAACCCAAGCTCAGTTTATACTATGCTCGGTATACACTACACTGTGTTGGTGTATACTGAAATGGTTCTTTAACCGACCAGACTACTTTGTGCATTTTTCTGTTATCCTTCATCATAGATGAATGCAACATAATCAAGTCAATAACATAAGGTCATAGACTCATCCATAAGTTACCCAATGTGTTCCTTATTCTTATCTTTCTGTAGACACCTAAAAATCCTTTAGAAAATAAAGTATTTTTATTTTTTGAAAAATCTCTGATGACATCATCATTTATTAATTAATTAATTATTTAATTTATTTATTTATTTTTATGTTATTAAATCTCTTTATCTTAATTAAAAATATTTAATTAAGAAATCCCTCCCAAAAATTTTTAAATCTTATTTAAACATTATTTCCCTATTTATTAATTCTTTAATTAATAAATTGACCAAAAATCCCAAAATAAATGATTTATTTATTTTTTGCCCAAAACTTGGCCAATTCCCTTAAGACCACTAACCTCTTCTAGAATCTTCTAATCCCTCTTTAATTTTGATTAAAGGCTAATCCCATCATTTCTTAACCCTAATCCCAACTCAAGAATATTTAATTAAGATTAAATATTAATCCTCAATCCCTAAATTACCCTAGGAAAACTCTAGACTCTTCTAGAACTTTCCTAATCCTTCCTTAAACCTATTTAGGGGAAATTACCTACTTTCTCTAAGCTAATCTAAGTCTCCTTTGACTCCTAGTCAAACCCTACCCCTAATGAGCCTCAAACTCATTAAAGCCTTTGAGATAAATAAAACTTTATTTATTTCTTAAATTTCATATTTATCCTTAGAAAGCCTAGACTTTTCTAGAAAGTCTTTATCCTCATCCAAAGCCTAGACTCTTCTAGAAAGTCTTCATCCTTATCCCCTTGACTCAAGACCCTAACCTTACCCCAAACTCTAACCTTTCTTCCTAACCCAAGCCCTTAGGAAATCCTATAAATACTCCCTCTTCCAAGAGCAATTCATTAGCTTAGTCTTTCATATCGCATGCATTGTTATCATGCTCTTTTACTTCTAGCTTTAGCATAATCATCCTAATTTAGCTTATTTTCAAGCATTTTTAGCACATCATAGCTTAGCAATAATGGATTAACATAGTTTATTTCATTGATTTGCATAGCATATAGCATCATATCACATCTCTATTTGGTCTAAAATCAATCTTAGCATAAACATCATGTAGCTTAATCTTCATTTCAGCATCATTTGATCCTTGAGGCCTTAGGGGCAAATCAGGTGTTCTATACCTATTTTTGTGTCATTTATGAGGTTTTCATGGATCTCAATCCGTCCTAAAAAGCATTAGAGTATGCTCCAAGTGCTTAGAGAGCACACCCACATCCCCTTAAGCAAGAGCAAATCAAATAGTGCTTGGGTGCACCTGTTTTAGCTCAATTTGAGGTGGCTAGCTTAGAGTTTTCCTTGTTTTGGATTGTTTTCATGTTAGGTTAAAATCTAATCTTTGTTTGGCTTGAAGCTTTCAAAACAAGTATCCTCAAAAGCCTAGTCCACACTTTCATATCCATCTTCCTCATGTAGATATTTACGTTCTTCATCTCTTTTCTTCTTCTTTCTATAGATGTTTAGGTATAGTAACTTACAAGATAAGTATTGTCAAAACTAGTTGACATCAATGACAACAAATTACTGATTTAATCATCTTACATATCTAATCAGAAACTCAGTGATCTAGAATCACAAATCTTCAAATTATACAGTTTATTAAAATCAATTGTAGTTCATCATTGCTATCACTTTCATTCCTTATATTGTGCTTACTACTAGATTTACCATTGTTAAGAGAAGACATAAAAGCAGACTCAACAGTTGGTACAACACTATTATCATAATTTTTTAGCTCAAAAGTGGTTAACTTTCCAATCAGACTATCAAGACTAAGTGTGCTATTAGGTGTAGACCTCATTTCACGAATTGCAGATATTCTGATTGCATAGATAGGCAAAAGTGTTCTCAAAATTTTACTTACCAATGTTTCTTCATCAATGACACCACTAGCTCCTTGAATAGCATTAACAACCTCTTTAATTCGGATTGAGTACTGTACTATGTTTTCTCCTTCATTTTCATATCATCAAATCTACCTCTCAAGCTTTCAGCTCTAGCTCTCATCACATTTGCATCACCACCATGTACTAGGGCAAGTTTCTCCCATATTTCCTTTGAAGTAGTGCAGTCCTTGATGTCTTGAAATTTAGCATCATTAAGAGAAGCATCTATCTCTATCATAGTGATGTTGTGTTCATGTCGGTCTCTTAATTGATCAAGAGTCAAAGGACCAGGTGGTTGTAAATAGCCATTATCCAGTAAAGGTATAGCAGATTCTCCAATTCCAGATAGATGAAGCTTCATCCGACTTTGCCATGTACTAAATTTTTCGTTGTTTAGCTTTGGCACTTCCCTCTTATACATCTTGTAATCTTTTTGCTGAAGTCCTTAAAACTTTGTTCCAAGCAACCAATGCTCTGATACCAATTGTTAGAATAACTAAGAGGGGGGCTGAATTAGTTAGATCAGTTATCCTACAGTCCCAATTACAAACATGTAACACTTAAAAAAATTCCAATAAATTATGTAGCTCGATAACATAAACTATTACACTATCTATGCCTTTTACCGATTACCAGTTAATTAACTTACTATGATTACCGACCAAATCAAATATGCAGTATGTAAAGTATGACAATGAAACAATCATCATAGAAACACATAACACAATGATTTAACATAGAAACCTTGTTAAGGGAAAAACCACTGGGACCGGTAACCCAAAATAAGTTTCACTCTTCTAAAGTTAGCTCGGTGAAGAGCCAACCCTGTTAAAGGTTACAAACACACTGTTAGGTGTGACCTTGTTAGAGGATTTAAGACTAACAATTAAATTTTGACCAACATTCACTATGGGGTCAATAAAATAACAATGTACATTCCTTGAATGACATAGGGGCATAACATAAGACAGTTAAGTCCACTCGGTTAGGAGATTTTCTCTATTAATGGTTAAACTGAAACAATAGTTGATCTGATTACAATACAACTCAATTTGTAGATGTTCAGATCTATTCTAAGCCCATACAAATCCTCTGATCAATATTTAAATTCACTTCCTTAACTTACTTTCACTCGGTAATAGCTCTCTGACGCTCGGTACTGTTCTACAGTTCAGTTCTCCTTCAACCAGTCTGATCAGGCATGCATGAAACTACATTCATGTGAAATCTCTGTAGTCTTCTTTCTTCCGGCATAGTTTCAATAAAGAAACTCATATCTCTTATATAGATAGACAAACCATTTTCACATCAACCATCATATTTTTTTGCTTATCCTTCTTCATTGATTTTGCCTCTTAAACCTTCCTCGGCAGTTGTGTCAATAACACGTTTCAATTTTATCCTTTAGATCTTCTTTGAATTTTTTCATTCGTGGATCTCATAACAAACTTTATCCTCAATCTCGAAATCATAACAATTTCTAGCTCATCATTTTTTGTCAGCTAAACTAAACATTCAATACTTTCATCCATACTTGGTTAACAAAGAAATGTGTCAGTGAATACAAGCTCGGTTAATACTGTCGCTCGATATATGCAACACTAGCTCAGTGTATACTGAAGCCTTCATTTACTGACCACATTGCCTTGTACAATTTTTCTTCCTCCTCCATAATACATTAATGCAACATAATCAAGTCAACAATATGAGATCATAGACTCATCAATAAGTTACATAAAGTATTCCTTATCCTCATCTATCATATCCATCTTTCTCCATGTAGATATCTTGGTCTTTCATCTTTTCTCTCTTTTTACAGATGTTTAGATGTTTGTAACTATGTGATGATATTATTCACCTTCATGAAATTACAAGATTAACTAAGAACAATAAGAATTAGAGTGAGAACTAATCTAATCAATGCATAATTAATCTATCAACATCTCATGGATCTCTAAAATAAAGTGGTAAATGAGGCTCTCACTATGATCCTCACTAGTGACACTCTAAAGATGAGAATTAAGCTATATGATATGCAATTAAGATCTATTCAATCAAATTCTAGCTCTATTTGATGAACAATCTACTATGATCAAAGCAATTAAGCTATTAAAATTGACAAGTGAGTGGTGTGGATGCAAATTGAAAGAGCTTTGCTACAATTCAAAGATATGGAATGGATCCTTAATGCCTCAAAATGCTTTCTACTTATAGGATTTTCCCAAGGGTAGGGGGTAGAGTGAGTTGATCATGGTTATGCTTGGGTAAGGTCAATTGGCTTTGCTTTGTCCATAAATGGGGGGACAAGGAGGGGACAATCATTTAAATGGTTTCAAAAGGCTGGACCATTTCAACAAAAGTGAGTGATTTGTGTCCATTTTGTCTCCAATTTGCTTTGTTGAGGGAAATTATGATTTATTAATTAATTAAAGTAATTAAATTTAGCCATGAAGGGTAAGAGGTTCATTTTGATTTTTGCTTTCAACAACTATGTCATTAATTGAATTTAATCAATTTCATAGTGTTTGTCCCCTTTTCAAGCTTCATTTAATCATTTAATTGAATTTTCCTTTGATTTGAATTCCCTTTGTTCCATTTATTGATTTTTCGTGCTATTTTGATGATTTGATTGCACTTTTGATTGATTTAAGCCTTTTGCCAATTTTTCGTGTCTACAAATGCCCCTCTTTGAGTCGATGTGCGAAGAACACCGATTCAAAGATTCTTTATGTCTTGATTGTGATTCCCTATGTGATTGATTGCTGCCTCTTGATACAAAAAAATTTATGATGCCCTACTGATTTCATGATGTATGATTGTGACTTTGATTTGATACCCTTATTGCCCCCTTAGAAATTAAAACATATGAATTGCGTGATTTGAAAATGATTATTGACGTTTGATATAGCAAATGTGTTTTAGTTTCTTACTATTGATGATATCCCACGATGTATGATTATGCCCTGGTTTGATTTGATATGCTAAGAGAAGTCAATGGCTAATTTCAAGTTCAAAATTAGGTCAAAAATACCTTAAATAGGTTAAGAACCTTCTTTTACCATTCATTTTTACTTTTTACCCTTGGTGTTTTTGCTCTGATTCTCTAGCGATTTCAAGATGGTTGTGCCGATTCAGGAGCATAGATTCGAGAGATGCCAGAGATATGCGAGACCGCCTGATTATGCACCTCCAGTAAGTCATTATGAACTTTGATCTTACTTTTATTGATCATTTATTAAGCATTTATTGCAATTTCATGTTTCATCGTTGCTTTGCATTCGAGAAATCACGTCTAGGACAGAATTGATTATCGCCTAGGGTCATTTTCTGTCGCTTCCGTGGTTTTTATTATCGCCTCCACGTAATAATCTCTCACCTACAAGACAGTTAAGTCTCGCCTAGCAAGATAAAACTGTCGCCTTGCCCCAGAGAAAAATACCCATTTTTGAATAGGTTATCGCCTACCCGAAACCTAACCATTTAACTCTCACCTAAGGAAAACTCTCTATCGCGGTGTCAAATTCACTGTCGCGTATAGAAAATCTATAGCCTGGTAGAATAATAAAGTCACTTAGGGCCAAATTAAGTCACGCCTAGGTTAAAATGTCGCCTGACAGTATAAAAATCATGCCTAATGTATTTTTTGCAAAATTTCCATACTTTTTACACATGTGTTGATCGTATCTGATGAACAATTTGATAACCCCCTGATGAGAAAGTCAGATAATTAGTGTAGGTCTATGATTGTCAACAAACAATGGTTTAGATATCAAGATAGTAGTACTTTAGAATATGATTTTTCAATCTGATTTGAATATTAACTGATAGGATAAATCAATTAGTGTGAAAACCAATATGATTTAAGACTGTCACTTCGTTCTCAAGATACAGACAAATGAACGATGATACTTTAGTGTGATTACTTGATACTTTTGATTGACTTGAGATAATTCCTTGATACAATGTACTGATATTATTCCTTTACCTTGCCAACAGGATCATTATCCTACTTTATACGTCCATTCAGTTGCATCGTGGGTTATTGACTTAGGTCAGAGACTCACAGTAGCTAAGTTCTGAGTTATCGAGAGATGTGGTTTGAGTTTCCTCCTTCATCTCCCATGGTTCCAGCTAAACCATGGTTTATTGACTGCAGTGGCGGACTGATGGCACTCCAACCACAACACATTCCACTTGCCATACGGAGAGATGATGATCACACCAGAGGACGTGTATCGATTATTGAAGATTCCTTGTAGGGGTGAGTTGGTCTACTATGACTCTGCATATGATTCCTCTATCTACCGATGAGTATTCGGGGACAACACTATTGGAGATGGGGATACTATTACATGGCCTCATTTTGCCTCTTTTCTGACATTACCAGTAGTTTTGGGTGCCTTGATTGGCGGTCTACTGCTTCCCGACTGGTGAGGTCACAGTTTTTCACTCGGTTGGGGCTAGATTATAGAGGATTTACTTGCTCATCCTCGATAGTTTGATTGGGGTTCCTACATCTTGGCACAGTTGTATCATGATTTACATGAGGTAGTCTATCAGGGTAGTGCATCATTGTCAGCAGGTGTTATTGTTTTGCAATTGTGGATATGGAAACATCTTCCCATTACTAGGCCTATTTCTGATAGAGTTCGACCTCGGGGATATCCCTACACTTTCTTATATACAGGCATGGTCATACAACATCATATGGGTCATTTGGATTACTGGCGATGTCAGATTGATGATCTGGATTAGGTTATATGGCATCCTTATCTCGATTGTGATCGTTGGAGAGAGGATGGTGATGAGTTACCATATATGTTTGCCCCTCGCTGGATGATTGGGTGCACTCCTACCACTATTGAGCGCTTCTGCTTTGGCAGAGTTTTGAGACAGTATGGTCGGATTCAGGATATGCCTTAGGGAAATGCATTATATCCTCGAGTATAGGCAGAGATCTCTCTATGGGGTCCATGTATTGATTATCAGTTTGCATTAGGTCAGATTGCGGGTATGACTATTTGCAGATGGGAGATACTTCCTGGTATGGCTGATGCTGGGATGTCACATGAGTATGCAGATTGGTGGTCTCGCCATAGGTTTCCTCGATTTACTAATCCGACTGAGCCTATTCCTAGACGTCGTGATGGTGAGAGGGGTGGTAGACATCGGAGAGGTCGAGGACATAGACATCCTCAAGTTGCTGCAGGAGGAGGTCAGGTGAGATGAGATCTGGGTCATGATAGATAGGATAGAGCACAGGATGATACAGCTGTTAAATGGCCTAGAGCAGACAGACAGGATAGAGTGTATAGACATCAGAGAGCTTAGAGACATGCACAGATTGATACAGCTAGGCAGATTCCTAGGATATTAGATCCCTTGGTACAGTTACAAAGAGTGGCCTTAGCGCAGCCTGATGGTGATGCAGCTCATTAGGATCAAGCATAGCAGGATGATGCACAACAAGATGATGCACAGAAGGATGATGGGGCTCCACAGATGCCTCCGCCAGCTCGATAGCCACAGGGTGATCGCATGGATGGATTAGAGTGAGGTTTATAGTCTATGAGGATAGAGATATCCACTGTTGTGGGTCGATTGGACCAGGTTGCCTCTTTATTACAACAACTTGTATCTGTCATGGTTGTTCAGAGGTAGGATGGAGTGGGTACATCACAGGCTCCTCCCCCACAAGATAGTAGAGGGCCAGATGGATCTAGTGCTACAGGCTCTTGAGTGATATGATGACAGATTTACTCAGTGTTGTTGGTCCATCTTTTATGTTATTCTCATTTATCGGAACATTTGATAGATCACTTTGATGATACCTTGACATATTTGATGTATGGGATCCTCCTTTTTGATGATGATATATGATGATATACTTCTTGATTCTCTTTGATGAGTTTGATTATAAGATTATCTTTTATGCAGCTATATGATGTTTGATTTATGCATTTACTTGGATTCATGCTATGAATGCAGTATCTTATTTTATGATATATATAAATGTATGCAAAGATGTATGAATTTGGTGATGCTCTTCTATTGTTCATGTATGGATGTAAGATGTTTAATGGAAATGCACATGTATGTTCCTATGTTTTTTTAATTTTTCAATGTATGCTAGTTTATCCTTAACTATATGAGTGCACATGATGTATGGATGATTTTTCATTGTAAATGTGGATACTGAATAATGCTCAATGCATGTATGCAAAAGATAATCTCATTTTCTTTATTGTGTTTTATCAAGAACAAACATTATTATTGAACCCCTTTTGCGTAAATGTTTTAACTACCCAAGATTATTGATGTACCCCCTCGTTCCCTTGGAAAAGTAACCATAAACACATGCATTTGATCAAACAGGACAATGCAATTAATCTAACAAGATAATGCAATGAATCTAATATGCCTTGCAATGCAACCTAAGTGTCACCAGCTTTGAGCAAATAAATGCCTTGAGGATAAATTTTCATCATTGAGCATTTTGGGACCGGAAAGTCAATACAATCACCATTGCCCACTGGCATGATGATATGAATACCACTTTTTTTTTTTTTTCTCATTTTGGTAACCTCATGTTGGACCAAGTACAACCCTTACTAGTTGGATGACCAAACTATGGGAGTCTGAATACCGATGTCAACGGATTCAATGTTGCAAGTGGATTTTTGGTATTAAGATATAGAACATCTAAATAGCCAAGGGATTTGTTTGCGTAAACAAACAAAGGTCAATCCATCCACTTATGAGATAGTCCTCGATGGTTCTTTGATGACCATGTCGTTAGACCACTTCTCATAAGGTGATGAATCTTCCTCCAAACAGTCACTCAAAGCCAATAAAATATCATATCTCTATCATTGCCAATACCATCAATTAGCTAAAGAGACTTGATATAAATCAATCGATATAAGCAAAGAGATTTTTAACCAACTTTCAAAAGAATCTTTCAAGTGTTTTGCATTGTTTCTTGATTTTCAAATAGTATTTCCAAGTACCTTGATCATTAACGATGTTTGATTTTTATTTAATCCCGAATAATAAAGTCAATTAAGGCTCAAGGATTTTGTTGTTGTAATCAATTTCTTGGTTTATGAACAATGATATTATCAAAGGTTCACAAAAATATGCTTCTTTTTTTCTGAAATTCGGATCTCACTCTCTCTTTGTGTGACTCTGACTGAATGTTGTTCATTTGAATCCTTTTTATGTACCAACTTTCCGATATGCTCTTTGTTGCCCCCAAGTGTTTGAATATACCTGTTTTGACAACTTTGGGCAATGCAACTGATGAAGCTACAAAAGCTTTATTAGGACTATGTACAGATGACGGATGCAATGAAGGTTTGGACAACTGGGATGATGAGATGCATTATGTACACATGCAACCTAGGGAAGACCAACTGAAGGGAACCAAAGGCGCTTGTTTACCAAGTTTTCACCCTTTGGATGGATCAAGCTTTTTTTTTATTTTATTTTAGTTTGTTTTTTTTTTGCAAGCTTTTTCTCTCTTTTTTTTTTTTTGCTACCAAGGTGCCTATTTACTAGGTCTTCACCAGGGCACTTTCTTCTTTTTCAATTTTTTTGTATTTTTCTTTTTTTATTTTTTTTATCATCAAGGCACCTATTTACTAGGTTTTCACCAAGACAACATCATTTTGGATGTTTTTCCTTTCTTCATGCTCAATTTTCTCAATGTTTTTATCCCTTTTGTGCTTTTCAAATGTTTTTGATGTTTTCAAGATCTCTTTTGAACTATGTACAATAAAATAGGATGCTCTCTCATCTGATACTCTTTATACTCTTTCATCTACCTCATGTATAGAACCTTTTAAGATGAATACTATTAATAGGTTTTTGAAGTTCCTCTCCATCACAATTTGATAATTTATAGGTTCATGTGCCAAATGAAGATATTATGATAAATGGGCCTAGCCAATTAGCCTCCCATTTTCCTTTCTTTTCCCTCTCAACCTGATTCTTTGGATTCTCTCTCAACACCAAGTCTCCTACCTGAAAAACTCTTAGTTTGATATGTTTATTATAGTTCCTTGAGATTCTATTTTGGTACACTTTCAGGTGCTCATAAGCTTGTGTTTGATGTTCTTCAAGTAACTCCAATTGTTGAAGTCTAGCAACCCTATAGTCTTCATCTGTGATCAATCCTTGTAACGACACTCATAAAGATGGGATTTCAACCTCTAATGGTAGAACTGCTTCAGTCCCATAGACTAGTGAGAATGGCGTGGCTCCAGTGGGTGTTCTTATACTGGTTCTATAGGCCCATAATGCTGGATTAATTTGCATATGCCAATCCCTTCCTGATTTGTTGACCGACCTTTCCAAGATCTTCAATATATTCTTATTTGTGGCTTCGGCTTGCCCATTTCCCTGAGGGTAATAAATTGATGATGAATGGTGAGTGATGAAATGTAGCACATAGTTCATCAACATCTTTATTCTTGAATTGTTTTCCATTATCTGTTATTATGGCATGAGGAATACCATATCGGCAAATGATATGATTCAAGATAAATATGGAAATTTTCTTTCCTGTTGCCATTATCAATGGAACCGCTTCAACCCACTTGGTGAAATATTCTGTTGCGGTTATGATATGTTTGTGCCCATTTGAAGAAGGTGGATTTATGACGCTAATTAAATCAAACCCCCATTGATATAAAGGCCATGGTGTGACAAATGGATGTAATGCTTGTGCCGGTGCATGTATCATATCACCATGATATTGGCATTTGCTACATATCTTCACAAAGTGACAAGCATCCTTTTCCAATGTCTTCCAAAAATACCCTAAGCGAAGGATTTTCTTAGCTAGATTTAACCCGCTTGAGTGCGACCCGCAAATGCCTTCGTGAACCTCTCGTAAAGCTAACTTAGACTCTTCTTCCTCTAAACACCTAAGTAACGTCCCGTCTAGACCCTTATGATACAATGTTTCGGAAAGGATTAAGTAACGGGAGGCTTGGCGTATGAAATTGCATTTTTTAGCACGGGTTTGGTCTAAGGGTAGCACTTGGTCTTTAAGGTAGGTATATATAGGTCCATACCAAGGGGAGTCATGTCCATGTAAGAGGGCAACAATTTGGGTTTCGGGGAGGTCAAATGTCAGTTTTACCAACTCTTCCACCAAGAACTCATACTTCTCATTTTGATCTGGTTTTTGTAACAAAGAAGCCAAGGTAGCCATGGCATCAGCTGCTCTATTTTTCTCTCTAGGAATCTATTCAAAGGTGATCAATGCAAAGTATTTCTTCCATCCATCAATCATAGTCTTATAAGGCATCAACTTTTCATCTTTAGTGTTATATTCATTGTTGACTTGATTAATGATGAGTTGAGAATCTCCATAAATTTGTAGCTCTTTTATATTCCATTCTAAGGCCATTTTGATGCCTATGACTAGTGCTTCATATTCTGCTATGTTATTTGTACATGGAAACATAAGCTTGTAGGATTTGGGAATGGTGTAACCTTGAGGAGTTACCAATAATATGCCGGCCCCGGAACCTCCTTGAGTATAGGATCCATCAAAGTATAACTTCCACGTTTTTGCCTCTATGTTGATAATGGCGGAATTCAGAAATTCCACTTGAATAGTCTGTGTAGAAGTCATGGGATTTTCAGCTAAATGATCTGCTATCACTTGTCCTTTGATTGCCTTTCTATCACCATATTCGATGTCAAATTCACTCAATATCATCACCCATTTAGCTATTCTACCTGTTAAGGTTGTTTTACTTAATAAATATTTGAGAGGGTCTATCTTGGAAATCAACTTGACCTTATGCATCAACATAGAATGTCTCAACTTTTGAGATGCAAATACCACTGCTAGACAAGCTCTTTCCATAAATGTGTAATTAAGATCATATTTTATCAACGTTCTACTCAAATAGTAGATAGCTCTTTCCTTTCCTTGTTCATCCTCTTGCACCAAAAGTACCCCTAAGGATCTCTCTGTAGCAGATATGTAGAGAAGTAATGCTTTGCCCTTGATTGGTGACATGAGAATGGGCGGATTTATCAAATAAGTCTTCAACAATGTGAAAGCTTGATCACATTCAGCATCCCATATAAATATAGTATCCTTATGTAGCAACCTGGTGAAAGAATGACACTTTTCAGCCAATTGGGAGATAAACCTTCGTATGGATTGGATTTTGCCCTGCAAGGATCTCATTTGGCTGATATTCTTAGGTATTTCCATGTCCATTATAGCTTGTACTTTCTTGGGATCCACTTCAATCCCTTTGGCGGAAACTATATAACCTAGTAACTTGTCGAATTGGACTCCGAAGGTGCATTTCTTTGGGTTTAATCTGACCTTGAATTGCTCGAACCTAACAAATATCTTTTTCAAAATGTGGAGGTGTTCTTCTCTTTTGTGGGATTTTGCCAATATATCATCCACATAGTCTTCTAAAAATGTGTGCATCATGTCATGGAAGATAGTTGTCATGGCCCTTTGATATGTGGCTCCGGCATTTTTAAGACCGAAGGGCATGACATTCCAACAAAAATTACCCCAAGGGCAAGTAAATGCTATCTTTTCTTGGTCTTCGGGTGCAATTTTGATCTGATTATACCCGCTAAGGCCATCCATTAATGAGTACATTGAGTGTCCTGTCGTCAAATCCACTATGGCATCTATGCTCAGAAGTGGGAAATCATCTTTAGGGAAAGCAAGATTTAGATCTCTAAAATCCGTACACACACGAATGGATTTATCATGCTTTGTGACTGGTACAATGTTGGAGATCCATTCAGCATATGCTATTGCTCTTATGAACCCTACTTTCAACAATTTTTCCTATTCTACCTTAACCAAAAGAGCTATGTGGGGGTGCATTTTTCTCAACTTTTGCTTAACGGGTTTAACCCCTGGTCGAACATGTAGATGATGCATTATAAAGTCAGGATCTAATCCGAGCATGTCAGCATATGACCATGCAAAGTTTACTTGTTGTTCTTGGAAGAATTTTATGAAGTCTTCTCTTTCTAGAGGTGTGAGTGATGCTGCCAAGTGTATGAAAGGATCTAATTATGTCCCAATATTGACCTTTTCCATTGGCTCTATGAGTATAGGTGACCTTTCCTCTTCATGCTCGGGCAAAGTGTCCAATATCTCTTCCTTTGGTGCCACAATTGGGTTTTCACCAAAAGAAACGTCTTGTAATTTTATTTTTTTTGGCTCTAATGGTGCCACAGTTGGGTTTTCACCAATAGAACTTTTCATTTTTTTACTATTTTTTTTGGTTTTTTTCTTTTGACTAAGAGATTGAACCCCTGCTACTGTCATTGTGTCCGTATTGAATTTGTTGGTGAAAAAGGGTTCAATCGCATTAAGGTAGTGATTCATTGCTTGGTCATTGGGAAATTAAAGTAGGTCATTTGGTTTGGTTTGGTCCCAATCAATGAGGTGCAGATTTATCAAAAGTAAGGGTTCATTGGGTAAAATGTCATCAATAGGTGTTATGGACATGACTTTGTTTGAGGGTTCGTACATTGTATCGTTTAGATCTATGACATGCACTTCCTCAAGATGATCCATGGAAGAAGGGTCAAAGTCCTCTTCACTCGAGTCCTCGTCAACTTCTACGGGAAACAACATGGGAAAAGCCACAAGCGGGTTAAAACTAACATTTGAATCTCCCTCCTCTGAAGGTATCCAAAATGTTTCTATCCATGCTCCATTGGTAGGTGCTTGCTCGATATTAGGCCTTTGAATAGGAGGTTCTTCACTAATTTGAGCTTCTTGCCTTGGAATTTTTGCATAAGTATGTATAGCAATTACTTCCTTGTCATGACATGATTCATCTGATAAAGTATCCCATTCATAATCCCTAGAGTCATCACTATCTCCTTCGGATTCTAAGGCATTTATGTGAGGATAAAAATCTTGCATTGGGCTTGAACTTTCTCCTTTGCATTGAAAACCTCCTCCAGATTTTTCATGACTTGCCCTCCAAATAGGTTCTATAGGTTCCAATAATCCCCTATTTCTTTGGCCTAAGGGTCCTCTTCCCTTGTATCCCATCTTTTGCATTATATCAAAGTCTTTTCCATATTGCTCAGTTTGTATCTTTACATGCTGAATTCTTCCCATGGGAGTGTTGGAAGTATCTTCCTCATCATGGTAAAGCTATTGAAGGACGTCATCTTCTTCCTTATCCCATGCTACTTTGTTATCTTCCCTTACAAAATAGGAATTATACTTATGTTCTTTTGATGGTTTACCATGTGATTTTGGAGATGTGGGCATGTCAAATAGAGAAACAGAATATTCCCCTATCCCTTTTGAACTAATCTTGCATTGTTTTTCAAAGTTGTTCATCATTTCACTCATGTGTTGGTAACGATCTTTCTTGGCTTTTTCCTTTTCTTCTTTGGTAGGTTTATAGATTACTGTTTCCAATTTAGGTGCTATGTATGAACTTTCCATTGCATTTGGGCCCTCGTAGCTCACTTTTTCCTTTCCCTTAGTTGATGTCGCTGAGCTAGCTTGAGGAGGGTGTGGAGTAACATTTATTGTTAGTTCCTTCATTTTAACATCTTCAATTGTGGTTTCTTGAATAATTCCTTCCCAGTTATGTGGAATGTATAACTCATGAGGTTTGAGTGCATTGCAATATTGGAATGGGTTAGACTCTCCTCCAACTATGATTTCTTCACCCATGTACGAAAATTTTATGCATTGGTGGTATGTGGATGGGACTGCTTGCATCTCGTGAATCCATGGTCTACCCAACAAAATATTATAAGTTAATTTCATGTCTAGCACTTGGCAATTGGTGTCCTTCTTGACAGGTCCCACTTGGATGGGCAATACAATCATGCCCTTAGAGGCTCTTTCAGCTTCATCATAACCTTTAATGGTGATTTTCTTTGTAGGGTCAATGCAAGACTCAGATAGACCTAAGGATTTGACAAGACTTAATGTGCAAATGTTGAGACCAGCCCCTCCATCAATGAGAGCTCTCTTGACTCTATGCCTTTTGATTAAGACCTCTATATGCAATGGTAGATTTTGACGATGGGTTATAGACATGTCATCTTGATCGGAAAATGAAAGACAATGAGGTGCTACAAGATGACCTACCATATGTTGAAACCTTTCTGTCTCTAAGTTAGTAGGAACATGTGTCTCTACTAGAGCTTTTTCCAAAATCTCCTTATGGTTTGGTGACAACTTTAATAATTCTAAGATAGAGATTTGTGCTGGAGTACGTTGCAATTGATCAACCAAACTATAAGGCCTTGCTGCTGTAGAAGACTGTTTGACTACAATGTTGGATGGTGGGATTTTAGTGCTTTGAGGAGCTATCCCTTGTAGGGTTATTCTAGAATTCTGCCCTCTTGTAATGACATTTGACGCTTCCTTTTGAGGTTGTTCATTAACTATTATAGCATTAACAATATGATCATAAGGTGGCGCAAAGTTGAGATTATTGGCGCTTTTCTTCTTGTTATTTGATGACTCTCCCTTATCGTGTTTGTAAAAAGGTTGTTTGAATGCCATATGATCTTCAGTATTGGGAGGTCCATCAACGGTGATCATGTCGTTATCAATTAAATCTTGCACTACATTTTTTAATTGCAGACATTCATTTGTTGTGTGTCCTCGAATTCTGTGATAGTCACAATGGGTATCGGCACTCCACCAACCAAGCTTATTATTTGGCTCATAAGGCTGAATTTTGGGTAGAGTAATGACATTATTAGCCATGAGAACCTTTAATGCCTTTTCAAGGGGTTCACCCAAGGGTGTGAAGTTCTTTGTGGGGGTTGGCCTTAAGTATTTATCAAATTTAGTATTCCTTGAATTATCTCCTTGATTTCCATTGTTGGTGTGATTGTTGTTGGATGGTGCATTAGAGCTCTGATTGGTATTATTCACTTGATTAGGTGTCCTTGTAAGAGCAAAGGAGACCACCTTCAAGTTGCTAGATTCAACTACTCCATCATTCATAATTCCTTTATTGTTATTCTTATAATGACTGTTACTATTAAACCAATGATTCTTCTGATTATTGCCATTGTTGCCATTGTTGCCACTGTTGGGGTTGTTTTTATTATCTTTGTACAGTTTGAGTTCTCCACTTTTGACCAACACTTCCTCCGTGGTTACTCCATTTTCAATTAGATCTTGGAAGGTCTTTGGACATTGCATTCGTAAGCGGTAGTTTAACTCATTACTCAAACTATTTATGAAGATATCCGTCTTCTCTTTTTCAGGCACACTTCTAGGATATCTTGCAAAAATTGTCCTCCACCTTTGTAGAAAAGTGAGGAAGGCCTCTCCATCTTTTTGTTTTGTGTTGCATAATGTTATCATCGTGACATCATGTTTAATGTTATATGAGTAATGAGCCACGAATTTTGACGCTAACTCTTCAAAGGTTTTAATGCCGGAGGGTAACTTAGAAAACCACTCCATAGCCATGCCTCCTAAGCTTCGCGAAAATAATCTCATTAAATATGTGGTATCATGCATGAACTCTAAGCTCAATGCACAAAACTCCTGTAAGTGATCTTGAGGATTTGTTGTTCCTTCGTACTTGTCATATTTAGGAAACACAACATTGATCGGGAATGGCACCATAACCAAGCTTTTATCAAATGGGAATGGGCACAATGCTTCTATAGAGAAAGGCTTGGGAGACCCGCTTTGCTTGATGTTGTCTAGTTGCATTTGAAATGCTTTGAATTGTTTCTTCATGATGTCTAAGGTACTTTCCTCAACTTCTGGTGTTTTAAGTCGGTTGACATCAAAGTCACGGGGAAGCTTGAGACCTTTTTGTGCTAAGTCTATGAAATGTTTTTCTCTATCTAGGTCCATTGCCTTTTCCATGAGCTTTCTAAAATAAGGACATTGGACAGCCTCACTAAATTTTTCATCCGTGGCATCTTCTGTCATTAATTCGGTGTTATTTTGAGTATGAGTTTGGTTAACTCCGTGAGCACTTGGATCTACTCCTTCATTGTTGGTATTTCCTTGGTTATTAATATTGCTCTGGTTATTCATGTCATTGCCTCCACTATTGGCATTACCTTGGTTGGTGAAATCAATGCCACTATTATCCTTACCACCCAAACTACCTTGATACATCATGTAGTCTTCTTTTTCTTGTTCGGGTGACTTTTGTGGTACCCTAGGAGTAGTTTCATCTCAGGGATAAGGGAGCTCTTGTCTCAAATAAGTCCCATCAGCTTGCAAGGTTTTCTTGATGTAATATGATCTAGTGAATGTAGGCATGAACCTTGGATGCAAGTTAAGACTACTTGGATCTAATCCTTTGCAAAATTTTGATAGATATGTGAAACAGGATTTTTGACCAGACTATAAGTTGGATCAGCGAAAACTCGAAAAAGGGTATTCAAATTGATATTCAAAATTTTTTTGATTCTTCCTGGAAGTACTCTCTATTTGACCTTTTTGTTTTCTAAGCGTGACTAACACAATCTCAGGCGTGTCTGAAACCTGTCTAAGCGTATACTGATTTGGTGAAGGTGGTACTCTGTAGGTTCTTAGGCGATACTTTACTATTTCTAGGTGGATTTTCAGTTTGTTCAGGCGTGTCTCAAATGTCTCTGAGCGTGACTTTAGTATGTATACGCGTGTTTAAGAAATTCATAGGCGTGACTAAAATTTTGACAGGTGAGTGTATTTTGTGTACAGGCGACACTTCTCTGACCAGGGTATAATTTTTTAGATTTTTTTTTTAAAAACTTTTGATCAAATATTTTTGAAAATTTCTTGTTTTGAAAATTGAAAACAAACGTAACACCCACATAAATGTCTCTAAACAACAACTAATGTGTATATTCTTGAATGTTTTCACAAGAATAGCACAAGAATGAATTCCAAACAGCCTACCTAGAGTCAAATTGGTTTGTAAACATGGCTCTACAAGGTGGCCTTTCTAATTTAGCTGGGATTTAATAAATGTTCCTTTCAAATGAATTAAAATCTCTCATCCCCCAAGTATGTTAAGGGGCTTCCCACACGCACTGAGGCATGATTTTGTGCAATCTGTAAAGACTACTAGAGGAAGTTCGAGAAGATTAAAATCCCTTTGTCATGCACCCCATTAAGGATGCATGCATTTCATTTTATAGTGGGTCGGATTCTCGCGGCAAAAGCAAGTGTATCCCACTTTGGGCTGTCCCTCTCACTAGCCTCGCTAAGGCAAATTCGGGAGGTGAGCCCACTAAATCTCTAGCATGTTCATTTTGCAAGTAAGGCAGATTTTGAATTTTAAGTAAAGTTTTTGGGAGTTTGTTTCACCAAGAAGGTGAAGAGCATATCCCTAACTTTCCTTTTGATTCTCAAACACTTCAAACACTTAGTTCTTTTTCAACCTCTTGACAAGGAGGTTCGTAGAATTGAAATGTGTGGTCCAGTTTCTTCCTTATTAAAGCTAGGTTTAAATGACAATGCCACAAGTTAAGGGAATGCAAGCTTGTTTGAGTAGAATACCTTTCCTTGTAGCTAGCAAAAGGCTAGGGGCATTTTTGAGTTGCTGATTTTCATTTTTCACTTACTCACCTTGGAAATTTGCTCCAACTCCCTCCTCCAACAAGTTAGTCCAACACAACCAATTCACAATGAGGGGAAACCAAACTTGCATGTAATCAATCAAAAGATTTTAATGAAAGAAGCTTTAATCTCAAGGTTCATAAATCCAATTTAGAGACACAAATTTTTGCTTATAAGCTTCAATCACAGCTAAATATTTCTCATATACCTGGACATCCTCATCTAGTGTGGATTCAAGGATAGCCTTTGTATGCACTTGATTCTCCTTCTTTATTTTCTTTGCCAATGCTTTTCCCTCCTTGTTGAACCTGCTTTCTAGCTTTTTCACTCTCGGATGTCTACTCATTTACTGGTTAACAACAAACATAGAGAGTCAGATTTTAAAATTTTATCAAATTGAACGTGAAAATAGCAAATTAAACGCAGGCGACATCCTCCAGCTAATAGGCATGAATAAATCACATAGAGGCGTGACTTTATTGATTACACGCAACACTTCTCAGTGCACAAATGACATTAATAATACCACAGGGGGTAAATCTATTCTGCAAAAGCATAAACAGAATCCTAAATACGCGGCAAATAGTCAATGCAAAGCGACATCCAAAGCTTTTAAAGCAATAAAGATATTATCACAAGCATAACATTAACGATCAAAGGTATGATAATCTCAATTACTACACGATAGAAAATTTCTCCTTAAGCATGATATTAAGTGGAAAGCGCAATGCAAAGAGGAAATTAACGCGATAGAAAATAAGTGATACGTGATACTTCCCTGTGTTTAGGCATGATTTGAAGCCATAAAGGCTGAATGCTTTGCCGTTTCAGGCATGAATTTCTAGCTAACAGGCATAAGATCAGGCTTCCGAAGTGACACTGTAAGGATTCTAAGCGTGAATAGATCTCACGTAGGCGTGACTTTAGAAAATTCCTGCAGAAAACACACGGAAACTAGACAAAAATGTATGCAAAGATGATTTAAATCACAAATTTGTTAGTATTTGAGGCTCAATGCCCCACGGTGGGCGCCATTTGTGTGATGATATTATTCACCTTCATGAAATTACAAGATTAACTAAGAACAATAAGAATTAGAGTGAGAACTAATCTAATCAATGCATAATTAATCTATCAACATCTCATGGATCTCTAAAATAAAGTGGTAAATGAGGCTCTCAGCTATGATCCTCACTAGTGACACTCTAAAGATGAGAATTAAGCTATATGATATGCAATTAAGATCTATTCAATCAAATTCTAGCTCTATTTGATGAACAATCTACTATGATCAAAGCAATTAAGCTATTAAAATTGACAAGTGAGTGGTGTGGATGCAAATTACAAGAGCTTTGCTGCAATTCAAAGATATGGAATGGATCCTTAATGCCTCAAAATGCTTTCTACTTATAGGATTTTCCCAAGGGTAGGGGGTAGAGTGAGTTGACCATGGTTATGCTTGGGTAAGGTCAATTGGCTTTGCTTTGTCCATAAATGGGGGGACAAGGAGGGGACAATCATTTAAATGGTTTCAAAAGGCTAGACCATTTCAACAAAAGTGAGTGATTTGTGTCCATTTTGTCTCCAATTTGCTTTGTTGAGGGAAATTATGATTTATTAATTAATTAATTAAATTTAGCCATGAAGGGTAAGAGGTTCATTTTGATTTTTTCTTTCAACAGCTATGTCATTAATTGAATTTAATCAATTTCATAGTGTTTTTCCCCTTTTCAAGCTTCATTTAATCATTTAATTGAATTTTCCTTTGATTTGAATTCCCTTTGTTCCATTTATTGATTTTTCGTGCTATTTTGATGATTTGATTGCACTTTTTGATTGATTTAAGCCTTTTGCCAATTTTCCATGTCTACAGTAACTAACATGATAAGTTATGTCAAAACTAGTTGACATTAATGACAACATAATGACTGATTTAATTATCTTACATATCATTTCAGTAACTTGATGATCTCTAATCATGAATCTTCAAGTCATTCAAGTATTCAATCAGTTGTAGATCATCACATTGTGTATCATCAGAAAATGGAAGCACTTCCCTTTAGAACTAGTTTAGCCCTCTGAGTAAGTGGTTTGGGATCTTGTCAAATGCTTTGAATGGGTCGTTGGCTTGGATCTGGCTTTTTCCCCTGTCATGCCTTGTTTTCCACTTCTTTTTTGCATGTTTCTAGCAGCCTACTCTATGAATTTGAGGTTCTTGACTTTAGGGTCAAGGTCAACATTTTGGGTCAAGGTCAACCTTGACCCTGACCCAGGGTTTAAAATTCAAATTTTGAAGGTTTCTAGATGTCAGGTTTTGGAAAGATTTATTTTCCACTTCCGGGTCAACTATTTCGGGCTTCGAAATGGTAAACTCTTAAATGATATTTAATTTAGGTCCACTTCTAAGGGTATAGGCTTAATGGGAATTTATTTCTCCTATGTCAGCCTATCTAGAAGTTTGTGCCCTAGACTAGTATGAAAGGAATATTTTTCCTCTCATTTTCATCATCACTCAATCAAGCATATATCATATCTCTCAAGCATTATCAAGCATCCTTTAACTCAATCAAGGAAGCAATCATCTATATTCAAGAATTCAAGTTCTCCATTGAAGATCAAGGATTCAAGAATTCAAGCCTTTGAAGGGATTTGGTTCAAGCATTCAAGATTCATCATTCAAACCCTAGATCTATCCATCATGGTGATGTAATCTTCCCTCAAGATCCTTTGTTTATCTTTAGGATCTATTCATTCTTCCTTCAAGGTGGATTCCAAGAATACAATCATGGAGATTTTGGTTTACATTTATGGTTATTAGTGTTGAGTTCAAGCTTTCATATTAACATACTTGTTTACATTTCAAATACAATTGCATATATATTGAATATCATAGCTTCATTATTAGATCTACTTCTACTACTTGCTAGCATTATCCATTTCAATTCTATTTTAAGGTTAATTCTAAAACTGGGGTTTGACCAAGGAAAACCCCTCATCTAAACAACAAAACCATTTTTTCTTCCAGGAACATGCATGGAACAGCGAATTACAAAGAAGATTCGGACACCCTTTTCGACAAACTTTTGAGATCCGCGAATAGAATTTTCGTCGAAGTAGCATAGGTCAAGGTTGACATAAAGGGGTCAAGGTCGACCTTCATTTGGGTCAAGGTCAACCTGGTTCAGAAAAGCAAAGGATTTCTAGGTTTTCTCTATCTCTGTGTTTCTAGGCCAAATCTGGTTGCAGAATTTCCAGAAATTGAGTACAGACACTAGAAAACGGTGATTTCCAGATCTACTATCCTTCAAGATAAGTGTTTTATTTATTTCTTTATAATTAGATCCCCTTTCCCTCTTTATCCATAACTAGTTGATTCCTTTTTGCATTGATCGTCTCCTTTTGGTTAATCAATTGGGATCTCCTTGTCTTGGATTAGAAGGTGATTTATGTCCACAACATTTTTCATCACACCCTCACAACACACAACAACAACATACATATAAAAATATATCTTTATATATATTTTTATATCTTATATTTTGGTGAACCCATGATAGACAACTCTTTCTTTTTGGTGTTGGATGCTTTGCCTCCTTTCCTTAAGATTAGCTTAGATTTCTTTTATGCTCTTGCATTTTAAAATTTTAAAAATAAAAAAATCTATATACTCTACAAAATACAAAAATATTTGTTGCATTGCATTTACTATGAAGATCTTTAAGATGCTTTGGTGTATGTCTATTTTTCTTATTATTCTCCTCTTAGCATCTCTTTATTGTATTTATGATGTTTATGAGAGTATCATCCATTTCATTATGTTTATCACTCTTCATGTTTCACTTGCTTATGCTATTGTGAGATTGACTAATACTAGTCTTCCTACTTTCAAAACTTTCATTAAAGATTTGTGTGGCAGACTTATTACTCTTTTGGATTATGTGAAGAATTTGGTAGATGATACACCATTTCCTAATCTTCCTAATCCTAATCCTGTCCTTCCTAATCATCCTAATCCTAATCCTATCCTTCCTAATCCAATTCCTAACATTCCTAATATTCCCAATTCTCCATCTGCTATTCCTAGTTCTTCCCACACTTATGATGAGGCTCAAACTATGGTTCATGATGCAGATGTGCGAGAATTCTTGGATTTACCTTCCCCTTCTTATCTGATCCATGATGATATTAAAGGGAAGACAAAAGAACTGCTTCTAAACATATTATTCCACCTTATACAAGCTTTTCTAATGATCATCGTAAATAATCACCTCCTGCAAAAGCTTTACAAGATATGTACACTACATGATACAATATGATGGCTAAACAAGGTTATAAGGGTTTAGGGCTTGGTGTTAATGAACATGGTATTAAATATCTGGTTCATCTATCCCCTAAAAAAGATATGTGTGGTCTTGTCTTTCCTCTATCTCAATTTAAGGTGGTTGATTTTGATCATCACCCTCCTCTTCATGTTCTTCTTCCAACACCTTCCTTAGATTACCCCGATACTCCTCAAGATGTGGCTAAGAAGGTGTGTGTTCAATTAATGAATTCTAAGAAAGAAATCTTTAAACCTATTCTGAAAGATGCTTTCTCCAAGTACAAATGTCCTTTTCACTATAGTAATACACATTTACTTGCCAATTGCGTGCATGTCAAGTTGTATGTTAGAGAAAGAGCTACTTTAGGAATTATATCTCTCTCGTGCAGTTTTACAATTCTTTCATAATTTTGATACTGGGAATACCCCTCATTCTTCTATAATGTAGATCTTTTCTCCTCTTGTCTCTTCACTAGGGGGCAAGAGGTATCTCTTCTATTTCTCTAGAATCCATTATGCTCTTAGCATGTATTTTGTTTTGAGCATAATTGGTTATTCTTTCTATATTATATCCCTATGGTTTTGTAGTATAATCATAATCATCCATAGTTCTCTTTTATTATTAAAGATATCTTTTCTAAAGACATTTGTTTTGCAAAGGTATCCCTTGCTTTCATCTCTCGGGGGGAAAGGTCTTCCTTCTTTCTCTTTGTCTAGGGATTTGCTTTCCCTAGCTTAGTGGCATTTGTTTATTCTGCAAAATTATTTCATTATACTGACTGATGTTTTGGCTATGGATATCCTTTTATGTGAGAGGTTATTGTCCTAAGTCATCACCTCTTCTTTATTTTGCAAATTATGTTCTTTATAAATTCTTGCCCTTGTTGTAGGGTTAGAGTTTGATTCCTTTGTTCCAAGATTCCTCTTCCTCTTGATTGTATGGGGCTTGTTGATTGAATCTTTGGTCCTTCTCTTCTTTTCTTTGAAAGATGATATTTTATCCAAAGCCCTCTACGATGGGGGTCTTGTTGATAAGATCTCTTTCTCTTTGAGGATACTTTTTCCATAAGTGACATATCCTTTTTCATGATTATCTATGCTCTTTGATGTAAGGGTCAATACCCTTCGCAAAAAATATAGTGTACATTGGTGTTAACATGATATCTCCTTACTTTTTGAAGTAGGTATCCTCCTTCTCTTCCTTATTTTGTCTAGTAGGTAGCCACAATAAGGAGGGGGCATATATAGATGCTATAGTTTTCATTTTTCAATATGCTAAATCCTCATAAGGTAACACACATAAGTTGCTAAATCCTGAAGAGACACGCATTTTCAATTTCAAATATGCTACATCCTCAGAAGGTAATGCACATAAGTTGCTAAATCCTGAAGAGACGCACATTTTTCAATTTCAAATATGCTAAATCCTTGGAAGGTAACGCACATAAGTTGTTAAATCCTAAAGAGACACACATTTTATATTCCATAGTGATACAAGAATGTGGATCTATGGGTATTCCAAAAGCCGTCAGAAGATGCATTACAACTACAAAGCACATTTCATGGGTGAACTATCAGGTTTGGCTACCTGTTGGGTTCTCCCTCCTTGGTGATTACAGTAAGGTGGGCATCTTACCAGGCAAGGTAATCATTATCTCTTCTCTCTCTTTTTGCTTTCATGCTATTAGGATTAGATCATGAAGCTATTTTATTTATAGTGTTACTCTTGTCTTTCTTATGTAATAATTTATGCTTTTATGATAGCTTTCCAAATATGATATTAGTATAGGAAGCATTTCTTAGCAACGTTTCCTTTGCTAGTTGATTTGGGTTTATTTTTGTACTAACCCCTATTTTTGTATCTTTTAGCTTTGTCTTTATTTTCTCTTTGTTTTCACACCCTCGTGGGTGTATGTTGAGTTAGAATCCTTGGCGTAGGGGCTCATGTCCTCAACTGAGTGATATTCTACCTCGTTGCGATCCACTGGAATATTTCTTCTCCTTTACCAAGAGTTTTCATCGAGTCCATACTCTTGCTAAAGTGGGGGCTAAATGTATTGTCAAAAAATGGAATCACTTCCATTTAGGACTAATTTATCCCTCTGAGTAAGTGGTTTGGGGTCATGTCAAATGCCTTCAATGGGTCTTTGGCTTGGATCTGGCTTTTTCCCCTGTCCTGCCTATTTTTCACTTCTTTTATGCCTATTTTTGGCATCCTGCTTTGTGAATTTGAGGTTCTTAACTTTAGGGTTAAAGTCGACCTCAACCCTAACCCAAGGTTTAAAATTCAAATTTCAAAGGTTTTTGGATGTTGGGTATCAGAAAGATTTATTTCTTGCTTCCGAGTTAGTTGTTTCGGGCTTCAAAATAGTAAACTCTTAAATTATATTTAACTTAGGTCCAGTTCTAAGGGTATAGGCTTAATGGGAATTTATTTCTCCTATGTTGGCCTCTCTAGAATTTTGTGCCCTAGACTAGTATAAAAGGAAGCTTTCTCCTCTCATTTCCATCATCACTCAATCAAGCATATATCATATCTCTCAAGCATTATCAAGCATACTTCGACTCAATCAAGGAAGCAATCATCTATATTCAAGCATTCAAGTTCTCCATTGAATATCAAGGATTCAAGCATTCAAGCCTTTGAAGGTATTTGGTTCAAGCATTCAAGATTCATCATTCAAACCCTAGATCTATCCATCATGGTGGTGTGATCTTCCCTCAAGATCATTTATTTATCTTCAAGATCTATTCATTCTTCCTTCAAGATGGATTCCAAGAATACAATCATGGAGGTTTTGGTTTACATTTATGTTTATTAGTGTTGAGTCCAAGCTTTCATATTAACAAACTTGTTTGCATTTCAAATACAATTGCATATCTATTGAATATCATAGCTTCATTGTTAGATCTACTTCTACTACTTGCTAGCATTATCCATTTCAATTCTATTTTAAGGTTAATTCCAAAACTAGGGTTTGACCAAGGCAAATCCCTCATCCAAACAATAAAACCATTTTTTTATTTTAGGAACAAGTGCAGAACAGCCAATTACAGAGCATATTCGGACACCCTTTTCAGAAAACTTTCAGGATTCACGAATAGAATTTTCATCAGAGTAGCGTGGGTCAAGGTTGACATAAAGGGGTCAAGGTCGACCTTCATTTGGGTCAAGGTCGACCTGGTTCAAAAAAGCAAAGGATTTCTGGGTTTTCTCTATCTCTGTGTTTCCAAGCCAAATCTGGTTGCAGAATTTCCAGAAACTGAGTACAGACACCAAAAAATGGTGATTTCCAAATCTACTACCCTTCAAGATAAGTGTTTTATTTATTGCTTTATAATTAGATCCCCTTTCCCTCTTTATCCATAACTATTTGATTCCTTTTTGCATTGATCATCTCCTTTCGATTAATCAATTAGGATCTCCTTATCTTGGATTAGGAGGTGATTTATGTCCACAACATTTTCCATCACACCCTCACAAAACACAAAAACAACATACATATAAAAATACATCTTTATATGTATTTTTATAGCTTACACATTGTATAGATAGCTTGTTGGAAGTCTCATCTACTTGACACATACACCTAAAAGAAAGGGAGTGGGTGCAGCCTTGTAATCACTTATGTGAAATCAAGAAAGTAAATCAAGAGCATACTTGGGTTGAGAAAGTGTGATCACTGTTGACGATTGTGTGATCTCAATACTAAGAAAATAGTGAAGTAAACCCAAGTCTATCATAGAAAATTTGTCATGCAAAAAATACTTGACACTACCAATGATGAATGAAGTACTCCCTGTAATGCTCAAGTCATCAACATAAATCACAAATATCAAGTGTGAGTCGTCATGTCGAAGATACTAGACATTTGAATCTAAATGACACCTAATGAACCTTGCTGAGAGAAGAAAGGAATCCATCTTGGCATACCAAGCCCTAGGAGCCTATTTGAGGTCATAGATAAACTTCCTCAATCTACAAACCATAGAATTATCCTATATGAATCCCTATGGATTCTCTATATAAATTTCCTCATGAAGATCCCCATATAGAAGTGCACTTTTCACATCCATCTAATGTACAGCCCAACCATGAGTTGCAACAATAGAAAGTGTTAAATGAATGGAGTTCATCTTGGTGACTGGTGCAAAGGGCTCAGTATATTCAACACCATGAACCTAAGAGAAACCTTTTGCAACAATTCTAGTCTTATACTTATCCACACTTCCATCCACTTTAAACTTGGTCTGATAGATCCACTTATATCGAACCAACTTTCTTCCCTTAGGAAGAGGAACTAAGTCTCAAGTTTTATTTCTCATCAAAGAGTTATACTCATCCTCCATAGCTTTGTCCCAATTAGGAACCCATGAAGCTTCCTTAAATGTCTATGGATCTAAAGAAATAGAAATATAAGAATGTTGAAATGAATTATGTTGTTACCTTTTCCTTCTAGTGTCTAAAGGATACCCCACAAGTGAACCTACTCAATCAAGTAGTGTTTGTTGTTTCAAATGAGGTCTAGTGGAAGAAGAAGATGAAGAAGGAGTGCCCTCAACTATTTCTTGACCCTACGAAGGTGGAAGCCTATGAGCCAAGGTTGAAGGAGTTTCATTTTCTAAGTCACTATCATCACTATCACTTTCCAGAATGGAGGAAGAAGGAGGAGTTGAAGAAGCCAAACTAGGACAATTGTCTTCAAAGTGAACACTCCTCTCAAAAAAAATCTGAAGTGTCTCAAGATCCATAAGCTTGTATGCCTTAAGAGTCTCAAGATAACCAACAAATATGCAATGCCTTCTTTGTGGTTCTAAAGCCCTACACTTATGAGGAGGTATTTGTACCCAAGTTGGACAACTAAAGACTAAAATATTTCACAACTAGTTTTCTGCCACACCAAGCCTCAAAAGGAGTGACTCCATCCAAGTCTTTATGAGGAATTCTATTTTGGATGTGATTGGCACAACATATAGCTTCAACCCAAAAAACTTGATCAAGAGGCTTAGCATTAATCGTAAAAATGGCCATCTCCTTAAGAGTTCTATTCTTCCTTTCTGCAACACCATTCTATTGTGGAGTGTATGCTACTGAATGCTTAAGATCAATACCCTCAAGTGTGGAAATGTTTATATAAGCCTTGAGTTCACATACTCTCTTCCATTGTCTGTTCGAAGAATCTTGATGGCTTTCCTTGACTGCTTCTCAATATGAGTCTTGAAGATGATAAATTTATCAAACACTTCACTCTTGTGACCAAGAAAGTAGACCCAAGTGTAGCGTGAAAAGTCATTAATGAAGGTGATTACATTACAAGCCTTGCCAAATGATGGCACTAGAAATGGGCCCATTACATCACTATGAACCAACTCAAGGAAAAATGTTTCTCTCCAAGACTTCCCCTTGTGAAAATTCTCTTCGGGATGCTTGCCCACTTCACAACCTGAACATACATCCTCTGAATACTTGATCTAAGGTAGACCTTTGACCATATCCTTGTTTCTAAGGTGTTGAAGATAATGATAGTTGAGATGTCCAAATCTTTCATGCCAAAGTTTACTTTGTGAATTTGAGTTTGTCAACAAAGCATGTGAAGGATACTTAGGTATAAAATGAGAAAGGGAATAAATCCTTGTGTCATTATTACATTTTCCTATTGCCACCATAGAATCATCCTTAAGATTTCTCACTACAACTGAATCAAGAAGGAACTCAACTTTATTTCCACCTCCATAGTGAGTGATTTGGTAAATTGAAAGGAGGTTGGTGCTAAGGATTGGAACATAGAGAACATCCTTGAAAGCTCCATTTTCTGTCTCAACTTCCCCTTTCCCTTCAACTTCCACTTGTGTATCATCTCCTACATATACCTTAGATGGTTTCAAAGAATAAAATTTCTCGTTTGAAGAACCCATGCGATGTGTGGCACTTGAATCAAAAATCCATTCCTCTGAATTAGTTGTACTCACCACTAATGCTTTCCCTTTACCCTTTGAAGTGGAAGGTGGTGACTTCTTTCTCTTGTAGGCACTTGGAAAATCAATATGATTCTTCTTGATTATGTTTTTAAACTCATTAATTTGTTTCTTGTGGAATTGATTCTTATCATGATTTGGCTTCTTACAATATGCACAAATTTTCTTATCCTTCTTAGAATTGTTCTCCTTGTTATTGGAAAAAGACTTGCCTTGTTGTGAGGAAGAAGATTGTTGTTTCTGATTGTGATTTGGCCTTCCGCTACTTTTGCTTCTTGTTGGAACCATACCACCTTGATTCCTTTGATTCCCATTATTATCCACCAATGCCTTAGACATTGAAGACTTGAGAATCCACATACTCATCAATTTTTCTTGATCTAAGACAAACATTTCTGCAAATGACTCAAATGAAGGCTTAGTGAAGGCACTTCCCATGGTCAACTTGTGAGAATTGTAACTTGAAATAAAAGTTGCATATTTAGGAGGAATATGTTTCAACAAATGATTGATCAACTTTGCATCCTTCATGGGATTACCACAATCCTCAAGTTGTGCTCTATAATCATTGAATTTGTTGAGATAATCTTGTATGGTTTCAAAATTCCTAGACTCCAATTTAAGAAGATCAACTTCAATTGAGAATCACATTTCTTCATCTACTTTACCATACAAATCTACAACTTTATTCCAAGCTTCCTTTGCATTGTCCATGGTTTTGATGTGCTATAAGACATCTTTATGAACATGTGTTCTCAAGAGACCAACAACCCTAGAATTTTTGGTAAGCCATTTGTCTCTAGTCAGATCAGTATCATCAGGTTTTTTTATTTTACCATCCACATAATTATTCAAACCATTTACCATTAACAAGCTCCATATATTATCTTTCCATGTAGCATAGTTATGTGGAGTTAATAGTGGACATGCATTAGAACCCATGATGCAAACAGGAAAGAGCACAAGAGACAAAGAGACACTAGCACACAAGACACCCCCCCTCCCCCCCCAAATGATGATTTTGACACTTTATATATAGTGCATGTACAATTGCACTTGCCAATTTTGGGCCAAAGTGGACCTCTGATATTGATATTTACAGCTGCCTTTATCAGGCCAAATTAGACTGAAAACAATATTGCTCAAAATCAAAGCAAATTCTAAGCATTACAATGACCATACAAGGCCAAAAGACCTATTTCTAAAAGTGATATTTTTATCCAAATAAGGCTACAATCTTATAGAAAATATGGAAAGTACTCAAAAAATTATACACTTTCAAAAAAATGGCACCTAAAAATGTGTCCATATGAGCCCGAACGAAGCCTCTGAAGTTGCACAATTGAGGATCAAGTATAGTCACCAAAAATTGCAATTTTGCAAAATTTGTGAGCCAAAATTTTAAAAAAATTACACTCATTTTGGAGCCCGAATGACCAAGTTATGGCCTCTTGAAGTTGGATTGCCAAATCAAAACTACATATGGTGAGGGGTCCAAATTTTCCAAGGTTGATGATGTTAACAAACCTACAAGCTTAAATTTGGCATTAAAATAGTTGTCACAACAAACCAAAAAAGCTCAAAAATGATGGTCAAAAGATCATCAAATTTAGCATAATAGAATGATGATGCAATTATGAGCATAAAATTGACATCCAAATGGTTGTCACCTCAGTTCAAATTCGCCCAAATTTGACAGTCAAATGGCTGTCAAATTTACCAAAAATAATTATTGTTCAGATACACAGTTAAATTTGATAGCTGGACTCGTGTCAAAGAAAAACAAAAAAACACCCAAATGACACCTATATGCTCGTCAAATTTAAGATAGCAAAAATTGTGCAAATATACATAAAAAATTAAAAAAATACTAGATTGCCACGTATCATGTTGTCATTTGTGTTAACGTGTCACCTTGGGTTGTTGATGTGTTTTTCCTCAGCTGTACACTGGACGCAATGTGTCATGGTGAGGTGGTGAGTGTTGGCGGATCGGTCGACGTGGCTGAACTAGATTGGTGTTCAGTCGTGTGGCAATATTTGAAAGAAGGGGGTCGAGCTCGACCCAACTAGACAAGTTGAGATCTGAGCTAGGAGCTTGGCTCAACAAGCTAAGAGCTAAGTTATGAGCTTAGATGAGACCCTGGCTTTAGTCCCACAAGCATGAGATTATTGACTTCTACCCAGTTTAAATTCCCAAGTCTGCGATCAATGAAATAGCGAGGGCTGCGAAGAGTGATTAATTATTGAAATCTTCTCATGTTGGGTGTGTGTGTTCTATGTTAGTCGTATTTGTGATGTCAACCCGTGGTGGGGGTGACCAAGATTTGACCCCCCGATTTCTCAGTCTAATCTGTATGGACAATGAGACCTTCAAGCCGATCTCGCAACTAGAGGCCTAATAGGCCAATTTTGGGGGGCAACAAAATATATACATCTGAAAATAGTAGATTCAAAAAATAAATTGATGGGAATTAAAATAAATTCAGATCTAAAAATCAAAATTACCAAAAACCATTACCGAATTGCAAATCAGGCCTTAGAGGTCCGATTTGCAAAAAAAAATTGTCTTAAATTTGACTTTTGCCTAAAATAGAAAAACTTATAGTCGCAATTCACCAGAACAACCACCCAGATGAAATGGTGAGGTATGATATTTCTCAAAATGCTCCCACAAAGTGTTGTTCCCAGATTTGGTTTGTGGCTCTCTAAAAGTTGAAGCAACAATGACTCTCCAATGACTGCAATGAAGACTCATATGGCTCTGATACCATGTAAGAATTTGCCTAAGGAAATGAATGTAATGTCAAGATCTAGAAGCTCAATAGATAGCACAAATAAGAGAGACAAGATGATATGATCAAATGAATAACTCAATAATGATAAAATGACAATGGCTACATACAATGTAGATGTCCCTAAATATATAGGCAATGTATGATAACTACGAGATATGCAAGTGATAACCTATCAATCACACTAGGTGTAATCATATGTCCACTAAAGATGGATCATCCTCCATTGTACATCAAAGTATGTGCAAAAAGTGAAACAATTAAAGGATGATAATGGGATAAGAGTACTAAAGGTGGATCTCACACATAAAGAGGTATGAGATGACGGCTATCACTACCTAAAGTGGAATTCTCCTGCACCATGTGCTAAAATGAGATGCAAACTCCTAGATGTCAATATGAAAACTAATATGCAAACGCATTATCCTAAGTAAACTTAAGTAAAGTGTAATTAGTGAATACTAATTACACCAACAATATATATATATATATATATATATATATATATATATATATATATATATATATATATATATATATATATATATATATTGATGCAAGGAGGGATGACACTCAGGGCCAAAGGCACTCCCAAATACCAAACCTCTTGCAGAATAACTTGGAAGCAACACAAAAGAGGAGAGAAAGAATATAGATATATTTCATTAACTCATCAAAATTCATACATGTTGGACTGTAAGGCCTTCTAATTACAGCCAAATTCAATTATAGATAGTCCTCATACATGCGAGGATCTGCAAACTTTCAGATTCCAACTCCTCTAAATGGACTCCCAAACCCTAGAACAAATCTACTTATTTATACCAAGAGGCCACTTAATAGGTCAGCTCAAAAGATCATAAGATCCAACATTGGAGAAAGCAATGACCTAGATTTAGGTCCACGCATTTCCCAATGAGAGATCCCAACATTAATGTTGTGAACCAAATTAACTACACATGTCAGCCAGCATCAAACAATTAAATTTCACCAATCAATGAACTTAGGAACGGAGCAACACCAAACACTATCGAACCAACTCGATAAAGAAGAAACAAAGTGGTAACCAAGCTTGCCAGTGACTGACAAGAACACTTCACAAAGAACTCAAAAGTAGTTACCAAGAAAATCAAACAAGATACTGAGTAGCCAAACAAGCTCTAACATATTTTTGGTTGATCCAAGATTTCCATAAACCCAAGATGTTCCTGCATCAGACACTAGAGGTTGAAAATAAATGATTCTCTGAATCATGAGTCAGGTACAACCTGAGCTGAATCTAAATTAGATTCAAAAATCCATGTACTATCTTCAATCGGTATGTTCTTCCACTTTACCAAATACTCCATGTAATCATTTCTTCTTGTGCTTCTACGAAATCTCTGTTCCAAAATCTGTTCAACTTCTTATATCTTCTTCTTAGGATAATCACTCAGTACTGTCACTTCTTCATCAGGTTCATGAAATTCATACAGATTTACAATGTTGAATATTGGTGATATATCTATGTCATCAGGTAATTCAATTTCATAAGCATTCCCACTGTCAAAATTTCTCAATACTTTGCAGGGACCAAATTTCTTCATCTTCAACTTACCATATGTTCCAACAGGAAATCTTCCTTTCTTCAAATGAACCATTACATCATCGCCAACTTCAAAAACCTTATGTCTACTTGACCTATCTACATTATCCTTGTATTTTTTATTACTCTGCTCCAACTTATGTTTCACTTCCTTATGCAATGTCTTCATAAACTCAGAAAATTATTCTCCTTTAGCACTTATCTTCTCTTCACCAGCAATATCTCTCAAGTTTGATATACCTCTTAGTTGTGTGCTAGTAACAATCTCAAAAGGTGTCTTGCCAGTACTCCTATTCACATAATTATTGTATGAAAACTCTGCTTGTGCCAACATTAAATCTCAATTAATTGGTTTGTTTCCAACTAAGAATCTCAATAGGTTACCCAAACTTCTATTTACAACCTTTGTTTGTCCATCTGTATGTGGATGAAATGTAGAACTATATTTCAACTCGGTGTCCATATTTTTCCATAGTCTTCCAAAAGCAACCAACAAACTTATTGTCTTGGTCAGAGATGATACTTCTTGGTAATCCATGCAATCTGACAATATCCTTAAAAAAAAGATTTTTTATATGCACTACATCTGATGTTTTTCTACGTGGTATATAATGTGTAATCTTAGAAAATTTGTCCACAACAACAAATATTGAATCATTACCTCTTATTGTCCCCGGTAAGCCAAGAACAAAATCCATGCTGATATCTCTCCAAAGTTTCTCAGGAATAGAAATCGGTGTATACAAACTAGTATTCTAACTTACTCTTTTTTCCACTTGACAAACTCCACAACTCTTCTCAAATTTTTGAACATCCTTATACAACAGAGGCCAAAAATATCTTTCCTTAAGCAAACTCGATGTCTTATCAATTCCAAAATGTCCAACCAAACCACTACTATATTTTTCATTTATCAAATTATTTCTCATTGATCATCTCGGTATATATAAATGGATTCCTTCAAACAACATATCTTCTTGAGAAAAATAGTCTTCAAACTTTCTTGGTTGATCTAGTATAGGTTCTCTACACATTCTCCACAACTCGAAAAAATTAGGGTTAGTTCCATACAAAGTCTTCATATCATCAAAACCAAGAACCTCAATTATTATTTTAATCATCAATGATCTTCTTCTACTCAATGCATCAACAACTTGGTTAGACACTCCACTCTTATGTTTTACCACAAATGTGAAATTCTACAAATGCTCAACCCATTTCATATGTCTATGATTCAACTTATTCGGACTACCCAAGTATTGTAAAGCCTTATGATCAATATACAACACAAATTCATTCGGCATCAAATAATGTCTCTATTTCTTCATGGCTTGAACAATGGCATAAAATTATTGATCATATATGGAATATTTCCTCTTAGCATCATTCAACTTTTCACTAAATAAAACATGTTTACCTTTTTTACTCAACACATCTCCTATTGCACTTCCACTTGCATCACACTCAGCTTGAAATACTTTATTGAAACCAGGCAAAACTAACATAGGAAATTTAGCAACTTTCTTTTTCAAAGTCTTGAAACTCTTATCAACTCCATGTGTCCACTTCAATTCTCTTTTATCTCCTCTCATAGTTTTGGTCATAGCATTACAAATAGAACTAAAATTTCTAATGAGCTTTTGGTAAAAACTTGTCAATCCATGGAATGATCTTACCTCACTAACATTCTCATGTGTAGGTCATTCAATAATAGCTTCAACCTTCTCATGATCTATCTTCAAACCATCAGCTAAAATCACAAATCTCAAATACACAATCTCCTCTTTCATGAATGAACACTTTTTCAAATTAATCAACTTTTCCTCTTTCAATCTCTGCAATACCTGTCTAATGTGCAACAAATGATCTTCTTTGGATTTATTGAATATCATAATGTCATCCAAGTACACAATTAAAAATTTACCCAAAAAATTCTTCATAACTTCATTCATTAACCTCATAAAAGTACTTGGTGCATTAGTTAAACCAAAAGGCATAACCAACCACTCATACAAACCTTCTTTTGCCTTAAAAGTAGTCTTCCATTCATCACCTTCTCTGATTCTGATCTGATGATATCCACTCTTCAAATCAATCTTAGTAAAATACTTTTCTCCACTCAAACAATCCATTATGTCATCCATTCCCAAGTATAGGAAACCAATACTTAATTGTTATCTTGTTAATTTCTCTTGAATCAGTACACATTTGTCATTCTCCATTCTTCTTAAGTGCCAATACAGTCGGTACTGCACACAGACTCAAAATTTCTTTGATCAATCATTTATGCAAAAACTCATTAACTTGTCGGTTAAGTTCCTCATTCTCAGTTGGTGTCAACCGGTGTGGTGCTTTATTCGGTAAACTAGCTCCATAAATCAGATCCATACAATGACTAATACTTCTCATCTATGGAAAACCATCACGTACATTATCTGAAATGATCTCTTTATACTCGGTGAGAAAATTCTCAACCTCTACCGACACTTTATCTTTTGTTTTCTCACTTGGTTTGTTCGGAATCAAAGAATAACAAACATCATTCTTCTTCATATCCTTAACAAACTATCTACCTTCTATCAAACAAACTTTTACAGATGTACATATCTCACCAACAGATTCTTCAACCAAAGGTAACAAGATTTTTCTTTTGCCATCAGCCCAAATAGTATATTTATTCAATCTCTCATTATGTATAGCATGTCTATCATATTGTCAAAGTCTACCCAACAAAATATGACAACAATCCATAGGCATAATATCACACAACACATTATCATAGTACATTCCAATCTTCATATTCACAAAACACTGTTCACTTACCATTAGTGTATGCTCATCTTTGATCCATGAAAATTGATAGGGTTTCAGATGTTTCAACCTTTCCAACTGTAACTTTACAACCATTTCTTTTGATGCCAAATTATTTGAGCTCCCACTGTCAATGATTACTTTCCAAACTTTGTCTACAACTCTGCATCTAGTCTTGAACAAGCTCTTTCTTACTGGATCTTCCTTAGTCTTGTCACTCCACAATGCTCTTCTAGCCATTAGGTTTCCTTCCTTCTCAAGCTCATTCGGTGAACCTTCCTGCAACAAAGCATTTATGTTGTTATCAACCTTCTTACTTGCATGTGTACACTCAAATGATCTATGTCCTTCTCCACAATTGTAAAACTTCCTCAGAATCCTTCTCTACCATAGCCACCTTGGGAGAATTTACCTCTTCCTCAAAAGGAATTTTCACCTTTCCACTCGGTCTTGCCTTTATCCTGATTTGTTTTATCCTGATTAGATCTACTATTTTCACCATAGGATCTACCTCTTCCTCTAGAAAATCTACCACCTCTCCATTTTTGTCCTTGCTCATTCCTTTTATTCAATTTCTCCTCAACTTTTAGGGAAAACTGATAAGTCTCCTCAATACTCTCCATTTTCACCAAACTGATTTCTTCTTGAATAGAAGTCCTTAACCCATTCAGATACCTTGAAATTATTTCCACCTCATCTTCAATATGTCCAGATCTGATATCCAATCTGTAAAATTCCTCAGTGAAATCTTTCACCAAGCTATCTTTCTGCTTTAAACTTTGCATTCTCCTAACTAGGTTAATCTGATAATCACAAGGTAGAAACTTGTCTTTCAATTTATTCACCATCTTATTTCATACCTTAATTTTGTCTTTACCTTTCTTCAATTTATCTAATTGCAAATGCTCCCACCACAAGGATGCATGACCTTTCAACTTTGTGCTTGCAATCTTCAGCTTCTTCTCCTCTGATATGTTCTCATATTCAAATTATTTCTCCATCTCGGTTATCCAGTCTATCAACTCATCTGAATCCAGTCTCCCACTATACTCAGGAGGGTTAAACTATGGTGTAGACTTCAGACTATTCAATGCCTTCAAGAATCTTTCTTCTCCTTGATCCATCATAGGTACTGGTGCAGCTTCTCCCTACACTTCTTCCTCAATTTCATCATCACTAACATCTTCAAGATGTCTTCCTCGACACTCAGCTATCTCAACAGTTTCTAACCTAGCAACAATCTTCCTTATCATATCAGCTAAGCCTGGATCTACATCTCACCTCCCTCGAACCATCTTGAAACATTCTGCAATTGCAGGTCAGATCGCAATCTGCCACCCCACAACAATATCACCAACTAGGGCTTACAATAAGGAACCTCCAAATCTCAACCTTCGCTCTAATACCACTTGACGCAAGGAGGGATGATACTTAGGGCCAAAGGCACTACCAAATACCAAACCTCTTGTAGAACAACAACTCGGAAGCAACACAAAAGAGAAGGAGATAAGGAATGTAAATATATTTCATTAACTCATCAAACTTCATACATGTCGGGTTGTATGGCCTTCTCGGTTACGACCAAATTCAATT
Source organism: Chamaecyparis obtusa (assembly GCA_027943335.1). NCBI lineage: Eukaryota > Viridiplantae > Streptophyta > Pinopsida > Cupressales > Cupressaceae > Chamaecyparis > Chamaecyparis obtusa. The sequence goes on from BSBK01007281.1 coordinate 615,100, forward strand.
ACAGACAATCCTCATACATGCGAGTATTTGCAAACTTTTAGATTCCAATTCCTCTAAACTGACTCCCAAACCATAGAACATATCTACTTATTTATACAAGAGCCCACCAAATAGGTCAACTCAAAAGATCTTAAGATCCAACATTGAAGAAAGTAACAACTCAGATTTAGGTCCACACGCTTCCCAATGAGAAATCCCAACATTAATGTCACGACCCAAATTAACTACACATGTCGGCCAGCATCAAACAATTAATTTCTAGCAGTCGATGAACTCAGGAATCGAGCAACACCAAACACTACCAAACCAACTTGGTAAAGAAGCAACAAAGTGGTAACCGCTCGCTAGTGACCGACAAGAACACTTCACCGAGAACTCAAAAGTAGTTACCGATCAAACCGAACAAGCTACCGAGTAGCCAAACAAGCTCTAACATATTTTTGGTTGATCCAAGATTGCCATAAACCCAAGATGCTCCTGCATCATCTATTGAAGACTATTTGTGACAGATACAATCATTTTTGTTGAGTTCGTATGTAATCTTTCACAGTAAGAGTTGAGAATTTACAATCATAGAATCAGCTATCAAAGCTTGATGTTTATAAGAAGAATTAAGTGTACAAAGGTAGATGTTTGATAAAAGATAATCACCAATGTATTAGTAGCAATGTCATTACAAATATGCTCAAATTCAGCCTTCCCAAGGAGGTTCAAGTTATATTAGGAATGAAGTTTGTTGTTGTTCATATATGAAAGTCTGCATTGGAAACTCAAGAGTTCATTGCCTTGTATAAGTCTTATTATTCTTCACAGCAACCAGGAAAACATTACAACTATTCATTGAGGTTAGAATTGAATTATATAGTTCTTTTATATTCTAAAATTTAATGACAATAAAAACCAATTGTTTGACAAAATAACTCGAAGTGAGAAGTTGAAAATTTGGGAAAATTTTCATAAGGGATCGTGTAGTGGTGTCTCAGAAGAAAAATGAAGACAACGGCATATTAAAAAAAATATTATTTCTCAAAAAAGTTAATAACACACTTAATGGTGAATAACTAAGGGACTTGCAAAAAGAAAAGGAAGTAGGGAATTGGCTCTATGTGATTGGATTACAATTGTAGTCCATAAAGTTTCCTAATGGTGTTATATTTAAGTTGGAGAAATTAGACACATATTTGTCCAAAGTAGATCAATCAAATTGGAGGTTTCTAAGTTGGTCTTTGCAACCCGCAATGCATTCTTTGGTCCAACACAATTTATTAGAACATCCTTGTAAAAAGGTAAAATTAGTAGTTGCTTCTTGTCACAGTGAAATCATAAGAATAATAAGTTTTGTAGCACCCTACAATGATGACATGCTAAAGAAGGTTCTACAATTGATTGTGGAGAGCCTACATGGGTTACATGACATGAAAGCCCCTAGTTTTGGTAAGAAGGATAAGTTTTTAAAAATTATGGCAAGGACTAGATCATTTATCATTACGTTGGATCTCAAATGTGATCATTTGATTCTTCAAATATTTCAATTTTTTTTAACTGAAATCAAGAAACATCATCCAAACAATGTGAGAGCTTGTATCCAAACTATTATGCCTTTAATATCGAATGAGGATGATGATATTTTCAAGGTGTTGCAATCAGTCTTGTTCATCATTTGGAGGAAGTCACAGGCTATATAACCTATTGCTTGAGCTCTCCAAAAGATTAATTTAGCATAAAATTGAAAGGTTCAAGGAACACGTGACTTAAAATGAACTCATCTCAATGGACTTACAGGTTGCAGGGTCTTCCAAAAAAAAGAATCAAATGAAAAGAGAGTAGATTTGTTTTACATGCCAAGAAACTTGCACTCCTAATCACATTTGTGAAGATAGTAAGGAAGATAAGTTAGCCAAAGAAGTTTGGACCAGTGTTGAAGAAGATAAAAATTTCACAATTTGGCTCCTACAAAATGACATAAATAATTGAAAGAACATGGATTCAGTTGTGGTTATAGGTAAGGGATATACAAACCTTTTAATTAGTGACATGAAAGTTGTTATTGATAAACATTTTGATGAGGATGGTTTTACTCAAGGAGAGAGCATGTTGGAATATCAAAATGTGTCCAAGGAAGAAAATGAATCTTCACATGATGATGAATCATTTGAAGATGATGATGCAGCAACAGTTGTGGTCATGCATTCAGAGATGGAGGAAGATTTATCTAATAAGCCTAAAATTGTTAAAGCAAATGGTGAATTGTCTATTGACCAAAGAGTTGTTCTAACTTGTGAGTTGAAAAATTACCAAGAAGTTGACACTCAAAGGGTTGATTTGGACCAATCGGAGAAAAAAAATCAAGATGATGGTATTAATACACATACTTTCAAGGATCAGTTGAAGATCATCAGTGATATGGTTGTTGCAATAGTATAGTATGATGGCACTCACATGATCATTCAAGATCTCTACAGGAAGCCTCAAATTGAAAGGAGACAAAAGGGCATGGAATGTGATTTTGTAGATTTTTAGGTGGTCAAAGCGGCTCTAGAATCAATGAAATTTGTTATTTGTGCTTATTTTTTGACATGGATCATATCTTAACGATACACATGAGATAATGGAGAATACGCATATGGCTCTTCAAGAAGAAAAAAATCATATTTTTTCCACTGATCATTTCAGAGGGCGAGAGGACAAAGGAAGGATTGGATTTATCAAGGAAGTGATTAAGGAACTTGATAGCATACAAAAAACTTATGATTTTGGCAATTGTCCCAAAAAATCAAGTAATAAATTCTTGGACTAGCCAGAGCCTCAGTATGGGTTGGGAGTAAAGGATAATATTTAGTTGATTGACAATTCTTTATTTGAGGTAGATGTTGATTTGGCCTTTGATAATCCACTCTTCGAGTTGCATGAGGGAGTTCTTTCTTATTCCAATGAAAGGAATCGAATTGATTGCATGATTTGGGACCCAAGTACAGCTCCTAGTGATGAGATTTGGTCGTAGGATTGGAGTGGTGAATTAATTTCTAAAGTTAGTACCACTACCCTCTTATCGATCAGCCTATATATATGTTCAAATAAATAGGATGGATTGTTTGGTTCAAAAAATGAGTAGTTCTTGGTTGAGGGTGGATGTGATGAACTACAACTGATTGAATACCTGAATGACTTGAAGACTAGTGATTAGAGATCATCGAGTACTGAAATGATATGTAAGATAATTAAATTAGTTATTTTGTTGTCATTGATGTCAATTAGTTTTGACATTACTTATCATGATAGTTGCAAATATCTAAACATCTGTAAAGAGGAGAGAAAAGAAGAACTAAGATATCTACATGGAGGAAGATGGATATGACAGATGAGGATAAGGAATACTTTGGGTAACTTTTTGATGAGTCTATGAATTCATATGGTTGACTTGATTATGTTGCATTAATCGGTTATGAAGTTGGAAGCAAAACTTAACAAAGCAGTATGGTCGGTAAATGAAGCACTTCAGTATACACCGAGCCAATGTAGTGTATACCAAGTGAAAGTATTAACCGAGCTTGTGTTCACTAATGCATTTCTTCATTGAGTATGGATAAAAGCATTTAATACTTAAGTTTAGCCGACAGAAATTGATGAGTTGTAAAATGTTTTGATTTTGAGATTGAGGATAAAGTTTGTTACTAGATCCACGGCTGACAAAATTCAGAGATCTAAGGGATGGAATTGAAACATTTTTTTGACACAACTGCCGAAGAGAGTTTAAGAGGCAAAATCAATGAAGGAGATTAAGCGGCAAAATTGGTTGATATGAAAATGGTTTATCTATCTATATAAGAGATGTGAGTTTCTTTATTGAAACATGTCAGGAGATAAAAGACTGCAGAGATTTCACGTGAATACAGTTTCATGCATGCCTGATCAGACTGGTTGAAGAAGAACCGAACTGCATAACAGTACCGAGCGTCAGAGATCTTTTACCGAGTGAAAGTAAGTTGAGGAGGTGAATTGATATATTGATCAAAGGATTTGTATGGGCTTAGAATAGATCTGAACATCTGCAATTTGAGTTGTATTGTAATCAGATCAATTATTGTTTTAGTTTAACCATTGATACATAAAAATCTCTTAACCGAGTGGACTTAACCGTCTTATGATATACCCATGTCATTCAATGAATGTACATTTTTATCCTATCGACCCCATAGTGAATGTTGGTTGAATGATAACTGTTAGTCTTAAATCCTCGAACAAGGTCACACCTAACAGTGTATTTGTAACCTTTAACAGGGTTGGCTCTTCACTGAGCTCACTTCAGAAGAGTCAAAAGTATTTTGGGTTACCGGTCCCAGGTGGTTTTTCCCTTAACAGGGTTTCCACGTTAAATCTTTGTGTTATGTGTTTTTGTGATGATTGATTTGTTGTCATACTTTACATATTGCATATTTGATTTGGTCAGTAATCATTGTGAGTAATTAACTGGTAATCAGCAAAGGCATGGACAGTTTAGTATTTTATGTTATTGAGCTGCAAAAATTTGCTGAATTTGTTTAAAGTGATGCATTTTGTAATTGGGACTATTGGATAACTGATCTAACTAATTCACCCCCACTCAATTATTCTAACAATTGGTATCAGAGCATTGGTTGCTTGGAATAGAGTTTTAAGGACTTTGGCAGAAAGATCACAAAATGTATAAGAGGGAGGTGTCGAAGCTAAACAAGGACAATTTTACCATATGGAAAAGTCGAATGAAACTTCACATATCTGGAATCGGAGATTGTGCCTTACATCTACTTGAGAATGGCCACTTACAACCACTGACTGGACCTTTGACTCTTGATCAACTGAAGGATTGACATGAACATAACATGACTATGATAGAGATTGTCGCTGCTCTATCAAAAGCTGAATTTGAGAATGTCAAATATTGTATTACTTCAAAGGAAATGTGGGACAAGCTAGCTCAAGTCTATGGTGGTGATGTTAATGTCAAGAGAGCCCAAGTTGAAAGCCTAAGAGGCGGGTTTGAAGATATAAAAATGAAAGAAGGAGAAAATATAGTACAGTATACAAACCGAATAAAGGAGGTAGTCAATGCTATTAGAGGATCTGGTGGTGTCATTGATGAAGATATAGTGGTAAGCAAAATTCTAAGGACCTTGTTGTCTGCTTATGCAATCAGAATATCAGTTATACATGAAATGAGGTATGCACCTGGAAACACTCTCACTCTTGATAGTCTAATTGGTAAACTAACAACTTTTGAGTTGAACAATTTTGATAATAGTATTGTATCATCTGTTGAGTCTACTTTCATGTCTTCTATGAAGATCGATAAGTCTAGCAGTAAAAATAATAGGGATGACAATGACAGTAACACTGATGATGAGCTTGATGAACTTGAAGCTCTTATGGCTCGGAGGTTACCTCAAGGTAAAGGTAGATATAGGGGTAAATTGCCTTTAGCATGTTTTAACTGCAAAGAAGTTGGTCATATTGTTGCTAGATGCCCAAATAGGAAAGAAGATGATAGAAACAAAGATCGATCTCATGAAGGAAGCTATGGGAGGAGAAACAACAAAAGTTATTGACACTACAATAGAGATAACCGAGACAACAATGATAAGGGAAAAAATGTATGTTACATTGTTGAAGAGAATGATACTGATATTGACACAAATGATGATGTTGAAGTAGTATTTGTTGCGATGAAGGATGATTCTGAGGAAGAAGAAAGGTATGTAGAGACAGCACTCATTTCTAAAGTTAATAAAAATGATACATGGATCATTGATAGTGGTTGTACACATCACATGACTGGTGATGAAGAAAAGTTTGATCATCTTGAGAAATATAATGGAGGTTCTGTAAAAATGGGTAATGATACACCATGTATGGTTAGAGGAAAAGGATCTTTACTGATAAATGATAAAATCAATTGTGATAATGCCTATAGGGTAGAAGGACTAAATTACAATTTGCTAAGTGTGGCACAACTTAACAACTCAGGTCACTGAGTAGCTTTTGAGAGCAAGAAGGCAAAGATATTTGATGATGGAGGAAATTTGTTGGAACAAGAGCACAATCCAAAGGTAACTTGTTTTATCTTGACAATGTTGAGTCTTCTTGTTTACTAATGAAAGATGAGGATGCATGGTTATGGCATAAAAGGTTATGTCATGTAAACTTTGATAACATGATTAAGATCAGTAGAATGAAAAAGGTTAGAGGTCTGCCTAGCCTAGCAAAGCCTGATCATGTTATGTGTCATGAATGTCAAAAGGGAAAAATGACAAAACCTAGTTTTAAGAGAAAAGACTATTCAGCAAAGAGAATCTTTTAGTTAGTTCACACTGACCTATGTGGTCCCATGAGAACTCGAAGCTACTATGGAGATATATATTTCATTCTATTTGTTGATGATTACACTAGATTGATGATTGTAATGTTTTTAAAAGAGAAATCTGATGTATTTAAGATGTTTAAATGGTGCAAAGCAAAAGTAGAGAAAGAAACTAGGAAAGAACTGAAATGCTTGAGATCTGATAGAGGTGGTGAGTTTATTTCTGATGAATTCAATAACTATTGTAATGAGCATGGCATTAAAAGACAAGTTTCTGCTCCGAGAACACCTCAGCAGAATGGGATTGCTGAAAGGAGGAATAGATCAATTGTTGATTGCGTGAGGACACTGATGTTAGAAAAAAATATTGCTCAAACATACTAGAGAGAGGCAATTAGCACAGCTGTATATGTTCTAAACCGAGTACAATTCAAGAAAGACAAACAAAATGCCCTACGAGTTATGGTTTGGTCACAAACCGACTGTAAGTTACTTCAGAATTTGAAAATGTTTTATTCTAAAAGATGATAGGAATAGGAAATTTGACTCAAAAGGGGATGAGGCAATATTTCTTGGATATTCTACTAAAAGAAAAGCTTATAAGTGTCTGAATAAAGTTACTAATAATAATGTCAAAGTTGATGAATTTGATGATAAAAATGGTGAAGAAAGCACTAAGGAGCCGGAAGACTATGGTAGATTCACTTATATTGAACATCCAAAGTACCTACTGAAGCCACAAGCTGAGCCGATCGAGCATCAGGAAAAGAACACCGAGGAACAGGAAAGGGAAACCGACGATCAAGAAGAAGCTACCGAGTAAGGAAATGAACCTGAACAGGATGAACAACAAAGAAGAGATCAAATGCTGGCAAGATTTGTTAGAAGACATCATCTTGAGAACCAAATCATTGGGGACAAGCAAGCTAGCATGATAACAAGAAGTAAGTTAAGACAAGGTACATACTTAGTTTGTGAGTTTGAACCGAAAAATGTTAAGGTTGCACTGGAGAATGATGAATGGATAAATGCAATGAATGAAGAGATATAACAAATTGAGAAAAACAAGACATGGACTTTAGTACCTAGACCAAAAGATAAGAATGTTATCGGTACTAAATGGATTTTAGAAATAAGCTAAATGAGAATGGAGAGGTTACAAGGAACAAAGCTAGACTTGTTTGCAAGGGATATGCACAGGAGGAAGGTATAGATTATGGTAAAACTTTTGCACCTGTTGCTATATTAGAAGGAGTCTGCATGTTACTTGCATATGTTGCACATAAGAAGTTTAAAGTCTATCAAATGGACGTTAAGTCTTCTTTTCTAAATGGGATACTAGAAGAGGAGGTCTATATAGAACAACCAGAAAGGTTTGTTGATCCAAATCAGAAAGACATGGTATGTAGACTACACAAAGATTTATATGGTTTAAAGCAAGCACCAAGAGCCTGGTATGAAAGGTTGCATACTTATCTTTTAAGTATTGGTTTTGTTAGAACTAGTGAAAACAGCAATTTGTATATGAAAGGAGAGTCTGATGACACTATTTTGATTGTTGAAATATTTGTGGATGATATAATTTTTGGAGGACAAGATCATATCTGTAAATCATTTGCTAATGAGATGAGAAAATAATTTGAAATGTCTATGTTTGGAGAGATTAAGTTCTTTCTAGACTTGCAGGTTATTCAGCAAAATGATGGAATTTTTATCACACAATCAAAGTACATAAAGGAAGTATTCAGAACATTTGGCATGGACGATGCTAAACCAGTTGGAACACCGATGGTCACAGGCTGCAAACTAACTAAAGATGATGAATCTACAAAGGTAAACCAAACATTGTACTGATCTATGATTGGTAAACTGATGTATGTAGTACACAATAGGCCAGATATTGCACATGCAGTGGGGATTGTTGCTAGATTTTATGTCAATCCAAAGGATTCACATATGGCTACAGTAAAAATAATCTTGAGATACCTGAAAAAAATAGAGGAATATGGTTTATGGTATTCTAAGGAAGGCAAATTTGAACTAAGAGTCTACACCGACACAGATTGGGCTAGAAATATAGATGATAGAAAGAGTACAACTGGAGGAGCATTTTTCTTTGGTGAAAGACTTGTTACTTGGACAAGTAAGAAAAAACCTTGTATTTCTTAGTCTACTGCCAAAGTAGTATATGTTGTTGCTGCTACAAACTATTCAAACATTGCTTATATCAAACAAGTGTTGGAAGGGATGAATGAGGTAATCACAAAGCCAATGATTATATATTGTGACAACACTAGTGCAATAAATATTTCTAAGAATCATGTAATGCACTCAAAGACCAAGCATATTTCTATCAAGTATCACTACTTAAGAGAACAAATATAGGAGAAGCAAGTCAAACTAGAATATGTTAGATCAAAAGAGCAACTTGCTAATATTTTTACCAAGCCTCTACTGAAGAAAAATTTTGAATACTTGAGGACTAGACTTGGGGTTTGTCCCCTATCTATCGGTCACTAATGTGATCTAGAGGTGGCATCAGCCTAATCTTATCAGAAGATCATTCATGTTGATGCAACATAGTTCACACTTTGGATTTTGTCTAAGGTTGTGAAAGATTTGAGAAACTACAACAGAGATTTGCATATCAGTATAGCGAGATACATTGTCTGCACCAAACAACGGAGAGTCACTTGGCTATTGCAGAGCTATATGTTTTATGTTTTTCTTTGGCATTGTTGTCAAAGGGAGAGATAAACAATATGACAAACCAAGAGATTAAATGGAACATCTATCTAAGGAAGAGATAATTTGAGAAAGTCAGGGAGAGTCTTGAAGATTTGTTGTTGAGAACAGAAGGAATCTGAGAGCTGAAAAGATCAAATCTACAGAGGAAAGTCTGCACTTGCAATGTTGTCATGTAACATAGTGATTAAACATATTAAATATCAAGCTAGGGAGAGCTTACCGAGCTACAGCATTTGCTTACATAGTTGTAGAATACATGTTTGGTATGTGTATGGTATATTTCATATTGCTTGAGTTTCCATCAATGTCAAAGGGAGAGATTGATGAACTACAACTAATTGAATACCTAAATGACTTGAAGATCAGTGATTAGAGATCACCGAGTATTGAAATGATATGTAAGATAATTAAATCAGTTATTTTGTTGTCATTGATGTCAACTATTTTGACAGTACTTATCATGATAGTTGCAAATATCTAAACATCTATAAAGAGGAGAGAAAAGATGAAGAACTGAGATATCTACATGGAGGAAGATGGATATGACAGATGAGGATAAGGAATACTTTGGGTAACTTTTTGATGAGTCTATGAATTCATATGGTTGACTTGATTATGTTGCATTAATCTGTTATGAAGTTAGAAGCAAAACTTAACAAAGCAGTGTGGTCGATAAATGAAGCACTTCAGTATACACCGAGCCAGTGTAATGTATACCAAGCGACAGTATTAACCGAGCTTTTGTTTGCCAACGCATTTCTTCGTTAACTGAGTATGGATGAAAGCATTTAATACTTAAGTGTAGCCGACAAAAATTGATGAGTTGTAAAATGTTTTGATTTCAAGATTGAGGATAAAGTTTGTTACTAGATCCATGGCTGACAAAATTCAGAGAAGATCTAAGGGATGGAATTGAAACATGTTTCTGACACAACCGTCGAAGAGAGTTTAAGAGGCAAAATCAATGAAGGAGATTAAGTGACCAAATCTGATGGTTGATATGAAAACAGTTTATTTGTCTATATAAGATATATGAGTTTCTTTATTGAAACATGTCAGAAGATAGAAAACTGTAGAGATTTCACATGAATACAGTTTCATGCATGCCTGATCAGACTGGTTGAAGAAGAACCGAACTGTAGAATAGTACCGAACATCAGAGAGCTTTTATCGAGTGAAAGTAAGTTGAGGAAGTGAATTAACTCCTATGTATTCAATGACTTTAGAATAGTTGGTTGTGGAACATCTTTTGGGCATGACCAAATTATTCTTCACTTCCATTTGGGAGAATTTGGGTTAGTACAGTCACTTCATAACATTAGTAGTGGTTGATTACAAGGGTAATACTTGGATCATGGTTGATAGGGAGTTTTTTGATGTGTTTTTTCTTGAGTCACCTTGGCAAGATATATTACATGGCATTAATTCTGACCTCTTAGGGTTTTGAGACCTATGGGAGTTGTTCTAGTTCACATCAATAGCTCAAGATGGGCTGAAATATTTTATTGTGTGCCCATGATGGGTATTATGCACTTCCATGGGAGACCATTCACAATTGGAGAGTTATTTGGTGTCGATAGCTCTTTGAGATACTATCTCCTCATATTTGATAGTTGTGACAGCATGATAATTTGGAGTCTTGGCATTGGCATGTTTGATACATTATTTCAGTGGCTTCGTGATTCCAAGTGTGTTGTTGTTTATATCAAAGTAGCACAGTGGATTGGCACAGCAACATTCTTGAGGTTGATATGGGATCCAGGCATTTAGTTTCAACATGTAGGTGCAGATTGCTTGAGGGAAAACAATCTCCAGGAAGGGACGATTGTAATGTACCCTTTTTGGGACATTAGAAGTCAATTAAATAATTAAATTTTAAGTTGTCAAATTATTTCAAATTTAATGACGACTTAATTTAATTGTTTAATAAAGTATTAAAATGACTTTAATGGATCTTAGTGAATAATTAATAAGTCATTTTAATTTAAAGGGGGATAATAAAGAGACCAAGAAAAGGAAAACCAAGAGACAAGTAGAAGGGAAACGAAGAGTCACAAGGATCTGTTATTAACAAATATGGAGAGGCTCATTCTTAGCATGCTTGGTTTATGTTTTGTTATTATTTTCTTTTAGAGAACTCAAGGAGCTTTGGCTTTCAATTTGAAAACTTGAGAATGAAAACCTTCAGGATTTCACGATGGATTGGATGGAAACTCAATTCATCTTTGAAGGTGGATTCGTGACGGAGTTCATAGCTAGGCTAAATTTGTGAAGATTTTATCTTAAGACAAACTTGCAATATTTGAGGTATTTCATATATGTTTGAAAATAAGATTGTAATGATTTGTCTTCACATTTAACCTCATACCTCTATGATTTTCTGCATAATTTGTTGCATAAATAGAAGTCAGTTTGATGCAAATTGTGCTTAAAATTTCTAGAGCATATTTGGAAAAATCTAAAACAAATATCCTACTGGGATATTACATGAAATGACTTAAATATAAGCTCGTCAAGTCCTTTCCCTCGCCAGGCTTTAATAATGTCTATAACAAAATATGTTCTCATTTCCCCCCAAAACAAAATTATGTTAAGTGGGGGTGTTGGGCACGGTTTGGGGGGTCATTGGTGTGTTTGAAAGCTAGTTGTTGGGGATTGTTTTTATTGGGCATTGGTTGGTGAAGGTTCATTGCAAGGGTACATTGGTGTGGATTTTTGCAAGGCAAGTGTGGTATTACATTTGGTGTTTGATCTGAAAGGGTTTTCTTCCAAAAAAATTGGGTTTTTTTAAATCTTGTCCTTGATTTTGATGGGGGAGCCTAAGGCTTCCAATAGCCTGGTGGTTGTTTGATCTATGCCACCTTTTGGAACTTCTTTCAGTGTTCATGCAAAATAGTCTGGATCCTTTTATGTGGGAATAAGTTCTAAAATGAAAAAGGTGAATAGTTGTCTTCAACATAGCCATGATTGTCCAGTCCTAGTAATTCCTCCTGAATCAGTTATGAAGGATGTAGACTATTGGATTCAGCATGCATTAATCAATAAATTCCCAAGAATCTACATTTCATTGTCGGCACTTGAGGAATGGATTTGTCGCCCATGGCAAGTTAAAGGTGATTTGGAGATCATGCTAACTGCAAACAACCAATTCTTGGTTGTCTTTACAAATATGGTAGACAGGAATCAGGTTTTTGAGGGAGGCCCTTATTTTATAACCATGCAGGTTTGTTTGTCAAACCCTGACATGTAGGGTTTAATTCAGTAGAAGAGATGCCTTTGAAGGTTCCTGTGTGGGTTCATTTGCCAAGGCTCCTGCTTGAGTTTTGGCAAGAAGATATTCTGAAACATATTGTTGTTTTGATTGGTAGGCTTGTTGCAATTGCTCAGTAAACCCAGGATGAAAAAGGTAATTTATTTTGCCCACATTTGTGTTGAGATTGATTAAAATAATCCATTGCCGAATTCTTTAGAAATTTTCTTGGGCTCTATTTCATGGATTCAATAGCTTGATTACAAGTGTCTCCCTTTCTATTGTTGGGTATGTCATGAGTATGGTCATCTCCAACGTCAATGCCCTCGAGTTACTAAGAATGCTAGCACTTCTATTGGTGGCTCTCCTCCTCCTTCAGTTCCAAAGGTAGATAAAGGAGATAAGGGTAAGGCCCCTATGCATGCAAATGGCCCAAATAAGGATGGTTTCATGTCTGTTAAACCTTGTGCCAAGGGGAGAGGCCAAAAAGATCCTTTAAAGATAGACAGCTTGATGAAAACTTTAATCGATTTGAGGTTTTGGACACTGGCCTTGGAGAAAGGGATTCCAGTTGAAGTTTCTTCTGGGGCAGCTACAATAGGTATGGATATTGTGCATAAGTAGAAGCTCCCTGATTTGTGTCAACATGTCGGTCCACTACAGGTTGGTTCTTCCACTATCCTTGTGTTGGGAGGTCCCTGTGCTCCCACTGATATACAAAATGACATTATCCTAGCGGATTTGGCTAAGGAGGTACATATGGTTGGCAAGGAGATAGGCTCGTCGTTGGGTTTGGATCTACAACAATGCCCTCATAAGAAAGATTCAAATGATAATGCCTCTATAGGTGGTCGTAAAAAGGATTGGGAGAAGATTAAATCTACTGGAGATTTGTTAGTGGAATCTAAGGCGATCAAGACTATTGATGTTCACTTCTCCCAATCTTCTCAATGATTGTTCTTTCCTAGAATGTTAGGGGGTTGAATAGCATCCCTCGACAAAAGGCTATTTAGGATTCGGTTGCAGATCATTTATCATACAATTTATGTGTTTAAGAGACTAATATTTTTGTTGATGACTGCTTCACTATGCTTCTCGTATGTGGTGTTTTGGTCAATGTTAGTGCATTGGTTCTCAAGGTAACTCTGGAAGTTTGTCTCTTTTTTGGGATTCTCGCAAGATTGCTCCCCTTTGGTGGACTTTTAGTCAATCTTATATTTTCATGGTTGCATCCTTCTTGGATTCTAGTGAGGCTATTCTAATTTCTAATGTTTATACTCCTATTAACATTTGTGGTAAAACCCAACTTTGGGCTCACATAAGGCATGTCTGGTCATGTGTTCCATACCTTCCTTGGATTTTAGGTGGTGATTTTAATTTCGTGTTGAGTTTGGAGGAGAAAAGAGGGGAGCTACCTAGGTTGGTTCTAGCTTCTGATATGTTTCGAGCTCAAGTGAATTCTCTTGCTTTAGTGGATATTAAGTCGTCTAATGGGACTTTTACTTGGAATAATAGACAGAGTGGACAAGAAGCGATTTCTAAATAGATGGATAGGTTTCTTGTCTCCTATTCTTGGATTCGTGATGGCATGGTTGTTGTTAGGCCCAAAAAGGAGGCAAGCACGACTGAGAGGGAGGGTGAATCAGTTGTGTCTACCTAATTACTTTAATTTCACTTTAGCCACTTAGATCTGAAAGATAAACAATAATGCAAGATCCACAACACAAAGCATAGAGCACAAAGATTTGTTCTCGAGGAAACCCAGTTAAGGGTAAACCCTGGTGGGAGTCAAATCCATTAGATGAGTGTACTCTGTTAAAAGTTTTGTCTGGTTAAGAGAAAAATAGAGAACAAGGGATGCACTTGCAACCACATGCTTACAACCTAATCTGTGGGCTCACTGCCCAAAGCTCACTGCTCATGATACAATCTCAAATTTGGCCCTCAGTCGGGTTCACTAATCTATCTTCAATTACAATGAGGTGGACATATAGCCCTTTACAGCCAAACTAACAAATAACATCTCCTATGCCAAAACAATTCCAATGAAGTGCAAACTCTACCTTAAGTGCAGAATATACATATACACAATCATATCTCATGCATACATTCTCTCAATTACAAAATGATCTCTCATTTATACCAATTACAAAGAATAATAAACCACGAGGTTGGCTAAGACCTAATACAATAAAAGATATAAACATTATGTTCAATCTCCAATGCAATCCAAATCAAGTCAGCTAAGACTTAGATAGGACCCAAATCTTTAACCTTGAATACACACAAGTTCTACCGAAGCAGCATCAAGAATCGCAACACATTACTTCATCAAGTCGGCTAGGACCTAAATGAAGAAATGTCAGCACACTACCAGAGAATCAAATCCGATCATCTCATCCAATGCGAACCAACAACACGATCATCACACAGTCCAAGAACATCAACAAGCAACATGAATACCATCTAAAACCTTCGCATCATCTCCAATACTAAATCCAAACTCATCTTTATCTCTGATCAACGGGAACACTAAGATACCAAACTCAAACATAACAAAAGATAGCTTGTTGTACTCTAAGTCAAGAACAACACCAACTGTGAACACAATGATAAGGAAACATGCAATCACTAGCTTCCCAACCTCTGAAACATCAAATCCAAGTCATACCGAACCAAATACTCATCCCTTGTTCACAGGAACACTGTGACACCAGTAACTAAAAATTCGATCATATCTTACTCAAACTATTGAACCAACTTTTGTGAACCTCTGTAGATGATCTACAAACATCTCAGAACAATACCTCACCATTGCATCTCAAGATCTTCCACATAACATCTGAACAACTAAAATTCTCCTTACCGAATGTCCTAAACATTGTATAAGACAACAACAAATATGTTGACATCAATGACAAAACATTAATGTTGGCACACCCAAATCCAAAACTCTGAGATGCTCAAAAATCTTCCAACGGTTATTAGCTCTGAAATTCTAGACTAGAGTGGTTTTGATAACTGACCAATTAGATTGTATGCATCTTCTTTTGCTAGTCCAAAGAATCCTCCTTTTAAATTTCAACTTATGTGGCTTTGGGACTCTTCCTTGCATGACTTAGTGGCTAACTGGTGGAGAGAGGGTGGCCCTGCTTATGGCACAACTATGTTTGTCTTTGTGAAGAAACATCGATATATCAAATATCACCTTAAGAGATGGAATACATCTTGTGTTGGTAACCTTCATTTCAAGAAGAGGATTGCTCTTGACCGTCTTGCAGGGATTACTCACCAAATTTGGGATCATGGTTTTTCAGAAGCTCTTGGAAAAGCTAAATCCCAAGCCATGTGAGATGTAGAGGAATGGGAACTTCGAGAGGAGATTTATTGGAAACAGAAGGCTCGAATTGATTGGTTGCAAGAAGGGGATAGGAATGATGCTTTCTTTCATCATTCTATTCAAGATTGTTGTAATAAGGGGTATGTTTCCTCTCTTGTTAACTCGGAAGGTCTTCAGATCTTTTCTCTATCGGCTATGTCCTGCAAGGCTCGTCAGTTTTATTTTGCTCTTTTTGCTAATGATTCTCCTCTAGTTGATGTTGAAGAGAATTTGATCCTTTCTTGCATTTCCTCTCTTGTCACCAGTGTGATGAATGACTCTCATTCGTCCAATTTAGCTACCAAAATTGGAAGAGGTTGTTTTTGGGATGAACAAAGGTAAAGCTTCGGGCCCAAATGGATTCCCTGTTGAATTTTTTCAAGAGATATTATTAATCTGGATCTTTTGGGGGTTGTTAGGGAATCTCTTTGTAATAAGTAGATGCTTCAAGCCTTAAATTTTACCTTCTTGACTCTCATTCTCAAAAAGGAAGGTGTGGACAAACTTGAATTTTTTTGACGCATTGCCCTCTATAATGTGGTGTATAAGATTATCACTAAATTGATTGCAAAGAGGCTCAAAACTTGTCTTCATGTGGTGATCTCTGAGGAAAAAAGGGTGTTTTGTCGCTGGTAAATAGATTCTAGATGGGCTAGTGATGGCTTTTGAGGTTATTCACTCTATGACAACTTCAAAGGAGAGATCTGTGTTCATTAAATTGGATATGGCCAAAGCTTATGACAGAGTCTAATGGAGTTTTCTTTAGAAAACTCTCTTAGCCTTTGGTTTTAGTGCAAAATGGGTGAGTTGGACTATGAGTTGTGATACTTTTGCTTCTTTTTCAATTATTGTGAATGGAGAACCTTCAGAGCCTTTTGGTGCTTCCTAAGGCCTTCGCCAAGGGGATCCTATTTCCCCTTGTTTATTATTTTGGATGAGGGTCTAGATTGTTTTCTTAAATTTCATGCTACTCGGGGCTTGATTCATGGGTGTCAATGGGGCAATGGACTACCACAACTCTCACATCTCCACTTTGAGGATGACACATCTCTTATGGGATTGGCTCGTCTTCGTGAAGTTGAATCTTTCAAGAAAGCCTTGGATGTTTACCTTGCAACTTCAGGCCAGAAAATCAATGAGCATAAATCTTCCATTTTCTTCTTCAATACCCCTCGGGCCATTCAAAGGCATATTGCTAATATTTTGTGGTTCTAGATTGGGTCTCTTCCCCTTTTTTATTTAGGCATTCCTCTTACTGTTGGTAAACATCTCAAGTCCTCTTGGTAGATTTTGCTTGACAAGCTGCGTCAGAAGGCTAATCATTGGACTCACCATTGGTTATCTTTTGTTGCTTGATTAACTCTTCTAAAATTGGTTATTCAAGCTCTTCCTATATACAAATGTTTTGTCCAAGCTGCTCTCATGTATTTTCTTCAGGAACTTGATGCCCTCTCTTGTCAATTTCTTTGGAATGGGAACTTATCAACTTAAAAAATGAGCCTTGTTAAGCAGGAAATTGTGTGTAGACCTAAGAATGAGGGCGGCCTTAGCTTACACTACTATTTTAAATGGGCAAGTTCTTGCTGCTAAGTTATATTGATATTGGTGCACTAGCCAACATCAGCTTTGGGCCTATATTCTCACCTCTAAGTATCTTCTAGGTGTTAATGTGTTTGATGATCCCCGCTCTCCTTTGTTGGGAAGAGGTTATATGATCTAGAATACTTTGAAACTTGGGGCTCAGTTGGTTAAGAATGGACTCTTTTGGATCTGTTATTCAAGATCTCAAGCTCTTTTTTTTACTAGATTCTTGAGATGGTTATCCTTATATCCTCTCTACTCATCCCCGCCTTTAGGCCCTTTATGATACACTTACTGTGGTTGGTTGAGATACTATTGACCATTATAAGATTGTCTATAATTGTGGGTTAGCAGTTCGTTATTGCTGGAAATTTCCTTTTGAATAGCCTCCAAGAGGATCTGAGGATGGTAGGCAAGAGTTGGCACAGATTATGGAGTCTAGGGAGTGCACTACCTTGGTTGGAAATGATGTTCTATCTTGATTAGCAATGATTTGTCTGGAAAGTTTTATATTTCTGCAAGTTATGATGAGTTAGTGCGGCAAACTTTTGGGGACATTCAAGTTCCTTGGTCAAAAACATGTTTGGTACAAGTTCACATGGCCCAAGTGCAACTTTTTCATGTTGTTGGTGATCTAGAATCGGTGTCTTAATTGGGATAATCTTTGTAAGCATGGCTTTCAAGGCCCCTCAATGTATGTGTTGTGTCGTAATAGTGATGAAACTATCTCTCATCTCTTTTTCCATTGCTCCTTCATTAGACATATTTGGCACTTCTAGTGGGATGTTTGGAATCAAGCTTGTTGGCATGTCTCTTCTTTGGCTGAGTTCTTTGCTTGATGGGGTAAGGCTTTTGTCAAGACTTATTTTCTTCATGTTGCTTGGACTCTTGGCCCTTCTTTTATTATCTAGTTGGAGAGGAATCGTCAAATTTTTCAAGATGTGTTGTTGGGGCCTCGCCACCTATGGTGGAAAATTTTCCATTCTTTGAGAGAAACTATTTCAATTAAATGTGATTCATCGAAGGTTGTGGATCCTGGTGATGTTATTTGCTATACCCGTCTCCATATTCCTCCTCCACAAGGCCCATTCATGAGGAATAAATGTAGACACCCTCTTCAAAAAATTAATAGGGTGGGGAGATGGAGTCTGCCTCTGCAGGGCATTCTCAAAATCAACACGGATGGGGCTTCTCGAGGAAACCCAAGTCTTGCAAGCATTGGTGGAGTTGGTAGAGATAGTTTGAGGGTTGTTCAATTTATGTTTTCTTTTTATAACGGTCATCAATTTGATGGAGGCTACTATTATTTTGTATGTTGTGGAGCGTACTTGTGCTCTTGGATGGAGCAGGCTCATTTGTAAATCTAATTCACAGGTGGTGGTGCATATGTTGACTCAATAACATTCTGAGGATGTTAGTTGGCAATTAGCTTTGGTTGTTAACCAAATTCTTGAATTTTGTGCTTCTTTAGATTTTGTTACTTTCACTCATATCCCCAGAGAGTGGAATAGTGTAGTGGATTGTCTAAATGGACTTCTAATCACATGCAAAATTGGAATATTGTTAATAGGAGTCATGGTTACCTTTGAGTTTGGCTCAACAATTTGACCACTTGGTGGATCTTGATAGGGTTGTTTGATGCCCTTGCTTTAAATTTCTTCTTCTTTGAATAAATTTTAACCCCTCTTTTATTATAAAAAAATAATAATAATTAAGTCTTTGTAATTTTAAAATGTTTTAATTTTCCTTCAAGGAAAGGAGCATTAGGTGAAAGGATGAAGTTGATGAGCTCTTATCTAGCAATTACGTGTAGAACCAAAAAGTGCTACATAATTGCTCTATCGCCAGCTTCGTAATCAACTTTCACCATGGTGTTAGGAATTGGCCCCTTAACAGTCACAGTATGTCCACATCATGGAAACGGTACGTGCAAATCAGACTTCAATCTCTAGACCATCTTTCAATGGCAGGAAAAAGATGTTGGTCAAGCCGGTGCTGCTACTATTACTAACTGATGCTGGATAATCTTATACTTCTACTAATCTTCTACATAATTGCTCTATCGCCAGCTTCGTAATCAACTTTCACCATGGTGTTAGGAATTGGCCCCTTAACAGTCACAGTATGTCCATATCATGGAAACGGTACGTGCAAATCAGACTTCAATCTCTAGACCATCTTTCAATGGCAGGAAAAAGATGTTGGTCAAGCCGGTGCTGCTACTATTACTAACTGATGCTGGATAATCTTATACTTCTACTAATCTTCTACTGATGCTACTGGATATGCTGCTGGTTCAAGTGGTTCAAGGCCTGGTAGTGGTACCGTTGTGATGGATGGATGGATGCGATACTGGTATAGATGGATGCTGCACTGGTGGTGGTTCTGCTGCTGGGTTTCTTAGGATCTGGTTCTGTAGGATCTGCTTGATCTTGTGCTGGTGAATCAACAGGCTCTGGTACGACTACTAAATGGACCGCTGAAGCTGCTACTGGCATTGAAAGTTTCTACTTACCCATTTTTCCATTTTTCAATTAAGCTTTTATATAAATGACAGATTGTCATAATAATGACCCAGAAATTTCCAACTGCAGAGAATTCCACTACTTCCAAGTTCATTGTACATCTTTTTCTTTTGAGTTTGACATGTATTTATGTGTGTGATATACTTACGAGTACAAAATCACATTATTTTGAATTTTCAGCCTTTTTGAATGTCAAATCTCAGTTCAGCTATAGTATTATGTGACATGGATATAAATCAATATGGTGAATACCTTATCATATGAATGATTGAAATTTTCTACTTATTTTTAAAATATCCCCTTTTTAATTGTTGTCCCCTATAATCCTCCGAAAAAGGCCTCCAATCACCTGCCATCCCCATCCCGAACACATTGTGGAATAAAAATTCATATGCATCAATGAGACTAATTAATTGGGTTTAAAAGTGCTTAAGAGAAATGCATGGAACCAGTGCATATTAAACATAGTTAAGAAAAACAAGTAATATCTGGAAATACTCAAGTAGATAATCAATCAATCAATGTAGGCAAATTCCACAAGAAGGATTATATTCTCTGAACTCAGATCTATTAAGAAACTTTGCTATACAAAAACTGATTCGCAGACTACTAAAAGATATACATAACTTAAAAATGAAATTTGTGGTGCAACGGTCAGATTTGCTTTGCATCAGAAAAGGAAGAAAGATGCAGTTGTCTATTTCATCTCAATCCTGCAGATAACTGTTGGTAAATAAGCTCACTCAAGGTAAAATGTTGACAACAGGAAAACATCAGTATAAAAAAGACCATCAATACATATATTATTATATAGAGATGAAAGAAATTATAGGAGGAAATGAAAATCTCTGGTTGCTATCAGCACAATAAAAAGTTAAAACACCATATGTCATAAGAAGTCTGATTGATACATGTATGCCTTCTCCAGGTGTCACTGCATTCTGGCTCTATTTCTTCAGGACACTGCAAGAAAATAAAACAGTATTACTCCTATTTTTATGTGGATTGCAATTACAGTGAATAAATCGAAGTTAGCCTCCAAAAATTACCCAAAAATCACTAATAAACACTATAACTAAAAAGTGAATTTTCCATGCAGCTAGCAAATAACAACCCCAGAAAATAATCCATGAAGGAACTTCTTTCTACTGATCTTCAGAAATTTGTATAATAATATTTCTAGAGCATTGATGATTGAAGTAATGTACACAATTAATCCAATAAGCATTATCATAACTACACAGTTGCAAGATTTATCATCATTCTTAATAGAATCATTTTAGGTTCTAAGGCTTGAATTTTTAAAGCTGAGGACTGACTACTACTAAAGAGGAAAAGGCTTGATAGTGCTACTTTCACATTCTTGTGAAATTTCGATAATTAATATCTTTTAGTTTACCAATCAAGACATAGAAGCATATATCGATGAGAAAATCATGCAATTGATCCAAAAGCCTTACTCAATTTCTAAGAAGAGTAATACAACAATAATAAAAACAAAGGAAATCAAATAGCAGGCATAAAGACTGGGAGCACTTAGTCATGATAGCCTATAATAAATCTGCAAAATTGCATTCATTGAAAAAACTGAAAAACTGGGCGTTAATTTGGCATAGAAGGATATGAGTTGCTTCTGATTTAACGATTCATCTTCACCAAAACCATTATTTATAAACTATGTGAACAAAAAAAAAATTGCCTACTTCCTGCACTACTACAAGTACACCTGTAGCTACTGATGGCTCGATTTACTGTTAAAGTGAATTCTAAAATCTGCTTTGGCACACTTCAGATGGATTTTTTTCGCTTCCCCCGTTCTGATATTGATTCAAATGTAGCGCAAACATATTTAAATAATTCTTTTTTGTGTGTTTTAGGGTTTCCATGGTGCAGTGAACATTTTGCACCCTCTTTTGCCAATCTAAACGTGATTTGCAACACAATTTAAATGCATTTTTGGACAATTTAATTGCAAAAATAAATGTTTTGGCGATTTTGGAATTTTTGCTGATTTCTGCTTCTATGAGAAATTCAATTTGAGATTTCCCCTTTGCAACACAATTTAATGCATTTTTGGACAATTTAATTGCAAAAATAAATGTTTTGGCGATTTTGGAATTTTTGCTGATTTATGCTTCTATGAGAAATTCAATTTGAGATTTCCCCATTGCAAAAGCATATGACAAGGAAAAGAAAGCAATCAACCACCACAAGATTTGCCCCTTAGCAATATATGATCTTGGTATTTTATGCTCAATGCAATTGCAGATGTGACTTTCCAAAAACAACAAACTATACTTCTTCTTAGTGCATGCAGATGCCAAATTTGGCCACAGAATCAAAGTACAATTATTAGATAGAATGAGACCAATCTGATCACGCCATTTCAAAGTATAGAAAATATAATGCACTTTCAAAACAAACTGCACAAAAATATGTTACCATAGAAGAAAGAATAGAGCCTCCGAAGTTTCCAAAGTGAGAGCTACTCAACAACACTAGTGAGAATCTGCAGTTTCTAGCAAAATTAGACTAGACACCAAAATCAAAAAATTGTGCCACTAAGAAGAGAATGAAATTTTGCCCCAAATCAAAAAACATTCTTGCAAAAAATAGGTTGGATGACTGAGTCATGAGCCTCTAAAGTTATACCTCAAAATGAAACCTACCAATGGATAGGAGAAGACAAGTTTGGAGTTGGCCTGTTGACATAACCTTGACACAGTGTTGACATCAATGGTCAAATCAATGATGTCAACAGGGCATCCACACAAATTCACTGAAATATTCTTTACTCCCAAAATATTCCTCTGCCGATCACTTGAGAGCTCAAAATATTATTTTCAGTCGAAATGTTTTAGGTTGGGCCATAATATTGTTTCTTGTCTTGGTATATTCTCTAGCTAGATTATTTTCCCAATGTTGGTGTGGTGGAAAAGCCATCACATGGCAAGATGTTATTTCCCTATGGTACTAAGTACTAACACATGTTGTGGTCTCTAGAGTATCCTAAGCGCAGATTTTATTTTATAATTTTTTTAATTAAAATTTTGAAAATTAATTAAAAACCATTTTTTATTTATTGTATTTGTGACTACATCTACAAAAGTGTTTGCACCAACATGACACCAAAAAAAATTTAAGATTCTAAAGAATATTCTACAAATGAATCTGTACAACTAGGTAGGTAGATTTTTTTCATGGTGGCCCTAGCTAAAATGCTCCAATTTTGATGAATTAAATATCAATATTAAGGTTCTTGGGCCTTTTGAACATGATGGCAAGGTCAGATTTGACCCAAAATGCTTCAAAAAGCTATCATTTGGATCTAGCAACCATCTCCCAACTTCGGTGTGGAGGAGCAAACATATTGAACCATCCCCAAAGGTACCTCCTCTAGATGACAAAGGAAAACTCATAACAATACTTGAGGTGGCCATACAAAGAAAAATGAGGAAATTGAGAAAAAACATAACGAAGTACTTGATCCGATGGAAAATCCTTCCCATTGAGGATACAACCGACAAAGGCCTGCGAAAATTCTAGAACACTAGAGTTTGAGGCTGCTTGAGGCCATGCAAATCCAAGCGGGGTGGACTTATGCCCCCTAGAACCTGGCCTAAGTCCCTAATGGATCTGATGTGTGCACAAGAAGGCTAATGAATTCGTGTAAGTGGTTGGAACAACAAGGTTATCCTTCTCGACGTGACACCTTTCTCAAGCCTACCTCTCTACCCATTCTCATTAGGATGTCAGATTTCCCTCTACCACTGCACCTTCCAGCCATCCCTCACTTCCACAATACTCCTTTATTGGGACTTTAGAGTTCCACATGCCACCATGCCTTGCCACCAACCTTGACCCTCAAACTCACATGTTACTGCCTATTTTCATTCTACTCCATCTACCATCCTATATGATGAGAGTGCCATTGATGATGAAAGGATAACATGGCTCCTAGTAGGGTTCTAGCTAGCACTACCATTCATCCCAACAGAATTGAGAATGAACCAAATGGACTGTAATGTCCCCATTTTCGTGAGCATCAAAGTTCGAGGGATTAGCCTATTAACTGACCCTCGTAGGCTAATGAGGTTGGTTAGAGGGTCTTTTGAGGGATGCATCTTCTTCAATTGTTTTTGCAAATTTGGCTTTCGTTCGAGGTCTCCAAGACTCCGTATGTAGTAGATGCTATTTATAGCACATCTTTCTATTTATAGTAAGTTTTGAGAGGCTCAGAGAGGGACCCTTGCTATTTTTAGAAATGGGGTATGGTCGTATGCGGCTTGATCATGTCAGCTCCTAGTTCAGACGACGTGCAGAGATGATGAGTAATAATGGAGATATTAATATTTATTTGGCTAAAATTAATATTAATAGTTTTGAGCTTATATTATTAAGTTATAATATAGTTTTATATTATAACTTAAGTCACTTAAGTGAAGGGTCAAGTTATCATAGATGGGGCCAAGTGAACAATTAATTTTAAAAGAATTATTTGTGCACCAACTATGGAGTTTTAAGTGAAAAATTAAAAGTGGGAATATATATTTTATCCCACATTGGCCAAGAAAGTGTTTGAACTCTCACAAGAAAAGATTAAAAGGGACTTAAGAGCTCATTCTCATGGAGATATATTATGTTGGATGTTGATTGTTGAATTGAGATTTTCTTCTCTGGAGCATGGGAGTTTGTGAGAAACCAAGGGTTTCAGCAGAGTTCTGAGTTTATCCACATTGGAGAGTGTTGTTTTTTCTTTGTAGCAGCAGTCAAAGGGTGTGAAATATTCACCCGATATTGCTTATTGGGTTGGCTTCGTACAAAGGTCAGCATTGTACTGATTAGAGAAATAAATTTCAAAATTTATTAATAGATTGAAGGCATATTTTATGGCAAATTGAGGTCATCAGATTGAGAAGCTATTGGTTGTTTATAGTGGTTCGAAATCATTGCTTTTTGCTGGTTATTCATCTGCCCTACCCTCTCTTCCATACTTGGTTCGATTTTGTTGAAGGAGGCACCAAAAAAATCAATAAAAATTTCTAAGAGGAATGCTTAGTTGAACATCAGTCATTGCTACCATCAGTTTGGGGATTGGTTGTTGATAGGAGATACGAGCTGGTGTATGCTTTCTTTTTCGGCCAGCAAGGGTTTCAAAGTAATTTCAGTTTTCTACAATGAAAATGGGTATGCTTTTTAATGTAAAACATTCTAGTGCTATGTATTGAAGGAAAAATAATAAAGATTGTCTTTTATGCCCAAAGTATTGTTAGTATTAAATCCCAGAAAAAAAAATTTTATGTTTATGCATTGTTTTTGCAAGAAACCATCTCAAAAACACCAAAAAAATTGAAAACAATAAAAACCAAAACCAGAAGTTTCAGTTCAACAAACAGAGCCTTGGAAGGGTTCTTACATGGACCTCCACTAGAGCATGCAACAAGAGAGTCAATGATTGCAATGGATGTGATAGATAGGGTTTCAACCCCACAAAGACTCCTCACAGTTCTCACCAAGGATAGTTGAAAGTTGCAAGGGACCCTCTTCCACACCTTCTAGGCACATTTCTACATAGGTTGATTCCATTGCCATCTCAAGGCAAAGGAAAACAACCTACTAGTACAAGTTATTCCCATGTATTACGCACAAGATGGAAACCACTATGGGATTTTTTATGCTCTTTGAACATCTTAAGGTTGCAGAGACAAGAAAAAGCATCTTTGAGCAAACACCAAAACCCCAATCTAAAATTGCAATGAACACTTGTTCCAGCATCCAAGTATGACAACAAAACAAATCTACATAGGTTGTGGGACAATATGTAAGTCCCCTTCACTTTGGTTTGGTGAACTATTAGCCAGGTTAAGCAAGTTACCGTAGACTAATAAGTTGGGTTGGAGAACTCATGATGACAATTAGATCATTTAGCAGATTGAGCTCACGCAATTGAGATGTACATAACACCCTTTTTGGAGTAGATTTGGATGCATTTTAGGTTCTATTTTTGGTAAGCAAATTTCAAACACCATTAATATTTTTAGTATGGTTGGTGGACGCAGCTAATGATGATACCTCGATATTTGATATAGTCTAGTGCTTTGAAATTTAATTAAGTTATTAAATTACAAAATTAAATTAAAAATTTAACTTTACCATTATTTTTGTTGGTGTGTTCAATTGTTGCACCTAGCAAGTCATGCTCCTAGGTTCTAAACATATGTTACTTAAGTTTACTTAGGGACCACGTAGGAATATTCCCACTTTAGGTGGTGTTATCATATTATCACTTTTCCACCTTAAGTGGGACTTCCACCTTTGGTGGAATTATTTCTTTATCGCTTTTCCCCCTTTTGTGGATGTGTTGCACAAACACCTTTCCACATTGGAAGGTGATCCACCTTTAGTGGACATGTGGCACAAATATCTTTCCACTTTGGAGGATGATCCACCTTTAGTGGACATGTGACACTTTCCCTTTTCTACCTTTGGCAGGTGATAAGTCTTCTCTTTGATTATCATGTCATAAGCTTACAACACTTGTCACAATATAATGCATTCCTTTGTATCATCTATATATTTAACCAAGGGGTCTCAATTGTAATATCATTCCAATTAAGTCATTGAAGTGAATTTAGTTAATTCATTCTCTTCTATTGCATTCTTGGTGAGAATACAGCTTATTCTTGTCACATTATTTCTCTCTTGTTATTGTGCTTTACATTAGACCTCTAAATCTTCGGTGGTAACCTTCATAGCCAAATCTTACAATTTCAATATATTTAATAAAGGGCTATAGGGGCACCCAAATTAATAGTGCAGTGTAAAATATTAAAAAAAGGACCTTTTAGAATGGGATGCCACTTTGGGAGACATAAGTGGTTTTTGAAATATAATTAAAAAAAGGGGTATAGCTTTTGGAGAGATATAAAAGCAAGTTTAATGAGCTCATTTCATACGCTTGGTTTTTTATATTTGGAAATCTTCTTTGCCGGTTGAACTTGTTCATCCTCTAGATTTGTGAGGATGAGATCCGTTGCAAGGAGCATCTTCCACATTGGAAAGAGATCCAATCTGGAGGATTACTTGGCTGTTTCATTTAGGAATCACAGTTGGACTTCATTGTTGATTATTCGTGCATTTGTTTTTCAGAAAACTCAGGGAAGATTTTGCGAATATTAGCTAGAGCAGATTGGAAGATTTTTGAGTAGTCTTTGGGCAGATTTATCCTACATAAGGCTGTTTGCAACATTCCGAGCAGTTGTACACCTGCTAGAAAGGGCGTGAGGGTTAGAGAAGGGGTTGATTTGGGTTTTGAAGGCATTATCTGCATTTTGTGGCATCCTTCTTGCTATTACTTCCTTTCATCTGGTCGTCCCTCTTGGTGTTGGTTTTGTGATGACACCTAGAGTTTATGGGCAATTCATTGCTGGTAATTGTTGTCATAGCTCCATATTCTATGTAAAATTGGGTATTGTTGAATATTTGATTTGAATAAGATTTAATCATTTGTGTTTCTCTAGTTTGCTTCAATATTGTACTTCCAGTTATCTGTTGGTTGTGAGTAATCTGTATATGTTATTTCAGTTTTAAATTTTTAATATCATTGCAATTGTGCAAACACAAACAAAACCCTTATGCATCTTCTATGTATTTCTTTGAATACCCAAACAAAAAAAACAAAAAAAGAAAAGAAACAGGGTGTATGTTACACAAAAACTTCACAGATCTAGCATTTAAGGATTAAAACCTTTTGGTGGTCAAGGTGGATTCTCAGAGGATGTGATCAAGCCTATGGTGACCAGTAATGGCAATGTGTAATGTCCCCTTATGTTAACACTTAGGAAATGAGACAATTAACTTACTAACTTCAATTGCAAGAGACTTCTTTCCACAAAGTCTCTAAATACACTTAAAATAATGATAATTGATTCTTCTCAATATAAGACTGATAGATTTGATACACAATTGATATCACTTATAAGAGGATGATATAAGAACCAATATCACTACTATCCCTAATTTATCACTTAAATGTATGCAAGATAATTTTGATCTATATATCTGCATTTGGTGCAATGCAATTAAATATTAGGATCCTCTGTGCCATCTCTGATATAATCAATGACAATTGTGCAAGGATGATTTCTGATCTCCAAGGGTGGAGTTTGCTATCTCTGATATGACAATGTGGAAAATGCTGCAAGTTATCTCTCAACTGCTTGTAGCCCTTTCGGATGTACCGATATTAATATGTTGTATGTTCTCTCAATCACTTATAGCGATGATGACAATTTGTTGTTTCTGATTTATGACTGTTAAAGTATGCAATGGTACTACTTTGTATCGGTCTAATAAGACCTCTGATCTATATATGAATGCTTGTCTGATATTTACGATTCTGAAGTGATAATATATGATCTACAGAAATGGATGCTTGCCTGATTTGTCTTATAAATTATAGCAATTCCAAGGTGCCGTGTCTGATCTGAATCACTGGTATATATGTGTCCAAAAGCCAAAGGCTGTTTGCTCAGTAAGAGCAAATCCCACAAAGGATGAAATATGAAATAAGTTGTCTGATGATTATGTTTGGAATGAGGTCGATCTTCATTATATAACTTGCAAACCCGAATGGTTGCCTCCCTTGAAGGATAAGAGATATGTCTCTCCCTTAAAGGTATTTCTTCGTAACAGATTGGTTTGTTATCCAAATCACATCTCTTCATGATTTTATACAAATCAGTTTAATATGCATCTTTTATAATTAATTGTGTATTCTAATCGCTGCCTTCCATGATCAATTGTTATTTGTTATCTCTTGTCTAATTAATATTCATTAGTCTCTTCACTTGTTAACTTAATCATCCTTGATCAATCTTAATTGATCCTTCTTATGCAGTAATGGAGATAATATGTTTCCTCCCTGCTCAATATGATTGATCCAAGGCAATATTAAGTGATGATCATCAATATGCTTGCTGATGGTAATATAGCGACTTATTGAAGATTGACTTGCTTAACAAGAAGATATTAGAAGATGCTTGATCTTGCACTTTTTGTTATCTTCTCTTCACAGTGATAACAATTGATAGATGTTTATGTTATCTTCCATTGTTAGCAATATCGAGAAGGACTTGCCTTCATATGTGATCAATGTTATGATAAGACATTTATATCTGATCAGGTTGCTCACTATCTTCATTAGCTCATCACCGTAGGATGGATGTTGCAATAATGGTATCGATATGAATAGCCTCCATGTGTGATAGATGCATTAAGATTTGACATCCATATTAGGCACCATACTTCTTTCCTATTGTCTTGATAATTATTGATAAAAGGATTAGAAATCAAATGTCAAATATCGATATGGCCATTTGCTGTTGGATGATTAATAAGATTATTGCTTGAGATCTTCAAACCCTTGATCAATCATGCACTTAATGCTAGATTGACATTATGCAAAGGATGGGGACGTCACACAACAACTCTATATGAGACTTCCAGTTGTCATAAGATTTATACTATAATTGCCATAAAGGCGATAACTAGTGAATGCAACACCAAATTGACCTATTCTCCTTAGGAATATTTTGTAATTGAAGCTTCGCTGCACTTAGGGTTTGTCATTATTGCCATTAACATCCTCCACCATGTTAATGACAATTTATAAAGGTATCTCAGGCTCATCCACACATACATATTTATTGTTTATCTTTGTTTGAAAGATGGGTCTATAATTTGAGCTCTCCATGTAAATGAACGAATGTAAAGAGTGTATTGTGGGTTTAATGTTAATATAGGAGATTTTTAGGTGTATTAGAGTCAATAATTATGGTTTGTTGGTAAGCATGCTTTAGGGCCAATAATATTGTTGTGTAAATATTTAGATGTTCTAGGGTTATAATGTTATGGTTGTGGATAAACATTTCTTTGCATTATAGGGTTACCATTTGAGATTTTAAATTGTTAAATTATTTTCCCTAAATCTAGCATAGGCAATAGTGAAATATGTAAGCTAATTTTTTATCTATTGACTAATGGATATTTTACTTTTATTTTACAACTCACTACATATTTGTGGTGGCTAAAATTAGGTATAGGCAACTAGATTTTTAAGTTTATTTTACAACTCACTACATATTTGTGGTGGATACAATTGGTTTATAGGCAATTTGTCAGGCTTTTGAAGGATATCCTATAAATTACACTTTTACCTATCTATTTGTGGATTTCTATTTTTTCTAGCTACGTATGATATTCAATTTCTTGGATGCAAATAACGAAGTTTTGTTTTGGCTTTTTCTGAATTTTTCAATTTTTTAATGTTTTTGACATAAATAGCAATGCAAAGAAATTCTAAATGCCTTCAAGATAGATGCCAATGTGTTCCTCAAGGTCTAATGCCTCCACTTTGAATTTCTTGAAATTTATTGATGCTTCCTTGACCAAAATCGCCCTCCAGACAATGGCGTCTCCTTGCTGCAAATAATGACTGAAAAAAGCAAGCCGTACAACCTTGGCTAGTGAGCCAATAACCATAAAAATGCTGTGCCAAATCCTCTGTGTCAAGCCCTTCAATCTGATTGGAAACTTATAAATTATTTCTTGTATGTGCACGAACTTAACTCTCGAATGAAGCCAACAGTTAAGCGATCTTCAGTTGATATCTCACAACCTCAAAAAGTTAATACCATGAAAAGCTACGCTCTCCAATGCCAAAAAGCTGAGGAATTGCAGAAACCCTCATCCATGTTCTCTAATGCTCAATGAAATGAGTTTGTCAAAATGCCAAGAGAATGCATTCGATTTGCCTTTGGAAGTCTTTATATCTCCCCATGAAGTCAAATTTCCCCAAAAAGCATAATAATAACATTAAAAATATGTTAATTCATTAAGACTTAGGAAAAACATTTAATATTTCATTAAAATTGGCATTCATAATTAATTCCTCAAATGGCCCTCCTTTTAATGATGAATTGACCCTCAAGTTATAACATTAAGTTATAACTTATATTATCACCTTTTAATAAATAATTATCATTTAGGCCAATTAAAAATGTATAACTTCTCTAATATTCATTATTTCCCAATTCTATCTGAACCAGGGGTTCAACCACTGCATCCACTGTACATCTAACTGCCTTACTAAAAATAGTAAGGGTCCCTCTCAACCATCCCCAGATTTACTATAAATAGTAAGTATGAGAAACTGAGCCCTAAAATCCATACAAATGCCAAGTCTGAAACTACTGAACTCTAGAGTAGAATAATAAGTAATAAGTTAATAACCCATTCTCTGATTAGGTCTCTACCTCAACGGACCCTCTATCCAACCCTATTAGCCTACGAGGGTCAAATGATAGGCTAATCCAGCGGAATCACTAATGTCTAACTAGGAGGGGACATCACACTACGAGCATGATTTTCTGAGACACTATACTTTCACTCTTAGTAATTGACATATTGGATGAAATGCATTCTCCTTTCAATGCATGTTGGATGTTTCCATTCATCTCAAATCAATACTCATACATATTGTAAATAGTGTTTAGTATTAGTGTTAGATTAGAAACAAACATGGAGTCCATTGATCTTGACTTTTGGCAACCATTAAAGTCAATATAGACAAAATAACTAAAACAAGTTTCTCTGCAGCCCCACATCCACCCTATTTCTCTCCATTTTATATATGTATTTTAAAAGATAATTTGCAGGTAAAACAGATTAAGACCCAAAGCCACTATCTATCTAGGCTCTAAATCACAAATGACTTGATTCTAAATATTTAAAGTCAAATTAAACTTGAAAGATTAATCATAGTAATGTTTTACAATATGTCCTTTGCATGATTGACACATTTTTTGACAGCTTTCACTTAACAAGCTATTACACCTTTTTTTTAATGAAATAAACCAAGAAATGAGGGAAAATAGGTGGAAGCAGATAATCTAGTAAAAAAAAGAACATTGTTTTTACAAATTTACTTGGGCATTAACACAGTTACAAAACCATTTTCAACAATGAATAATCAAGTTAATATGGAAAAGATTTGAAGGATGAAGATAATTACTTATATAAATATGCAGCAATTCCAAGTATTATGCAAAGAAGGATAATATCAATACAAAAATTGCGACTCGACCGCAGCTGCACATAATAATCAAATAACAGTGTTAAAAAATCTCCATTGAATAGAGTTACCATCATTCAAACTCATCATCTCGCTCATCCTTTCAGCCCTTTTTATATTATCTCTCCCCTTATTAGCATATTTTATACAAATTCATGCACCCTACGTAATTTTATCGATTGCATGTAATCAACTAAAGTAAAGGAAAGAATGCATAAACTAATATAGGGAAAAGTATCGTATTGACAATTGGAAGTGGTAAAGAGATACCTTTGTTACTGTTTCTTTCAACCTGACATTTGTGCTCTTGAGGCTACTGGTTGCTTGGTCAACCTGATTCATAATGGAAGGAAACATCAGAGACAGCAGATTTCCACAATCCATGACAATGCTGAAATGCTTATGAGAAGGATTGTGTGCCAATTTTTAACATCAATGTTTCGGATCATACATGTTAAGCTTGAAATGACAATGCTGAAATGCTTCTGGGAATGATTGTGTACCAATTTTTAACATCAATGTTTCGGATCATACATGTTAAGCTTGAAATAAATCAATGAAGGGGACTCCGTTTCACATCCAACTTGAATTCAGAACAGTGGAGAAATTCTGATACCTTTGAATCTATCTCATCCATCAAAGGAACCTGCCTGTCTATTTCCTGAGAACAACATTAAAAACATGTTAGCAAGAAGAACAAAACTTCTTTGAAGAACTCCATTTTCACAGTTGAAACTAAAAATTGGAAAAGAATTAACCTCGTTTATGTCTTCTGCCATGTTTTTCAATGTATCAAGCCCCTCTCCAATCACATCCAAGTCTTGGTCCTGCAGTCACCAGCAACATAAAGATAATGGGCTAATTGATTTTAACCATGTAATATACTCTCGACCTCGCATTCATTTTCAAAGTAGATACACGAGAGACTTTGTTTCAATATATCTGGCATTAACCACACTGTCGTGATGGATCCCCAATTTGTGCAAAATATTTCTCAATCCTACCAAATGAGACAGAGTATTGATATTTTGGCTAGACATAATAATGCCATTGAAAGATTGATAAACAGTTTAGAGAAAGGAGCAATGGGATTAACAGTTCTCTTGAATGTATCTGATTTCACAAAGTTTTTCCTGTGTTTAATGGAATTCATCTTCAAAGGTCATGATTAACACAATCAAAGATTCTCCTAATTCTTTAATACAGAATAACAATATCAATGATAATTCTCATAATAACTAGCAGCAAATTTTCTGAACCAATTCAGAATCAACTATTCCAGATTTTCCAAAATTAATCAAACTAACTGAATTGAGGGTGACTATTTGTCATGACCAAAGGTACAACTGGCAATGGTTCGACAATTTATTGTCTTAAACATGCTAAAAATTGCAACAATTTGGTAATGACCAGAGAAAACATCAACTCAAGCTAGAAGGGGATGCCATATCCTAAACTATAATTAATGCAATAGTCATTAAATTAAGGTCAATTAAAATAACACACTAATATATGGTTTCATCTATTCATTAAAGATGAATGATGCGTTTACCTTAATCAGGCATCTTGCTCTTACCCTGTGATGTTTACTTCCATGGAAAAAAGTAAGAAGCAAACACAGAGAACAGTTATGGTATGGATTTTGAAAACAGATATTCTTCAGTCGTGATGACTGTCTGGGTTGAGACTAGCATTAATACACTCCCATCTATTTGGATATTTGTGCAACAAACAACTAACCATTTGGTATCACCTACTGATTGTGCACAAAAGCTAGAGCTAATTTTCATTTTATATTTTGCCAATTAGTTTTGTGCAGACATTTGATTATAAATCTTTTAGCTTTCTTGGATTGCTAAACCAACAAAACAACTGCTGCTTTAATTACCTGCTTTGCTTTTCGCATTTCATATTCCTGCCTGAATTGCTTGGCATCCTCAGTCATTTCATAATATTCACTTCGCATGTCACCTGCTTCAAAAGATCATACAATTATTAACGGAAATCAATTTGACAATTTGAAGCCTTAAAAAAAACATGCAAAAAAAGGTCTCCAACAGATCCATTTGTAGAAAGTGCTTGAATAAACCTTTATAGATCCAACTATCATAAGTAGAACTTGCCCCATGCAAGTTATGCCTCATCTGACTAGTCAGATGAAAAATGTGAATATGGTGCACAATAACAGTTATCCCTAATCTCTATCACCTGTAGGTGAAGAATCAATTTTAATTTCCATTCGAGTATTTGAGGCCCTCCAGTTTCCTGTCTGTCTTCCACCTGTCCCCGTTCCATCTGGAACTGACTCAATCCTCTCTGCCAATGCCAGGACTAGATCACTTCGTGCAGCAAGCTCATCACTGGAAAGCCCTTTGACCTGTTACCAAACACCAAAATTTCTAAAAAAATTTGGTATATTACTAAGTAATGACAATGGTTAGAGTTGAATATCTAAAGAAGTACAAGGAAGTTAAAACAGCCATAACTGTATTGTGTCATAATATTATATTTTCATATCCTTACTCCAAGGAAGCAAACATTGGTTGATACTTGAAAGGAAAAAGTCACAGTACAAACAAGACAAGCTGAGAGAAACAAAAACAATAGAAGCCAAGAAAGGAAATCTAAAGTGTCACTACTGAAGCCAAAAGCAGAGAAAGTTTTATGTCCACTTGAATATTTAATTTTATTTTAAAAAATCATATATCTTTTAAACTAGTGCCCAATGCCTCCATATTTTTTAGTCTTATTTAATTATTACAGATTACTTGGTTTACATAAAATTAAAATTTGATGCTCAATTTCAACAATAATTGTTGTGAAAATTGATAAGTATTTTAGATTTAGAGGTTTTTGAATTTGTTGGATGCACTAGTTAGAGGGCAACAAGTGAAAACAAATGCACAACAATAGAATCAACATTTGGAGCTATTAACAAAAACAACGACTTGACAAATGGGGATAAATATTGGTGCAAACAATGATGGAGGTAATAATGGCGGCAGCAATGAAGATAACAATGACCAAGGTGAGAACTCAGTTCATTGTGGAGTTCCAAATCAGCAAACTACAACCATCAACTTGAGGCCCCTTATTGTACTTTTCCGCCTAGGCCCCAACACCAATCAATAATGAGCCTTAGACGACATATTTGCAAGATCAATTCAGACATGATTGGGAGTGGAGGTCTTGAGTTCCAAGCTGCTATATCATTGAGGGACTACATTGATGTCAAAATGAAACATAGACCTTGCACTGGTGATAGAACACAAAACTATGATTTATTGAAGGTGGTAAAAATGACTCTTCCTTATTATGAGAGCTTGGGGAAGACTTCAGCTAGAGCTTAGGTCCAAAACGTAGACACCTATTTTTAGCTCAATCCTATGCCAAAGGAAGAGGCCATTAAATACGCACCTATACATCTTGATGGCATTGCACATTTGAGGTTGTATCATGGGATGATCACCATGGGACATGACAAGATCACCTCTCATTTAGATTTTACTGAGAGGTTGAATGAAAGATTTGATAAAAAGGACCCCGAGGTACATTTCAAAGAGTTGACACAGTTGAAGCAATGGGGTTCCATTGATACGTATGTTGCAGATTTTCATAGACTTGCAGTGTTAGTCACTGATATTTTAGAGATGAGACTCATGGTTCTTTTCATGGATGGGTTGACATATCGATTGGGAGGTTGGATTAAGGCTCTACAAGAGGTCGTAAAAAATGCTAGAGATATGAAGGCTTGTACTTATAGAAGCAAATTTCAGTCTAAAAGATTCCATCATAAGGACAAGGATAGAAAACATTTCCAAAGGGAATCACATCAGCCATGTGGTGATTCAAACAAGTTGAATAGTGAGCATTGAATGGCCTCAAAAGGAGGAAATTGTGCTTCCATTCTAGAGAACCTTGGGAACCTTCACATAAGTGCAGTATGAAAGCAAAGGCTAAGCAATTGGAGTATTTTTCTGCTGAGGAATCTGCATTAGAAAAGTCAGATCAGCAACATCCGAAGAAGAGTCTAGGATGACAGGACCATTGCACAACTTACTAGTGCTCAAAAGGCAATCACTTTCAAGGTGAGAGGTGTAATACAAGGGCAGCAAGTAGTTGCTTTAATTGATACAGGGAATACTCATAATTTCAATGATGAGAGGTTTGTAGCTAAGAGGGGATTGCAAACTGAAGGACACAATGGATTCAAGGTGATGGTAGCTGGTGGGTATAAATTTCCTTGTAAGATTTATAATCAGATTATATAGTTGGGTGATTAAGAGTTTAAAGATGAATTCTATGTGGCTGATATGGGGGCCAATGATGTTATTCTTGGCATGGCATGGATGTTATCACTTGTAGAGGTCTCCTTCAACTTGCAAAAGTTAGAAATGAGATTCGAATACCATGATAGTGAAGTGGTACTCAAAAGACTTTCAGATGGAGGCCCAAGAATGGTATTACTGAAGAGGATGGAACTTATGATTAGGCATGATCAGGTAGAGTGGGCAGCAGAGTGTCTCATCATGCCAACAATTCTTACAAACCAGCAAAAGAACAAGTTACCATCTGGATATACAGATCCAAATAGGTTGTCAGACTCCAACAAGTGTTTTGGAACCTTTGTCTAGATTTGACACCGAAGATGGCACCACAATACAAAGGAAATCAAGTCCAATGCTATGAAGGGCCAATTCAAGAAGTGTTAATGGAATCATACGAAGATTATTAGGACTCCTTATGAAACATTTCGCCTCCAAGAGAAAATTCTAGAACCAAAGGCGTGTTGCAACATCACATAATGAACTATTATTTTCTTCAACACAAAGAGGACTATTAATAGAAAGTTTAAACAAGTCATTTAAGGTGGGTTCCTGGGCATGAAGTTGATCACACAACTAGCTTACACTTAAAAGGATTGTGCTTTAATCCTTCAAATGCGATACATTATTTACCTTTGTTCTTCCATTGTCTAGACTAATAGTTCCATTTCCAACGATATTAGCTATAGCATTATCTCCAAAACTCACAGTGTCTCCATCTATGCTCTTCAATGTGAGAAATTTACTTTTATCACCAGTAGTGTGACATGAATAGCCATTATCTACATACCATTGTTTTCCATCATCTTGGGCATTGTTGGTAAACAGATTTGTCACTTTGGAATTTATAAAGACTTGCCCAAATGAAGTGACAAAGATGTCCCAACATTTGGATAGATCATGAACAAACAACAATTTTCCTCTGCGTTTGAGAGGGACAGCTCCCTCGTATGATATCAACTTATATTTGAAAGAAAACTTAAAATTTACAAAAAGATAAAGGGCCAAAAATAATAAATATACAAATATTATTCTCAGCCTTCACTTCTCAAAAAATGTCATCATAACCATCAAGAACTACACTTAAGAACAAATAAACCTCTTGCATGCAAAAATGTTCATTCCACAATACTAAGAGATGAACAAGGACGAAATGCAATTTTTAACTGACTATTGCTTTCACAAATTAGACTATCAGGAAACAAAGATCATCATCAATTCTTATCACACAATAGATTAACAATTATTTACAGAAAAACACCATGGATGCACATCCAAAACTGTATTTCATTTCTTTGTAGATCTATACAAATCCCTTATGTCCTTTCCGTGAAAATTCAAAAGTCTTTGCAAAGAACACCTTTCGGTATATATAGACTGCCTTTAGATAACTGACTCATAACTAACAAGAAACCAACTTAATAACTGTCTATTTATTTATGCCAAAAATAAAACTAAATAAGTTTTATCGAATTTTTTATTTTATAAAATAAAGCGTATTTTGTTTCACACGTGTATCTACTAAAGTCACTTTTTACAAAAAAAATATGAACAAATAAAAACATGTGGCTTTGACTTTTTGATTGAATTGACAAAATCAATCTACTAAGAAATTTATTTTTCTGAACTAGCTTTGCTGCCCTCGAAGGTAAGATTCTGGACAGCAACTTCTTCCCCTTAAAGTGTCTTGAAATTCCTGAATGCTTTCACTACTTGAGCCATGATCATATTCTGAAAATTCTTTTTAATGGCCTGAATGTCCATATTTTATTTCTTCTTTTGAGTTTGAGACAACTGAAAGAAGACCATTTTGAATATTCACCTCCACTTGTTCACAAGTTCCTAGGAGCTTTTCCTATTCCGGTAAGATCTTGTTGTAATTCATGAGCTTCCATTCTATAATTGTTATCCAGAGGTTACAATGATTGTCCTCTACTTTTGAGAAAATGTTCTCAATAATCAAAATATTTTCATCTATTTTGATCAATGAGAACAGCAAGTGGAAAGAATCATGAGGCTCTCTTTTCTCTTTTTTATGGTTTTTATTTTTTGGTTCACCAAATGGCTGGAAAGCTTTTGCTATTTTTAATTGAATATTCAAGGTCGCAAGGTAAGGGATTTTCAAAGAGGTGCAAGGATAAATGTTGTTGTTAACCTATTTCCCCATGGTCCTGTAGGCTAATCAAGGCATAACAGGGACTTAGAGGCTATTTGGCCTAGGCATTTTTTGTTGCAGTTCATTCTGAAGTGATCTAAGACAGGTTCGGGCATACTTACTATTTATAGTAAGTCAATATAGGCATGACTGGACATCCAATAGCAGTGACATGTCGATGATAATTGTTTAAAATCAACAAGAAGTTTTATTTATCATTGATATGATTTGTTGTGTGTTAATAAAGTTATTATATAAAGTTAAATTTAATTATTTAACTTTATTAATGCATTGTCTATAATTTGTGAGAACTACTTAAATTAAATGGTCCTCTTTATTTTATAATATATTGAAAACATAAAAAAAGTGTTTGGGGACTTAAGTTGAAAGAAACATGTTAAATGGTATGAGAAATATTAAAGAAAAAGCAATCGCGATAAAATAGGGGCAAAAAAGCAAAAATCCCAAAAAAAAATAGGAAATGGCAAAAAAGTGATTTTGTTTAACCCACGTTGCCAAGGTGAGTGGATGAGCTCTTACAAAGTGTTATAAGAGAGATTGCAGAGCTCTCTTTCAGCATGCTTGGATAATATATGAAAATTGGTGAAATTGTGGAGATTTTCTCGCGTGGCCTGCTTGGATAATGAAAACCCTCTTTGCTATCATTCTCTTTGCTATTAAAAGGCACAGTTAGGAGGATTTGAATCAAGTTTCAAGGTTAAAAATCAGAAATTTGGATTTACAATCATTTTTGTAATTTATTTGTGTTTCCAGGCAAGGGTTTCCATTTGGTATTGGGCTGAAAGTGCTTAGTTGCTCCGAACTATTATTATAAGAAGATATCTTGCTGTTCATTTCATATCTGGGCCTTACAATTGGCCAAATATGAGAGCGGCTTTTGAAGTTTGCTGGCCTTTCTTCATACACCTTGGCCGTACCAAATCTGAAGCTATGTGTGGGCTTTTTGGGACTGAAATTTGCATTGGCAGGTGTCACCCAGGTCTAAGAATTACTAAGATGTATTATATCAGTCAAAAGTTATTAGCAGCAATCTGTACCAGTCTGGAAATTGCTAGCAGCAGACTGTACAGGTCTGAAACATTGTGGACAGAGTCTTGTACAGACTTCGAACTTGGAAGGGAATCATATCTGCTGGAGTATGAGTCGTACAATTCTGAGAATGTGAAGGAAATGGTTGTTGAGGCTGATTGAACCTTATTATGGCTGCAGCAGCTCATGTGGTATGCAAATATAATGTAATTGTTTAATATTTAACTGAAGAAACTCAGTAGTAGACTGCTGTTAACATTTCCAGAATTGTAGTGTTGAATTTCAGTGTACTTGGCTCAGCATTGTTAATCTTAATATAGAAAGCTGTCATTTCAATATTCGTGTTATATGTGTACTATCTTTCCCTTTTTGTATCTTATCCAAACAACTGGCAAACACAAACACAATCAAACAAACTCAGGAAACTCCAATTCACATTGTCATCAAACTGTTAGACGTAATTACAGTGAGTGGAATAAGGAAAAGAAAAACAGGGCAGATCTTTACAAATGTCTTCTTCACAATATAATAATAATAATAATCCACATAAACATAAGAATATTCAGAACATTCTGCTTTAGTCTTTCATTCTAATGGGACATTAGATGATATGGACATATGCATGATTTGAATTTTTATAGCAATGGTACAAAGCTTGCAGAAGAACATACCCATCTTGGTCTACCTTTGAGGATTGTCACTATTTTGGTCTCAGTTGGGGAATGAGAATAAAAGATATGTGGTACACAATGATAGTGAGGAATAATTCTCCATAATCACTGATAGCTACTCAAAGTGAAAGAAGAGGCAACACCATTTTCAAAAATTTTAGAAGGCAAAAATCAATGCTTATAAATCCAAAATAACACCAATTTTGGTGTACTGAATCGACATTTTCCATGCACAGCATGAGTCAAGGGCTCAAACTCACTGAGTAATACACATCAAAAAAATAACCAGGAAGGCTAGCTATGCAAGAAATTATTAAAAAATTAACAAAAAAGAAAGAAAGTTTCAGTCAAAAAAAGCACAGTACCATGTTGGCATTGCTAGAACTGCTCAGAACCTGTCTAGATTCACCTGGACTCATCTAAGACAAACCCATAATCACATTTCTATACCCTAGCAGGACTATTACATCCCTTCCTTGTGAACCTTTTATTTAATTACTTCATGTGATATGAGATGTTAAACAGTCATGTGACTTAGTTATTTAGTTTTATAAATTTTAATTATGAATGATTCGTGTATATCATGTTTATGTTAATGAAATTATTATTATAAGGATGGTTTAGTTTCATATGTAAAATATTTGGAACAAGTTATAATGGAATTCATTATGAATGATTGATGTATATTCTGATTCTATTAATGAATTATTAATTACAATGATGATTGTATATAATCCTTCCTTGTCAACAGATAAAGAAGAATATCCATCCCATGAGCGGGGGAAGAGTATCATTAGAATGGGGGTATGTGAACACACTGTGGAAGTTGAAAATACCATCAAGCTGGGACCACAATTGTTTACCAGTCATCTAGTCTAAGAGGGGAGTTACCTTAGATGACTAGTTGGTTACTTTTATATCCTAGTGTAATTTGGAATTTTGGCCCTAGACATTAATTTTATGCATTGAAACTGTTGATGTATGTAGCATCGGTCAGATAAATAAGACTGATTATATAATTATTTTGAGAATTGATTTCTTATATATACATATATATATTAATATATTTATTAGTTGATATTATTTGTATTAATATAAATCATAGTTACACCGCCCTGGGGGACTGGGGGATGGCAGGACGAGGGGACAAGTTTCCGGGACGGGGTGACAAAGGGGCCTCAATTTGGGGACGGCAAGGGGGGGTGTATATAGTATATACTATACATGTGGTACTTAAAATGGTGGTTATGAAAAGATGTATAACAATATAAGAGTGTAAGACATAAAATCATTGAACATTGCATTGTTAATATATTGAATCATGATTCATTGAACACTTAACATTGCATAATGCATTGAACATTGAACATTACATTGGACATTGAACAATAAATCTTAAATACTCCAATCAGCATAAGAGTTCTATTAATCAGCATAATAAATATCAAAAGTATGAGTATCTAACTCATCATAAAGATGATTACTGTATTACAATGTTACATTGAGTTGCATATATCAAAACAAGTACAAACAACAAATGTCAAAATCAAAATGCCAAGGAGGCCTCTAATCATGCATCTCAGGGTCGGCAAAGTCATCATCATCAGAACTATCTCCAAGGTTAAGAGCCGCTAAAGGAACATTGACCAGCCCTGCATCTAAAGCATCATTATCATCATCAATCTGTGATGGCTCCTCTGGCTCTACATCCCATCGTGTTGCTGGGCTCTCCTTGTACACACGTGTCCTGCGATCAGTGATACGCAAGGCTTGCTGAATCCTGAAATTTGGCTAAGTCTGGAATTTTCGAAAACCCCCAAAATCTAGAATTTGCATCTTAACTCCTATGAAGCTGGAACCTATCTCAAACATCCTGAAGTATATATATTTTATAATTTATACAAATATAACTTAAAGTATAAGAAATTAAATAAATCAAACTTATACTTAAATGTTATATTTGTATAAATCCTCCCGCCCATGAACAAAAAAAAAATTTAAAAACTTTGTATTTTTTGGCTTGCCATGATGGGGGACGTCTAGGCGTCCCCTTCAAGGTCGAGGGACGTCCAGAAGTCCCCTTGTCCCCGTCCGGGACGCAGGGACACCGGGATGTCCCCCTCCGGGACAACAGCAGAACGGCTACTCCACCCAAAGTGACAAAACACAATCCCCACGTCTCGGGTGCAGCTAGGTTTTAGGGGGGGGACGTGTCCGCGGGTTACTCTGATATAAATATATATATGTGTGTGTGTGTGTGAAGTTAATCATTTATTTATTCTTATAATGATTATATATAGTTAAATTAATAAATTAGATTAATGAATAGACATGTCCCATGAAGGGACATGTCTCTTCTTATCTTTACCATGTATATATTCTAGAGATCGATGCATTTGGAAGTCACATACTATTACGGCAATGCTATTACATTTGCAGCAATCATAATCATAAACTCAACATGGTATCAGAGCTAGGCCAGGCTGCAAATAGAGAACAAGTATTTTAAAACGGGGACAAGGAATTTGATGGCGTTGCTGAAGCAAAGGAACATGCCACCTCTACCTCCTCTGGTGCAGATGACCCCTTGTTGCCATGTCCTTCCAGGACATCAATCAATCTGAGTCTCGATCTCAAATAGCAAAGAAAGAATCGATTGGAGACACCAAGATACGCATATTGGTGAAATCATTTTCCCAAAATATATCTGAACCATCCGTGCTTCTAGAGTTACCGCAAGGCCGAACTGTCTCGAAGAAGAGTGCTCTATAGGGTGCTTCAATCCCCTCATATCGATAAGAAGTCCAAAGAACAATTTAAATACGAGTACACAAGCAACTGCTCGAAAAAGACATAGATGCCATTGAAATGGCCAAAATGTTCTGGTTTATGCATATGAATTTTTGGCACTCAATATGAATTCATCTTTAATTACAAAACCCGCCTTGATATGACTAGAGAGGAAAGAGACGTGGACGTCACGCCATCCACGGGCTTGGATAGAGGAATTAAAATCAGTGGCAAACAGATCAATAGTTGTCACGGGAATTCACCATTGTGGAACGACCAATATACATATTGATAAGTGATTCACGAGAATTAAAACCAGTGGTTGTGTAAGGCATTACAGAGTGATTATGCTAATACCACAAA
The DNA here is from genome assembly GCA_027943335.1 of Chamaecyparis obtusa. Classification (NCBI taxonomy): domain Eukaryota; kingdom Viridiplantae; phylum Streptophyta; class Pinopsida; order Cupressales; family Cupressaceae; genus Chamaecyparis; species Chamaecyparis obtusa. The sequence continues at coordinate 658,404 of BSBK01007281.1, forward strand.
TTCACAGCAACTCCCTTGAAGAACATCAAATATGTGGCACCGCGAAGTGTATTGATTCATAAATCACGACAAACATTCATACATTGTGATGAATACTTTAAGGGTGGAAACTATTAAATATTCTTGAAGCCGTAGCATCAAAGAACGAAGTAGAGAGATATATTCATGTCTGTGGGGTTTCTAGACTATATATATGTCAAATATTTCTAATGGCGCGAAAGTATGGAGCGATCCCCATCTCATATATTTATTTAATGGTGGCTCCAAATGTTTGGCATTCAATAATATTAGACACTCAAATATTATTGTGTATGAAGTCAACAATATTATCAGGTGATAATATATATCCTGAGCAGTCCTTAGATTGACGACCTGGACAAAAGAACACGGTGTCGTCGAAGGTGAAGAAATTCGGGGAGCCTGCAAGTTCGCAGAGAATAATGCCACTTTGTGAATACGCGGTAGCGTTGCTTGGTATCAAACAAAGGGAAAACCAAATGGAGATTTGGTCCTAGAGTCTGATCACAGAAGAGAAAAGCATTATCAAATTGAAATATAATTTCTTGTTACCGTTTGCGACGGAAAAAAATAAATAAATAAAGGATTGTGTCAAGTCACCTGAAGCCATTGTATTAATCATGCGCAATCAGGTTTCCCCCTAGAGAGTTAAAACAATTGAATTGATACGCTATCAAAATTATGTGTCATTGTGGATAATAGTGGGTCTGTTGAAAGTTCGATATATGTTCTTACTTGTTGCAATCCTACAATCTAGAGTTGTCTCAAACTAGAACGGGAGTTGTATTGTTATATCAATCAAAGATACATGTATAAACAATGGGAATAATCAATTCTAAATACAAATTACCATCTGCATTGAGCCTCGTCCCATATTCTCCTTCAACAATGTTGGAAGAATATAGATATTTAATCCTGTAAAAACTAATGCGAGATTAGTAATTCTTAGTCATCAATGTCCAAGCATAGGTGACAGCGATTATACAGAACTTCATTTGGGAATCTTATCTACTCAACTAGAGAGTTGCTCAAACATTAGCTTCCTACCTATCCACACATTGCAGGAACATTACAAAATCTGTGGGGAGGATTTTTGGAGGTTTATTGAGCTCGAGTGCTCGTACCAGGATCATCCGAAGCCTGTGAGGTTGAGATGGGAGTTCAAACCCTATTCTAATGCATGTAGTTGGATCTTTAGATGGCCAGATAATCATTTCTCAAACCTCATGGCCTAACATACAATAACACTCGACAATATGAGGAATTAGAGATTGCTTGGAGTCTCTAGGGGTTAAGCAATGCAAAACTTAAAGACTCGGTCTTATTAGATAGCATCTACAACACTGCACAGCATTCTACGGGAAGCATAGTGATTCTAGAGATGGAAACTGAAGGAAGCTCTCATCATGCTACCCTATTAAAAGAGGAGTTTGAGGTGAAAGCCTTTATTTCACCCTCTGAGAGTAGTTATGGTAAACGTGATGATGACATGACGACATCGCGTGAGTGATTCTGTGATAAACACTTGTGTTTGTTTGTAGTTTCATTCATGAGGAGCAGCCATGATGGAGCCACCCTATGGGAGTAGCCATGGTAGACATTACTCTATAACTCAGATATCTGAGAAGACCTTCATCTAAGAGAGAGTGTTGATGTTAGTGTCAAGAGGACAAACCAGAAGTTATCAAGAAAGATTCCTCCCTAGCTAAGAGGGAGTGTTGAATTTAGCTTCGGGAGGATCACAATAATGATTCAAGTTGGTGGCAGAAATTTTCGGAGGGTAGTAATATTTGACAATAACAGATAAGTATTTCTACCCTTGAATAATGTTTGTAAATTTTGAGTCATTAATTCATGCCATAAGATTGGGATAGTAAATCTTTTATACTTCTATATTCATATTTTCTTTCAGGATGGTTTAGTTTTATGAACTAATTGTAATCTCTCTTTGAAGTGTATTGAGTATAAATCTAGAAGAATACGAGATTGCATTCAAGGGAGAAAGAACTTAATGCCTGCAGTTATGGAACTAAGTTGAGAGTTGATATTAGATTCAGAGGGAGTCTGACAATCCATTATAGACAACTTTAGGAAAAGATGTCAAGAGGCTGATGTGTTAGCTTGTGGTGACTAATCAGGAAAGTACTATCCAGGAAAGTACTGTACATTTTTCCTCCCGACCTCGCCAGACTACTTTTTCGGTTATTTGGGCCGACTACTTATAACTCATTCTAACCCTAAAGCGGGAAAAATATTGTATAATATGGCTTAGGGTTAGGGATTTTTCATCATGTATGATTTTAGTACTTGCGGCAGAATTGGGCTGTAAGGGATTACGGATTGTAATCAGGTTGTAATCATTGGATAATAATAATATTGGACTCGCTGTTGGTGGACGTAGCCCAGGGATTGGGTGAACCACGTTAAATCTGTGTGTCTTGTGTTCTTTTCTGTGTGGTTTATTATTTTCTGATATTAGTTATATTTGCACATAATTGTTATTTCTGCCTTGTTAATCCTAACAAGTGGTATCAGAGCGAGGTTATTTCGTTCGTTCTTTCATCTATTCTCTGAAGCAGGTCTCACGAGTTAGTGGGAGAGTCTCTCGGTTAAGTGGGAGAAATGGCAGACGAGGGTAGGCTGAAGGTTGATAAGTTTAATGGGCAGAACTTCCAGTTATGGAAGATGCAAATGGAGGATTATCTCTATCAGAAGGATCTATGGCGGCCATTAGAGGGAGTAGCCAAGAAAGAGCAATCAATGTCTCAGGAAGATTGGGATATTTTGGATAGGAAGGCACTGGGGAGTATTCGTCTATGCCTGGCACAATCGGTGGCATTCAATATTACTGAAGCAAAGACAGCTAAAGATCTGATGGAAACCCTAGCGAAGTTGTATGAAAAGCCTTCAGCTTCAAACAAGGTATTTCTTATGAAGCGTTTATTTAATATGAAAATGGTAGAAGGTGGATCAGTTACTGATCATTTGAATGAGTTTAATACAGTTACAAGTCAATTAACCTCAGTTAAAATTACTTTTGATGAAGAGGTTAGGGCTCTCTTGATTTTGTGTTCTTTGCCAGAAAGCTGGAATGGCTTGGTAATGGCTGTTAGTAATTCTGTTTCTGGTTCTAATACCCTAAAGTATGATGATGTTATTGGTGTTATATTGAGTGAGAAAATTCGTAGGAAAAGCTTAGGGGCATCCACATCGGGTAGTATATTGAACACAGAAAGCAGAGGCAGAACAAGAGATAGAGGAAACAACTCTGTAAATCGTGGGAAATCAAGAGGAAAATCAAAGGGAAAGAGGTCCGAATCTAAAGGGCCAAATGATTGCTGGTACTGTGGAAAACCAGGTCATAAGAAGAAAGATTGTTGGTCTCGGAAGAAAGATCAAGGAGACAAAAATGATGGAAACAAGGAGGCAAATGTGGTAAGTAACAAATCCGAGGAGGATGCTTTGCTCTTGTCCTTAGAAAGTATTGATGATTCATGGGTTTTAGATTCTGGGGCTTCATTTCATGCTACACCCCATAGAAGTTATTTTGTTGATTATGTCCAAGGGGATTTTGGGCTAGTTTATTTGGGAGATAATGAACCCTGTCAGATTGTTGGAAAGGGAAAAATTAAGATTAAGTTGCAGAATGAGAATCATTGGCTACTACAAGAGGTAAGACATGTTCCAAGGCTGAGTAGGAATTTAATTTCAGCAGGGCAACTGGGTGATGAAGGTTGCACAGTTACTTTTAATGATAAAAATTGGGAGGTTTCAAAAGGTTCCTTAGTAGTAGCAAAAGGTGTGAAAGTAGGCACCTTATATCTTTGTACAGGTCATACTGTTCCTTCTACTTTAATTGTTTCAGAAGATAATGAATGTTCAGGAACAGTGGCTGCAGTTGAGCAGGAAGAACATCAAACTGTTGCTGTAGATTCTGACACAGCACTGTGGCACAACAGACTCGGGCACATGAGTGAAAAAGGTATGAAATTACTTCATTCAAAGAAAGTTTTACCTGGTCTGAAATGTGTCAATATGGATTTCTGTGAAAGTTGTGTTTATGGAAAACAAAAGAGAGTTAGTTTTGTGAAGAGTGGGAAGGAAAAGAAAAATGAGAGATTAGAGCTTGTGCATACAGATGTATGGGGACCAGCTCAGGTATCTTCCCTTGGTGGCTCTCTGTATTATGTTACATTTATAGATGATGCAACAAGAAAAGTATGAATTTATTTCCTTAGACAGAAATCTGATGTATTTCAAACTTTTAAGAAATGGAAATGCTTGGTTGAGAATGAGACTGGTAAAAAGTTAAAATGTCTCAGATCTGATAATGGTGGTGAGTATTGCAGCACAGAATTTGAAGAATATTGTTCCTCTAATGGTATTCGTAGGCAGAAAACTGTGCCAAGGACTCCACAAGAAAATGGAGTGGCTGAACGCATGAATAGGACAATAATGGAGCGTGCAAGGAGTATGAGGTTGCATGCTAGGCTGCCCAAAAATATATGGGCAGAGGCAGTGAACACTGCTGTTTATTTAATCAATAGAGGCCCCTCTACTCCTTTGGACTGTGGTATTCCAGAGGAAGCATGGAGTGGTAAGAAGGTGAGTTATTCTTTTCTCAAAACCTTTGGTTGTGAAGCTTTTGCACTTATAGATTCTGAAAATAGAACCAAGCTGGAAGCTAAGTCAAAGAAATGTGTATTTGTTGGGTATGGCATTGATGAATTTGGTTATAGGCTTTGGGATTTTGAAAATCATAAAATTGTAAGAAGCAGGGATGTCATATTCAATGAGAAAGTATTGTACAAAGATCTGTTGCTGCAGCATGAGAAGAAAGAAAATGACTATGTAGTACTGGATGATACTCCACAAGTTCATGTTCCAGTAGTTCCTTATGCTCCGCAACAACAGCAACAACAAATACCACACACCCCAGTGAGTGTTAGACGGTCAACAAGGCTAAGTAGACCTCCAGAAAGATTTTCTCCATCTTTGTATTCTATTTTGTTAACAGATGCTGGTGAACCTGAATGCTATAATGAAGCTGTGCAGGTGGATACAAAGCTTCAGTGGGAGTCTGCAATGACAGATGAAATGGACTCTTTGCTGAAAAATCAGACATGGGATTTATGTAAGTTACCTGCAGGTAAAAGGGCTTTACAGAATAAATGGGTTTACAGGATAAAAGAAGAGGATGGAGGTACACAAAGATTTAAAGCCAAATTAGTCGTAAAAGGATTTGCACAGAAACATGGTATTGATTTTGATGAGATATTTTCTCCAGTTGTTAAAATGACTTCTATTCGTACTGTTTTAAGTATTGTGGCTACTAAAGATTTGCATTTAGAGCAATTTGATGTTAAAACAGCCTTTCTTCATGGTGATTTGGATGAAGAAATATATATGGTTCAGCCACAAGGATTTGAGGTCAAGGGTAAGGAGAATTTGGTGTGCAGATTGCAGAAAAGTTTATATGGCTTGAAGCAAGCACCTCGGCAATGGTATATTAAATTTGACACTTTTATGAATGGGCATGGATATAGTCGGTGTCATTCTGACCATTGTGTTTATTTTAAGAGGTTGGATGATGACAACTACATTATTTTATGTTTATATGTTGATGATATGCTTGTAGCTGGGTCTAACATGGATCACATTAAGGGGTTGAAACAACAGTTAGCAAAATCTTTTGCTATGAAGGATTTGGGGGCAGCAAAACAAATCCTTGGTATGAAAATTTGTAGAGATAGGAAAAATAGGAAATTGTCTCTATCTCAGGCTGATTATATTGAGAAGGTGTTGCAACGTTTCTCTATGGAAAATGCCAAAGCTGTCAGCACACCTTTGCCTGGTCATTTGAAATTGACTAAGGATATGTGTCCCAAGACACCAGAAGAAGAGACTAAAATGTCTAAGGTACCTTATGCTTCAGCTGTAGGGAGCTTAATGTATGCTATGGTATGTACTAGGCCAGATATTGCACACGCAGTGGGAGTCGTTAGCCGTTATATGAGTAACCCTGGTATTGAGCATTGGAATGCAATCAAATGGATTCTCAGATATTTGAGAGGCACATCCAGTAAGTGTTTACACTTTGGGGGTTCTACTACTATTGTACAAGGCTATGTTGACTCAGATTTGGCAGGAGATATAGATAGCAGGCGGAGTACTACAGGTTATATATTTACTGTTGGTGGGACAGCAGTGAGTTGGATTTCTCGACTACAAAAGGTGGTTGCTTTATCCACTACAGAGGCAGAGTATGTTGCTGCTACAGAGGCAGCCAAGGAGATGATATGGCTTCAATTCTTCATGGAAGAATTGGGACATCCACAAAAGGATAATTTTCTACATACAGATAGCCAAAGTGCCATTCATCTTGCAAAGAATTCTGCTTTGCACTCAAAGACAAAACACATCCAGTTGCGGTACCATTTCATTCGATCAGTTTTGGATGATGGACAGTTAAGGCTGGAAAAGATTCATACTGATGATAATCCAGCAGATATGTTTACAAAGGTAGTAACAAGGGAGAAGTTGAACTCATGTTCAGCTTCAGTTGGTCTTCTAGACTGAACAAAATAAAGGAACAACTGAGTCCAAGGTGGTTCAATCCAGTGGGAGCCTCATGTGGGTAGCGGTATTGCTACAGGATCAATCTCCAAGTGGGAGGTTTTTTGTATAGTGTGGATACTGATCAGTCACCAAGTGGGAGATTGTTAGCTTGTGGTGACTAATCAGGAAAGTACTGTACATTTTTCCTCCCGACCTCGCCAGACTACTTTTTCGGTTATTTGGGCCGACTACTTATAACTCATTCTAACCCTAAAGCGGGAAAAATATTGTATAATATGGCTTAGGGTTAGGGATTTTTCATGATGTATGATTTTAGTACTTGCGGCAGAATTGGGCTGTAAGGGATTACGGATTGTAATCAGGTTGTAATCATTGGATAATAATAATATTGGACTCGCTGTTGGTGGACGTAGCCCAGGGATTGGGTGAACCATGTTAAATCTGTGTGTCTTGTGTTCTTTTCTGTGTGGTTTATTATTTTCTGATATTAGTTATATTTGCACATAATTGTTATTTCTGCCTTGTTAATCCTAACATGATGCACAATCTTGAGCTTTAGAGGGAGCAACTAAAGGATCTGCAACTTTAAACATCTGAGAATCTTGATTCAGAGGGAGCTGACCATGTCAAGATGGGTTCCTTAGTGATCAACAGTTAGAGGTCTGTGATTCTTAGGATGGAGTTTCAGCATCAGTGATCCATTATTTTAATCTTATAGAGATTCCTTATCACTATGTAAGAGATATAGTTGAAAGGAAAGTGATTCAGTTGAAATATATTAGTACTAGAGATCAAACTGCAGATATTCTTACCAAAGCTCTTCCCAAGGTGAAAATTGATCACTTCAGGAAAAATCTTGGTATGGTTTTAATATGATTTTTGATTTGTATTAAAATAAATAAAATGTTTTATGGGCTCATCCATCCTGTGTACATTTCTAAGTGACAACTTATTAGATAATGAACACTTGTATTTGAAATTACAAGGTGACAATCTTGTAATGAAGATTCGTTATGGTAGACAGTTATATGTCTGTGCACATACCATTATAGGGTTATATGTAAATGGAATGTAATGTTCTTATTTACTATATCCTAGTATCACGATCTGAGGTGATATGAAAATCAGGCATCACGATCTAAGGTGATTTCTCATATCAAGGTGGTATGAAAACTAGGTATCACGATCAAAGGTGATTCCTCATATCAAGGTGGTATGAAAACTAGGTATCACGATCAAAGGTGATTCCTCATATCAAGGTGGTATGAAAACTAGGTATCACGATCAAATGTGATTCCTCATATCAAGGTGATATGAAAATTAGGCATCAAAATTAAGGTGATTCCTCATATCACATGTTAGGTGATATGTAAAACTGGGTATCACGTGTCAGGTGATTCCTCATATCACATGTTAGGTGATATGTAAAACTAGGTATCACATGTCAGGTGATTCCCCATATCACATGTTAGGTGATATGTAAAACTGGGTATCATGTGTTAGGCGATTCCTCATCTCACGAGTTATGTGATAGTTATCATCACGTGTTATGAGATATCTGTCTTCACGAGATATGTGAGATTTCTTATCACAAGAAATGTGATATATGATTTTATCTTCCCTAGCTAAGAGGGAGTGTTGATGTATGTAGCATCGGTCAGATAAATAAGACTGATTATATAATTATTATGAGAATTGATTTATTATATATACATATATATATTAATATATTTATTAGTTGATATATATGTGTGTGTGTGTGTGTGTGAAGTTAATCATTTATTTATTCTTATAATGATTATATATAGTTAAATTAATAAATTAGATTAATGAATAGACATGTCCCATGAAGGGACATGTCTCTTCTTATCTTTACCATGTATATATTCTAGAGATCGATGCATTTGGAAGTCACATACTATTACGGCAGTGCTATTACATTTGCAGCGATCATAAACTCAACAGAAACCTTTTCATTGATCTTAAGGAACAGCCATGACAATCTATTCTGTTATTTTGAATTGTGCTTTTAGATATTGTGTGTGTGTGTGTAGCATAGATGTGTTTTATACAAAATGTGAATAAATGCAATTAGATGCATATGTGTATGTCAATGACCATTAAACGTGTGATTATTAACTAAACAAACATGCATTAAAATACATAGACACACATAAAATTAAAGTTCAAATATAAGTTATATACATGTATATAAATATATATGTTGAGCGTAATTATGTGCCTTGTTCTTTTGTTTGGTTGATTAGATTATTGATTTACAACCTTTGGAGGCTCGTGTTTGAATCTTGGAGGGATCAGATGAGGTGGTAAGAGTAACTCCTCTTGCCACCACAGGCAAGGAGTTACTTCTTGCCATCGTCCTCTTTGGTGGGAGTTTTGGGTCTCGGTAGCTCATTCTTGTACAAGCAAGGGGTGTGGTTTAAGCTCTCTCTGCAATTTCTAATTTCTTTTGATGTTTCTTGCATTCAGTGTTGCGATTTGTGGAATTTACAACCTATGTTAAGAAGGAAGTCTGCATTGCGATCATTGCCTCTGTTGCATTTCCATTAGTTTGGACATTGGGCTAAATTTTTGGGTGTAAATCTATTCTCTTGTTGTCATTTATAAGCAAAAGCATTAGTTATCACTGCATTGCAATAAAAGAGCATTAAACTCAAGCATTTACATGTTCTTATTATTTCTATTAAAGATCCCTCGATTCCTTGATCTACCATTGCTGTTTATGTAGATGTGGATCGTTTAATCCTATGTTCTTATCATTGTTCCCTTACATAAATGTGGATCATTTGATCCTTGGATTTTATCTTGCTGGTCGAGTTAATGTGGATTGTTCGATCAATATATCTATGTTTCTGTAAAATAATAGAATGGATTGTAAGAACTTATGATAATCATCTTGCTATTCATATGGATTAGTCCAATCGATGCATTCATTATTCTGTTTCAAGGAAGATAGAACAGTTCGTAAGATGCATTAACCTGCACGGATCATGATAGGAAAAGAATGTTTGATTGTATGCATTTAAAAATACTATTATGAAGGAAGAACCATTTGATTTACATGCATTCCTCTATACTTTGGACAGAGATCGAATGTTTTGGTTTCATACTTTTGCAGTTACCAGTCTAATAAAACCAGTCACCCATATAAGAGAAGGGTTATTTTCCAATCAAGTCAGATATATTTTCCTTATGGTTACTGCTTGTAATTCCTTGTGCATTAAAGTGTATGTGGTATAGAAAACCATTTGTTGTGTGATGCACCTTTAAAGCTTTAATGGTTAAGTTGTCTAAAGTAAATAACTTGTCGAGCATCTTTCCCTTAGGACTCGTCTGATTGGAAGAAGACTCAGTTTGTATAACTTATAGACAGCAATACTACCAACTAAATAGTAAATATTGTACATATGAATCTTTAAAACAAAATTGGTCCCTCCTTAGGATGGGAAATGTGTACTAGTCAAGATTTTGAGAGAACATGATCTCTTATGAACAATGAGGCCATCAGGATGTGGATATCTGATTAATGGATTTGTATAACTCAACGAGTCTGGTGGTGACATTGATTGCACAGGGATTTGTGCTTGTACTTTTAAAACCTTGGCCAAGGTGGTACAATGCTAAGGGTAGTATTCGTCGGTCACTAGAACTACTAGTACAATGTCTAGCTAAGAAGGTTACCTTGGTAGGCAAAGATGTCTATAGCTTGGCTGGCTACAACAGTTGTGAGTTCTACACCAAGTCTCAAGAAAGTTGAAACCATGTTCATATGCCCTTAGGAAGAGCCAACCCACTTCCATGAGGAAGTCGTGCAGGTGATTGTTAGGTCACGGTCGTAAGATCAAAGGTTGGGTGGCAAAAACCCCTAATGAAACTCTTTCACTCATGGAGGTTGGAAGTTAAAGGAATTTCAACAAAGATTGGACGAGCAAATTCAGGTCTTATGAAATATACCTTGCTAGCTAATTTTGTTGTTACATTTCATTATAATATTAATGTTATTTTCTTTCATATGAAGTTAATGTTACATTTCTTATTGAATTCCTTGTTAAAGTAACAAAATAAATTAGTTAACATCACATTCATGTGAAATTAGTTGGTAACTTCTTTTTAGTTAGTTAATGAATTTCATATTCATGTTCATAAGAAAATGGAAGACAATTATTTCAGATATGTTAAAACATATTTCCTTTCCTCGTAAGAGAAATTTATTTTCCTAATTATTTAAGACAATTTAATTGGTATGTTACATATGGTATCAGAACAATTGGGTTCAACTCTGGACCTAGGAGCTCGCCTCTTCACACCTAGTAAACTGAAACTTGTCGTTGGTGATTCACAGGATGTGGATCCAATGTGCACCTCAAAAGAAAGTTTGAGATCCTACTATTGTGCAACTTTGGATGGTTTGTGCCATATATGATCTTTCCGATGTAGCACCTTTGGGAGATAATGAGACCTTAGCCCACTACATTCATCAATTTTGAAGGGAGAGGTGCAGATGGACGTCTTTGAACAAGGAAAACTCTAAGAAGCTTGTAGAAAACTCTAAGGTTGTCCAGACTAAAGAACCCTAGATTATTCTTACAATTTGTGCGGATAATAAAGAGGCTTATGTTTAAGTTCCTTATGAGCCTTATTATTCAGATGTGGATGATTTAGGGACTTATGAGTTTGTTCCTTTAGTTACAAATGAGTCAGCTCCAGATTATGAGCTAGATGATTCCGGACACGAAACCCAGCCAAGAGTGTTACATCTAATAAAGCATCTAATTGTCATGTACCTACCCCTAGACATCGACTCATACCTTTTGATTTTGATGGGCAGGAAGAGCCCATTATAGATTATAGTGACTCGTAAAGCGAGCACTCTTAAGCAATTTTGTAACCCTTAAATAATGACAATGTAATTGATTTTTTTTAGATTAATAATAGAATAAATTTTGCTTGCTTTGTATTTGGTGTACAATCTTCCATTGTTGTGCCATATGAATAAATGAATAGATGAATAAATGTGTAAAATTAATAAATCTCCTTTCATTAAATAATCAGGTGATTAAATTAGAGGAATGGAGAATTCTTTGAACCACCATGAGAGGTCAAATGACACCAATAACCCTTTAGCGAAGCTTGATCAACTCCTTAGAATGGTAGTCGACACCCTAGATCTAATTCTCAATCTGGAAAGAAAAGCGGATAGACCACCTAAAATCACTTAAAAATGAACAAGAGTCACAATCGAGACTCAGGACCCACAACTCTAAGCATACCTCAAAGTGAACATCAAGGAAAGTCTTCTAAAGACCTAGATGATCAAAAAGAACATCTTCAACTGGCCAATGAACTTTCTTTGGATATGAGAAAAGTGAAATCCCGTAAGTTCTCTAGATCCATGTCCAGAGATGTCGCGGAAGAATGGCTTACAAAGATGGAAAAGTACTTTGAAAATTGTCACTACTCTAAAAAATCCAAGGGTGCTTGGGGAGCATTTTAGTTGGCCAAAGAAGCGGCTACATGGTGGGAAAACAAGAGGATGGAGCTTAAATTGAAGATAACCAAGGTCACCTGCAAGCAATTTGTTAAAATTTTCTAACAAAGATTGTTACCCCGACTCTTCTACGATAAAAAGCAAAGGGAATTCCAAGATTAAGGAAAAATATACAAGACTTCTCAAGTACGTTTCTCAATATCAAGCAGATGAGAACTTCTGTGTGTGGAAATTCAATGGGACTTGACCATTTTATTGGAGGACATGTTGATGTCTTAGTATTTCAAACCACTGACAAAGCTTATGAAAGACAAGAGAGGGCGTCGCAATTATAAAGAGAGGAATGGAACCAATAAAAACCCTGAGAAGAAAGGACCAGCAGGTGGATGTATTACATGCGGTGGAAACCATTATCACCAAAAATAGATATCCACTGCCCAGAATTGACGACTTGTTTGATCAGATGAGAGGGGCAATAGTCTTCTCCAAAACTGATCTACGATCAAGTTATCACCAACTAAGGCTCAAGGAGGAAGATATTTATAAGAATACATTTAGAACTCACTACGGTTAATATGAATTTACAGTGCTACCCTTCAAACTCACTAATGCTCCAACTGCCTTTATGAATCTCATGAACAATGTATTTAAGGACTGCTAGGATAAGTTTGTGTTAGTATTTCTTCATGACATATTAATCTAATCAAAGAATGAGGAGCATTATCAAACATTTGCAGATTGTTTTTCAAGGCCTAGGAAAACACAAGTTATATGGAAAATTATCCAAGTGCACCTTCATTCATAAAGAGGTGCAATATCTAGGTCATATTATTTCCACGGAGGGTATAGCCATAGACCCAAACAAGATCAAAGCTATACTAGAATGGCGTGTACCCAAAAACGTTCAAGAAGTGAGAAGTTTTATTTGGATTGGCAAGGTACTACAAAAAGTTTGTGATGAATTTCTCTTGAATAGCATATTGAATCACCTCGCTCTAGAGAAAGGGAAAAAGATTCAAATGGTCATATAAGTGTCAGAAGGCTCTCTAGCACCTCAAGGAAAGATTAACCACCACACCTATACTCAAACTTCCAAACCCAACGAGACAGTTCGTGGTAGCTATTGATGTTTGCAAAGAAGGCTTGGGAGGAGTTTTGATGTAGCGTGGGCAAATGATTGCTTATGAGTCTAAGAAGCTGAAAAAATTACAAACAAAACTATGCACCCCATGATTTGGAATTAATGGCTATTGTTCATGCTCTTCAAGTGTGGATACATTATCTCTTGGGCAAACCCTTCGAGATCAAATCAAATCACCAAGGTTTGAAATATATTTTTACACAACCTTAAGCTAAATGCCTGACATAGGAGATGGTTGGAACTAATTTCCAATTATGAATTCGAAATTAGTTGTATTAAAGGCAAGGAAAATAGGGTGGTAGATTCCATGAGCCAAGGGCTACTTCAGCCTTGCGCCATTCCAGATTGGAAATGGAAAATAATTAGCATGGATTTTGTCCAAGGTCTTCCCATGTCCAAGAATAGACATAATGCAATTTTGGTTGTAGTAGACAGATTAACGAAGGCAGCCCATTTTATTCTAGGTAATTTGACCAATGGGGCTCCTATTTTAGCTAGATAATTTGTTTAAGAGATTTTCTAATTGCAAGGAATACCTGAGAAAACTATCTCTGATAGAGATACAAGAATAACCTCCAGGTTTTGACAAACTCTTTTTGCAACATTGAGAACTCAATTGAACATCAGTTCAGCATACCACCCAGAGATAGATGGGCAAATAGAACAAGTAAATCAAGTTTTAAAGAATCTTCTTAGAGTGTACTGCATGGATCAACATTATAAATGGGAGGATTATCTACCTCTAGTGAAATTTGCCTACAATAATTCCTATCAATCAACCATCAAGATGGCACCCTTTGAAGCATTCTACAAGAGAAGGTGCAAAAAATCCTTCAATTGGGACAAACTCGAGGACAGGATAGTCTTGGACCCAAGATGCGTCCAAAAATGGAATAGGGGGTTCAATTAATTAAAGAACGGTTAGTTGAAGCTAATGATAGACAAAAGAGCTATGTTGATGCAAACGCTCACCCAAGTAGTTTGAAATTGGGGAAGGGGTTCTCCTAAGAGTTAAACCTCAGAGAGTTCTATAAAATTTGGGAAATCGCCCAAATTAGCACCTCAATTTCTTGGGCCCTTTAAGGTCTTGGAAGTTATCAACCCAGTAGCTTACAGAATTACTCTACCAACTCTCGCCCAATTACACAATGTCTTTCATGTCTCTTATTTTAAGAAATATAGAACAAATTTTGAACATGTAATTGATTGGAACTCCTTGCAAGTGCAAAATCTAGGAGTGGTAATGATAGAGCCACTCAGGGTGCTCAAGGTACGTAAGTTATGCTTACATAACCACGAAGTGATTCAATGCAAGGTCCAATGGGAGTGATATGGAGAGGGAAATGCTACTTGGGAGGATTATGATGAGATCGTTCAGAAGCTTCCTCATTTGTTTTGATCACTGGACTTATTATGAATTTTATGGTATCGCGATTTTACATTGATGAAAATAATCATCAAAGATGATGAATCACAAGGGGGATATGTTATGGATAAGTTCTACAAGAGAAATTGGGGTATTAGGATAGGAAGGAAGAAAAAATACTATATCAACGAGTTTAATCCCACATGTGATCAACTTCAAAAAGCAAAAATTTCATGGAGAGAAAAAATTCTTATTGCTCAACTTAGAACTAACTCTCATCAACTTAATTGTGAGACCAGGTATTGGAAAAGGCCAAAAGAGGCATGGGAAGAGAGAGTTTGTACTTTTTGTAATTCTAGAAATGTGGAAACTAAACAGCATTTTATTGTTGAGTGTGTTTCTTACAAGGACAATAGGGAAAAATTTATGAATATCTTAACAACTAGCTCATGGCATAACTTATTCAGAAAAGAGTACATTGTGAAGTTGGAGGCACTCATCATCAACTTGCATAGGAAAAGAACTGATGTACTGATTTCGGCATGCTGTCCCATACGTTATGTTTAGCCTCGTGGACGTTAAAATTATCTTCTTCTTCTTCTTCTTCTTCTTCTTGTGAACCTTTTATTTTAAAAACTGTAATAACTACTTCATTTGAAGTGAGTTGTTAAACGGTCATGTCACTTTCAATTATTTGGTTTTATAAATTTTAATTATGAATGATTTATGTAAATCTTGTTTATGTTAAAGAAATTATTATTATAAGGATGGTTTAGTTTTATATGTGGAATATTTGGAACAAGTTATAATGGAATTTATTATGAATGATTTATGTATACTTTGATTTTGTTAATGAATTTTTATTACAATGACAATGGTACCTAATCCTTCCTTGTCAGCAGATGCAAGAGAAGATCCATCCCATGAGCGGGGGAAGAGTATCATCACAATGAGGGTATGTGAACACATGGTAGGCCATCCAAGATGGGACCACAACTATTTACCAGTCATCCACAACTATTTACCAGTCATCTAGTTCAAAAGGGGAGTTACCTCAAATGTCTAGTTGGTTAGTTTCGTATCCAGGTATAATTTGTAATTTTAGCCCTAGGCATTAATTTTATGCATTAGGCCTTTCTCATTGATCTTAAGGAACAACCATGGTATCTATTTTGTTATTTTGAGTTGTGCTTTTAGATATTGTGTGTGTGTATATATATTTGTATATTTGTGTGTATATAGCATATATGTGAACTAATATAAAATGTGAATAAATGTAATTAGACGTGTATGTCAATGACCATTAAATGTATGATTATTAACTAAACAATCACATGAGGATCCATGTATGATGTCGTACCTTAGACGACATGATGGATGTAACCCCACTGATTAAGAAGTTAAATATGCAAGGTATAAGTTGACACTTGTTGGAATGCACATATGCATTAAATTACATAGACACGCGTTAAATTAAAGTTCAAATATAAGTTATATACATATAGATAAATATATATGTTGAATGTAGTTATGTGCCTTGTTCTTTTGTGTGGTTGAATAGATTATTGGTTTTCAACCTTTGGAGGCTAGTGTTTGAATCTTCGAGGGATTGGATGAGGTGACAAGAGTAACTCCTCTTGCCACCGCAGACAAGGAGTTACTTCTTTTCATCATCCTCTTTGGTGGGAGTTTTGGGTCTTGGTAGCTCACTCTTGTATGAACAAGGGATGTGGGTTAAGCTCTCTTTGCAATTTCAAATTTCTTTTAATGTTTCTTGGGTTCAATGCTGCAGTTTGTGGAATTTACAACCTGCATTGAGAAGGAAGTCTGCATCGCTATCATTGCCTCTATTGCATTTCCATTAGTTTTGACATCAGGCTAAATTTTTGGGCATGAATCTATTCTCTTGTTGTCATTTATAAGCAAAAGCATTAGTAATCGTTGCATTACAATAAAAGAGCATTGAGCTCAAGCATTTACATGTTCTTATTCTTTCTTTTAAGGATCCTTCGATTCCTTGATATACCATTGTTATCTATGTAGATGTGAATCGTTCGATCTTATGTTCTTATCATGGTTTCCCTACTTAATGTGGATTGTTCAATTCTTGGATTTTATCTTGCGGGTCATATTAATAAAAGAGTATTGAGCTCAGGCATTTACATGTTCTTATTCTTTCTTTTAAGGATCCTTCGATTCATTGATATACCATTGCTATCTATGTAGATGTGAATCGTTCGATCTTATGTTCTTATCATGGTTTCCTTACATAAATGTGGATTGTTCAATCCTTGGATTTTATCTTGAGGGTCATATTAATATGGATGGGAGATGTGTACTGGGCAAGATTTTGAGAGAACATGATCTCTTATGAACCATGAGGCCTTCAAGATGTGGATATCTAATTAATGGGTCTATATGACTCATAACGAGTCTGGTGGTGCCATTAACTACACAAGGATTTGTGCTTGTACTTTTAAAACTTTGGTCAACGTGTACTATGCCACGAGTAGTGTTTGCCAATCACTAGAACCAGTAGTGCAATGTCTAGCTAAGGTCACCTTGGTAGACCTATATATGTCTATAGATTGGCTGGCTACGACAGTTGTGGGTTCCACACCAAGTCTCAAATGGCAAGAAAATTGAAACCGTGTTCACATGCCCTTGGGAAGGGTCAGGCCACTTCCATGAGGAAGTCATACGAATGACCATTAGATCACAATCGTAAGATCAAAGGTTGGGTGGCAAAAACCCCTGATGACACTCTTTTGCCTATGGAGGTTGGAAGCTAAAGAAAGTTCAGCAGAGATTGGACCAGCAAGTTCAGGTCCTTATGAAATATACCTCGGTAGTTAGTTATGTTGTTACATTTCATAGTAACATAATGTTAGTTTCTTTCATATGAAGTTAATGTTAACATTTCTCATTGAATTCCTTATGCTGTTAAAGTAACAGAATAAATTAGTTACGATCGTATTCATGTGAAATTAGTTGGTAACTTCTTTTTAGTTAATGGAATTTCTTATTCATGTTCATAGGAAAATGGAAAAGAGTTATTTCAGATATGTTGTTAAAGCATATTTCCTTTCCTCGTAAGAGAAATTTTATTTTCGTAATTATTTAGGACAGTTCAGTTGGTATGTTACAAGGATCGCAAACCACACCCAACTAGAAGCTGGACCCAATACATATTGGACCTGGATCCAAGGTCAAAATTAGCAGATCTTGCAACATAGGAAAAAGCTAGTGGTGGTTAGGTTGGTTGCCAAGGTCCTTGATAGACCTTTTAGTCTTCTATAAAAGCAATTCTTAAATTTAACATGTTATCAAGGAAAATAGATTAGTAAGATATTTCAATTTTTTTCTCATTTAATTGGGTTTTCTTATAAAGGGTTCAATCTTTTGCTTCTATATTTTGCAGGTAATTTTTTGACAAGCATGCTGGAGCAAACCTGAGCTTTTCATGTATCCAAGGCAGCCAAAAACATTAGGATTGCCTATCCATTCATCAAAATTGGACAAGCAATGCAAAATTTAAGTTTTCAGCATTGTCACTTTCTTGTATGTCTGTGACATTCCTTTTGATACAAAACAAAAAAGTCTGCAATCCATACATCTGCACATTGCTTGCAACCTCCGCCATTACCATCATTGCTAGCATCCTCTATCAACGCTGCTGCCACTCTTCACCATCATCACTTGCAATTGTTACTGATACTGACACAACACTGATTTCAATTTTTAAAAATTATTCCTTTTGTTCCTAGAATTTTGATTTTTGTATCCAAGGCAGCCAAAAACATTAGAATTGCCTATCCATTCATCAAAATTTGACAAGCAATGCAGAATTTAAGTTTTCAGCATTGTCTCTTTCTTGTATGTCTGTGACATTCCTTTTGATGCAAAACAAAAAAGTCTGCGATCCATACATCTGCACATTGCTTGCAACCTCCGCCATTGCCATCACTGCTAGCATCCTCTATCAATGCTGCTGCAACTCTTCACCGTCACTTGTGAAAGTTACTGATACTGACACAACACTGATTTCGATTTTTAATAATTATTCCTTTTGTTCCTAGAATTTTGGTTTCTCTAAAGTTCGTTCTTACATGTACAGACCCCTTTTCATGACATTTTTTAGAACTGTGCAATTTTTTATGTGCTTTGCATTGGTTTACTTGATTTGTTCTTTTGCATCAGCAACATATTTTCAAGTTCTTGTTCTTTCCTGTTATTCTTTTACATATCATTATAACTGGGAACTTGCCGCAATTGATTTACAAATTGTAATCAGGATCTCTATGTGTCTCTAAGTAGCTAGTTCAGGAACACACTGGATCATAGAGTACAAAATATCAAGATTTTTGTGGGAGGTTTCATTGGGTTCTTGTTCTTTTAAGGAGATTTCTTGCCTTGTTATGTCTGTATTGTAGGCTTCTATTCATTGTGATGGACCAGCCAATAAACCTATTTACTCGTGCCCTATAACTATTTTACATGAATGAATAAAATGTCAATACTATGGACTAAGGGATCATCAGAATAACTCAAGGACAGAAACAGAACAAAATTTAGCTGTGGAAAAAGTTAAGTGGTTTGATAGTTGTGATAAAGCAATTTTCCTATATCTTCTTGTATCTCTTCATCTTCTCTTTTGCATTGATAGTTTAAAAACACCTAATGAGATATGGCATAAGTTAGAACACTTGTTTGGAAAAAGCAAACATAATAAGGAATCCTCAAGTAGAAAAGGACCTTATCACTCTTATTCCAAGCAATTGTGGGAGCATTTGGGACTTCATTTCATATCTTAAATCACTAAGACTACAGCTAGAGGGTTGTTAGATTAAGAAAAATGATTCGCAACTAATCATAAGTGTGCTTACAAAGTTGGGTCCTACATTTCAGTCGGTATCTCAACCTTCTATTCTACTAAGGATGATTTAGGTACTTTTCCTATGCCTCCTACCTTGGATGAGTATGCAAACAGCTCAATGGGGAACATGATACGTCGCTTCAAATTGATGCCACGAAATCCAAGTTTTTCACATCACATGCATTGGTTGCAAAATAATCACCTAAGATACAGAAGGCAGCAGGTATTTCAAAGAAGAATCAGAAGTCATACACACCTTCTCTACCACTCTATATGTAGATAACTAAACAAAAATGTGGGGCTCAAATGTAAATATTATAAGGGAAAGCACGATGAGATCAACTGTATGCAAAAACCAAGGTTGCGTGGAGACGGGAGTACTTGGGTGCTTCAGAGGCAGGTACAGTTATGGCTACAGCTATTTTTTCAAAATTGGAGACAGGTACTTTGGGTACGTCAATTTTTTTATATATAATTAATATTTTATAGAAAATCTGAAAATATAATGACATTGAGTTTTCAAAACAAGAACAGTGATAAAGTTTACTATCAAACACTAACTTTGAAGATTAAGTACACAAATTGAAATGGCATATTGGAATTACAAATTGTATCAAAGTTTCAAACTAATAAGCGATTACATATTGGAATACGCAAACAAAAAACTAAAACAAAAATCAGAAATCTTAATCAAGGCCCTTAGCTATGATCCTCTCCACTAAGTACCCCACTGAGTACCCAGTACTTGGGTATGTGTACCAATACCCAGTACATGTCCCAAGGGTATGGGTACAAGTAGCCATGCAAAACAAGAAAAAACATATATATTTGTTAACTAATGTAATCGAGAAGAATAAACTAATTCTTCTTGGTTACTTAAAGTCCTCCTCTTCCTACCCAATCGCCCCTTAAATAGTAGGGCAATTCAACGGTCCTTAGAATAGTAGGGGCCCACCCTAGGAACCCAAATTCTTGAGTTCGGTGGGGAATATAGTTAGGTGGGGGACTAAGGTTCGCCCACCCACCCTGTTGACTTTCTATAGTGGGAAATTATACAGTTCTCATATCATTTCCTATAATTCCTTCCGGGCAGTGATTCATCAGCAATATTGTGTCCTTGATTGATTGATTGATCGCAATAAGGAACTGTAGTTTGGTCAGGGTGGTGGGGAAGGATATAGATCTGGGTGGGTAGGTGGTTTAACTAGAATTACCCCCACCCAAACCCCTACTATTTTAAGGGCCAACGGTCCCTAGTGAATAGTAAAGACCCTCTTGGGGCGGATGGGTGGATATAGGGAGGCTAGCCTATTAAGCCCAGGTAGGTTTTCCATTATTCTAAACATTGTAATGGGAAAGCAAAGCATAAATAACCATCACCTCTTCCTTTTCTAGAAATACTTTGATTCTTGACTCGACAGTGCTTTGGAACACGTGATGCCAGATGCTTGTTTTCTTCCTTAGAGCCATATTCTATGCCATAAATGATAGCTGATGATTCTATGGCCGATGTTTGTGGACACGGGTCTATTGGTATGGGAGATGAAACATTCAATAATGGTTTTTACTTCCTTCTCTAACTATGATTATTATTTCAATCTATTATATTACTCACACAGTTTGAGGCAAAAGGGAATAATTCATTCTACATACAGTAGCTTTTCATAAACTAGAAGATGATTACTACAGCACCCATTGAAAAGGTGAATTAAAAGTCTAGATTGTGCTCTTTCTCACACTTCGTGCAAGATTCACCTTCCACACTTCTCCTTACTTACAACATGAATAAACTTTGGCATAAGCCATTTGCTCATCTCAACTATCACTACCTTTAGCAGTTAATTAATTACGATTGATCACGGGTCTTCCTACAATCCACTATTTTAATGGAGGTTGCCTGGGATGAATCATAGGAAATGACAGACTAACACTTAATTTAAGCAGAAAACGGATAAATTAGATAAAAGACAAAAGAAATAGAACCAAAATTACGTTAGATGTTGACCGTGATACTGGAGTAATGATTTAATTCTATCGGTAATTTACATATACGGCAAAAGCGTACAGTCAGTGTATGTTATACAAGAAAAACAAAGACGAACCAAAATTATTTCAAATTCTGACCTTAAAGCCTGAGTAATGCAGCAATTTAACTGTAAATTACACTTCGCACAGTATAAACTACAAGCGACTAACGAAATTTAAATATATTGCAAAAGCGTACAGTCAGTGTATGTAATGCATGAAAACAAAAGACGATCCAAAATTCCCGAGAGCAAAACCTGAGTACTGCGTCAATTTAACTGAAATTTACACTTTACTTGACAGAATATCATCCAGAAGCAACTAATTAGAGTACATTATGAAAAATTCTGACAGCAATACCAGATTAATGCTTCTCTTTAGCAGCAACTTAAACTTTATTATGTAAAAGCAACTAACAGGGTACCATCACCGGAGAAACTAGACTAAGACTTTTAAAAAGAAACAAAATTATATAAAATTTCGACCCCAGTTGGTTACCACAATCAGAAAAATCACAAAAATGTAAAAAGAACCAAATTAAATAAAATTCTGACCGCAACACCAGAGAAACGCTTTACATTAACAGTAATTTACATGTTCTTTTACAAAAGCGACTTCCCATAGTACCGTAATCAGATAAACTGGAAAAAAACTATTAAACAAAGGCAAGACAAATGAAGCAACATTCTATCCAACTATGACCGTAAAACCAGAGCAATGCTTCACTGCACAAGTAATTTGCACTATACAAACGGTAAATCAGAAGCAACTAATCTGAGTGGTATCACAGAAATTAGATAAAAGACGATAGAATCAAAATAATGGAAAATTCTGACCCTTTTCTGCGCAAGCTTCTGTAATTTTGGTATTTCCTCCCTTAATCTCGCTTTCGTCCTTCGTATTTCCGCATTTATAGTTAC
Organism: Chamaecyparis obtusa; assembly: GCA_027943335.1. Classification (NCBI taxonomy): domain Eukaryota; kingdom Viridiplantae; phylum Streptophyta; class Pinopsida; order Cupressales; family Cupressaceae; genus Chamaecyparis; species Chamaecyparis obtusa. The sequence goes on from BSBK01007281.1 coordinate 680,838, forward strand.
AACCGCTGCCCTGTTCTTCTCGTTTGCTGCATCGTTTGCTTTCTGAAACCCCACATAAACAAATTAGTAAACCGACTAAGCGAAAAAGCTGGCTAAACTACAAACCAAAAATAAAACTCATCTAATGACGAACTTGAAGAGCCGCGTTGACATCGCTGTCAACAACAGAGTAAAGCCTGGAGAAGGCATCGCCTCCAGAAATTTGCTGCTCCCTGTGTTTTTCTATGTCATATTTGTCGTATTTTTGGCAAATTGCGTCCACGCGAGTTAAGATGTCTATGACGCTCATCTTCACCTGGATTCGAACCCGGTACCTCAACTGAAATTACTGTTTGTGAAATTCTGTTTGGCAAGGAGTAGTGAAGGCCGTACTGAAAGGAGACGTTAGGGTATTTAGTCATGTGACGGTAAAATTGGTGTAGTTTGGGGTTTTACCTCGTACAGTCCGAAACGCTGCAGAGAATGTCGCGTGCCCATTTTAAACTATACTGCTGATTCGGCTGTTTGTTTTTTTGCCGCGTAAGCGGGGAGAGGAATTTATTATTTAAACAATATTTTTCTCTATCGGTAACGGTCACGTAACCGACCTCTGCTTATTAAAAAAAATAAAGAAATTGGAAGTCGTAAGAAATACTAATACAAACTTGCCACAAGGATCACAAGAAATAAAAATAAACAGCTTAATTTAGGGTAAATTTGTTTAAAAGTATTGAAAATTGTAAATCTATATTTCTATTATGTTTTAGGTCAATTATAAGTAGTATATCTATATTTTTTATTTCTTTTTCATAGAAGGATTTATACAAATTTATTGATTATTGTAAGATTTTTTGGGTAGATTGTGTAAGACTTTTTTCATCAATATTTTGGATCATTCTTGAAGCTCTTTTGATCTTAAATGGTGATAAAAAACTCTTAAACAATCTACCTAAAAAAAATCATATAATAATCTTGATGAATTATGGAAATCTAATATCATTAAAACTCATTGATGTAGTGAGCATGAACTATAGCTTGAACCTCTTAGGCTAAGAGCAAAGAATTAAGAGGTATCCATTCAATTCGCCTAGGGTACAATCTCAGCCACACTCTTATAATGTTGGAGCCTTTCACTCAACAAGACTTGATTCTAGTGGACTCGTAAAGAACTATTCAACTTCACAAGCAGACGAAGGGCCAATAGACAACATATCTATATTTGAAAAAATTATGTAGAAAAATCTTTAGAAAATATTTAACACTCATAAATATTAACAAATGAAGAGATTTGTTATTAGAAATAACTAAGAAACACTTAAATCAAGAGAACATAAAAATATTTTTTAAATATAATTTGAAAATGAGTGTGAAGTATTTTGTGAATAGAATATTGCATTAGGTAAATTCTAATGCATTAAATCTTAATTCTTATTATGACTTAAAAAAATATAACTTATTAAAAAATGCTATATAAAATAATACTTCTTTTAAAGTGTCCATGATAAATATTTAGCAGTTTGATTAGCTCACTAGAATAGAGCTTACAAATTGAATGGAAGAAAAATTAGAGCTTACTAATTAAATCTAATAAAACCTCACATCCAAACTCTTTACAACCTACGATATTCTTCTAATAATTTTTTATTTTCTTCAATTTGATAGATGATTCTACCTTATCCAAAGTTCCCATTTTGTGTACAAGAGTGGAGGATGTCAATAAAAGTTGAAGAGTCTACCTTATCCAAAGTTCCCATTTTGTGTACAAGAGGGGAGGATGTCAAGAAAAGTTGAAGAGTCTAACTTTCAATATACTAGCTGCATAAAAATTTATAATATGATAAAAGTTAAAAGAGTCTAGCCTTCTATTAGCATAAAATTTTATAATATGATATCACATATTCATGAAAAAATATTTTGAACTAGTTATGTCTTATTTGTGCATCTACATTTTCTTCACATGTTTGGCGAATTAGCATTTTAAACTCGATATCTAATGAAAAGTTGTCTATCCAATACATATATCAATTGCATTTTCACTAAAGATTATGTAGCTCTATTGGCAATTTCACATTAATATGCTTAGAAATTTAGCTAGTATGTCTAAGTTCTTTAATACGAACTATATGCTTTATACTAGTTATTCAGAATGAATTGTTTAATTTTCATATTAATATATCCTTTTGGTTGTTATGTGTTTGACATTTTATACATATCAATTATTTTTGTTTTTCTAAATTATTTTGTTATGTGTATCATCTTATGAAAGACAATTAATTGTAGATATGTGCATTAGTGTATTCATTTTTTAAAATTTATGCATAAATGTATGCTTATTGTAGCAAATTTTATAATGAGAAACATTTTTATGGCATTTTCACACCCTTTTTTTTTCGATCGGTAAAAGGCCGGAGCCAAGAATTTTATTAATCATAAAAAAATATTTCAAAAACCCCGCTCAGTGCAGGCGCTGGTAGGAAAGAGTGGGGCTAAGAAAACCTCCAACCTTGCCTGGGACCTTAGTCCAGATTCTGATACATGATGTTTTAAGAGGGCATTCCCTCATATTACAATATGATAAACATAGAGATAAAATTTTGTTTGTTGATCCTTCTTGTCCTTGATTGGAATAAGTAGCTTTTTGTTATCCTTCTGCAAAGGGTGAGGATGGAGAGCCTTCCTTTGATTTCGATAGTTTTGCCTTTAATTTGAGCCTAACCTGTAACAACTTAACTTCTTGGCAAAGATCGTCGTTAGCATATCCAAAAACTATTTGTAACTTACACTGATTCTAAAAAAAATTATAATTGAGTACGTATCTTATTGTTACCCTTTCCAAGTATAGAAAAGAGCTCTCTTTGACTACTCCAACCTGCATAAGTGTGCTAGAAACCTTGCCTTATAATGGTTTATAATGGGTTAGCTCCTAGTTTATCCATAGATTGAAGAGATAAGAAGCATTGAAAACCAGTCCTAGCAGTTAATCATTAGTGTCACAGTCAAGGTCAATAACGGAAAGTCTAAAACAAGACATATTTAAACCATGCTTTACCTATTTTACAGAAAAGATGCTAAGCTTCAAATATATGAGTTTGATATATTGAGCGACGTATAGTGTGTAAAAATGTGGAGGTTGTTGAAGGGATAATGAACTATTATAATTAACTTCTAATTAACTTAATGAATTATTTTCCCCTTTTATTTATCTGTAAGCCTCCTTTATAAAAGAGGATGATTAGGAATTTAACCGTTTGTCTAATAATCTATGTACTTAACTATAATTGGTGTAGAAAATGCTTTAAAACGGGTCATCATGCTTCTCTCTACAATGTTGATTTCATTAAGAAGAAATCTTCTCATAAATGGTGGAAGGATGCATCTACCAAGCATTATACAGTTCTGAAAAGTTCTTCTCAAGTTTTGAAGGATTTTGTTCCTATCTCGAGCTCTTAGAAGCCTAATATTGTAAATGATTTGAATCTTGTTTTGCCTCCAGTGGTCCCTATAAGGAATTTTCTTGAGGTTGATCTTAATTGTTCTGTTGTGTTGGCGGAACCCAAGCTTTCTACTGGCGGTTTTGAGGCTGCTTCTCCTACCAACCCTATTGGTGTGATTTCTGTTGTGGAACCTGTTGCTCCTGCTTCTCTTGCTAGGAGATGTCTTGGTATTGTTTCAGAACCGTTGCTAGGGATGAATCCTCTATATTGAATTCCTTGAGCTGGCAAGACGAGGTTGCAAGAGTCGAAGATGGTTGGATCACTGTTAAAGGGAAACAATCTAAGAAGTCTTCTTCATCGTTTGACATGACTCTTCATTCTCATAAAAAGGGGAACTTTGGATAGTTTTTTTGCTATCCTTTTAGTACTGTTGATTCTAATGTTCATATCTTAGCAGTGTTTTGGGTTTGTTGTTTGAGTGTCCTACCTTTTTTCTTGGTTGGACTGATCTATCTCAGGAGCTTTTATCATTCTATCCTAAGTCTGTATTTGTTAAAGGGTTTCAGAGCCCCTTCAAAACCTGTTGTTACCTTAATCAAAAACTATAATTGTGGGATCTTTTATTTTCCTTTAATATCAATTTCCCCCTTCATATTTATTCCTTAAAGATAAAACTAACTTCCTAATAATTTGAAACATTAATATTCAAGAGGAGATTTAGTTACTGAGGCTAATTTAATTGTTAATTACCCTGATACTGGCCCCATAAAAAAACATGTTTGAATATATATATATATATATATATATATATATATATATATATATATATATATATATATATATATATATATATATATATATATATATATATATATATATATATAGGCATTTTCACACTTGCATGGATTGTTCTACACAAATTTATATTGATTATGTTGCTTTGATCTATTTCATACAAAAAAAATTAAATTGTTTATTAAAAAAGATAACCAAATTTGTATACCATGATTTGTCCTATTAGTCCTACAATAAATACAAAAATATAAATAAAACCTATTATTGCAAAACCGTTAAACTAAAACTACTTAAAAGCCAATTAATATCAAGACATAAATTTTCATGAGGAAATACAATATGTAAAAATATTGTAGTTGTTTGTGTGGTTGACCTAAATACAAAAATAAATAAAACCTATAATTGTGATAATTCTTATGTCAATTTGTCAATAAAATGTTATAAGGGAACACAATATATAGAATCAAATATCAAAAGAAATGGTTTTACTTGCTCTAGTGTTACTTGTGATGAAAAAGATCCACTCATCTTTCGATTTGTCCAATAATATTTTCAGTAGCAATAAATAACCTGCAAAATATTAATAGACGATAATTATAACTCCAGCAAATCCCTAATGAACAAAGCAAGAAGGTTTAAACTCATATAGTGGGCATATTATTGTGGCTAGTAGAGATGAGAGAGAAGGTTTAAATTGTTATAGAAGGCATGTTGTGGGGGCTAACAAAGACAAACCTAATGCCAATTAATTGTTCTTAATTTGATTGTCTTGATTCAAAATTTCAAGTACTTATTTGTCTAACATTTAAAACACTTAACATTTAAAACACTTATCACATATGTTTCGATCATTGATTATTGTCAAACTTGATGCATGTCATTATATTTATCACTCATTGTCAAGGGAAATTGTATTCTACAACATCGATAAAATTTGCATTCAAATATTTATTCACAAACATTGACATTAATTTAGCAATTTATGTATCAAAATTAGCAATAGAAGATTTAATGCCCAAAAGGAATGTGAACATGAGTTAAGCAATACAAGATGTTCAATCTTAACCTCAAAACTAATTTGCAATGGAAAAATTAAATACACATACATTGTGCAAAGCTGGGATGTGAAACACATCCTCTAAGATATTGAATTCCTACCTATAGTTAGATGCAAAATGGCTCCACTGATATGCCAAAACAAATCATTCATAGTTGCATACAATTGTGCATCATGCTCTTTCAAAAAAATGGTAGATTTGAAGTTATTAAAAAAACAATCTCTCTTGATTCAAATTTGAAAGTTGCATTTATGTGTTATTTCTATGAACATGATTGGGAGAAAACCAAACATTTAATAATGCAAGTTTTTAGGGGAGTTTTAAAATGGAAACTTGATGATGTTACCTACTTTTGTGGGGAAAATAATTACAACAAAAGAGGATATCAAATTAATGTTTTCTAGTTTTCATTAACAAAGGTATTTACATCAAAATGTGTTTGAAATATGTCTCTCTATGCAATCGGGATGTTTTAATTTTTTTTTGTTTTATAAGATATGTAATAACAATTTAATAAGTATCATGTAGTTGGAGTATTTGTCTTTGTAGTATTGTAACTAGCATATCTATATTCAAAAAATCTATGTAAAAGATGTAGAGAGCTATCACCTACGAGGTAAACTATGACAATATTTACTTGGAATTTGTCTCATGAAAAAATGTCCTTTTAATATTTTATTAAGGTTTGAAGTGGGATCTCAAATTTATTCAACCATCTATGTAATTGAAATATGTCTCTCTCTATAAATAGGATGTTTTATTTTCCCTAAGATATGTAATAACAATTTAATAAGTATCCTGTAGCGAGAATATTTGTCTTTGTAGCATCCTAACTAGCATATCTATATTCAAAAAAAAATATGTAAAAGATGTAGAGAGACATCAGCTACAAGGTAAACTATGACAATATTTATATAAAAATTGTCTTGTAGAAAACTATCATTTTAATATGTTATTGAGGTTTGATGAGGGATCTCAAATTTCTTTAATCATACTTCAATATGGGTGATAGTGTTGCAACTTGAATGGCATTCATGTTGGGCAAAAATGTGATATTTTTGCATTACCTCAATCAACAAGACACCACAATTGTTATAAATTACCATCTCACTATCTTTCAAAAAAAAGAAACAAATCTAAATTCACAGTGACATAATTTTTTTATTTGTTAAATACCACACTTTATCATTTAAATGAAAATGTCTCCCATCAAATATTTGTGTAAGCTTACCCCATGTCCCCATGGGATGCTTAAGTACATTTTTTGCTTAATTTTAAGCAATTGTTGTGTTCCCAAGCAACATATTAATTACTAGGAAAGGATAAATTAGAATCTTTTCCTATCTTCCTAGAGCAGTTGCTACTTAAAAATTAAAAAAATAAGTTTTGAAAAAAAGGGGGATGGAAATAAGTAGCAACTACTTACTGAGAAGAATGGCATGGCTCCATTATTTTTTTCTTTCTTTTTTATTTGTTTCTGATTTTTCCTCCAAATGTTGTCTGCAAAATTATTATTAAAGATTTTTTGTTAAAACTAAAATTTAAGATTATTGCTTATTTATAAGTAGCAGAATTTAACTTTCATGGGGTCACCAGCTCCACAGATTGCTCCTTAAAAATTTGAGTAGTGGCTACTAGCCAAAATAAGTTAAGCAGTCACATGGGGACCTGCCCTTAGATATATAAAATCTCATCAAATGTCAAATTACAATTGAAAATTTTTACAAAGATAAATATTATGTCAATCATAGATAAACCTTAAAACATCAAAATAGGTGGATAATCTATTTGCTATCCTTTAGAAATTTGAGATATTCAAATCTTTTAAAAAATTATGTAAGATTCTTGACATTGACTACTCTAATCCAATCGTAAAATAAAGTATGTTGAGATAAATGAATGATTGAGAAATCCAAAAATACAAATTTCAATCTATTATTAAATTGATAGGCTTTTGTGGGAGCTTTTGCTCCCGAAAAACCCATTTTCAAGCTAGCAAATTGTTAGCCTACTTGTGTGTGTGTGTGTGTGTGTTTGTGCTTCATTCCAACAAATGGTGTGGCCTTCGTGCATTTTCCCCACCCAGTCAGTCAACTGCACCAAGTATCTACTTCCACATTTTGCACTTGAGTCATAATCTTCCTAGTAATAACTTCAACAGTTTAGGGCTAGCAATAACCCTTTGAAAACATTACCAATGGTTTTCCTTGAGAGAAAACCAACTGTGGGAGGTGCATATAAATAATAATAAATAATAACTACCAATTGCACCTTGGTGTGCAATGGGTGCACCAAAGATATTTGGAAGGTCTACTACAACAAAAATGGTCCTTTTTGTAGATAAATGTGTAGTTAATGAGATCAATTGGTATAATATTTAGCAAATAATGCTTGTGTGTGAAAAGCATCCCAATTGTAAAATCATGGCTACAAATCAATTATATATTCACTTATAGGAATCAAGCACCAATGAAAAAATCTATAAATCTTTCCATGTTGGTAGAGTATTTACAACTTTCTTTTCAAAGATATGTCAAGGTCATGGCTTGCATATATTATCATTATATGGACCTAAGTATAATTTTAGTGTTTAAAATATATTGTTTGAGTTCAAGTTTATCATTATAGATTTTGCGCTGTGCTTAATGTAGTAGGTTAGAAAGTAGAAAATATTAGGTTTAAGACATGATTCTAAATATAATATATGGTTGAGCATATGATAACAAGAATATTATCAATTGACATAATTTTGAGAATGAATTCAAAATTATCCTAAATTGTCAATTATTGATCATTTTAATGATCAAGAAGTTGGGATTGTTTTTTATGATAAAGAAGTTGAGATTCTAATAAAATTATATCATTCTATTAGAGTGTCATTTTAGGTTAGTAAATTCTTACATTTTGTAATCAATCATACTATTTCTGATTTATATTATTACAAATTTCTCACCTAGCAAAGGTAAGGGGAAAAAACAATTGTCAACATAATTGAAGATCGTTAAATTATATACTTCTAAATACAACAAGTTCAATTTATATGGATATACTTTAAATATATTATCTAGATGTGTGTCTTGACGTGTCCAATTTTAACCTAATTATATTTTTATTTTAAAAATTTAAAAATTTATAATGAGACCACTTATGCCTAATCCCCCTTGGTCAAAACAATAGTTCTTCATTATTTCATACATATACAAGTACATCTAATGTGCCTTCATGGTCATCCCACACATCGTAGTAATGTTGGTGGAAAAGAGAAATTATAAAAAATCCTACCACTTGAAACCTACTAATAATGGAGGTCGCAAACTCTGCCACAAGGTTTTTATAGTGATGAAATTTAAAGTTTACCATCTATACAGACTTCAAGAATGATACATGATATATCATAATTTGTATATGTATTTGTTAATATTTTGTTGCACTTGTTAGTGGCATGTTTGTCAATGCTTGGTGCAGGGGCACCTAGAAAACAAGGCCCTCACCATTTCTTGGAATTTTGTTGTGTGATACTCTTAATGAACCTTGTAAGTAAAATAAAGGTCTAAGGACCTCTTTTGTAATTGGCAATGTTAGTTAGGGTCTAAAGGTCTTAGGAGTTCCTTGGTTGGCTTTAGAACCTAATAGGTACCTCTTAAAGAGAGGTCATTTGAAGAATTTAGTGGTCCATTTTAGGACTTTTGATGCTATTTTACATTGTAATCAGTGATCCTACCCTTAGAATTCCACTAAGAGGAGTCACAAGCCTAGATTTAGTCTATTGGACAAGAAATTGGAAAAGTTGTAAAAGTTGCAAAGTGCAACTTTGCAACTTTGAAAATGTTGCTTGACAACATTTAGCCATGATATCCTATAATGGTGGATTTCACCTCTAATGCGATGGGAACCCTAGACATAATTGGAAAAGACCTAAGAGACCATATATGAACAAAAGAAACCCAAATATTGCCAGTACGTATGTGTCAAAGTACGGACAAGAGACTGTTGTAACTGTTATGTGCATGAAAAAGAATCACAGTGAATGAATGAAAGCTTTGGAGTGCTAAGTTTGCTACTGTAATAATTTGGCATGATAGTTTGTATTGTTTAGAGTAGATTTTAATTCATTAGACTAGGTTTTTATAGTTTTTCTTTTATCGAGTTTGTAAATAGCTTGTTTAGCCAGTCCATTGTCCTGAACCAGATAGTTGGTCTTGTGAGCAATGTAACTCACTCTCCCACCGTAGAATCAGTACGACCATTTGGGGATAGTGAGTAGGTTCAATGTCCTTTGTTATTTCAGGAAGAGGGCCCTTCAAAAGCTATGGAGGCATTTTTAAACTCTTGCCCCATGCGAGCCTGAGCAAGCCCGGTTAGGGAAGAGTGTTGTTGCAAAGCTTGTAACTTGCAGGGTTGTGAAGATGATGAAGCAAGCAAGCATGGAATAGTTAGGGGAGTAAGTTAAGGTCCCTTAACAAGAAGGAGAGGTTTGTGGCAATCCCACAAAGCATCAAACCAAGTTAAAGAATAGACAGGCCTAGAAAAGGCCTAGAAACCCTCCAAACCCTCACTTTGTGCAAAGGTACAGTATGGCCTTCCTGAGACCCAAAACCTTGAAAATCTTTAAGGGTTTTCCAAATGAATAAAAGTCTCTAAAGGAAGTTTGTGTTGGTCAATGGAAAAAATTGGAGTATTAGCCTGATTTCTCAGAGCGGGAGGGCTAATTGGGGCTCCCTTTTAGTAGCCATGTTTTGGTGAAAAAGTGAAGAATCGGTAAAGAAGCTAAATGTTTAGGGTTGACCTAGGCATTGAAACAAGAACTTTGGGAGGTCTTGAAGCATCTCCATGACCCTGTAAGGTGTGTGCAAGGAATTGTGAAGAAAGACCCTAAGAGAGCTTAAGAACTTTGTGTGTTCCTCACCTAGCATGAAAGCCTAGTAGTTGGCAAGGGAAAGATTTTGTTCAAGATAGAAGAGTGGGGTTTAGGATCAGGGGATCATAGATTGAAGAAGGTCCTATAAATCCATTTGGTGGACTTACAAGTCACCTTAGGTCTCAGTGGTAGACAAGAAGCATGAACTAGTGATTAGTTCATCCCCTTTTCCTATCAAATGGTATCAGAGCCTTATAAAGGTGTGGGAAAAGCAATTGAAAAGAAAGGTGAATGTTCTCACCTACTAAATCCAGTGGATCAAGAAAGATGGTGACCAATGCAGAATTGGCCAAGAAATTTGAAGAGCAAGAGGAAGACAAGAAGTTGTTGAGAGAAAGACTAGCACAACTAGAACGGTTGTTAAGTGATGTCCAAGACAAGGCAGATAGAGTCAAGGACAAGATGGAGTAGAAGGAAGAGCAGGAAGCCAAAGAGAAGGATATTGAGTTGGAGGAAGAAGCCCCAACACCAGACCTTTCTATACTAGAAGAGCCTTTCTTGAAGGCACTAAAAGCAATAAACATCAAAGCTTTGGAAGGCATTCCCTTGTTCAGTGGCAAGATGGATCTAGATCTTATCATGGATTGGATTGATGGAATGGAGAACCATTTTGAATGTGATGGTGTCTCTAATGCTCAAAAGGTAAAAGTAGCAAAGTCAAGGTTAAGAGACTCTACCTTAACCTGGTGGAAATTTGTCCAAACAGAAAGAGAGAAGGAAGGGAAGAGTCCCATAGGTACTTGGAAAGGAATGGTGACTAAAATCAGGCAGGCTTATATTCCTAATGATTATGAGATATAATTTCATAGAAGAAGGAAAAACCTTAGACAAAAGGAGATGGATGTACACTCCTATACCGAAGAGTTTCAAAAACTATGCTTAAGGTCCAAGGTAGTGGAAGATGAAAGCATTAGGTTGGCAAGATATTTGAATGGTCTTAAGTGGTCCATCAAAGAAGATGTGAGCCTTGTCACTCCTAAAATAGTTCATCAATGCTACCAAATTGCTTTGAAGGTGGAAGAGAAAGGAAAGAGGAAGCAGGACCAGACCTCAAAGAATAGAGGAAGGGGCAGAGATGGCAAAGGACATAGGGGAAGCTATGGAGGTAGGAGCAATGATAGTAGACCTCAAGGTGAGTCCAAGTTGACTGAACAAAGTGGAGAGACCAGCCAAGGGGTTGGTTCAAGAAGAGGTAGAGGATTTGGAGGAAGAGGTAGATCACCAGGAGGAAGAGGACCATCTTATTTTGCCACCATGAAGTGTTACCACTGTCAACAATTGGGGCATCCTGCCTATAGGTGTCCTAAAAAGGGATCATCTTCACAAGGTGACAAGAAAGTGGCATATGTACATGAAGATACTTCAAGTGTGAAGTCTCTTGATATCCAATTGGATTCAAAGAGTGGTGAAAATTTGATGATAAAGAGGGTCCTAATCAGAAAACTAGTCAAGGAGGAGCCAAAACAAAGAAGGTCACTCTTCAAGGTAAGGTGCAAGATAATAGGAAAAGTTTGCAAAGTTATCATAGACTCAAGGTCTACTGATAACATAATCTTCGAGGAGGCCATTACCAAGCTCAAGATTCCTAAAATACCTCATAGCACTCCTTATAAGGTCACATGGTTAAATAAAGGGAAACATGTCTTGGTTAATGAGCAGGCATGGATTGAATTCACCATAGGTGGGTATAAGGACAAGCTCTTATGTGATGTTTTGCCAATGGATTCTTGTCACCTATTACTAGGTAGGCCATGGCAGTTTGATAGAAAGGCCATGCACAATGGTGAGCTCAATTCATACACTTTTACGAAGGATGGTGTGAGCTAAAAAATTCAGTCATTACTTGAACAAGACAGCCAAGGAAGTGGACCTAATGCACTGATGTTGAAGGGGAAAGAGTTCATGAAAACTCTTGAGAAAGGAGTGGGTTATGCTATTGTAGTGAAACCCAAGGAGGACATAGAGACCAAGAAAGAGGACATACCTCATGAAGTGCAACAGATTTTGAAAGAGTTCAAGGGCATTATATCAGATGGAGCACTTGCAACCTTGCCACCTAAGAGAGAAATTAGCCATCAAATAGATCTGATACTAAGGGCATCATTGCCAAACAAGGCACCTTACAAGCTAACTCTTGAACAGAATAGGGAAGTTGCAAATCAAGTACAAGAATTGATGGACCAAGGGCTAATAAGAAAGAGCATCAGCCCATGTGTTGTTCCTACTATTTTGGCACCCAAGAAAGGAGGAACATAGAGATTGTGTATGGACTCCAGAGCCATTAACAAGATTACAATCTGGTATAGGTTTCCCATACCTAGGATTGAAGATCTAATGGATTGTCTAGGAGGGGCTAAGTATTACACAAAGATAGACCTTAAAAGTGGCTATCATCAAATAAGAATAAAAGAGGGAGATGAGTGGAAAACGGCTTTCAAAACCACTGAAGGACTCTACGAATGGCTAGTCATGCCATTTGGCCTCTCCAATGCTCCAAGCACATTCATGAGGCTCATGAATGAGGTGTTGAAAGACTTCACAGGTAATTTTGTGGTAGTCTATTTAGATGACATATTAATTTTCAACATGAGTAAAGAGGAACATTTAAAGCATCTCAAGATTGTGTTGTCTAAATTGAAAGAGGAACACCTAACCATCAATCTAGATAAGTGTGACTTTATGAAGCAGGAACTAGTCTATTTAGGCTTTGTTCTATCCCAAGGAGATCTAAAGATGGATGACACTAAAGTTGTAGCAATATTAAGTTGGCCAACTCCTAAGAATGCCAATGAAGAGAGGAGTTTCCATGGCCTAGCTCAGTACTATAGAAAGTTCATCAAGAACTTTGGTGGGATATGTTCTCCAATGATGGAAACCATCAAGGGTGAATTGAAAACTAAATTTGTGTGGACACCTGCAGTAGATAAGGGATTTGAGACATTAAAGAAAGAGGTAGCTACTAAGCCTATTCTAAGGTTGCCAACCTTTGATGAACCCTTTGTCATAGAATGTGATGCTAGTAACATAACAGTAGGAGGATTTTTGAGTCAAAGTAGTAGACCGGTGGCTTTCTTTAGTGAGAAGCTAAATGCAGCAAAGAAAAAGTACTCTTCCTATGATCTAGAACTTTATGCACTTGTTCAATCCCTTAGAAAGTGGAGGAATTATCTTTTGCCGAAGGATTTTGTAGTGTTCACTGACAATCAGGCTTTGAGCTTTCTCAACTCCCAAGACAAGTTGAGTCATAAACATGTCAAGTGGGTAGAGTATTTGTAGTCTTATACCTTCACCATAAAGCACAAGAAGGGGCAGCTCAATAAAGTAGTAGATGCCTTGAGTAGAAGGCTGCTTACTATTCAAGAAGTCCAAATGAAAAGCATAGGATTGGATAACTTCAAGGAGTTGTACCAAACTGATGAAGATTTTGCAGTAGCATACAAGGTTTGTCAAGAACATATGAATCACTTCCATGGTGAGTTTGCAAAGTATACATTGCAGAATGGACTCTTATTTAAGGGAGGGCAATTGTGTGTTCCAAGAGGATCCATGAGGGAGAACCTCATTCAAGAAAAACACAATGGGAGTTTGAGTGGCCACTTTGGCCTCAACAAGACCTTGGAATTGGTCCAAAGGTACTACTATTGGCCTAAAATGCAAAGAGATGGCAAGACCTATGTTGAGAAATGCATCATATGTCAAAGAGCCAAGGGTACTTCTACAAATGCAAGACTTTATCAGCCTCTCCCCATACCAAGCAGACCTTGGGAATGTGTAAGTATGGATTTTGTGGTTGGTTTACCTAGGATAAAGAGTGGCTTTGATAGTATCTATGTTGTAGCGGATAGATTCAGCAAAATGAGTCATTTTTATCCCATGTAAAGTCACTCATGATGCAAGTCATATTGCTTATTTATTTTTCAAGGAAGTTGTAAGAATTCATGGCTTGCCAAGTAGTATTGTATCTGACAGAGATAGAAAATTCATTCATAGGCCACTTTTGGAGGTCCTTATGGCAAAGGCTAGGTACCAATCTAGCATTTAGTTCAGCTTACCATCCACAAATTGATGGTCAAACTGAGGTGGTCAATAGGACACTTGGAAATTTTTTAAGGTGCTTAACCAAAGAATATGGTTTGACATGGGATTTAGTCCTTCACCAAGCAGAGTTTGCCTATAATGATAGCATTAATAGGACTACTGGAAAAAGTCCCTTTGAGATTGTCTATGGGATACATCCTAGGGGTGTATGTGAACTAAGGAAATCTTGAAAACCAAGTCCCTAATAGTGGCTATGCTGAAGATTTTAGTCAATCCATGAAAGAAGTACATGACCAAGTGAAATAGTCCCTTATTGACAACACCAAGAAGATCAAAGACAAGGTTGATCTCAGGAGAAGAGAGGTTCAGTTTAGTGTAGGAGACTTAGTCATGGTCCACCTAAACAAAGCAAGAATGGCAAAAGGAGTTCCTACAAAGCTGCAGATGAAGAGAGTTGGTCCTTGCCCCATATTGGCCAAGTATGGGCAGAATGCTTACAAAATTGGTCTACCAGATGATCTAGCTATCTCTCCCATCTTCAACATTGCAGACCCAGTTAGGTACATAGAACCTCTTATTGAGGTAGATCAGAATGTGGAGGAAGCTAAGAAGGAAGTTCAAGCAGCAGCCCTACCTCCCACAATCAAGCTAAGAGTAGAGAAGATATTAAACTCTTGGGTACATACAAAGACTGGGCATGGAGTCTATAAAGAACACCTTATCAAGTGGTAGGGTAAACTAGATTCAGAAGCAACTTGGGTCCCTAAGAATTAGTTTCACCTTCAGAGCATAGATCTCCACCTATTGTCTCCAGCAAGGACATAGCTTCTTCGGTGGGGAGTATGATGCAGGGGGCACCTAGAAAATAGGGCCCTCAACATTTCTTGGAATTTTGTTGTGTGATGCTCTTGATGAGCCTTGTAAGTAAAATAAAGGTCTGAACACCTCTTTTGTAATTGGCAATGTTAGTTAGGGTCTAAAGGTCTTAGGAGTTCCTTGGTTGGCTTTAGAACCTGATAGGTACCTCTTAGAGAGAGGTCATTTGAAGAATTTAGTGGTCTATTTTAGGACTTTTGATGTTATTTTACATTGGAATCAGTGATCCTACCCTTAGAATTCCACTAAGAGGATTCACAAGCCTAGATTTAATCTATTGGACAAGAAATTGGAAAAGTTGCAAAGTGCAACTTTGCAACTTTGAAATGTTGCTTGACAACATTTAGCCATGATATCCTATAATGGTGGATTTCACCTCTAATGCAATGGGAACCCTAGAAATACTTGGAAAAGACCTAAGAGACCATATATGAACAAAAGAAACCCAAATATTGCCAGTACGTATGTGTCAGAGTACGGATAGGAGACTGTTGTAACTGTTATGTGCATGAAAAAGAATCACAGTGAATGAATGAAAGCTTTGGAGTGCTAAGTTTGCTACTATAATACTTTGGCATGATAGTTGGTATTGTTTAGAGTAGATTTTAACTCATTAGACTAGGTTTTTATAGTTTTTTCTTTTATCAAGTTTGTAAATAGCTTGTTTAGCCAGTCCATTGTCCTGAACCAGACAGTTGGTCTTGTGAGAAATGTAACTCACTATCCCACTGTAGACTTAGTACGACCATTTGGGGATAGTGATTAGGTTCAATGTCCTTTGTGCTTGTAGGAGGAGGGCACTTCAAAAGCTATGGAGGCATTTTTAAACTCTTTCCCTAGGCGAGCCTGAGCAAGCCCAGTTAGGGAAGAGTGTTGTTGCAAAGCTTGTAATTTGCAGGGTTGTGAAGATGATGAAGGAAGCAAGAAAGCATGGAATAGTTAGGGGAGTAAGTAAAGGTCCCTTGACAAGAAGGAGAGGTTTATGGAAATCCCACAAAGCATCAAACCAAGTTAAAGAACAGACAGGCCTAAAAAAGGCCTAGAAACCCTCCAAACCCTCACTTTGTACAGAGGTACAATACGACCTTCTTGAGACCCAAAACCTTGAAAATATTTAAGGGTTTTCCAAATGAATGAAAGTATTTGAAGGAATTTTGTGATGGTCAATGGAATAAATTGGAGTATTAGCCTGATTTCTCGGAGCAGGAGGGCTAATTAGGGCTCCCTTCTAGTAGCCCTATTTTGGTGAAAAAGTGAAGAATTGGTAAAGAAGCCAAATGTTTAGGGTTGACCTAGGCATTGAAACAAGAAATTTGGGAGGTCTTGAAGCATCTCCATGACCCTACAAGGTGTGTGGAAGGAATTGTGAAGAAAGACC